>CM054059.1:351491817-352091817 GCA_028641055.1 Alopecurus myosuroides
AGACACAGGCAACAAGCAATGGTTATAGGTGTGGAGGTGAGGCTATATCAGGGTTACAGGATAACATGTGGTAGGATCGGAACACAAGCAACGAATCTTAAGGCTAGCAGGATAGACAACGGAAAGTATCGGTATCCAGTATGGAAAGGACACAATGGTTCATGTGAGTGAATACTTGCCTGCAAACTCAGTAGCCTGGTACTGAGCTAACTCCTCAGAAGTAGTGTCGTAACCCTCGTCTGTCTCAGCGTCGTCGTCTATTCGAGAAGAAGCAAACAAACAACACAGAGAGACAAACAATCAATAACATGGCATAATGCACAATCATGGGATGATGCATGACAATTTAATTGATGCATCAAAGGTAAGCTAGTTAACATGGTGACAATATTAAATGGACCCATATGCAATTTGGATTGCATATGGAAAGCCCATGAATTAAGGTTGGATTAAATGATCTACAATTAACCAACATGTGGAAGTGGATTAGCATGATGCATGGATGAGGAAAACAATAAGAAAACAACAATAGATTCAATTTGAAAAGGGAGTTTACCAAGTTTGAAATTTTATTTATTAAGTTATGAAAAATTGGCTCCTTAAAGGAGTTACACAAGAATTTGTTGTTTTCACCCATTTTAATGTTCAAAAATAGATAGCAAAGTTCATATTTGGAAAGAACACAAAATTTTAGGTGGAATACATGTTTCATTTGTTGAAAAAGGAGTTAAAATGAATTAATTATGAATTAAACAAGCTTAAACAAGATTTAAATGAATTTAATTCAATTATGAATTGATTTGAATTTGTATTTGTTCAAAACATTAATTAAAATTCATACTTGAAAAGATTATAATTTTCTGGTTTGAAAACATATTTTATATGTTCAAAAAGAATTTAATTTGACCAAGTTATGAATTTAGCAATTTTTAAATGATTTAAACAAGGTTTAAATTATTTAACCAATTTTAATTATTCAAAACAGGAAACAAAGTTTATATTTGAAATGGTGGTTTAATTTGGCATGGAAAACATATTTTATATGTGACATTTGAATTAGTTATGAAATTAACCAAATTTGAAATAAGTGGTTTGAATTTGAATTTTTGAAACAATTTGAAATGTTCAAAACAGAATACAAAGGATTCAAACAGGTAGAGAATTAAATTTGGTTCAGAATACATATTTTATTTATATTATTTGGATTTGAAATTCAAAAGTTATTTGTATTTTGAAACCATGGACTATTCTGTAAATAATATGGACTTAAATTAAAAAAAGAAAAGGGGGCAGAACGAAAACTACCTCGCAGTGGCCCAGCCTAGGTCACTGACGAGGGGGCCCTGGGGCCACGGTGGAGTGTGTGTGTGCACGTGGATGCACGCGTCGCTGACAGGGAGGCCCCACCTGTCAGCGAACGGTGCAAAAGTGTGGGATTAATCCCGCGGGGGGCAGGGATCGAACCCGCGACCGCGGATGCGCGAGCAGTGCGCTGTGCCACTGCAGTACTGAATCGTTTCTTGTCAGTATAGGGGGCTAAGGGGGTATGAGGTTCAGTCGCGCATCAGTTAACTGAATTTTGCAGGTTTAGTTACTGAACCTTGGCCGCGATCGACGCTCGCCGGCGACGGGCTGCGATGCAGCAGCTGGTGCTCGTGCTAGGGTGCTGGGTGAGGTGTGCGTGCTCGTGCTCGTGATGCGCGGGAGCAGAGAGGGAAGGAGGAGGAGATGCTGTGCTCACCGGGAGGGAGGAAGAAAGGCTCGGGAGGAGGAGGTGCTCGACGGCGACAGCAGGTGGACGGCGGCGTAGTTCCGGTGGCTCTCAGCCACCGAGGAGGTGTCGAGGAGGACGACGGAAGTACGGGGCCCGATTCCCGTACTCAACCTGCGCGGAGGCTAGCCATGTCGACGGCGATCGCCGTAGTTTCAGTGCGGTGGTGGTGTGGTGGCGGTGCACAGAGAGAGAGGAGCAGAGCAGCGAGGGAGAGAGAAAGGGAAGACGACGGCGCTTCGAGGGAGAGAGGTGGAGGAGGGAGCTAGGGAAGAGAGGAGCTCGGGCTCGAGCTTAAAAGGAGGAGGAGGGCGTCTCCCGGCCGTCCCATCCGCCGTACTGCCGACGTGGGCAGCGCGGATGGTCGCCGTACAGGGGAACGAAGAGGTAAGGGGGCTGGTGGGCTGGGCTCAGCCCACTGGCCTGCCTCTCCCCTCTGCGTTTATCTTTTTTTTTATGTTCTGTTTTTTTTTTGCTGAAAAGAAAAAGGAAGAAAAGGATAGGGTTTTGGGGTTAGAAAAAAATTAGGAAAAATTTGTATAAGTTATTTATGGTAACAGCAACATTGTGCAACTTTTGTTTTCCAAAAAATTTAAATTATGTTGCTGTTTGTATTTTATTTGAATTTGAGTGAAAAATTGATATTAAATGAATAATTGAAGCTTAAGCAATTTAAAAGTTTTTAATTTCAAGTTTATTTGAAACAAATGATTGGAGTGTTTGTTAATTTTCATAAATTTCAAAATGGTTGCTGTTTGGAAATTTAATTGAATTTTGAATGAAATTTGAATTAATTAGATTATTTAACTTAAGCAAGTTAATGGTTTGATCTTCCAACCTTAATGGAAACAAAATGATGTTTGGGTTTGAAATTTTCATTTGAAAATTTGTAACAGAACAAGTATGAAACAAAATTTGAAATTTGGTTTGAAATTCAAATAGAAAAACAATGGAAAACAAAAGAAAACAAAGGAAAACAAATGGAAAACAAAAGCAAAACAAATGCAATGCTTAAGATGCCATGATGCAAAACATAAAATAACAAAGATCAAACATTCTAAAGGTTGTTTTTCATACTTGGGATGTTACAAAACGCCCCCCCCCTGAAGGAATCGCGCCCCGAGATTCCTACTGAGAAGAGAAAAGGTCCGGATACTTCTTGCAAAGATCCTCTTCGGTCTCCCACGTTGCCTCTTTATCGGAATGATGAGACCACTGCACTTTCAAGAACTTGGTGCTCTTGTTGCGAGTTTTACGCTCGGTCTCATCGAGAATTCGAACAGGGTGCTCCTCATAAGAGAGATCTTCTTGCAGTTCAATGGAATCATGATCAACTGCACGATCTGGATCTTTGAAACACCTCTTGAGCTGTGACACGTGAAACACATCGTGCACCTTGGATAGCTTTTCTAGAAGTTCAAGACGATAGGCATTTTCTGCACACCTTGAGAGAATGTTGAAAGGACCAATGTATCTCGGTGCAAGCTTTCCTTTGACACCAAAACGATGAGTGCCTCTGAGGGGAGTTACACGGAGGTATGCTTTGTCACCAGGTGCATAGATCATATCCATGTGCTTGTTGTCATAGTAGCTTTTCTGACGAGACTGAGCAATCTTGAGATTGTCATGAATGATGCGAACTTTCTCTTCGGCTTCCTTAACAATGTGAGGGCCTAAGAGTGAGCGTTCACCAGCTCCAGACCAATTGATTGGACTCCTGCATCTGCGGCCATAGAGAGCTTCAAATGGTGCCATGCCTAGGCTTGCCTGGAAGCTGTTGTTGTAGGAGAATTCAGCATATGGAAGACATTCCTCCCATTTCATGCCAAAGGAGATACCACATGCTCTGAGCATATCCTCGAGAATCTGATTGACTCTTTCGACTTGCCCTTGAGACTGGGGGTGATAAGTTGTGCTGAACAGAAGTTTGGTGCCCAATGCTTCTTGAAATCTTTTCCAGAAATGAGAAGTGAATATGCTTCCACGGTCTGTGCTTATTTCCAATGGGACACCATGAAGAGGAACAATCTTTGCTGTGTAGAGCTCTGCTAACTGGCTAGCTGAGATTGTCTCTTTGACAGGAAAGAAATGAGCTACTTTAGTGAGTCGATCAATGACAACGAAGATTGCATCGTTGCCCCTCTTGGACTTTGGAAAACCAGTGACGAAGTCCATTTCAATCATGTCCCACTTCCACTCAGGGATTTTTAGAGGTTGGAGAAGACCGGCTGTTTTCTGATGGACTGCCTTAACACGTTGACAAACGTCGCATTCAGAAACGTATTGAGCAATTTCACGTTTCATGCCAGGCCACCAATACAGTTTCTTGAGGTCCTGGTACATCTTTGCACTTCCAGGGTGTATGGAGAGAGGAGTTTCATGAGCCTCCTTGAGAATGACATCTTTGAGACTTTGAACTTGAGGAACTGCAATGCGTCCTTCGAAGAACACAGTTCCCTTGTCATCAATTGAGAAGGACTTAAATTTCTCCTTGCCTCCTTTGATGTGTTCTACCATCTTCTTGATTTCAGCATCACGAAGTTGTTCAGAACAAATCTTGTCCTCGAGAGTTGGACTGGCTGTCAAGTTTGCAAGATAGCCTTGAGGAACAAGACCAAGGTTCAGCTTCTGGAATTCTTCATGAAGAGGAGGTTGGCTTTCCATGATCATGAGATTATTGCAATACGACTTGCGACTGAGAGCATCGGCCATAACATTAGCCTTGCCTGGAGTGTAAGAAATGGTAAGATCAAAGTCTTTGATCTTTTCAATCCATCTCCTTTGCCTGAGGTTTAGATCTGGTTGAGTGAAGATGTATTTCAGACTCTTATGATCGGAAAAGATTTCAGTACGATTACCCAACAAGTATTGTCTCCATTTCTTGAGGGCAAACACAACTGCTGCAAGTTCAAGGTCATGAGTGGGATAACTGAGCTCATGTGCGTTCAACTGACGTGAAGCATAAGCCACAACTTGACGTTCTTGCATAAGAACTGCACCTAGACCTTGGAGAGAAGCATCACAGAATATCTGGAAAGGTTTGGAAGGATCTGGGCCAACCAGAACTGGTGTAGAAGTGAGCTTAGTCTTTAGGAGATTGAAGCTTTCATCGCATTGTGGAGACTAGACAAACTTCTTGTCCTTCTTTGTGAGATCAGTGAGAGGTTTGGCAATCTTGGAAAAGTTTTGGACGAAACGACGGCAATAGCTAGCTAAGCCAAGAAAACTTCTTGCTTGCTTCACCGTCTTTGGAGGTTTCCAATCAACAATTGCTTTAACCTTTTTTGGATCAATGGCTATGCCCTTGGCAGAGATGACATGACCAAGATAAGCAACTTCTGAAATCCAGAACTCACATTTGGAGAATTTGGCATAAAGACGATGCTCGCGAAGCTTCATGAGAGTGAGACGAAGATGTTCTTCATGCTCTTCCTCGGATTTTGAGTAGACAAGAATGTCATCAAGATATACCACAACGAACTTGTCGAGGTATTCATGGAAGACAGAATTCATGAGCCGAGAGAATGTCGCCGGTGCATTGGTGAGACCAAAGGACATGACGGTGAACTCATATAGACCGTAGTGAGTGGTGAAGGCTGTCTTTGGAATATCCTCTTTTCTGATCTTTATTTGATGGTAACCCATTCTCAAGTCCAACTTGGAGAATATTGAGGCTCCAGCAAGTTGATCAAAAAGATCATCAATACGAGGAATTGGATACTTGTTTTTGATGGTTTTCTCGTTAAGAGGATGATAGTCAACAACGAGTCTCTTTGTGTGATCCTTCTTCGCAACGAACAGAGTTGGGCAACCCCAAGCCGAGGAACTAGGTTGAATGTAACCTTTTTCCATGTACATATCAATTTGTTCCTTCAACAACTTCAGCTCGGGAGTTCCTATCTTGTAAGGATGCTTAGAGATTGGAGCAGTACCTGGTTCAAGCTCGATCACGAACTCAACTGCTCTGTCCGGAGGCATCCCTGGCAACTCTTCTGGAAAGACGTCAAGGAATTCGCAAACCACCGGAACATTTTCAAGTGAAGGTAGAGGTTTTGCATCGAGGTTGCACAGCTGAAAGGAACTTGACTCATGTGGAGAATAGACTATCTGGCTAGAAGTGTGGAACAGAGCTATTGACTTTTGAGCACACTCAATCCTTGCTTTATTAGCTTTCAGCCAATCCATACCAAGAATGACATCAATGTCAGAACTTCCCAACAACATGAGAGAAGCAAGGAAAATGTGGCCTCCAATTAGGATTTGATTGTCCTTACTTATCTTGGAAGTCAACATTTGAGATCCCGGTGAGTGAACAGTGATTTGATTGCTTAGCGGAACCACAATTAGGTTGTTTGTTGCGGCAAAAGTCTTTGACACAAAAGAATGTGATGCTCCGGTATCAAACAACATTTTAGCTGGAAAAGAGTTTACGGGTAATATACCGAGAACGACGTCAGGAGCTTCCTCAGCTTTGTCGATCTTGACATGATTCACCCTTGCGGTCCTCCCGACAGGCCTGTTGTTGGAGTTGAAGGCTTTAGGCGGGGGAGCGCGCACCATTGCCTGGTTTGTGTTGGGACGAGGTGGTGGTGGAGGTAGCTGCCTCTGCGTGCACTTGTCAGCTTAGTACCCCGTGTGCTTGCACTTGTAGAAAGTGACGACATGAGGAGTCCCTGGCCTTGGCTGCCCCATCGAAGCCCTCTGATCATGCATCTGAGCAGGGTTGGGTGGGCGGGGAGCGAAGCCTGGAGAATCTTGGGCGTATGGAGCCCGAGTGACAGCACCATTTGGTACCCAGATGCGGCGCTTCTGCAGAGGGGTGGTCATGTTGGAGGAGGAACCACCCTCACGCGAGTGCTTGCGAGACTCCTCGAACGCCTTGCGCCCATTTCCTTCATTGAGCGCGGTGTTAACGAGATCCTCGAAGTTGTTGGCCTTGACGTTTGTGAGGGCATACTTGAGTTCCGGGTTAAAACCTCTGCGGAACCTTGCCATCTTCTTAGCTTCAGTGGACACCTCATCACCAGCGTAACGAGCGAGGCGGTTGAACTCACTCTGATAGCCGATGACGTCCAACTTGCCCTGCTTGAGTGAGCAAAACTCCTCACGCATCCTTTCCATGAGACCATCTGGAATGTGGTGCTTCAGGAAAGCTTCCTTGAAACAACCCCACGTGATTGGAAAGCCAGCTCTCATGGCCTGGTAGTTTTCCCACCAAGTAGCTGCCTGACCCTTCAGCAGATAGGAGGCATACTTGACCTTGTCTTCCTCAGCAACGTGAGCAATCTCCAGAGCCTTAGCTATCTCACGGATCCAGTCATCAGCGTCCAGAGGCTCGCGTGTGGCCACGAAAGCTCTCGGCCCCAGACTGAGGAACTCCTTGATGCTGACTCGTGGAGCCGTCTGGTTGTTGTGCTGATTAGTCTGAAACTGGGCCATCTATGCCATGACTTGGGTCATCTGAGTCAACAGCTCCGTGATTGGCGGTGGCTCAGGCGGGTTGTTCCTTGTTGGCGGCATCCTGAATGGAAATGCATTTTAGCACAACAATAGAAAAGGATAGACTTGGAAACCGAAAGAGAGATTATTCCGACGCATGAATAGATAACCAACAGGTACATCATCACATGTTCAAATACATCAGAATATCCAACACACCATAAATGGTTCGAATGCCAAAGGATAACTAAACATAGCTAAGAATGGATACATCGGTACTCCCATGCTCATCACGCAGGACGGCGACTAGGAGTACGGCGAGAGGTACGGTGAGGAGCACACCCACGAAAGTAGGTAGAACGACGATCCACATAGATCTGACGTGGTCTGAGAGCGACTCTAGGTGTGGTGAAGTACATAGCGTCGACTCCCTGTGCTCCAAAGCGTGGAATCCCAGTGTAACCAGCACCAAGGTTAAGGAGTGGACCTCTGATCGGCTCGTAACCTCCAGCATCTGGCAGACGACGTCCAACTGGCTGATCGAAACGTGCAAAGCGCTCGTCTCCAACAAAGTCTGTGGTGTAAGTCGCCAGACGAGTCAAAGCAAGGTAGAGCTGCTCTCTGACTGAAGCCAACTCCTGAGATAGTGTGCTGGCAACTGCGTCACTGTGCCTCACAAACTGAGCGGTGGTGTGCAGCCTAGAGTTATCATGCTCGTAGACATCCAAGTTGTCGTAGAGAGTGAAATGAGCTCCCTCCGAAGTGATGTAACCACGGGGGATGTGGCGATAGATAGAATCGTCAAATCCCCAGTAGTCAGCACGAAGGACGGTGAGACTCACATAAGCTGCCTGCTGCACAGCCATATCCACTGTGGAACCTACTGCCTCGTAGCGGTGGACTACGCTCATGCCATCATCTGACAGAATGTAGACGATAGCCTGGTAGTAGGTCTGGGCAAACTCTCGATGCTGCTCGTAGACCTGGTACTCTGGTGCCCAACGGAACCCCAGAAAAGTGACCATGTCTCTCAGCATCTCCGGATAATCGGCAGTGCTCTCGCAACGAGTCATACGAACCACCTGCGGGTAGAACCTGAGATCCATCTGCAGATGATCGGAGAAGTTTTGATTAGACGCCGGTAGAAGAACTGGAGTGGAAAGCAACAACAAGGTTTCAACGGACGATAAGGATCTTGAGAAGAACAGGATATCGAAGCAACACTCGGGAAACACGAGACCAAACACTCCTGAGGTACTACGGAAAACCCATCCGGGCTTCTAAAGGATAAATATCTACTTCTTAAGGAATAGAGGATCTGCTTCCGGGGCTTACACGCCTCCGTTCTCAATCATGAGTAGGCAACATGATAAATCATGTCACAACCACCTCCATTCCTATGGTCTAGTAGATATAACTATCCTAGAGAAACCAAGATACGTGAAATCCTAACTTGAAAGTTTAGGTGAGAAGAGAAAACAACGTTGCACTTCCTTACCAGAAAAAGGGAGGGTGGGTGGGGAAAGAAATAAAAGAACAGAATTCCTACTCTCACGTTTCATTTTTCCTATATAGCTACAAAATAGTTTCTAGACTCAACTGCAACCAGTAAAAGGGATCCTACAGCCAGACAGGCTCTGATACCATTTGACGCACCCGGACTTCTAGAGGATACTCACAGTCCGCTAAACAGTAGAACAAATGGCTTACGGGGCATACCGGCACCCGCATCTCAATATGAGCAGGCCAACACGTAAACGTGTGACAACCATTCTCTACTATCCATCGTCTGCGCAAACCATCCCATAGAAATCCGACTACTTCCGTTGACGTACTTCATAACATACACACATGGTACGTCAACGGCATTTGAACAAGTGATATCACAACATATCTCTAAGACACAAAAGATTGAAATAAGTTGCAAATAGCTCTCACTATAGCAGAGATAGCAAATACAATCATCCAGAGGACACATGTGCCAACAATTCATCATTACATCACAGCGGAAGCATCCAAAGTGTCTGAGTACAGACATGATCCAAATAGGCCTAAGAGGCCGGAAATGAAAAGACGGAGCCCATCCACGATGTCTCGGATCCTGCCCGGGTCCGCTATCTACTCGTCAGCAGCCTCGTCATACTCCACGTAGTAGCCACCATGGGGATCCTCGGAAACGTAGTCTGCGGAAACCACAGCCCCAAAGGGGTCAGTACAGACAAGTACTGGCAAGCAAGACTCACAAGATACCATAGTGTACTCGGCAACACCAAGTACAGATGCTTTGGGTACAACGGAGGAATAGGTGATACAAAAGTGCGGCAGCAGGCTGCTCTAACCAACTACAGAAACACGCTACAACTTCCGGCTAAAAGAAGGGGATAAGATAGCGTATCGTAACCAACTATAACTAACCTCAAACAAACCCATCCTGGATCTCGCCCCTTATCCAAAGAAGCAATCCGAGGATACTCACACAGTTGGATTAATGATGGTTCAAGTTATTGTGTCAATAAGACTATTACTAGTCAAGTTATCCTTAGTTAGGTGTAAGTTGTTCTGAGTACTTGTTAGCCATTACTTTCACCAAGTCATCCATAACCGCGGACAACACGGCTTCTCGAGAAGATTTAACCCTGCAGGGATGCACCAATTTGGCCGTACACGTAAGAATAACCCGCCAGATGGAATGGCCCTTCCACCAAGCGGGGCACTCAACACAACTCAACTCTTCTTCGCATCAAGCCCAAAGAACCCCGTGCAATTGAGCGCACGGCTAATCAAGCCCCATGAAGAAAAGGGGACCCTCATAGCACTCTAAGAACGTGTCTCCCTAAATGCCGACTACAAAAGTTTCCACCCTGGCCTCGGGTTCGTACCTGCATATGCGTGCGGCAAATGGAAAACCCGAACTAAATGAGGCGATTTGGACGAGATGCGAATCGAATCAAATTGAGGGGGGCGCCCATACACGCTTCCCACATGCGGATGGTGCGCTCATCATGGATCAGTAGACAAGACCCTTTTCCTAATTAGGGTCGACACTAGCAGGCCTCAAAACCATACCCGGCCTCCTGCCGGTGCCTTATCATCAAATTTGCATTACCTCAAACATTAACAGGTTGATTGTTTAAACATCGAGCCCCAGAACATGATAAATAAGGTAACAGAAAGTAACGGACAACAGAATCGAGCATAAACAACCCTAAGCATGCTAGTAAGACACAGGCAACAAGCAATGGTTATAGGTGTGGAGGTGAGGCTATATCAGGGTTACAGGATAACATGTGGTAGGATCGGAACACAAGCAACGAATCTTAAGGCTAGCAGGATAGACAACGGAAAGTATCGGTATCCAGTGTGGAAAGGACACAATGGTTCATGTGAGTGAATACTTGCCTGCAAACTCAGTAGCCTGGTACTGAGCTAACTCCTCAGAAGTAGTGTCGTAAACCTCGTCTGTCTCAGCGTCGTCGTCTATTCGAGAAGAAGCAAACAAACAACGTAGAGAGACAAACAATCAATAACATGGCATAATGCACAATCATGGGATGATGCATGGCAATTTAATTGATGCATCAAAGGTAAGCTAGTTAACATGGTGACAATATTAAATGGACCCATATGCAATTTGGATTGCATATGGAAAGCCCATGAATTAAGGTTGGATTAAATGATATACAATTAACCAACATGTGGAAGTGGATTAGCATGATGCATGGATGAGGAAAACAATAAGAAAACAACAATAGATTCAATTTGAAAAGGGAGTTTACCAAGTTTGAAATTTTATTTATTAAGTTATGAAAAATTGGCTCCTTAAAGGAGTTACACAAGCATTTGTCGTTTTCACCCATTTTAATGTTCAAAAATAGATAGCAAAGTTCATATTTGGAAAGAACACAAAATTTTAGGTGGAATACATGTTTCATTTGTTGAAAAAGGAGTTAAAATGAATTAATTATGAATTAAACAAGCTTAAACAAGATTTAAATGAATTTAATTCAATTATGAATTTATTTGAATTAGTATTTGTTCAAAACATTAATTAAAATTCATATTTGAAAAGATTATAATTTTCTGGTTTGAAAACATATTTTATATGTTCAAAAAGAATTTAATTTGACCAAGTTATGAATTTAGCAATTTTTAAATGATTTAAACAAGGTTTAAATTATTTAACCAATTTTAATTATTCAAAACAGGAAACAAAGTTTATATTTGAAATGGTGGTTAAATTTGGCATGGAAAACATATTTTATATGTGACATTTGAATTAAATTTGAATTAGTTATGAAATTAACCAAATTTGAAATAAGTGGTTTGAATTTGAATTTTTGAAACAATTTGAAATGTTCAAAACAGAATACAAAGGATTCAAACAGGTAGAGAATTAAATTTGGTTCAGAATACATATTTTATTTATATTATTTGGATTTGAAATTCAAAAGTTATTTGTATTTTGAAACCAGGGTCTATTCTGTAAATAATATGGACTTAAATTAAAAAAAGAAAAGGGGGCAGAACGAAAACTACCTCGCAGTGGCCCAGCCTAGGCCACTGACGAGGGGGCCCTGGGGTGTAACATCCCTGATTTTTGGAAACTTTCAAAAATCACAAAAATTTAAAACTTTTGTTTTCTGGTTAAACCAAGCCACCAAAAACAAACAAAACTCTAACACAAAGGAAGTATTATATGTTATTACAATGCTATTGGAAATAATAATACAAACATGTCATATAACACTTAAAAGAAATCATACAAAATAAGTTTTATTATCCAAAGTATCTATTTGTTTATTTTGAAATAACATTAAGTTGCTATTAAAGTTTACTCATATTGTAAAATATGTATATGAAAAATAAGTTAAATGAATTTTGTAAAATAACATTTGACTCATAGAATGTTTTTGGACTTTATGAAACCCCCTTTCAAATGTTTTATCATATTTCCAATTAAAATGATTTTAAGTAGCCATAGTTATTTAATCATATTTTGAAAATATAATTATTTTCTATGTGTTAAAACAACACCTAAATGTTTTCATGTGAAAGGTTTTATTTTTACAAAACTATAGAAATTGGTTTGACATCATTTGGAGCTATAAATCAAAAGTTATAAAGAAAACAGTTCAAATATAGAAGAAAAACGTCTAAGGAAAAAAAAAAAGTTTCGCCCGGAACTGGGCCGAATCTCAGCCCAATTCGCACCACGCAGGAAAAAAAAAAAAAGCCACCGGATTTGCAGAAAACAGGATCTTTTAACCTATCTTCACTTAAACGCCAATATCTCAACAAATATAGCTCCAAATCCGGATCCGTTTGTTGCTACGCGTTGATAACTTCGAGCCCAATCTATTCCACCGACCATTAGCCTATATAAATACCTGTAGCCGCCGGCATTTCTTTTTCCCTTTTCGTCCCACCGAAACGCTAATCAGCAAAATAGTATTTCGCTTATCTACCCACCAAAACGATCTCAAATCGCACCGGAGCCTGAAGCAATATTGAAGATCTCTCCAATATCTTTCCATCCCGAGAGGCCTCAACTCTTTTCATCCACCGTGGAGGAAGAATTTCGAAGCGCCATCTTTCAGATCTGAATTCGTAATTCCTAGATCTCTTCGTGCTCGGATCTTCAAATCGAAATTCCTTTGGTGAGAAGTTAGATTGAACCCTGATCTACAACTTTGTTTTAAAACACTTTTTGTTTTGACGTAAGGAATTTTCTGTACAATACAGTTGGCGTTTGACGTTTTTCGGAGAAGAAAACTATCTCAAATCTTCGGGGCTTGATAACCAAAGTTGTTCTCCTGATCAAGACCTTTCGTTTGCCCCAAACTTCACCTCTTTTGGTCGAGCGAGCTAGGAGTTATTCACGGTCAAAGTTTCGGACCAGAAAGGTAAATTGTGATTTGTGACTAAACTATTCATCTACTGATGTTATATTTGTGCTAGTTAGAAAGAGCACGTAATTCTCTACAACTTTCGTTTAGATTGTTTTTCCATCCGAGCAACTTTATTTTTGGTCAAAATCAGTAGTCAAAGTCAAGTCAACGCCTCGTCAGCGCTTCGTCAGCATCCAGTCAGCAGTCCGGTCAGCGCCTCGTCATCGCAACGTCAGCGTCCCGTCAGCACCACGTGGCGGCCAAGTCAGCATCCAGTCAGCGAAGCTATTTTTTTTTCCCGAATAGGTTTAATTGGCAGTTTTGCAGAAACGTCCCCCAAACTTAGAATCATCATATCTTTTTAACCGTAGACCCAAATTTAGCAAACTAGGACTTTTTGAAAAGCCCTGAACACGTAGAATCTTTTAGAACTGTCCAAATTCAAATTTGACAAACATAAATTGGTTCAAATTTAAATAGGCTTGTTTGGTGATTTTTGGCATAGTTTAAATTCTATACATCTAAAAATTGCAAATAAAATATTTTTGATACCTTATGATGTTTGCTAACAGTCCCTTGCGCCCAAAATAGTTTTTGGCTAAGTTAAAAGGGTTTTGGTTGTTATATGCTCATGTGACTATTTTTGACTTAGTTTATTTTCTGCAATTATTTTCAATATGTTTTCTTTAGCAAATTTGTGCTAAGGACTAACCTTAGAACAGAGAGAACAAAACCAAAGCACTTAGAATATTTCTAAGTCATTTTTCCTAGTTGACCCTCTTAGTTCAAAAACCACTAAGTCTCGATTTGTGAAAAGCCACTTGAAGATGTTCAACATGAAGCTAGAAGACTCATGAAGGACTTAGCAAATTCAGAAGCATCTCCAAAAAGAAGGATCAATTAGAAGAAAATATCAAGAGGAACTTCAGGAGGACGAAACCACATCTTTTCTCTAAGTCCTTCCTCCTCTTTCTTTTCTATTTTTCTTAGACTTTGTGCTATGGCTAAGTTAGATGAAGATCAGTCCTAGTTGTACCAAAACCAACATGTGTTAGAAGATTTCCAATGAAGTCACCACCAAGGAGGAAGCTACAAAGGAGCATGGAGATTTTCCAAGACCAATCATGTGAATACTTAGAATTTGTTTTCCAATACTTAGAAATCGTTTTCAAGGTGATTAGTGTTTTGTCCAATACTTAGAATTTATTTTCCAAGTAAGATGAGAGTTTTAACCAAGACTTCAACAAGAAGACTTTCCTCGAGAAGAGCAACTGCAACTCAAGAAGAATACTCTCCCAGAAGATGAACAAGATGAAGAGCAGGGGAACTCTAACAATCTCTACTACCTCTCTTATTCTACATGACTAAGTCCCTGAATCCTAGATAGGTGCTCGAGATGATTACTTTTACTAGACAAGGAAGACTGCAAGCAAGGCCTCCAAAGTATATGCATGAAGACTTAGGCATAAGAAGCAACTAAAGGAGACAAAGGAAGAACTTGAAGAGACTCAAGACAGAAATAGATTAGCCTAACACCTTTGTGTGATCCTTTTGATCAACGACCAATCCTTAGTCCCAAATGGAAAATCTAACTACAATAACTTAGTTTATTTTGTGCATTGAAACTAAATGTTTTCACATGTTTTTCCTTTGCTTTGTTTGTTGTTTTGTATGTTTTCTTAATTTGTTGTATGTTTGTTAGCATGCTTGTTTATTCTGTTTGTGTTTTCAATGTTTAGATTGTACGGAGAGAACGTTATTTTGTGAAGAGAGGTGATTTCTTCACCAACTTCAAAGGCAAGTAACACACCATCAAATCTCCCATATTTTTACTATGCATTACTAGTGTTATTGAGTAGTATGCATGATAGGAAATTTTAATAAGTTATACTATGCTATGCTATTATCCTAGTAGTGTGTAGCCATCTATTTACCTCTTCTTTATAGCCTTAGAACTTGATAGATGCTATGCAATGTTACAAATTGTTTTACTTGATATTGTGGAAAAATTCTAAGTAACAACTTCAATGAACTACCTGGGTGGATTGGGCTTGATTGGCTGTCAGAGTTGAGTGTTTATTCACTTGAGGAATGCCACCCAGGAACAAAGAGATTACTATGTCCTTCTAAGTTTAGTAGCTTCCCGTGCAGCCTTTAGTCATATGGGCTCTGTCTAGATGGATTAAGTTGCGTGGACTTGTCCCGACTTGACAGGTGGTGGTAGAATGGTTAGAATGGGAGCGCGTCAAGTCAGTATGGGATGAGGAAATGCTTCTGAAAAATCTCGTCTCAATCTTCTCCTTTCCTTAATGCACTCAGGGTGTATAGGATGTTTGGGCTGATTTGAGTCTGAAGGTGAAAGTGCACAAACTCTGCAGAGTCAACAAACTAAGATCTTAGCCGTGTCCCCGGTCATGGACAATGTGAGCAGCTGGACAAGGAATGACGGAAGAATCTCATCATGCCAACTTCATAATAAAATTTGATGGGTGAACATGGGAAGGAGATTTACCCTGGTTTCTATCAGTGGTACTCCTTAATTTAGTTCTGGTTCATTGGTTTCTATCAGTGATACCTTTTATAGATGAAAATGTTTTATTGATAAAAGATAGGAGAAAACTGGCTTTATGCAAACTTAGCCAAAACTCCACTCAGCCAAATATGCATGTAGTAATAGTCTTGCCATTTATATCCACCATAGTGTTACTTGCCAATACATTAAATTGTATTGACTCCCTTGTGGCTGCATATTCCATATTGCAGATGAATTTGAAGACGAGTGAGGATTTCGTTCAGGATCTCGAGTCTATCGCCAACATGTTTTGCCTGTGGCACATGAAGAAGATGGGCTCAATGTTGTATTATGTTTTCCGCTGTAATTCTGTTTTCTGCTAGTCTTCTAAGACTATGCAAGTTGTAATCATATTTTGTAAAGACTGGATCATGCGATGTATTAGATTGACGCATTTGCATGATATTTCATTTTGAACTGTGGTGCTAGCAAGTGATCCAGGGACTAGCACATTAACACAGAGTTCTTGCATTATTTAAATGTGGGAACGCTACAAAATGGTATCAGAGCATTGTGTTGCCTGTAGAATTCGAGACCCTAAGTTTGGAAAAGACTCTAGGATTGAAAATCTACTTTCTTCAACTTATTAAAACAAAACATCTCGTCTTAATCTTTCTCATATCCTCTCATCTATTATTCATCTTCCAAATTATCTTCTCTCATTCTAGATAACACCCCTTCTATACGACAAGTTTGGTGAATACCATGCCCTGAAGTGCAAGAAGTATCCTTCACCCACCCTGAAGTACTACAGAGAAGATCATTGAAGAAATTAGAGAAGAAAACGCAGACTCCTCAGCAATCAGAAACACCTCCTGACATTTTAAGAGACTTCAGAAGATATAGATGAGACCACCAATCTAGTTATTTTACTAGAACAACGTTATCGTGTTAGTATATTGATCATACCAATAAGTGGGGTATGACAATATTAGTTTGTTTTCCTAAAACCCTGGTGTTTGGTGTGAAAATGCTTGATTAGATGTTATTTGTAAGATGTATTGTCTTGCTCTGTTGTGTTGGGTAGGAATCTTCTTTAGACCTTTATAAATTTCTACTCATCTATGCTAAACCTAACCAAATACCTAGCTAGAATGCCAACAACCATGAGAAGGTCAACAGAAAGATGGAATGATTGCCAAGGACATCAAAAGAACCAGTTGAGAGGGAGCCAAAGACCTTCGATTGGCCCAAATAATGACCCCTCTGTGTCAAACGAAGTTCGACATGCATCAGTTAGTTTGCATCCCTACTACGAAGGAAAGTTCTACTCAAGACATCTGGAGATAAACTACACAATCAATCCATGAGATTACTATACCCACAAAGATTTCTTTAAGGGTGGTAGCCACCTAGTTGCAATGGAACCCAAGTAACCCAAATCTATGTTTCCTTCTAGCCTTCCCAAATCTCGGGACGAGATTTCTTTAAGGGTGGTAGTCTGTAACATCCCTGATTTTTGGAAACTTTCAAAAATCACAAAAATTTAAAACTTTTGTTTTCTGGTTAAACCAAGCCACCAAAAACAAACAAAACTCTAACACAAAGGAAGTATTATATGTTATTACAATGCTATTGGAAATAATAATACAAACATGTCATATAACACTTAAAAGAAATCATACAAAATAAGTTTTATTATCCAAAGTATCTATTTGTTTATTTTGAAATAACATTAAGTTGCTATTAAAGTTTACTCATATTGTAAAATATGTATATGAAAAATAAGTTAAATGAATTTTGTAAAATAACATTTGACTCATAGAATGTTTTTGGACTTTATGAAACCCCCTTTCAAATGTTTTATCATATTTCCAATTAAAATGATTTTAAGTAGCCATAGTTATTTAATCATATTTTGAAAATATAATTATTTTCTATGTGTTAAAACAACACCTAAATGTTTTCATGTGAAAGGTTTTATTTTTACAAAACTATAGAAATTGGTTTGAGATCATTTGGAGCTATAAATCAAAAGTTATAAAGAAAACAGTTCAAATATAGAAGAAAAACGTCTAAGGAAAAAAAAAAGTTTCGCCCGGAACTGGGCCGAATCTCAGCCCAATTCGCACCACGCAGGAAAAAAAAAAAAAAGCCACCGGATTTGCAGAAAACAGGATCTTTTAACCTATCTTCACTTAAACGCCAATATCTCAACAAATATAGCTCCAAATCCGGATCCGTTTGTTGCTACGCGTTGATAACTTCGAGCCCAATCTATTCCACCGACCATTAGCCTATATAAATACCTGTAGCCGCCGGCATTTCTTTTTCCCTTTTCGTCCCACCGAAACGCTAATCAGCAAAATAGTATTTCGCTTATCTACCCACCAAAACGATCTCAAATCGCACCGGAGCCTGAAGCAATATTGAAGATCTCTCCAATATCTTTCCATCCCGAGAGGCCTCAACTCTTTTCATCCACCGTGGAGGAAGAATTTCGAAGCGCCATCTTTCAGATCTGAATTCGTAATTCCTAGATCTCTTCGTGCTCGGATCTTCAAATCGAAATTCCTTTGGTGAGAAGTTAGATTGAACCCTGATCTACAACTTTGTTTTTAAACACTTTTTGTTTTGACGTAAGGAATTTTCTGTACAATACAGTTGGCGTTTGACGTTTTTCGGAGAAGAAAACTATCTCAAATCTTCGGGGCTTGATAACCAAAGTAGTTCTCCTGATCAAGACCTTTCGTTTGCCCCAAACTTCACCTCTTTTGGTCGAGCGAGCTAGGAGTTATTCACGGTCAAAAGTTTCGGACCAGAAAGGTAAATTGTGATTTGTGACTAAACTATTCATCTACTGATGTTATATTTGTGCTAGTTAGAAAGAGCACGTAATTCTCTACAACTTTCGTTTAGATTGTTTTTCCATCCGAGCAACTTTATTTTTGGTCAAAATCAGTAGTCAAAGTCAAGTCAACGCCTCGTCAGCGCTTCGTCAGCATCCAGTCAGCAGTCCGGTCAGCGCCTCGTCATCGCAACGTCAGCGTCCCGTCAGCACCACGTGGCGGCCAAGTCAGCATCCAGTCAGCGAAGCTATTTTTTTTTTCCCGAATAGGTTTAATTGGCAGTTTTGCAGAAACGTCCCCCAAACTTAGAATCATCATATCTTTTTAACCGTAGACCCAAATTTAGCAAACTAGGACTTTTTGGAAAGCCCTGAACACGTAGAATCTTTTAGAACTGTCCAAATTCAAATTTGACAAACATAAATTGGTTCAAATTTAAATAGGCTTGTTTGGTGATTTTTGGCATAGTTTAAATTCTATACATCTAAAAATTGCAAATAAAATATTTTTTGATACCTTATGATGTTTGCTAACAGTCCCTTGCGCCCAAAATAGTTTTTGGCTAAGTTAAAAGGGTTTTGGTTGTTATATGCTCATGTGACTATTTTTGACTTAGTTTATTTTCTGCAATTATTTTCAATATGTTTTCTTTAGCAAATTTGTGCTAAGGACTAACCTTAGAACAGAGAGAACAAAACCAAAGCACTTAGAATATTTCTAAGTCATTTTTCCTAGTTGACCCTCTTAGTTCAAAAACCACTAAGTCTCGATTTGTGAAAAGCCACTTGAAGATGTTCAACATGAAGCTAGAAGACTCATGAAGGACTTAGCAAATTCAGAAGCATCTCCAAAAAGAAGGATCAATTAGAAGAAAATATCAAGAGGAACTTCAGGAGGACGAAACCACATCTTTTCTCTAAGTCCTTCCTCCTCTTTCTTTTCTATTTTTCTTAGACTTTGTGCTATGGCTAAGTTAGATGAAGATCAGTCCTAGTTGTACCAAAACCAACATGTGTTAGAAGATTTCCAATGAAGTCACCACCAAGGAGGAAGCTACAAAGGAGCATGGAGATTTTCCAAGACCAATCATGTGAAGACTTAGAATTTGTTTTCCAATACTTAGAAATCGTTTTCAAGGTGATTAGTGTTTTGTCCAATACTTAGAATTTATTTTCCAAGTAAGATGAGAGTTTTAACCAAGACTTCAACAAGAAGACTTTCCTCGAGAAGAGCAACTGCAACTCAAGAAGAATACTCTCCCAGAAGATGAACAAGATGAAGAGCAGGGGAACTCTAACAATCTCTACTACCTCTCTTATTCTACATGACTAAGTCCCTGAATCCTAGATAGGTGCTCGAGATGATTACTTTTACTGGACAAGGAAGACTGCAAGCAAGGCCTCCAAAGTATATGCATGAAGACTTAGGCATAAGAAGCAACTAAAGGAGACAAAGGAAGAACTTGAAGAGACTCAAGACAGAAATAGATTAGCCTAACACCTTTGTGTGATCCTTTTGATCAACGACCAATCCTTAGTCCCAAATGGAAAATCTAACTACAATAACTTAGTTTATTTTGTGCATTGAAACTAAATGTTTTCACATGTTTTTCCTTTGCTTTGTTTGTTGTTTTGTATGTTTTCTTAATTTGTTGTATGTTTGTTAGCATGCTTGTTTATTCTGTTTGTGTTTTCAATGTTTAGATTGTACGGAGAGAACGTTATTTTGTGAAGAGAGGTGATTTCTTCACCAACTTCAAAGGCAAGTAACACACCATCAAATCTCCCATATTTTTACTATGCATTACTAGTGTTATTGAGTAGTATGCATGATAGGAAATTTTAATAAGTTATACTATGCTATGCTATTATCCTAGTAGTGTGTAGCCATCTATTTACCTCTTCTTTATAGCCTTAGAACTTGATAGATGCTATGCAATGTTACAAATTGTTTTACTTGATATTGTGGAAAAATTCTAAGTAACAACTTCAATGAACTACCTGGGTGGATTGGGCTTGATTGGCTGTCAGAGTTGAGTGTTTATTCACTTGAGGAATGCCACCCAGGAACAAAGAGATTACTATGTCCTTCTAAGTTTAGTAGCTTCCCGTGCAGCCTTTAGTCATATGGGCTCTGTCTAGATGGATTAAGTTGCGTGGACTTGTCCCGACTTGACAGGTGGTGGTAGAATGGTTAGAATGGGAGCGCGTCAAGTCAGTATGGGATGAGGAAATGCTTCTGAAAAATCTCGTCTCAATCTTCTCCTTTCCTTAATGCACTCAGGGTGTATAGGATGTTTGGGCTGATTTGAGTCTGAAGGTGAAAGTGCACAAACTCTGCAGAGTCAACAAACTAAGATCTTAGCCGTGTCCCCGGTCATGGACAATGTGAGCAGCTGGACAAGGAATGACGGAAGAATCTCATCATGCCAACTTCATAATAAAATTTGATGGGTGAACATGGGAAGGAGATTTACCCTGGTTTCTATCAGTGGTACTCCTTAATTTAGTTCTGGTTCATTGGTTTCTATCAGTGATACCTTTTATAGATGAAAATGTTTTATTGATAAAAGATAGGAGAAAACTGGCTTTATGCAAACTTAGCCAAAACTCCACTCAGCCAAATATGCATGTAGTAATAGTCTTGCCATTTATATCCACCATAGTGTTACTTGCCAATACATTAAATTGTATTGACTCCCTTGTGGCTGCATATTCCATATTGCAGATGAATTTGAAGACGAGTGAGGATTTCGTTCAGGATCTCGAGTCTATCGCCAACATGTTTTGCCTGTGGCACATGAAGAAGATGGGCTCAATGTTGTATTATGTTTTCCGCTGTAATTCTGTTTTCTGCTAGTCTTCTAAGACTATGCAAGTTGTAATCATATTTTGTAAAGACTGGATCATGCGATGTATTAGATTGACGCATTTGCATGATATTTCATTTTGAACTGTGGTGCTAGCAAGTGATCCAGGGACTAGCACATTAACACAGAGTTCTTGCATTATTTAAATGTGGGAACGCTACATGGGGCCACGGTGGCGTGTGTGTGTGCACGTGGATGCACGCGTCGCTGACAGGGAGGCCCCACCTGTCAGCGAACGGTGCAAAAGTGTGGGATTAATCCCGCGGGGGGCAGGGATCGAACCCGCGACCGCGGATGCGCGAGCAGTGCGCTGTGCCACTGCAGTACTGAATCGTTTCTTGTCAGTATAGGGGGCTAAGGGGGTATGAGGTTCAGTCGCGCGTCAGTTAACTGAATTTTGCAGGTTCAGTTACTGAACCTTGGCCGCGATCGACGCTCGCCGGCGACGGGCTGCGATGTAGCAGCTGCTGCTCGTGCTAGGGTGCTGGGTGAGGTGTGCGTGCTCGTGCTCGTGATGCGCGGGAGCAGAGAGGGAAGGAGGAGGAGATGCTGTGCTCACCGGGAGGGAGGAAGAAAGGCTCAGGGAGGAGGAGGTGCTCGACGGCGACAGAAGGTGGACGGCGGCGTAGTTCCGGTGGCTCTCAGCCACCGAGGAGGTGTCGAGGAGGACGGCGGCAGTACGGGGGCCCGATTCCCGTACTCAACCTGCGCGGAGGCTAGCCATGTCGACGGCGATCGCCGTAGTTTCAGTGCGGTGGTGGTGTGGTGGCGGTGCACAGAGAGAGAGGAGCAGAGCAGCGAGGGAGAGAGAAAGGGAAGACGACGGCGCTGCGAGGGAGAGAGGTGGAGGAGGGAGCTAGGGCAGAGAGGAGCTCGGGCTCGAGCTTAAAAGGAGGAGGAGGGCGTCTCCCGGCCGTCCCATCCGCCGTACTGCCGACGTGGGCAGCGCGGATGGTCGCCGTACAGGGGAACGAAGAGGTAAGGGGGCTGGTGGGCTGGGCTCAGCCCACTGGCCTGCCTCTCCCCTCTGCGTTTATCTTTTTTTTTCTGTTCTGTTTTTTTTTTGCTGAAAAGAAAAAGGAAGAAAAGGATAGGGTTTTGGGGTTAAAAAAATTTAGGAAAAATTTGTATAAGTTATTTATGGTAACAGCAACATTGTGCAACTTTTGTTTTCCAAAAAATTTAAATTATGTTGCTGTTTGTATTTTATTTGAATTTGAGTGAAAAATTGATATTAAATTAATAATTGAAGCTTAAGCAATTTAAAAGTTTTTAATTTCAAGTTTATTTGAAACAAATGATTGGAGTGTTTTGTAATTTTCATAAATTTCAAAATGGTTGCTGTTTGGAAATTTAATTGAATTTTGAATGAAATTTGAATTAATTAGATTATTTAACTTAAGCAAGTTAATGGTTTGATCTTCCAACCTTAATGGAAACAAAATGATGTTTGGGTTTGAAATTTTCATTTGAAAATTTGTAACAGAACAATTATGAAACAAAATTTGAAATTTGGTTTGAAATTCAAATAGAAAAACAATGGAAAACAAAAGAAAACAAAGGAAAACAAATGGAAAACAAAAGCAAAACAAATGCAATGCTTAAGATGCCATGATGCAAAACATAAAATAACAAAGAGCAAACATTCTAAAGGTTGTTTTTCATACTTGGGATGTTACCATTTTCATGTGTGCAATATTTTGCCTAGTCATTTAGTTCATTTAAAATTAGTAAATTAATAACTTATTCAAATATTTTCAGAAAGTATCAAATGTTATACCAAATTAAAGAGAAAAGCATTTCCAATTCAAATATGTCAAACATAAAATAATTTGTTTAACTTAGAAACTTGTTCCAAAAGGTATAATGGAATTTTATAACATTCCCTTATGACCAGAAATAACTACCACATCATTATTTTCCTTACTAATAAAACCCTCATATTTGCACACCTACTAAAACCTATCATCACAAGTCATTAGCAAGTATTGTGATGATAGAATTAGTTGTACTATTTCACCATTTTAAATCTATCTTCTTGTCATAAGCTCTACACTTTTTGAATATAAAATAAAATGTGACTATTATCTTTCCAATAGTTGATTTCCATGTGTCATTGTCTTATTACCCAACCAAGCAATAACACTTCTACTTAAACATGATAACAATCGTTTGCCAAGTAAAAGTGAAACACATGTAACTCTAAAAGAAGTAATAACCACATCACCTCAAGTAATGAAACAATTCACCTAAAACATGTGTGATTGAGATATCGTATCAAACGTGGCTTACACTTGTAAGCTGGGGTATTTTCCAGGGTAATTCATGATGCATCTCATTACTATGCATGTATCATCTTGCCAGTGTTTTCTGTAGTCCTTACCGGGACTACTTTGCTATATTTCAGATCTCGAGATTTCTCTACGTGACCCTCGAACCCGAAGACACTGATTATTCTGGTTATTTCAATATCAGGCAAGTTCATCACTTGCTCATATCCTTTGCAGTATCTCATAACAAACTATTTGCAAAAATCCTATTGTATTATCACCTACTCTCAAAAGAATGCATGATCCTATTTTTATAATAATATGACTAATTGAACTACTATCCGAGTGGTAGTGTTTTGTTTGGTTGGCGGATGGGACCACGGTAAGATGAATAGGTCAAAGGAAGGTTCCATCTACATGGGAAAGTATTACCTTGGATTAATCACAACTGCCGTCAGGATTCTTGTGCTGTAAATTCGCGTTAACCATGGGTCTTCTATGGGGGGAATAAGTCAGCTGTGATCTTCTCTCGTTCGCATGTCAACGGACTGCCAGAGACGTACGCTGTAGGTCTTGCGGGACTACATGCACATGGGTGGGAGCCCTTACGTCCCACGGACTCTGCGGGTCTATGAGTGTCTGCCAGCGGCGCGTAGATCTCCATCGTGAGGGGTGGAATCACGCATTCAACCTGCTGGCGGAAATGGGTGGGCATGCGTTGTGCGGAGAAGCACAGTTTGGCTTGGACCAACAACCGGGCCCCACACCTGAGTGGGAGTGGACAGGAATGTACACCTGGTTGTGCAACATGGTCTTGGTCATCCATGGGTAAATTAACGCACCTCTGCAGAGTGTAAAAGGATGTGGCATGTTACCCCCTGTTCCGGGAAGGAGCTGCGAACGCCGCAGGAAAGGCAACTCCATGAAGTTCTAATCCTGTGAAGATCTGGCAGGCATAGTTTTTAGAATTAAAAGCAACCTCTTGAAGAAAGTTTTACAAAACCTTGCATTAGCTTATGACTCTTTCGAGTCTAAAGCTGCAGATAGTGCATCAAACTACCCACTATATATCATGAACTTGCTGAGTAAGGCTCGTTACTCATTCGTTCCCGTTTGACCCCCTGCTTAGAGTTGAAGCCATATGGAAGTCGTCATCGTGAAGCCATCGCTACCTCATGAAGCTAGGTGGAGTGATCTATTACTTAGTCGTCAAAGCATCATCATCAACAACACTGGTGGAGGAGAATCTATCAAGATGTAGGTGGAGTCCATTCTTGGAATTAGCTGTTACAACCCATAGATTAGGGCTGACATCAGCCGTAGTGGATTAGTTCTGAGCTAGAGTTCTTCTCTAGCCCTGAGCTTGAAATTGCTTCTTCTGATGTTTCTTTTGGAGGAGATCTTATTGATTCATCAAAGAGATTCTAAAGATTTTGTAATGAAGTTTGTATCCTATAGCTTTTCTTGGCCCCGCTGTGTTTCTGTTGTACCACTCTTAGAGATGTAATATTCATGGATAAGTTCTTCTGTGAGTATCATGTCACCGACTTGCGCACTACACATGCAGTGGTATGCTGGGTCACCACAGATGGTATCAGAGCGAAGCGACCTTAGGTTTAAAACCTTTTAGGAGATCTTTAGGTTGGTAAAGATTATAGGAAGCCATCTTATCTAAACCACATTTCCTACAAATATGATGACCATTCACTTGAGAATGATATAATCATACTTGTATATAATTTCTTACTCAACTTGACTAAATCTACTTATCTATTTTATTTGTACCTAAGTATGATAAATTAGAAGTCTAGTATGTATTTGTTTTAATGAGAAAATAGTCCTGACATAGTCAGGGATGATTAAGTCAAAGTGAGGATTACCCCATTCTATGAATGAATAGGATGGATTAGAACATGGTATAGGTTAAGTATAGGAGTCATTAAGAAGGGATGTTTGAAAATAATGAAGAGTCATTAGGACACAACCGGAGGGATGGCGACTCTCTCCCACCTCGCACCTTGGCCTAGCCGCCGGCGATCTTCCTTCTCCGGTGTCCATCTCCCCTCTCTCGCCGGACCTTTCGTTCCTGCTTCATCTCCACACCATATGGCACCTCCTATCCCTCCTGCATGGATCTGGAAGGTAACTTATTCTACCTCCAAAGATCTAGATCGGGGACGTGTCAAGTCATATGATGGATCCATTCATCTTTGGATCAAGGAGCACACTCGTGATTGGATCTCCCTCAAGGATGCAAAGGGTACATCTTTGGTTGGGAGACACGTGGATCTTGCTGAGAAAATTGATCTTGGGTTTAAGGTACGCTTCCTAGATCACACTGCCCTAATTGGATAATGCATGGTTTCTCCTATTGCTCAGGTACTTGAGGAGCCTGTCGGAACTCCCACGATCAAGGACTTAGTCAATGAGTCAACCACACCTAGTTTTATGGGATCGGTTACTCAAGGCATTATTAATATTGTTGATGATAATTCCGACACGTCTGCCATGGATAATTGTGCCTCGGCTGTCTATGATTCTATCTCAATGGGGCTGGATTTTTCTCACGGTTTCAAATTTGCTCAAGAGATTGATCATCTTTTTTCATCGACAGTGCATCCAACTTATTATTCTGGACATTTTATTATGGTGGTCTGTTTTGCACGTGCGTGCTTTCGTCTAACTGAAGATTCAGTTGCTATTGCCCTAGAGGCGGTTTTTGGAGGTTTCTGTGGCAGCTTGAAAGTTTCTCATCTTAATGATAGAACCTTTTCTTTTAATGTTGCCAATAGGCTTGTTGGATTTCATATTTATAAACTCAAAACATTCTCTTGTGCTAAATTCAAATGTTCCTTTATCCTTTGGGGTAGAGGGGGACCACACTGGATAAGTGAACTTAAATCTTGGCAAGAGGAGTGTAACAAGCCATGGATTTTGGTTAGTCCAACCAAGAAGAAAGTCCAACTTGGCCTGGAGGCTTTGAAATTACCTGTTCCTAAGTCTAGCCTCAAAACCACAAATTCAGTGAGCAAGAAATTGGTTTTCTCGGATTCTATTAGTTATGATGCTTGCAAAGGGTATTCAAACCCATCTTCAAAATCCTTGGATATCACTTTTGGTTCTTTCAATGCTAAAACTGATTCAGCTCCTACTGTGCCATCTCCTATTATTTTGGATCAAGTTTTTATTGCTCCCACTGAGGACATGGGGCAGCTTGGCCTAAAATCAGTCATTGACGACATTGCTTATCGCTTCTGGAAATGTGCTCGATGCCTATCTATGAAACATGAAAAAGATAGTTGCACTAATGATGTTAGATGTCGTAAATGCTTTTCTTATGGCCACATTGAAAAGAATTGTTTTAGTAAACGGAACTCGTCTCGTATTTGGGTTCCAAAAAAATTGCCTCTGTGTCCTCCCGTGAAAACCCAAGAGTCAGCCGGGGCCGTTACATATTCCACCCCACCTCTCCCTGACAAGGCCACGTCCACATGTCGGTTAATCCCTACCCCTATCTTCAACGAGCCCTCCTCGGTTACTCCAAAAACCATGGCGACCTTTGAGCTCAATCCGGCGATGGGTGCCGTAGGGTTTTCAAATCGTCGACGGCGGGCCTTCGAGACTCCCTCGCTCCTTCTACACGCCTACTGTTCCCCCCACCAGAGCCCATGAAGTCTACTGCGTGGCCATTGTGGAACCAGAGCAGTTGCCAGAAGAGGAGCAGTTCTGGAGATTACAGGTTCGTGATTATATCGAACAAACCCTTCGGCGTGTTGTTGAAGATGCTCAACCCTGCCTCTTTGGTACTGGTCTTTTCAAGATGCATAGCCCTGCTGCGCGCACTGCTTTGGTTCAGAACGGACCCTATGAGCTTCAGGAGAATGTTTTTGTGCGCTTTGTTAATCATGATAATCGCACACAATTGCATAAATCAGCTATTGGTT
This sequence comes from Alopecurus myosuroides, assembly GCA_028641055.1. Classification (NCBI taxonomy): domain Eukaryota; kingdom Viridiplantae; phylum Streptophyta; class Magnoliopsida; order Poales; family Poaceae; genus Alopecurus; species Alopecurus myosuroides. The sequence continues at coordinate 351,519,360 of CM054059.1, forward strand.
CTCGCACTAGTTGGATTATGCTGCTTGGGGTACCTTTTGATTTTCGCAATGACAGAGATCTTGCTAATGCCGTGTCTCCTTTTGGAAGATTTCACCATTGGCATCACCTTGATGGTATCCTGGATAGAACTATGGTTTTTGTTACCTTTATCTCTCCTCAGCTTGTACCTAGAGATATTGTCTTTGGTAATTTAAGCACACTTGGTGCAGTGAGAGAATCCTGGACTGCCCCCTGTTATATCCCGTCTACAGAATTTGATGAAGTTCTTCCTCCTGATGAAGACCCGATGCTGTTGGATGGGAACCGTGATCCATTAAATAGTCACCTGCAGCAGGATCTTGGTAATTTTGTGTTGCCGCAATACCCTGAACTTGGGTGGAATTTGCCTTCACCAATGGCAGATTTCCCCAATCAGCAACATGATGATGTAGAGATGTAGCAGCAGGACCTGGATGCTGGGCAAGTCCCTCTTCAGGAATCTAACTCCACAGTCAGCTCTGACTCTGACAATTCTGTTAATCAGAATGTTTGGGTTGTCAATATGTTGCAGGTCCACACTGCACATGTTCCACCACCTGCTTCCAGGCTTTTTGCTTGGCCGTGGGTGCAGAGGAATTCTCACATGTATGGGCCTGCCCTGCCCCCATCCATGCAATGGGAGCTCCTGCTGAAGAAGTTTGTTCCTCTTCAATACATGTCAACTGTCAGGCCCAGTGGAGTCTCTCCTAGCCCAGTCTCTCTGATTACTGATGCCACTGTTCCTTTTAAAGGAACTATTTTTCAGTTCACTGCTAACAGAAGGTTCTTCAAAGCCCAGAGAGCTGCCAGGAAATTGTGCTTCGAAAGCTTTCCCCTTAAGAGTATTGAGTGCTCTCCCTCTACTTCTTCTGATGTCACTTCAAGAAAAAGAAGGAGAGGTAAAATGGGCACTCCTTCGGTGTACTCTTCAGTCAGAAGAAGCACCAGGCAAGCTACTTTGAACAATGGCTTCAAGCTTGTGTGTCGGGGGGTTACCCCCGAGTAGGGTAAGGGCAAGTGGTAAAAGCAACTATCAGAAGAGAGGTTTGGTCGAGTAGCTGCCTACCTGGTACTTGCTACCCGGTCGACTGCTACTCGGTCTCACCTCAAGATGACCAGAAGGAAGAATCAATCAAGTTCTGTCCTTTCGAGTAGAAGAGTTGGCCCGAGTAAAATTGGCGGGAACCTACTCGGGCCAGAAAGTCAAAGGAGCCGTTCTGACACAGGATCCCGCCTATCCTGGGTCCGTACTTGGCAGTATTCGAACTACTGTTCATCTGGGACCGGCCTGCCTGGCAGTGACAGCATGGAAGCAGGCCGTCGCAAGATAAGGGGGCCCTACTCTGTGTTTGGCACAGTGATACCAGTCTGTCCCCTTGTTTTGCCCAACGACTTTCCAGATGCAGCCAAGATTAGGAACCAAAGCTGTCAGCGGAAACCAGGAAGAAGGACGATGTGCACACTATGTCGACACTTGTCCATGTTTGGACGTATCCGGCTGGGCACCGGGTATATAAGGTGCCCCGCCGCCTCCTGCGTGAGGCATCGCAAGAAGGATCGCATGCTAGAACACCTTGTGACCTAATTCTTGACCTAGTTCATCACGTAGAGAGGAGAGTGGCTACTCGGTAGCAAGAACATTGTACTGTGGCTACTCGGTGAGACACCAGAATACATAGAGAAAGGCAGGAGTAGGGGTTTTACCTCCTCACGAGGGCCCTGAACCTGGGTAGATCGTGTTGTTTGCTGTGTTTACTTCGTACCTCACGCGGCTACTCGTCGCGTGATCCCTCCCCGAGCACCTCCAGCGTCCTTCGTCCCCACATCTTTAGCCATCCCATGGCATCTGCCGTGACACCACCACGACAGTTGGCGCCCACCGTGGGGCAACCAGCGGCGCTGGTTGGAGTTTCTGTTCGTACGGGATCTTCTTCAGCAGAGCGTGTGGTCTGTGGCCTTGTCCACAGATTCGGCTCCTTCGACTTCGTCACCGACAACGCCCGCGATTTCGGCGGCAGGGCCATGCCGGAGGGCGGCTCGGTGATCTCCTTCGGCTCTCATCTCGTCTACGTCGCCACCATCGCCAACCGAGCGTACCCCGAGCTGGTGCACGACGCGGAGGATCCTCCCACGGTGATCGCTGCTCGCGGAAGGCCCGCGTGCCGCTCTGTGAACTACGCTGAGGTGATGGTGACCGGCTTGGCGGCAAACACTGGCGCAGCCGCTACTGGCGCTGCAGCAGTCATCGAGGATCTTGCTGCACCAAGCACTGGTGGCAGGACTCACCGGCCCTACGAGAAGGAGTGCAACTTGCCGCCTTCCACTTCTACGACTATTCCCGTGTCGGCTGTGCGACCTGGCATGCCGACTCCCACCGACATCGAGCTTCTAGCCATGAGGGAGCAGCTCGAGCGGCAACGCCTGGAGCTGCTTGCCGAGCAGGCGGAGTTGGATAAGGTGAGGTTGGAGTTGAGTTTAGATCAGCTCGAGTACAACAAAGCTCACGGCTTCACGCCAGTCGCTAGGAGGGCTAGCAGAGTAGGTGCCACTCGGCGCAACCTTGGTGCTGAGATGTCGACAGTTGTAGAGGTTCCTGCTCAGTCCGCCACCGCAAACACCTCCACCTAGATATAGCACACCCGCCAAGACACTTAGAGCTGCAGAGGCTGTAGCTGCCGAGTTGCCTCGTCTTGATGGCGATGCGCGTGTTAGGCAGCAAGAGAGACTCAACGAGTTGGTGTTGGAGGCTGCTAGGCAGAATGAGGAGTTCCGAAAAGCCAACCCTGGTGCCGGAGCTTCTCAGGTGGTGCACTCGCACGCGGCTAGATCTAACGATCAGGCCTCGTCCCCGCATCCCAGCCGCGAGAAGAGCCACAGCGGGCGTTCGGCCAGAGATAGGCAAATGCAGGTGTACGACCCGGCTGCTGCCGCGAGACAGCTTGCTGTGCCGCAGCAGCCCGGGCAGGAACACAACGCTGCAAGAGCAGGCTCTCAAGCCCATCAAGCTCAAAGCCAGGCCCGAGATGGTGCACGTCCAGGTCCTTCTCGGCAACCCGCAGCTCAGCCTACTCGGCAGAGGCAGCAGCCGCGAGCAGTGGCGCCTGTCGCCAACCCGGTGGAGCAACCTGCGGCTGTGCAGGTGGACAGATATGATGATGGCTACTCGGCTATGGAGATGGCTGGCTATGATGTACATGATCGTGTTGGCGAGCGCATGCTGGCGCCTGGAGATGCGAGGCATCAGTTGGACCGGATCAGCTTGTCGGCGCGGCTGGAGAACACGGGTCCTCCAGGCCCCGAGTGCTTTGGCCCGCGCATCATGAACGAGCCGTCCGTGAAGAACTTCCAGCTCGCGAGGGGCACCAAGAGCTACAATGGCAGCACCAAGCCCGAAGACTGGCTCAATGACTATGTCACCGCGGTCCATATCGCGAACGGCAACAGAAGATGGGCGGTGCGCTATGTTCCGCAGATGCTCGAGGGTCCAGCTCGCACTTGGCTCAACAACTTGCCCAAGAACAGCATCAACTGCTGGCTGGACTTCTCGGATGCTTTCATCAGCAACTTCACGAGCACATACAAGAGGCCGAATAGGCCACAGCAGTTATCCGCTTGCAGGCAGCGAGAAGACGAGACAGACCGCGAGTATCTTACTCGGTGGAGCACATTGAGGAACACCTGTGAGGGTGTGAATGAAGCACAGGCCATCACTTGGTTTGCGAAGGGATGCAGGCATGGCAGTATGCTATGGCAGAGATTGCAGAGGGAGATGCCGAACACTCTGGCGGAGACCATCAAGATTGCGGATCAGTACGCACTTGGTGATCCTACTCAGCCACTGATGGACTCCTCTGAGCCGAGAAGAAACTTCAGCAACAGCAAGCGCAACGAGTTCCACAACAAGCGCCGAGTAGATACTCGATATGATCCTGAAGAGGTGAATGCAGTGACTGTTGGAGCTGGTGGCAGCCAGAGGCAGAAACCTGCTGGAGCCTACGGGCAGAACCAGAACCAGGGCCAAGGCAACAAGAAGCCGTTTCGCACCTCTCAGTCGGGTAGCGGAAACTCCGAGCAGCCGAAGAAGTTTGTCTTTGATGACATGAAGGATGGCCCATGCAGTTTTCACACTCACCACCCCTCGAGGCCTGCTAACCACACTACTCGGCAGTGCGAGTGGTGGGATGTGATCAAGAGTGATGGCTTGCCTCCTCCTCCTCCTCTGCCAGCGGCCAATGCCAATGTACAGCCTACTCGCGCACCCGCAGCTCGGCCGCCAGTGTACCCGAGAAGAGAGAATGTGAACCAGGTGGCTTTAGGAGCCAACCGCAACTTCAACAATGAGAGATACCGCAACAACAACAACAACTACAACCGCAACAACAACAACTACTACAACCGCAACAACAACAACGGCAACAATGGGGGCGGAGGCTCCAATCAGTACCAAGAGCACCACGAGAGCTACATGATCTTCACTTCTGAGCCAGTCAACAAGCAATCACAGCACAGGCGGGCCATGGAGGTCAATGCAGTGATTCCTGCTGTCCCTCACTACATGTATTGGTGTGACCAGGAGATCAGGTGGTCCCGAGTAGATCATCCCAAGGTGATGCCCAATCCGGGTAGCTATGCCTTGGTGCTGGATCCTACCTTCCTGGGTCTCGAGAAGAATGTGAGGTTCAGCAAGGTGCTAATCGACAACGGCAGCAGCATCAACATCGTGTACAAAGACACGCTCGAGAAGCTTGGCCTGGCCGAGAACATGATGCTGCCCAGCAAGACCACCTTCCATGGTATTGTGCCCGGGATCTCGTGCAACTCGATTGGTCGAGTATGGATAGATGTGCTATTCGGCACCAGGGATAACTGCCTCACAGAGCGCCTGCAGTTCGAGGTGGTCGATCATCAGAGTCCTTACCATGCTCTACTCGGCAGGCCTGCTCTGAGCAAGTTCATGGCCTCTACCCATGTTGCATATCTGAAGATGAAGATCCCTGGTCCCAATGGCATAATTACTATCTCTGGTGATTACAAGAAGTCCATGGAGTGTGCCTCTGCTAGTTCCCAGTTGGCGGAGTCGATGGTGATTGCTGCCGAGAAGAAGAAGATGTATGAGGTGGTGGCCATGGCGCAATCCGCGCAAGCTGGCGCGCAAGGCGTGCCGAGTACCCAGCACGGGACTGCATTCCAGGCATCTCAGGAGACCAAGAAGGTTCAGGTCGACCCCGAGTTCCCTGACCGCGTAGCCATCATTGGCTCCGGGTTGGCGGAGAAATAGGAAAGCGAGCTCATCCACTTCCTCCGTGAGAATCGGGATGTATTCGCCTGGTCCAATGAAGATCTACCAGGAGTCCCGAGGGAGTTGGTTGAGCACTCATTACATGTGCGTCCTGACGCCAAGCCAGTGAAGCAGGTGTCGCACCCTGATTTCTAGGGGATACTCACCGTACGAACTGGATAGCAGATGCTTGGATTATGGGGCATAACTGCTCCCACGTCCCAGCTTCCTGGTAGGCCTGCGCTTATGCGCGACAACACAAGCCCTGCTATTCCATCGTCGATGTAAACTATCCACTAGAGATCAAAGGCACTTCCGTCGAGGTACTTCAAACCATACACACATGGTACGTCAACGGCGTTTAACAAGTGATATCACAACAGATCTCTACGACACAAAAGATTGAAATAAGTTGCAAATGGCTCTCATTAGAGCAGAGATAGCAAATACAATCATTCAGAGGGCACATGCCCCAACAATACATCATTACAATACAGCGGAAGCATTCAACATGTCTGAGTACAGACAAGAACCAAATAGGCCTAAGAGGCCGGAAACAAACAGACGGAGCCCATCTACTCGTCAGCAGTCTCGTCATACTCCACGTAGTAGCCACCATGTAGATCCTCGGAAACGTAGGTCTGCGGAAACCACAGCCCCAAAGGGGTCAGTACATAAACGTACTGGCAAGCAAGACTCACAATTCACCAAAGTGTAACCCGTCAACACCAAGCACAGATGCCTTGGGTTCAACGGAAGAGAGGGATATAAAGGATGATGCGACTGGCTGCACTAACCAACTACAGAGATTCTACCACTTCCGGCTAACAGAAAGGAGATAAGATCGAGGATTGTAACCAACTGAAAGATAACTTCAAACAAACCCATCCTGGATCTCGCCCCTTATCCAAAGAAACAATCCGAGGATAACTCACACAGTTGTAATAAAGGTGAATCAAGTTATTGTGTCATCAACCTATTACTAGTCAAGTTATTAATCATTGGGTGTAACATGTTTGATCATTATGTTTAAGTTGTCCTGAGTACTTGTTAGCCAGTACTTTCACCAAGTAATCCATAACCGCGGAAAACACGGCTTCTCGAGAAGATTATCCCTGCAGGGTTGCACCAATTTGGCCGTACACGCATGAATAACCCGCCAGATGGAAAGGCCCTTCCACCAAGCGGGGCACTCAACACAACTCAACTCTTCTTCGCATCAAGCCCAAAGAACCTTGGGCGCACGGCTAATCGAGCCCAGAAGAAAATAGACCCTCATAGCACTCTAAGAACGTGTCCCCCTATATGCCGACTACAAAAGTTCCACCCTGGCCTGGGCTCGCAAAAACATGCATGCGGCAAATGGAAAACACGAACTAAATGAGGCGATTTGGACGAGATGCGAATCGAATCAAATTGAGGGGGGGGCGCCCATACTCGCTTCCCACATGCGGTTAGTGCGCTCATCATGGATCAGTAGACAAGACCCTTTTCCTATTAGGGTCGACACTAGCAGGCCTCAAAACCACACAGGGCCTCCTGCCGGTGCCTGATCATCAAATTTATTATTAATAGTAACATTAGCATGATTGATTGATTAAACATCGAGCCCCCCAGAACATAAAGAAATATAGTAACTGAAGGTAACGGGTAACAGACTCGAGCAAAACAACCTAAGCATGCTAGTAAGACACGGGCAACAAGCAATGGTTATAGGTATGGAGGTGAGGCAGTATCAGGGTTAAAGGATTCATGTGATGGGTTCATAACAGAAACAACTACTACTAAGGCTAGCAGAAAGAACAACGGAAAGTATCGGTAACCAATGTTGAAAGGAACACAGTGGTTCATGTGAGTGATAACTTGCCTGCAAAACCCAGTAGCCTGGTACTGAGCTAAATCCTTAGAAGGGATGTCGTAAGTATCGTCGGTCTCAACGTCGTCGTATATCCGGGAAGAAGCAAACAAACAAGGCAGAAAGATAAACAATCAATAACATGGCATAGTGCACAAACATGGGATGATGCATGTCAAGTTAATAGATGCATCAAAATAAACTACTTGACAAGATATCACAATTTAATTGGACCCATATGCAATGTGAATTGCATATGGATGCAAATGGTTAAGGTGGAAGCAATGATCTACATTTGATTAACAAGTGTAAGTGGTTAAACATGATGCATGCATGATGATAACAACAAAATAACAGCAAATAACAATGATAGATGCAAGTGAAAAAGGATTGGAACAAGTTTTGGAAATCATTGATTAAGTTTGGAAAATTTGGTTACTTAAAGATGTCACACAAACAATTGTTGTTTTCATCAAGTTAAAGTGTTCAAAACAAATAACAAGTTTATATTTGAAAAGGTTATGCTTTTATGGTTTGAAAACATATTTTATATGTCCCAAAAGAATTTGATTTGATCAAGTTATGAATTTAGCAATATTAAATGATTTAAACAAGGTTTAAATCATTTAACCAATTTTAATTATTCAAAACATGAAACAAATTTTATATTTGGAAAGGTGGTTTAATTTTGCATGGAAAACATATTTCATTTGTGGAAATTGGATTTAAAATGAGCAAGTTATTATTTTGGCAATTTTAAATGCAATAAACAATAAACAGTTGTTTTCAGCAATTTAAATTATTCAAAACAGCAAACAAAATTTATATTTGGAAAGTACATGAAAAATTGATTGGAAAACATATTTAGTTTGTTGAATTTGGAATTTTTATGAACAAGTTATGAATTTTGCAATTTTAAGTGAATTTGACAAGTTTTCAAATATTTCAACAATTTAAAATATTCAAGACAGGAAATAAATTTTATATTTGGATAGAACATTTAATTTGGGACATAAAACATATTAAAAATGTTGAATTTGGGGTTAGGATGATTTATTTATGCAATTTCCAAATTTAAGGTGTAATCTGCCAATTGTTATTAACTAGGGACTTAGAATTAATTTTACAGGGACCTAGAAGAACTGGCAGGGACTGGGTTGCAATTAGCTGTTTACTGGAGTTGTGAAAAATAAAAATAAAAAACTGGGTTTAATCCGTGGGGGGTGGAATTCGAACCCACCCCCTCTGCTGCGCTCGCAAGGCACAGGACCAGTGGGGTGGATCGGCTGCTTGTGTTAGGGAGGGGGCCTCGGGGGGTAAAAGATGTGGTGCGCGGTGGTTTTATGAACTTTCTGAACCTGTTCGTGCGGGTACTCGACAGGGACCAGCGATGCAGCGGCAGCTCGCCGTGGTTCATGGCCGCGGTGGCCGTGGGGGCGAGGGCCGGGTGCGGTGCGGCTCGCGGGAGAAAGGTAGAGGGGCGAGAGGAAGGAGGCGGAAGGGAGCCTCACCTTGGCGATCTGGCGCAGGTCGCAGCAGGGAGGCGGAGCAGCAGGGAGCAGAGGGCGTCGGCGCCGTTTGGAGGCGACGGCGGCGGCGCATCGGACTTCTCCGGCGCAAACCGAATGGTGGAGGAGGAAGGGTGGACTTGGGCGTTTCCATTCCCGGGCACGGCTGGCGCCGATGGTGTCTAGGGCGGCAACGGCGAGCTTGCCACTCCACGGCCACCTCGTCGATCTTCAGGTTCAGAGAAGTGCAGGGGGGGTTGGCAGAGAGAATTCAGAGAGAGAGAGGTTGAGGTAGAGAGGGTGGCGGCGATGGAGGGTTAGGGACTAGGGTTAGCAGAGGGATACTTAAGGGGGGAGAGGCATGGTACGGAGAAGCATCGAGGAGGGGAGAGCCGATCGGGTGGTTGAGAGGGAGACGTACAGAGGTGACATCAGCCAGAGGAGGAAGACAGCGACAGCTTGAGGGGTACTGGGCCAAGGTGAGGTGGGCTTGGGGTAGGAAAGAAAAGGATGGGCCATGCCCCTCTCCCTTGTGGTTTTAAATATTTGTTCTTATTTTTTTTTTTGCATAGAACCAAATGTAAGAAAAGGAGGCTTTTTAGGTTAATAGAAATTTTATAAAAATTTAGTGTTAGCTAGTTAGGTTAGAAGAAAACAAATGCCAAGTTTGGTTTTGCAGAAGATTAATTTTTTTATTACTGTTTTGCAATTTAAGTCAGTATTTAAAAGAATGCTTCTTATTTGGTTTTTATTAAAAATCAACATGTTTATTAGGGGAACCCCAATGATTAAAATAGAACAATTGGTTTGGTTATAATGCTGATTTTATAAATTGCATTTGGGTGCTGTTTGAAAAACACTTGGTTGAATTGGAATATTTGCAAATTAATGGGTTAATGATTGAAAACAACAAGTTTAATAGGGTGAGCCCTATTATTAAAATGATTAAAATGATTAGAATAGTTTGTTAGCTTTCATGAGTTGGAACTTGGTGTTGTTTGAACTTGAGCTTTGAGTTTGAAAGAAAATTGGGAATTATTTAATTGAAATGAAAGCACCATTTTATTTGTTGATCAATGTGGAAAACATGACAACAAATGGTTGGTTTTATTTGAGATTTTTATCTCCAAAGTTGTAACAGAACAAGTATGAAAACAAAGCATTTGAAATTGTTTGAGTTTTATTGTGAAAACAAAGAATAACAGATGCAAAACAAAAGGAACAATGCAACAACATGATGACATGATGCAATACTTTAATAAACATGAAACAAACATTCTAATTGGTAGGTTTTCATACTTGGGCTGTTACAAAACGCCCCCCCTTGAAGGAATCGCGCCCCGAGATTCCTACTGAGAAAAGAAAAGGTCCGGAAACTTCTTGGGAAGATCCTCTTGAGCTGTGACACGTGAAACACATCGTGCACATTGGATAGACGTTGGGGAAATTGGAAACCACCGGAACATTTTCAAGTAGAGGTAAAAGTTTTGTATGTAGGGTGTATAACTGGATAGAATTTGATTCATTTGGAGAATAGACTATCTGTAATAAGGGTGGAACAGAGTTATTGACATCAATGCAACACCAAGAATAATCATTAATGTCAGAATCATCAACATGAGAGTAACAAGGAATATGTGGCCTCCCATTAGAATTGGATTGTTCTTACTTATCTTGGAAGTCAACATTTGAGATCCCGGGGAGTGAACAGAGTTTTGATTGCTTAGTGGAACCAGAATTGGGTTGTATGTTGTGGAAAAGATTGTTGACACAAAGGAATGTGATTCTCCGGTATGAAATAACACTTTAACTGGATAAGAGTTTACGAGGAAGTTTTGATTAGACGCCGGTAGAAGATTTGAAGTGGAAAACAACAACAAGATTTCAACGGACGAAAAGGATGTTTTAAAAGAACAGGATAACGAAGCAACACCGGGGAAAACGAGAACAAAACTCCTGAGGTACTACGGAGAACCCAAAACACGTGAAATCCTAACTTGAAAGTTTAGATGAGAAGGGAGAAATCAACGTTGCACTTCCTTACCAGAAAAAGGGAGGGAGGGTGGGGAAAGGAGAAAAAGAACAGAATTCCTACTCTCACGTTTCATTTTTCCTATATAGCTACAAAATAGTTTCTAGACTCAACTGCGACCAGTAAAAAGGGATCCTACAGGCAGACAGGCTCTGATACCATTTGTCGCAGCCTGATTTCTAGGGGATACTCATCGTACGAACTGGATAGCAGATGCTTGGATTATGGGGCATAACTGCTCCCACGTCCCAGCTTCCTGGTAGGCCTGCGCTTATGCGCGACAACACAAGCCCTGCTATTCCATCGTCGATGTAAACTATCCACTAGAGATCAAAGGCACTTCCGTCGAGGTACTTCAAACCATACACACATGGTACGTCAACGGCGTTTAACAAGTGATATCACAACAGATCTCTACGACACAAAAGATTGAAATAAGTTGCAAATGGCTCTCATTAGAGCAGAGATAGCAAATACAATCATTCAGAGGGGCACATGCCCCAACAATACATCATTACAATACAGCGGAAGCATTCAACATGTCTGAGTACAGACAAGAACCAAATAGGCCTAAGAGGCCGGAAACAAACAGACGGAGCCCATCCACGAAGTCTCGGATCCTGCCCGGGTCCGCTATCTACTCGTCCGCAGTCTCGTCATACTCCACGTAGTAGCCACCATGTAGATCCTCGGAAACGTAGGTCTGCGGAAACCACAGCCCCAAAGGGGTCAGTACATAAACGTACTGGCAAGCAAGACTCACAATTCACCAAAGTGTAACCCATCAACACCAAGCACAGATGCCTTGGGTTCAACGGAAGAGAGGGATATAAAGGATGCTGCCACTGGCTGCACTAACCAACTACAGAGATTCTACCACTTCCGGCTAACAGAAAGGAGATAAGATCGAGGATTGTAACCAACTGAAAGATAACTTCAAACAAACCCATCCTGGATCTCGCCCCTTATCCAAAGAAACAATCCGAGGATAACTCACACAGTTGTAATAAAGGTGAATCAAGTTATTGTGTCATCAACCTATTACTAGTCAAGTTATTAATCATTGGGTGTAACATGTTTGATCATTATGTTTAAGTTTTCCTGAGTACTTGTTAGCCAGTACTTTCACCAAGTAATCCATAACCACGGAAAACACGGCTTCTCGAGAAGATTATCCCTGCAGGGTTGCACCAATTTGGCCGTACACGCATGAATAACCCGCGAGATGGAAAGGCCCTTCCACCAAGCGGGGCACTCAACACAACTCAACTCTTCTTCGCATCAAGCCCAAAGAACCTTGGGCGCACGGCTAATCGAGCCCAGAAGAAAATGGACCCTCATAGCACTCTAAGAACGTGTCCCCATATATGCCGACTACAAAAGTTCCACCCTGGCCTGGGCTCGCAAAAACATGCATGCGGCAAATGGAAAACACGAACTAAATGAGGCGATTTGGACGAGATGCGAATCGAATCAAATTGAGGGGGGCGCCCATACTCGCTTCCCACATGCGGTTAGTGCGCTCATCATGGATCAGTAGACAAGACCCTTTTCCTATTAGGGTCGACACTAGCAGGCCTCAAAACCACACAGGGCCTCCTGCCGGTGCCTTATCATCAAATTATTATTAATAGTAACATTAGCATGATTGATTGATTAAACATCGAGCCCCCCAGAACATAAAGAAATATAGTAACTGAAGGTAACGGGTAACAGACTCGAGCAAAACAACCTAAGCATGCTAGTAAGACACGGGCAACAAGCAATGGTTATAGGTATGGAGGTGAGGCAGTATCAGGGTTAAAGGATTCATGTGATGGGTTCGTAACAGAAACAACTACTACTAAGGCTAGCAGAAAGAACAACGGAAAGTATCGGTAACCAATGTTGAAAGGAACACAGTGGTTCATGTGAGTGATAACTTGCCTGCAAAACCCAGTAGCCTGGTACTGAGCTAAATCCTTAGAAGGGATGTCGTAAGTATCGTCGGTCTCAACGTCGTCGTATATCCGGGAAGAAGCAAACAAACAAGGCAGAAAGATAAACAATCAATAACATGGCATAGTGCACAAACATGGGATGATGCATGTCAAGTTAATAGATGCATCAAAATAAACTACTTGACAAGATATCACAATTTAATTGGACCCATATGCAATGTGAATTGCATATGGATGCAAATGGTTAAGGTGGAAGCAATGATCTACATTTGATTAACAAGTGTAAGTGGTTAAACATGATGCATGCATGATGATAACAACAAAATAACAGCAAATAACAATGATAGATGCAAGTGAAAAAGGATTGGAACAAGTTTTGGAAATCATTGATTAAGTTTGGAAAATTTGGTTACTTAAAGATGTCACACAAACAATTGTTGTTTTCATCAAGTTAAAGTGTTCAAAACAAATAACAAGTTTATATTTGAAAAGGTTATGCTTTTATGGTTTGAAAACATATTTTATATGTCCCAAAAGAATTTGATTTGATCAAGTTATGAATTTAGCAATATTAAATGATTTAAACAAGGTTTAAATCATTTAACCAATTTTAATTATTCAAAACATGAAACAAATTTTATATTTGGAAAGGTGGTTTAATTTTGCATGGAAAACATATTTCATTTGTGGAAATTGGATTTAAAATGAGCAAGTTATTATTTTGGCAATTTTAAATGCAATAAACAAGAAACAGTTGTTTTCAGCAATTTAAATTATTCAAAACAGCAAACAAAATTTATATTTGGAAAGTACATGAAAAATTGATTGGAAAACATATTTAGTTTGTTGAATTTGGAATTTTTATGAACAAGTTATGAATTTTGCAATTTTAAGTGAATTTGACAAGTTTTCAAATATTTCAACAATTTAAAATATTCAAGACAGGAAATAAATTTTATATTTGGATAGAACATTTAATTTGGGACAGAAAACATATTAAAAATGTTGAATTTGGGGTTAGGATGATTTATTTATGCAATTTCCAAATTTAAGGTGTAATCTGCCAATTGTTATTAACTAGGGACTTAGAATTAATTTTACAGGGACCTAGAAGAACTGGCAGGGACTGGGTTGCAATTAGCTGTTTACTGGAGTTGTGAAAAATAAAAATAAAAAACTGGGACCAGTGGGGTGGATCGGTTGCTTGTGTTAGGGAGGGGGCCTCGGGGGGTAAAAGATGTGGTGCGCGGTGGTTTTCTGAACTTTCTGAACCTGTTCGTGCGGTACTCGACAGGGACCAGCGATGCAGCGGCAGCTCGCCGTGGTTCATGGCCGCGGTGTCCGTGGGGGCGAGGGCCGGGTGCGGTGCGGCTCGCGGGAGAAAGGTAGAGGGGCGAGAGGAAGGAGGCGGAAGGGAGCCTCACCTTGGCGATCTGGCGCAGGTCGCAGCAGGGAGGCGGAGCAGCAGGGAGCAGAGGGCGTCGGCGCCGTTTGGAGGCGACGGCGGCGGCGCATCGGACCTCTCCGGCGCAAACCGAATGGTGGAGGAGGAAGGGTGGACTTGGGCGTTTCCATTCCCGGGCACGGCTGGCGCCGATGGTGTCTAGGGCGGCGACGGCGAGCTTGCCACTCCACGGCCACCTCGCCGATCTTCAGGTTCAGAGAAGTGCAGGGGGGTTGGCAGAGAGAATTCAGAGAGAGAGAGGTTGAGGTAGAGAGGGTGGCGGCGATGGAGGGTTAGGGACTAGGGTTAGCAGAGGGATACTTAAGGGGGGAGAGGCATGGTACGGAGAAGCATCGAGGAGGGGAGAGCCGATCGGGTGGTTGAGAGGGAGACGTACAGAGGTGACATCAGCCAGAGGAGGAAGACAGCGACAGGTTGAGGGGTACTGGGCCAAGGTGAGGTGGGCTTGGGGTAGGAAAGAAAAGGATGGGCCATGCCCCTCTCCCTTGTGGTTTTAAATATTTGTTCTTATTTTTTTTTTTGCAAAAATTTAGTGTTAGCTAGTTAGGTTAGAAGAAAACAAATGCCAAGTTTGGTTTTGCAGAAGATTAATTTTTTTATTACTGTTTTGCAATTTAAGTCAGTATTTAAAAGAATGCTTCTTATTTGGTTTTTATTAAAAATCAACATGTTTATTAGGGGAACCCCAATGATTAAAATAGAACAATTGGTTTGGTTATAATGCTGATTTTATAAATTGCATTTGGGTGCTGTTTGAAAAACACTTGGTTGAATTGGAATATTTGCAAATTAATGGGTTAATGATTGAAAACAACAAGTTTAATAGGGTGAGCCCTATTATTAAAATGATTAAAATGATTAGAATAGTTTGTTAGCTTTCATGAGTTGGAACTTGGTGTTGTTTGAACTTGAGTTTTGAGTTTGAAAGCAAATTGGGAATTATTTAATTGAAATGAAAGCACCATTTTATTTGTTGATCAATGTGGAAAACATGACAACAAATGGTTGGTTTTATTTGAGATTTTTATCTCCAAAGTTGTAACAGAACAAGTATGAAAACAAAGCATTTGAAATTGTTTGAGTTTTATTGTGAAAAAAAAGAATAACAGATGCAAAACAAAAGGAACAATGCAACAACATGATGACATGATGCAATACTTTAATAAACATGAAACAAACATTCTAATTGGTAGGTTTTCATACTTGGGCTGTTACAGCAGGCTATGCGCCGCTTCGGAGATGAGAGAAGGAAGGCCATTGGTGACCAGATCACCAAGTTACTGATAAGCAATTTCATCATGGAGGTGCTGCATCCGGATTGGCTAGCCAACCCGGTCATGGTCGAGAAGAAGAAGGAGGATCCCAAGGCTGCCACTGCATGGCGCATGTGTGTCGACTACACCGACTTGAACAAGGCATGCCCCGAGGATCCTTTCCCGCTACCTCGCATCGATCAGGTGATCGATTCCACTGCTGGTTGTGAACTGTTGTCTTTCATAGATGCCTACTCTGGTTTTCACCAGATTGCACTCAATCCTGCTGATCAAATAAAGACTGCTTTCATTACCCCATACGGGGCTTATTGCTATCGTGTCATGTGTTTTGGCTTGAGGAATGCGGGTGCAACCTATCAGAGATGCATGCAGAAATGCTTGCACGACCAGCTCGGCAAGAATGTGCAGGTGTACGTAGATGACATTGTCATCAAAACGAATAAAACACATACTCTGCTTGCCGACCTGGAGGAAACCTTTGCTAACCTACGCAAGTACAAAATGATGCTGAATCCGAGTAAATGCACCTTTGGTGTCCCGGCTGGCAAGCTACTCGGCTTCCTGGTGTCTAGTCGGGGCATCGAGGCCAATCCTTCAAAGATAAAAGCTTCTAGAGCATGTCTTTGCCGAGATCCTTGAAGGATGTGCAGAAATTCACTGGTTGCTTGGCATCTCTGAGTCGTTTTCTGGGCCGAATGGGCGAGAAGGCACTGCCTCTGTACCAATTGATGAAGAAAAGTGACAAGTTTGTCTGGACTCCGCAAGCGGATGTGGCATTCAATGAGCTGAAAGCAATGCTGGCTAGCGCTCCCATCTTGGCTAGTCCGCTACCCAAGGAGCCCATGCTGCTGTACATTGCTGCGACTAACCGAGTAGTCAGTGTGGTGATTGTGGTGGAACGAGAAGAAGAAGGCAAGAGTGTGCAGCGTCCAGTGTACTATCTCAGTGAAGTGCTGTCCAGTTCCAAGCAAAACTACCCGCACTACCAGAAGATGACCTACGGCGTGTACCTGGGCGCCAAGAAGTTGAAGCACTATTTCCAGGAGCACCCCATCACGGTTGTGAGCTCTGCTCCTATCTCGGATATCATGGGTAACAAGGAGGCGAGTGGCAGAGTAGCCAAGTGGGCAATCGAGCTGGCCGCGTATGCACCCGCGTACGCGAGAAGAGAAGCCATCAAGTCTTAGATTCTGGCGGAGTTCCTGGTGGATTGGGCCGAGGTGCAGTATGAACCTCCTGCTCCAATTTCTAATTACTGGAAGATGCACTTTGATGGCTCGAAGGTGAAGGAAGGCCTTGGTGCTGGCGTGGTGCTGACGTCACCCAAGCGGGATCAACTCAAGTATGTGCTACAGATTCACTTCAAGGCATCCAACAATGTAGCAGAGTACGAGGCAGTGGTGCATGGTTTACGAGTAGCAAAGGAGGTTGGCGTGCAGCGCATTATATGCTATGGCGATTCAGATCTGGTGGTGCAGCAAGTCTCGGGCACTTGGGATGCTCTGGATGCCAACATGGCATCATATCGCTTCCTGGTGCAGTCTATGACTGGGTTCTTCGAAGGCTGTGAGTTCCAGCACATTCACCGAGCAGAGAACGAAGCAGTAGATGAGTTATCCAAGTTGGGATCTTCTCGGCAATCCATCCCGGCGGGAGTCGCCTTGGAACACTTGAGGAAGCCATCCATCAAGCCTTCTCCCAACTCGGAGTCCATATTTGTTCCTTCTCTGCCAAGTGAGGAATCTGATCCCATGGAGATTGACTGGGAGAATGCTACAGGAAACCCGGGGACTGCCGTCCACCACTCGGGGACTGCCACTCCCTACTCGGGGACTGCCACTCCTTACTCGGGGACTGCCATTCCTTACCTGGGGACTGCCACTCCTTACTCGGGGACTGCCACTCCCTACTCGGGGACTGCCACTCCTTACTCGGGGACTGCCACTCCTTCCTCGGGGACTGCCACGCCTTACTCGGGGACTGCTGTCCTTAACCCGGGGACTGTCGCATTCATTGAGGAAGTCCTTGCTAATCGGTCTGGGCTTCAGAGAAGTGCTCCCATCCCTAAAGAGCAACCAGAAGTGCCCGTCCCAATGGAAGTGGACGAACCAGTGTTTCCCGCACGGGAGACACCGAGTTGGGCCATGCCCATATTATCCTTTCTGAGGGACGGTACTCTGCCAGAAGATGAGGTGACTGCAAGACAGATTCAGAGAAGATCCAAGGGCTACACTATAGTCCGAGGTGTGCTGCACAAGAGAAGTGCCACTGGCGTGCTGCAACGTTGTGTGGACCCAGCAGAAGGAGAAGAGATCCTGGTAGAGATACACCAAGGAGAATGCGGGCACCATGCCTCTTCTCGAGCATTGGTCCAGAAAGCTTTTCGGCATGGCTTCTACTGGCTCACAGCACTGCAGCAAGCTGAGGACATCGTGAGGAAGTGCAATGGCTGCCAGATGTTCGCAAGTAAGATTCACATGCCTGCTTCCGAGCTGAAAACAATTCCTATCACCTGGCCATTTGCTGTTTGGTGTTTGGACATGGTTGGGCCTTTCCAGCCGGATAGAGGCAACATGACTCACATCTTGGTCATGGTGGACAAGTTCACCAAGTGGATTGAAGTGAAACCTATTCGGAGGTGTGATGGGGCCACAGCTGTGAAATTCGTGAAGGATGTGATCCTGAGATATGGCTACCCGCACAGCATCGTCACCGACAACGGCACAAATTTTGCTGAGGGAGCAATGGTGCGGTTCTGCAGAGATAAGCATATCCGACTAGACGTTGCGTCAGTCGCGCATCCCGCTTCCAATGGGCAAGTTGAAAGAGCAAATGGCATGGTACTGGTAGGCATAAAGCCAAGGCTGATGGAGCCACTGCTGAAAACACCTGGGTGTTGGTTAGACGAGTTGCGAGCGGTGTTGTGGAGTCTAAGGACTACCCCTAACCGGTCAACCGGCTACACGCCATTCTTCTTGGTATACGGGGCTGAGGCCGTGTTGCCAATAGACCTAGAGCATGACTCCCCCCGAGTATCCCTCTACACTGAGGTGGAGGCGAGAGAAGCTCGAGAAGACGACGTTGACCTGCTTGAAGAAGCAAGAGAGCTGACTCTGTCACGTTCGGCTATCTACCAGCAAAACCTGCGGCGTTATCATAGCCGAAAGGTGAACCCAAGGGTTTTCCGAGAAGGAGACATGGTCCTTAGGCTTGTGCAACGCACAGCCGGGATGCACAAGTTGTCTCCTCCATGGGAAGGGCCTTTCATTGTGAGCAAAGCGCTGCACAACGATGCTTACTATCTTATAGATGCGCGACCACCGCAGGCGAACAGGGCAGATAAAGCTGGAGAGGAAACCAAGCGCCCTTGGAATGTAGCTCTACTACGTCGTTTTCATTCGTAAGCAAAGATGTGTATGTACCCTCTTATCCGAGTTGAAATTCTACTCTGCAATCTGAAATTGATCTCGGGGACTGCCCTCGTCCAAAATTTCTCTAAGTGTTTTTACTCGGCTTTACCTTTTGCCTATTCGGTTGCTCTACTTCAAAATTCAAAGGTACATTGAGTACTGTGTTTAAACCTACATGCCAACTCTTCGATTTTGCTGCTGTCCGAAACCCGGCTTCATGGCAAGCAAGAGAACAAGCAAAAGGTCCATGAGCACAAGAAAAATTACTGAGGAAAAGAAGAGTGCAGGAACCGAGTAGGGTTCTTTTATTACTGTTCTATGACTTGTCTTTTCGGCTAGGTGGTGGGCTGCGTTACTATGATTGTTTCTAAGCGGCTAAGTATTTGCAGCTCTACTCTTTAACTCTTGTGACTCGAATACCAAAAAAGCAACAAGTTGCGGGTAGAGCTGAGACGAAAAGGGAGAGTGAATAAGAAATGCAACTCGGGGACTCGCATGATAACGCAACTCGGCATCCAGCCCAGGTTGAACAAATTGATTAAGTTGAAAATAACAAATGGGAATAAAAATGAGTAGCAACGGAATGAAATAGTCTGATACATTTGCTCCCGGCATCCCGGGGATCTGATAAGTGTTTGAGTAAAAAAGTTTGCAGGATCAAATCAAATTCAGGTCGACGGGGTGTTCTCGGTGCTCGCCTTGGTTGCTTCGTCTTCCTCAGTGGCCTTGGTGGCGTCCGCCTCTGTGCTGGCATCAACAGTCCTCGCTTGCTCGGCGTCAGGCTCGGTGGTGACCTGCTCGTGGCCACCGAGATGGGCGTCGTCGCGGAGGCGGAGCCGGTCTCGGGGGCGCGGAGGTTGACAGTGTCGTCAAGGGCGGCCCCTGACGAGGTGCCAAACTCGAGGGCGGCTGTGTCGATCTCCTCGGCTTCTTCGTCGCTACTCGCGACGACCGCGGCCTTCCCTTTCCCGGCCGAGCCCCTGGGTGAATCGAAGAAGCCCAACTCGGGATCTGATTCTTCATCCTCCTCCTCGTCCTCCTCCATCTCGGTGTCAGGTTCAGTGAGGCCATCGATGAAGGTAGCCGTGTCAGCACACTCCGCAACCTCATGCGCAATCAGCTTGCGCATGGTCACGCAACTGGGATCCATCTCCCACTTGGAATTGGCGCGCTTCCCGCGGATAATCTGCATGTTCAAGTTCTCATACCAGGAGGCGACGCAGAGCAGCATCAAATCAGCACCCGCTCGAGCTCCTGAGGCGCGCCACTTCTTCAATTCGGCCTTCACGTTGCGCAGCTTTAGAGCTAGGCCACAGATAGTTGTGGGCGCAGGGTCTTCCGGCCAGAAAAGCTTGTGGAGCTGGAAGGCGGTGCGCACCAAGTCAGTGCCCACGCCGGCTAGGCGTTCGAACTGCCCTCGCATCACCAGCAGGCTATGTTCGATATCAGCTCTGGTGTCCGCAGCCTCGCCCTTCTCAATACGAGCTGCTTGGGCCTTGGCCAAAGCAGGCGCGCAAGAGGACACGATGTCACGGAAGATCTCTGCAAGAAGCAAGTGAGAAATTCAGTAACGGAATTAGAGAGGGGGTAGGACCGAGAAGAAGAGATGCAGAAAGGAGAAGACTTACGATTCAACTCATGGCGCAGCACCTGCAGCTGGCTCTTCCATGTTTCTTCATTGGACACATGCTTCTCCTCGAGCAAGCGGAGCCCCTCAAGCTGAGTAAAGAGCCCAGCGTTGGCTTTTGTCAGCACCTCGCACTCCTGCTTGAGGGCTTGCACCTTGGCATTGGCTAGTGTCTCGGCCTTTGCCTTCTCGGCGATGACTCTGTCCCTCTCGGCGCCAAGGTTGACAGCATCCTGGAGAGCCTTCTGCAGCTGGAGTTGCAGCTTCTCCATCTCGGTAGTATGCGCACTCTGCAGAGCTGCAGATTGGCTTACTAATCGCACCTCCACCTCGGCAGGTTTAAGGCAATCCTGATGCTCTACAACAAACTTCTTATGATCTTCTGAAAAGAGCAAAGCACGGTTAGCAGAGAAGCAAAGGAAGCAGACACAAGGGCGAACCGAGTAGACAATGGTTTACCTTCAAGCTTCTTGATGGTGGCCTCACCACTCTCGACAAAGGCACGGCAGTTCGAGTGCTCGTCAACCAGGGCTTTCAGTTTACCTGCGGAGTAGAAAGGGTTAACGCAAAAAAGCAGAAGCGGGCGTAAACAAAAAACGCAAGAACCGCGTAGCTAGAAGCGTACCTTCCACCTCAGACAGCCTCATGGTGCTGTTCATTACTTCCTTGTCGGCTTCCTCGGCACTCACTTTCTCTTTCTCCAAGGCAGCAATGCGCCTCTTGGCAATGGCGTGATTCCAGAGAAGTTGACGGTGCAAGTTAGTCCGCTTCAGTACGCTGTTCTGAAAAGAGAAAAGAAACAGGAATCAGGCAAAGTAATTGAGATTCAACCCGAAAAGGCGGCTACTCGGGAGAGTGTCCGCCTACTCGGCCAGAATCTCGGGGACTGGGTGATGGATAAGGAAAAGAGGAAAAGTAGAAAAGAAGCGAAGATGCAACTCGGAAAAGATAAGTTAAGGCTTACCGCGTAAGACTGCTCGAGATCTTCTGCGTTCTTGCGGTGCACGAACATCTTGGCAGCCAGAGTAGCAGAGGTGGTCGAGACGGTCATGGGTTTGCAACCCAAATCCACCTTGTTCCAATCCTGACGCATGTGGTCGATGTCGCCCAAATCGATGCCGTTCCAGTTGGGGTTGCCGAGAACCTTGCTGTCCCACTTGGCGTCGATGAAGCCAATCAGGTCGAGTACTTGCTCGAGGCTCTGGGATGTTATCGCCTGGTCTTGGGCTCCCCGAGAAGCAATGGAGACGGACCTGTCTTGATTTGGGGCCAGGGGCCTGGAGTCCACTGCCACGGATTTCCTCCCTTTCTGAATAGCAAGAGTCCGGTCTGTGGGGGAGAAGCCGACCTGGTGCTGTTGGCTGACCTTCACCATGTAATCAGGGTAGAGGGGCTGATCAGCTATGGTAGCGGCGGCAGGAACCGCACTGGGATTGCGGATAACCAGCTGCCTGGACTGGCCAGCTGATGTCGTCGGCGGCTTGTCGGCAGCTTTCTTCTTTGCTTTCTCCTTCTGAGCAGTTGGCTTCTCGGAGATTGGCTTCTCGGGTTTCTTCTTCTCGGTCTCCTTCTTCTCAGCCTTCTCCTTCTCAGCTCTCTCCTTCTCGGCTGCCTCCTTCTCGGCAGCGTCTTGCACACTCTTCCTGGTAACCGGCTTGGCTGAAGGGCCGGTTGCAGCTGTGGGTTGTGGCACCAGGGAGGAGCCTGGCTGGGCGCCACCTTGGTCAGTTGGTGGCGCCAGGGACGCGCTGTCTGATGCGCCATCTGGCTGGGCGCTACTCTGCGCGGCGTCTGGTTGCACGTCGCTCAGAGGGTAATGCCCAGTTGCGTCCTCTACTCGCTGTTCAGCATCAGGATCTGGCTGGGAGATATCCATTTCTTCTGGCTGCTCCTGTTCTGCTCCTGGCCGCTCGAGGGCGGCGTCGTCATGCATCTCTCGATCTTGGTTCTCCTCGGCGGTGTTGGCCGGAGGAGACGGTGGCTTCTCCTGATGAGCAGCATCCTGCGGCTCTGGCTCGGCGTTCTGGGCATCAGTGCCCTCTGTTGATGCATTGGCGGCATTGTTCTCGTCGCCATCGAGGTTGATTAGATTGTCGACATCGATGGCAGCTTTCTTCTGGGTCTCGGTGGATGCAAGAGCAGCACTCGCATCTAAGGGAGCTCTGATAAGGGAGGTAAAATCAGAAATTAGAAAAGGGCAGAGGAAATCAAGAGAAAACAGTGAAGCAAAAGGATTGGGAGTCAACCGAGAAGAACAAGGTAAACTGAAACATGCAACCGAGAAGAAACTTACGCTGTGGTGGAGGGAATTGTTCGCCTTGTTCTCTTCACGACATTCTTGGTCGTCTTCTCGGTCGCCTTCTTCTTCTTGGCGGGGGGCTCTAGGGCGCCGCTGCCGGTCCGCTTGCGGGTAGCAGGTGCGGCAACTGATAGAGGATTGTCCTCAAGGGCTCTCTCGCCTTCATCCTCATCATCATCCTCAGCATCTGCAGCATCTGTGAAATAAATAGGAAGAAAAACACTTCAGAAACAGCAGGCAAAGGGCTTGTGTTTTTCGCAGAGAGAAAGCGTGAATTCAGTTACCTTCTAACTCGTCATCAGACCAATCGCGGAGAGACGTTTCGGCAGGCTACTTCTCTGTCGAAGGGGAATGAGGAAGATTGATCTGGTCCACGGCCTCGAGGGAGGCCTGGTCATCCTCTTCTCGGTCATCTGACCAATTGCCCTCAAAGCGCTCACAGCTTTCAGCTAGCTGGCGGTCAAGGAGCTGAAAGACAGAGAAACATTGCAAATTAGCCGAGTAGCGAGAAAGCATTCTACCCGGATGGGCGTGCAAACACAAAGCACACTGATCCTAGGGAAATTTGCTAAGTGTCCTACTCGGCAAGGCGTGCAAACAACAAGCATATTAAGCCTAAGTATTTCTCCGAAGTATGCTACCCGACAAGGCGTGCAAACATCAAGCATACTAAGCCTAAACAGTCTTGATAAGTGCTCTACTCGGTGCAGAGTGCAATTGCTAATTGCAGTAGGAAGAGGGAAATATCTACTCGGATTGCATAAACTGGAAGCAGAGTAAGGAGAACTACCTGGGGAATCGGCTTCGTGCGGCTGAAGGGGATGAATCCGTACTGCCAGTTATCTCGGAGGCCCGTGGTCAGGATGGACCTCGCGTGCTCAGCGACTTCCGCGTTGCTAAGCTCGAACGTGGTCGTTCGAGTGCAATCGCGGGGGCCTCCCAGATAGCACATTGGATGGACGCGCTGCTGCAGAGGCAGCACCCGGTTCCGGATCCAGCATGCGACGGGGTCGTCACTCTTGAGGCCCTCTCCGATTAGCGCAGCGAGCCGCTCCTCCATCTGCACGGCGTTGCGGTCGTTCGAGGGCTTCGTCTTCCAGTTCTGCCCAGTCGGAGCTCGGTTGCTCCAGGCGGGCAGGTTGATGCGGTCCGCCACCGGTCCTCCCTCCGTGGCGGGGATGTTCTTCACGTAAAGGAAAGTTTTCTGCCACATACGGACGGAATCCAACCCCTTGATGCGAGGATGGTTGGTTCCCGCCCGCTGCAGCATCATGGCGCTCCCGGTGTCGGTTACCCGACTACCAGTGGCCGCGCCATCCTTCTTCCCCTTGCTCTGCAGACGAAGATGGAAGTACTTCAGCCATGTCTGTACCGTGGGGCGGACGCCGAGAAAGGCCTCGCACACCACGGTATGATAGGCGAGGAAGACGACCGCATTCGGGGGAAGGTGATGCATCTGGAGACCAAAGTGATCCAGGAATGAGCGGAGAAAATCGGACGCTGGCAGGCCGAATCCTCGCGCGAAGTGCGCGAGGAAGACGACATGCTCGCCCTCCCGCGGGGCCGGAACGAGTTCGCCGTCGGACGGCCGGCACTGAACACCGGGAGGAACCTTCCGGGTGTTCACGAGCCAGGAACAGTCATCGACGGTAACATCGGAACCAGCCCAGCCGGCGCGAGCAGCCATGGCAGTGAGCGAGAAGGTGTTGGAAGTTGGAAGAGTGGGGTGGAGAGAACGAATCCGCAGCGGCGCAAGGAGTTGCGCGGCGCAAGGAGAGCTCAGCGGCGGAGAGGAAACAGGGCAGAGAAAAAGGAAAGTGCGGAGGAGGAAGAAGGGGAAGTTACCGGTGGGGGTATTTATACCCTCGCCTCAGGCTACCTTTACCATCGGGGTAGTGGGATCGATCGTGGCCATAATTCCCGTGTGGTGGGGCCTGTGGCCGAATAGAAACGCACGCAAGCGCGGAACGCGCGCGTAACGGCCACAGTTGATCCCACGACCAGATCGTGGGATATTACTGCGCTTGATGGGACATAACGAGCCGGTGGGCCCGCTCCGTAAAAACTGGGCGCGTGGCACGTCGTGTCCTGGGCAGCGAGACGTCGGGGTCGCGGATGCTTGACACGTGTCCAGTTGCGGCACGGAAGGCTGGATTGTGCTCTGCACGGCAGAGACGCTAGAGGAGAAATTCTCTAGGTCTTTTTACTCGGTTACAGAGTAGAAAGCTGGTACTACTCGGAAGACATGAAACTCAAGGTACTTTCTAGAGTACTACTCGGAGTTTCTTACTCGGCATCTTGAGGTTCAAGGGCTGTGTTGCAAAGATTGGTTTTAAGCTGGCAGAGCCTAGTGAACAAGTTCGCAAGACTCTACCAGCTTCGGGGACTGCTGTCGGGGGGTTACCCCCGAGTAGGGTAAGGGCAAGTGGTAAAAGCAACTATCAGAAGAGAGGTTTGGTCGAGTAGCCGCCTACCTGGTACTTGCTACCCGGTCGACTGCTACTCGGTCTCACCTCAAGATGACCAGAAGGAAGAATCAATCAAGTTCTGTCCTTTCGAGTAGAAGAGTTGGCCCGAGTAAAATTGGCGGGAACCTACTCGGGCCAAAAAGTCAAAGGAGCCGTTCTGACACAGGATCCCGCGTATCCTAGGTCCGTACTTGACAGTATTCGAACTACTGTTCATCTGGGACCGGCCTGCCTGACAGTGACAGCATGGAAGCAGGCCGTCGCAAGATAAGGGGCCCTACTCTGTGTTTGGCACAGTGATACCAGTCTGTCCCCTTGTTTTGCCCAACGACTTTCCAGATGCAGCCAAGATTAGGAACCAAAGCTGTCAGCGGGAACCCGGAAGAAGGACGATGTGCACACTATGTCGACACTTGTCCATGTTTGGACGTATCCGGCTGGGCACCGGGTATATAAGGTGCCCCGCCGCCTCCTGCGTGAGGCATCGCAAGAAGGATCGCATGCTAGAACACCTTGTGACCTAATTCTTGACCTAGTTCATCACGTAGAGAGGAGAGTGGCTACTCGGTAGCAAGAACATTGTACTGTGGCTACTCGGTGAGACACCAGAATACATAGAGAAAGGCAGGAGTAGGGGTTTTACCTCCTCACGAGGGCCCTGAACCTGGGTAGATCGTGTTGTTTGCTGTGTTTACTTCGTACCTCACGCGGCTACTCGTCGCGTGATCCCTCCCCGAGCACCTCCAGCGTCCTTCGTCCCCACATCTTTAGCCATCCCATGGCATCTGCCGTGACACCACCACGACATTGTGGCAATGCAGGACAACCCACAGCCCAGGAAGAAGCCAATAGCTGCTAGGCCTGCTGCAAATAATGCTCTTGCCACTCCCCATACCCCAATTGTTGTTCTACAACAGGTTGGGAGGGCTCTGGAGATTGCTGATGAGGAACTTTCTGAGGACAAGCTTGATGTTGTCCCTGATTCTGCTAAGAACAAGAAGAAGTAATAATGTTAGGAAGTCTATATTATTGTAATGACTTCTGTTCTTGGATGCTCCTGTACTCTTTGGTTATCTATTGGGAGCTTTATATTGTAAAGTCACTTTTGTTTTTGGGTCCTCTTGTGTAATTATCAGTGAACTATCCAAATATTACTTCTCTGTTTCAGTCATATCCTATGTCAATTCTATTTCTTGTAGCTGTCTGGTACTGCTACATTGATCCATTAGCTCTCTATTTTAATGGATAGTACATCATATTTATTCTTGGATTGGAAAGTATTGGACTGGAATGCCAGGGGACTAAATGACAAAAATAAAAGGCTACTGGTCTACAACAAAATTGAGGAAAGTCAGTGTGCTATTGTTTGTTTACAAGAAACAAAATGTGAAGATTTTGATCACAGCTTCATTAGATCATTTTGTCCTAAAAGGTTTGATAAATTTGTTTTCTCTCCATTTGTTGGAGCTTCTGGTGGAATTATTGTTCTATGGAACAGTGCAATTTTTGATGGAAAATTAATTGAATGCTTCATGTCTGCCATTAAATTGTGTTTTACTTCTAAACACAATCTGTCATCCTAGACTTCGGTTACTGTTTATGGTCCCTGTAGTGGGTTAGACAGGGACATCTTTGTCCAATGGCTTCATGACTTAATAATTCCTTCACATGAAAATTGGTTGCTGGTGGGTGACTTCAATTTTATTAGATCTGTGGAGAACAGAAATAAACCTGGGGCAAACATGAATGATATTTTCATCTTTAATGAAATTATTAGCCATCTTGGTTTAATTGAACTTGCTTTAAAAGGAAGGTCCTTTACATGGTCCAATATGCAAGATTTACCCCTTCTTGAGCAGCTGGATTGGTTCTTTGCCAGCACTTGGTGGACTTTAAACTATCCTAATACTATGGTTACGCCTCTTGATAAGTCCACCTCTGACCATGTACCATGTGTCATCTCCATCTCAACCACCATTCCAAAAGCTCAGATTTTCAGGTTTGAGAACCATTGGATCCATCAGCTAGGTTTCATGGATCTTATTGCTAAAGTTTGGAATTGGCCAGTAAAGAGGAAAAACATTGCTGCCACCATTACTGCTAAACATAAAAACATAAGGCATGAACTCAAAAGGTGGGGTAGAAATCTCTCTGATCTGAAGATTTTAATTTCCAATTGCAACAGAGTCATTCTGATCTTAGATTCTTTGGAGGAGGAAAGGAGTCTTAGTAGGCCTGAATTTAATTTCAGAAATATTGTTAAATCCCACCTGAATAAGCTGCTTCTCTCACAATCTGCTTATTGGAAAAATAGATGTACAATGAGATGGGTGCAACTTGGTGGGGAAAATACCAAATTCTTTCATGCCAAAGCTACTGAAAGATTTAGATTTAATACTATTGCTGAGATTAAAAATGAAGATGGGATCTCATTGATTGATATCATCATAAGGCAGCTGCATTTTGGGCATGTTTCAAGAATAGAATGGGGGTCTCCACTATTATCACTCAACCTCTAATTCTTTCCAATTTTATAAAGCCTACTGTCAATTTGGATTGTCTTATTGATCCTTTTTCTTCTGAGGAAATAGTTCATGTTATGAAGTCTCTTAAGCCTGATAGAGCTCCTGGGCCTGATGGTCTCAATGGCCTTTTTGTGAAAAAGTGTTGGGATGTGTTAAGAGATGATTTCTTTCAACTGTGCCATGATTTTCACTCAGGGAATCTGTCTTTGCAGAGTATAAATGATTCTTTCATCACTCTCATCCCAAAGAATAATTCCCCTCAGACTGTCAATGATTTTAGGCCAATTTCTTTGACTAATACCTGTCTCAAATTTGTCACCAAGCTGATTGCTAATAGAATGCAGAACATTATTTGTGATACTATTCATGATAACCAATATGGTTTCATAAAGGGTAGAACTATCCAGGATTGTCTTGCTTGGTCTTTTGAATTCCTCTTCCAATGCCAACAATCCAAGAAGAAAATTGTGGTCCTCAAAATTGACTTTAAAAAATCCTTCGACACCTTGGATCATGATGCCATTTTACAAGTTTTGAGAGTGAAGGAATTTCCAGAACTGTTTATTACTTGGGTCAGAGAAATTCTTGCTTCTGGCTCTTCCTCTGTGCTCCTTAATGGGATTCCAGGCAAGAAATTTATCTGCAAAAGAGAATTTAGGCAAGGAGATCCTCTGTATCATCTACTCTTTGTTGAAGGAGCTGACTTATTACAAAGCCTTGTCAATAAGGCCGACAAGGATGGTTTACTTTCCTCACCTATTCCAGTTCGACAATATTTCCCAATTATTTAGTGTGCTGATGATACCATAGTGGTTCTGCCAGCCTGTAAAAAAGACCTGGCTATCTTCAAAGATATTTTGCAGACTTATGCTGCCTTCATAGGATTGAAAGTCAATTTTCACAAATCATCTATGATTCCTATCAATCTTGCTCCTGAGGAAACCACTACTCTGGCTGATTTTTTCCAGTGTCAAACTGGGACTATGCCCTTCACTTATCTTGGACTGCCCATGGGCACTGCTAGATCTACTATTAAAGATTTTTATCCTCTAATTGATAGAGTTGAGAGAAGGTTTTCTGCCACTTCCTCCTTTCTCAATTATGGTGATAGGTTGGTGCTGGTAAATTGTGTGCCATCTTCACTGCCAACTTATTACATGTTGTCTTTGGTTACCTCTGCTGGTGTTATTGAGGTCATTGATAGAGCTAGAAGACACTGTTTGTGGACTAAAAGAGGGAAGGATAAAGCTAATTCCCTTGCAGCTTGGTCTATGGTGTGCAAGCCTAAAAGAAAGGGGCGACTTGGGATCCTGAATTTGAAAGTGCAAAATTCTGCCCTTCTGCTCAAATACCTAGATAAATTTTATAACCAGGAAGATCTACCTTGGGTTCAGCTCATAACTGATGCTTACTATCATCAGTTTGTCCCTCATGCTGTGGTTGAGTCAGGTTCTTTTTGGTGGAGAAATATTCTGGCTTTGTCTGAGGAATATAGAAAAATCACAACATGCTTTGTGGGGAATGGTTTCACTGTTCTGTTTTGGGAGGATAATTGGCAACCCCAATTGCTTAAGATAACCTTCCCAAGGTTATTTTCTTTTGCTAAAGATAATCTCCAATCTGTTCATGAGTTCTTCTTGCACATAGACTATATTCATAATTTTTTCCTCCCTTTGACTACCCAAGCAAATGATGAATTAATGGTGTTGAAAAGTATGATTCTCAATTTTAGACTACAGTCAAGTCAGAAAGATCTATGCAGGAGTTATATTTCATCTGCCAAATTTTCTCCAAGCTCTTTCTATAAACACCATTTTGCTAGTCTTCCTGATGATATGCTATCCTATGGGATTTGGAAGAGTAAATGTCAGTCTAAGCATAAATTCTTTGCTTGGCTTTTGGTGCATGATAGAATTAACACAAGGGATATGCTTATTAGAAGGCATTGGAATGTCAGTGACTCCACTGATTGTGTTCTTTGTTCTGCTCATGATTATGAAGACTGGAGACATTTTTTCTTTAATTGCACATACAGTACAAGGATTTGGAACTTTTACAATCAGGTCTGCCAAGAGGCATTTCTCTGGTCCTTGTTTTGAGGAGATAGTGATCCTGGCCTGCTGGGGCATCTGGAAACAGAGAAATGGTTGGATTTTTAAGAACATCAAACCCGATTTAGGGGACGGAAGGCCCTGTTTGTTGGGAATATGCCCTAGAGGTAATCATGGATGATGTAATTCCCAATGTATTCATAAAGTTATTAAGTTGTCCTTGTTTTGAACATCTGATATATGTCATTGAATATGTGATTCGATTGTGGAACTATATATTCATGTTGTTCATACTAGATTGTCCTTGGTCATTTAGATTGTGATGGACACACACCCTAGACTAATGTGAGTGTTGGCTGATGACACGGTTCCACTTGTCATGGGCATGGTGATGCCATTCCAACGTTCACGGACTTGACTAAAGAGTTTAGCAAGTCGGACTGACCCACATTGAGATGCAACGATCAAGTCGTCATTTGCATGTCTCAATCAATGTAATCCTTAGACCTGAGGTTGTCGCACAATCCGAGTTGTGGATCACCGACTTAGGTTCTGTCAAACGTTGTTTTGTGACAAGGAAACTATAAAAGCAGAGTTCGGGTCGAATGAGAAGCAAGCTGCGCGATGTGGATAATCAAGATGGGATTTTGCCCCTCCGAATCGAGAGATATTCTCTGGGCCCTCTCGAGTGATATGATTCAGGAAGCATGGCCATGCGCAACTCAGTTAAGTGTTAACTGTGTCTGTTGACTAAGAGTTAGTCAGGTGAATCACTTATCACGGATCGAGAAGAGAGTTGAACTATTTAAGGGATGACAATAAAATCGCCTATAGTTTGACAAGGTATATTGTGAGGCAAAAGGGACTAAGATGAATATCACATTGAAAGGTATGTCGTCATGACTCAATGGGACTTGGGAGTCGGCACGTTCTGCTAGGAGCCGCTACTGATTGATCGATTGAGAGTCGGACTCCAATCGTGTGCAAGTCGCCATGAGGCTGCAGGGTCGCACACTTAAGAGCGGGAGCAAATATTGGTCGGGTTGGACCCGAACCGCAAATGGACTGATTTGTGAGTCGGACTCACAGAGGGAATGGGCCACAAGTGTTGTGAAGCCCATTACCATATGCTATATAAAGAGGGGCGCAGGTTGCCCAGCGGGCACGTTAGTCCACTCTCCCATGCGTTGGGAACCCTAGCCCCACTCGGTCCAGCCGTCGCACCAGACCTAGCAGTCTGCCGTCGGAGCTCCTCCTCGTACGTGTGGATACCGGTAGAGGTGTTGTACGTTCAGCACTTCGACGTTCGAGGGATTGGATCGGCCGGATCGGATCGTGGGACTGCACTGCCCCAACGCGCTGCATCGATAATCCGCACCTGCGCGTCTAGTGGTAATCATCGTGGCCTTCTACCTCGGCTAGATCTTGGAAGCATCGCGTAGGAAAAGTTTTGTTTATCTCTACGTGTTCCAACAGTGGTATCAGAGCGGTAGCTTCTGGTATTAGGACCGAGATCCGTACATATGTGATATGTAGGTAGCGTTAGATGTGATCTAATTGCTGTTTTGGTGGTCGTTCTATGAGATAGATCGGTTTTGTACAAGGTTGATTGGATCAATCGTACTTGGGGTTAATGGATGATCAGGTTTCCGTGATCATACTGCTAAGGTCGTGAAACAACATACCCCTACCGGTCGGTTTCCGCCATCGGGGTATACCGTGACACATAAATCCAGTTGCGGTGATCGAAGATCAAAGAGTTTGGTTGAATCGGAATACGGATCAGATTCGGGTAAAATCGTTTTACCCGATGAAGAAATCCATGATCGGGACCGCCGGCTTCGCCCTGTCGTAGCGCCTTAGATGTCGTTGCGAGTTTCACAACGCCGGTAGATATTGTATCTATGCATAACTTGTTTTTGCAGGAAGTTGTGAATGGTATGGCTTATGTGCATGTGATGTGTGTAATCCATACATGATCTGCGTATCATGTTTATGTCAGCCGGCTGGAGCCTAGGTGCTGTCATTTTATTGTATACCGTCCTGCGTGTCGGATTCTCTATGTAAATTTTCATTTACTAGCTAGTGTAGCTTGTTGGAGAACCCGGAAGGCATGCAAGTCGATGTACAAGTCGGCTACATGGAGTAAGATGGCACGTGACAAGAGTTGGCACGAGTCGACTTACAAGCTTTGTGGAGATGGAGATCACCATGAAGAGAGCCATACCATTTCACATTATAATTGTTTTATTTGTGTTATTTTTATGTCTCTATTTACCTCTATTTAGATAGTTGGTAGATTATTTAATCCCTCAAAGAAGGTCTAGTCGGTCGTCCCGCCAGTGCTGCACCATCACAAGTCGGACATTCTTGGTAGTGGGCTCATAAAATTGAGGTGCTACCAATTCTTTCCGGTTAGGTGGGTTTGAGTCGGACTCTTACAAGCATAAGCACTTGGTAATCTAGACGAGTCCATCACAACGGTTGTGGGGCTCGGGGCGAGGTAGGTTGGGAGCCGGGGCATGTGATGCCACCCAACTAACAAGAGTCGTATAGGGATACGATTGGCAAGGTGTTGCCTACCTAGATCACTTGACGGCTAGCGGTGATGCTAAAGCTCACTAGTCGACTTGCTTATTTAGGATCTTGAATCACTTAGCAACCATCGGAGGGATGTTGGTTCTAGTGGGAGCATAAGTATTAAAGCGTTTAATATGCCTGCTCTTTTATGAATACATGTCTTAAGTGTTTTTGCGTATTTTCTGTTGTAGATCAATGGCACCTAGCAACCTTCCTCAGTTGTCCACGTTTGCGTTGAGGTCAATCCTAGAGAAAGATAAGCTTAATGGAACTAATTTCACCAACTGGTATCGTAATCTGAGGATAGTCCTCAAACATGACAAGCAAGAACATGTTCTAGAAACTCCACTTCCAGAAGAGCCTGATGATGATGCGACTGTCGCTGTCACAAATGCCTACCGTAAGACTAGAGATGAGTATACGAAAATTAGCTGTCTTATGCTTGCACACATGGAACCGGACTTGCAGCAGCAGTTCGAGAATGTTGAGGCCTACGATATGATAGAAAGCCTCAAAAGTATGTTCCAGGCTCAAGCAAAGACTGAGAGGTATCAAGTCTCTCAAG
Organism: Alopecurus myosuroides; assembly: GCA_028641055.1. NCBI lineage: Eukaryota > Viridiplantae > Streptophyta > Magnoliopsida > Poales > Poaceae > Alopecurus > Alopecurus myosuroides. The sequence goes on from CM054059.1 coordinate 351,552,256, forward strand.
CTTTGCTTGGCTGTAAGCTGAAAGACGGCGATCCACTGAGTCCGCATGTAATCAAGATGATTGGTTACATACAGTCTCTGGATCGGCTGGGCTTCCCAATTAACAAAGAGTTCGCTACTGATATAATTCTGACCTCTCTTCCTAGTGCGTATGGTTCGTTCATCTCGAACTACCATATGCATGGTATGGATAAGAGTATCACTGAATTACATGGGATGGTCAAAACGGCAGAGGCTGATCTCAAGAAAGGCGCCAGTCAAGTGTTGATGGTGCAGAATAAGGCTAAGTTCAAGAAGAGTTCTTGGACTAAGAAGAAGAAGGATAAGTCAGGAGGTAGCACCCATGGCCCTGTCCAGAGTGCTCCCTCAAAGACTAAACCTTCTCCTACAGCCGGAGCCAACTGCTTCTATTGCAAGCAAGATGGCCACTGGAAGAGGAACTGCACCAAGTATTTGGCTGACAGAGCCAAGAGTGGAGGTGTGACTTCCAACTCAGGTACGCTTGTGTGCAATGTTATAGACATTTATCTTGCTGATACGCCTAATAGTTCTTGGGTATATGATACCGGATCAGTTATTCACATATGCAACTCGTTGCAGGGACTGGTAAGAACTAGGACCGTGGCAAGAGGAGAGGTTGACATTCGGGTCGGCAACAAAGCGAGAGTCGCTGCGTTGGAAGTCGGCACGATGCAACTTCATTTACCTTCAGGATTTATTTTGGACCTAAATAATTGTTATTATGTTCCAGCGCTTAGTCGAAACATTATTTCCGCCTCATGTTTGATGAGACAAGGTTATGAGTCGAATATTAAGAATAATGGTTGTTCTTTATATTTGAAAGATATGTTTCATGGCTTTGCACCCGTTCAGAACGGGTTATTTATTTTAAATCTTGATAGTGAATCGGTCTATAACATAAATGTTAAAAGGTTGAAACCAAATGATCTGAATATGACTTACTTTTGGCATTGTCGGCTTGGTCATATAAGTTGGAAGCGCATGAAGAAGCTCCATGATGATGGACTTCTAACTTCGTTTGACTTAGAGTCATTCGAGCCATGCGAATCATGCCTACTAGGCAAGATGACCAAGACACCTTTTGCAAGGAGTTGTGATGGGGGGATGCTAACCCGGTATGTTAAGATCCGAGGAATAACCCGGCCCAGAGACAGTGAGCAGGATACGGCTAGGGATAAAGATGTTTGTGGAGGCCCAAGCTCGTGGGCCTAGTGACCAGGATTGTGGGTGTTGTAAAGGAAAGTTAGGGTTAGCATGCCGTGTCTGGGTAGGACCCGGGTGTGCCTTGTAAAGTAAGTTAGGGGGTATGGGAGCTATATAAACCGACCCCCGGGCGTAGATTGAGACAGAGATTTGAGAACCTTAGCAATATCGAGTGGTATCGAGTATCCAGTGTAAACCCTAATCGAGTTATTGTATCGAGAATAGAGATCCGGCGACTTCGATTGCCGGCTGTCAGATCAAGTTGTATCATGTCTTCCTTTGAGCTAAACCCTCTCCCGAACGCCTGTGTCGACTTGCCCCAAGATCAGTTACCCCTGGTAACATCTGCCGTGATTATCCCACGACAGTTGGCGCCCACCGTGGGGCCTGCGTCCAAAGGTGTTTACATCACGGGAGAAGCTCGGAAGGGCATGGAGGGTCTTGTCATTGGCGAAATCTACATCGACCACGAAGGAGAAAAGTTGGTGGACGATCCCGGCTGGGGGCCAGAATCGGATCGCCTCGAGTCCGGATTTGTATTGACGGTCGGCCGGATCAATATCTTCGTCGACACGGTACGAACGACTAACTTAAAAGGATAATATCATGTGCATACTACAGGAACTTCTAGCAGGGGCAAAGAGACATCAAAGCAAGCGGCAAATTCGGTTTCATCAGCCGCGCCGGGGTATCTTAGATGGGCGGAACAAGAGATAACGTGGAGTAGAAGAGATCATCCGGAAAAGGTGGAGCGTCCAGGAGTCTTGGCGTTGGTGGTTGCTCCACAGGTTAATGGTTACGAGCTGAAGAAGGTCCTGATGGACGGTGGAAGTAGCATCAACATCCTTTATTGGGAGACCTTCTTACGGATGAGTCTCAAAGAGTCCCAGCTGCAGAAAAGTTCAACAATCTTTCACGGGATCGTACCGGGTCACTCGGCGAGCCCCGAGGGAAGGATCACCTTGGAAGTTGCTTTTGGGGAATCGACGGATAATTATCGAGTGGAGTGGCTCACGTTCGAGGTGGTCAAGTTGCGCAGTCCTTACCACGCGCTGTTGGGGAGGCCGGCTTACGCCCAATTCATGGCTAGGCCGTGCTACGTGTATTTGCAGCTGAAAATCCCGGGTCCTAAACGGACCATCACTATACATGGGAACCGGAATATAGCGGCCGAGTGCGACGAAGGAGATTCAGTTATGGCCGAGCAGGCATGCAGGAAGGAAGAGCTCGAATATTACCGATCTCAAGTAAACCCGGACGATAGAACAGCCTTGAAAAAGCCGAATACTGAGGATGTGAGAGCAAAATTCAAGGCAGCGCAAGACACCAAGAAGATAGATTTTGTCGAAGGGGATTCTACTAAGCAGTTTACCATAGGGTCTAACCTGGGAAAAGAGCAGGAGGGAGCGCTCGTGGAGTTCATTCGCTCGAATGCAGATGTGTTTGCCTGGACACCCAGCGACATGCCGGGTATCCCTACAGAATTGGCTGAGCACAGTTTGCATGTGGATCCCAAGTCCAGGCCCGTGAAGCAAGGTTTGAGGAAAATGAATGAGGAAAGAAGGAAAGCTATAGGCGAAGAAATCGCTCGGCTACTGGCAGCCGGCTTTATCATGGAAGTATTTCACCCGGATTGGTTGGCTAACCCGGTTCTGGTGATGAAAAAGACCAACGAGTGGAGGATGTGCATTGACTTCACTAGTCTTAACAAGCATTGCCCAAAGGATCCGTTCGCGCTCCCAAGGATAGATCAGATTATAGACGCAGTAGCTGGAAGCGATCTGTTATGCTTCCTCGATGCATATTCCGGGTATCATCAGATTAAGCTCAAAAGGGAGGATTGGGAGAAAACATCATTCATAACCCCGTTTGGGGCCTTTTGTTATAAAACTATGACATTTGGGTTGAAGAACGCCGGCGCAACTTACCAACGGTGTATTCAAAAGTGCTTTGAGGACCAAATTGGACGTAACGTCCATGCTTATGTGGATGACGTGGTCATCAAGACCAGGAAGGCGGAGACATTTATCGATGATCTAAAGGAGACATTCAAAAACCTGAGGAGGTACCAGATGAAGCTTAATCCAACGAAGTGCGTATTCGGAGTTCCGGTCGGGAAATTACTCGGCTTCATAGTTTCCGAGAGAGGAATTGAGGCAAATCCAGATAAAATCAAGGCAATCTAGAGTTTGAAAAAGCCGGAGAACTTGAAGCATGTTCAAAAGCTCACGGGCTATGTAGCAGCCTTGAGCCGGTTCATATCTAGACTCGGAGAAAAAGCAATACCCTTGTATAGGCTCTTGCGAAAATCGGATAAATTCGTATGGGACGAAGAGGCAGATGAAGCGTTTGAAGCACTAAAGAAGCAATTATCTGAAGCACCAGTACTAGCGGCGCCGGGTCCTAAAGAGCCTATGTTGCTATACGTGGCAGCTGGCCCCCGAGCCGTTAGCGCAGTGGTGGTCGTGGAACGCAAAGAGGACGGGAAGGGTTACCCGGTTCAGAGGCCGGTTTATTACGTCAGTGAAGTATTATCAGAAGCAAAGCAGCGCTATCCACATTGGCAAAAGTTGGTGTTCGGAGTCTTCATGGCCAGCAGGAAGTTGAAGCCGTATTTCCAAGAACATCCTATAACGGTGGTCAGCTCAATACCAATGTCGGATATTATCAGAAACTCGGACGCGACAGGAAGAATAGCCAAGTGGGCAATAGAGATGGGAGATTATCACATAAACTACGAACCCAGGTCAGCAATCAAGTCCCAAGCTTTAATTGATTTCGTTAACGACTGGACACATACAGGTATGGCTACCACAGTTCCAAAATCCGAGTCATGGACCATGCACTTCGATGGGTCAAAGCAATATGAGGGATCAGGAGCTAGAGTAGTGCTGACATCGCCCAAGGGAGACAAATTGAGTTACGTACTGCAAATTCACTTTGATTGCTCAAACAACGTGGCCGAGTATGAGGCCCTGATGCATGGTTTAAAGGTAGCCAAGGAAATGAACATTAAAAGAATACGATGCTTCGGAGATTCGGATCTTGTGGTACAACAGGTGTCGGGAACTTGGGACAGAAAGGATGCAACTATGGCAGCATACCGCAGGGAAGTCGACAGGGTTGCCGGGTGCTTTTCCGGGTATGAGGTAGAGCACATAGACAGAAGAAAAAACGAGGCAGCAGACGCACTCGCCAGACTCAGCTCGCGTAGAGAGCCGGTTCCACCTAATGTGTTCCTGGACGAGTTGTGGCGACCATCAGTTAAAACCGAGTCTGAGGAAGAACTGGCAAATCAAGACCCGGATTTGGAGTACGTGGCCACAGTACACGCCATTCCCGAGTGGACAGAGCCATACCTGGCCTACCTATCACGGGGCGAGTTACCAGAACAGGAGGTATTAGCAAGACAAATCCTGAGGCGAGCAAAGGGGTATTCTATCATCAATGGAGAATTATACAAGAGAAGCGCAACAGGAGTCTTCTTGCGCTGCGTAGCGCCAGAAGAAGGCCGACAGATTCTCAAGGAAATACACGAAGGCGACTGTGGGCATCATGCATCTACAAGGTCTCTGGTGGCTAAAGCTTATCGACACGGATTTTTCTGGCTTACGGCTCTATCGGATGCCGAACGTTTGGTAGCAAGATGTGACGGATGTCAAAGGTACGCTCGCCAAACACACGTACCGGCTATGGAATTACGGACCATCCCATTAACTTGGCCGTTCGCCGTCTGGGGTATGGACATGGTTGGTCCCTTCCATATGTCACCATGCAAGAAGACACATCTTTTGGTGGCCATTGACAAGTTTACCAAGTGGGTTGAGGTTATGCCAGTTACTAATTGCGAAGCGGCTACAGCAGTCAAGTTCCTGAAAAGGATTATCTACCGGTTTGGGTATCCCCACAGCATAATCACCGACAACGGAACTAACATGTCTCTTGGCGAGATGGAGAAATTCTGTGGCAACAATGGCATCCGGCTTGATGTTGCATCAGTGGCTCACCCGCAGGCCAATGGGCAAGTGGAGAGAGCAAACCAAGAATTGCTTCGTGGGTTAAAACCACGGTTGTGAGTCCCCTGTGTTAGGGCTGCTGGTGCATGGGTCGAAGAACTTCCGTCTGTGGTTTGGGGCATCAACACTACACCTAACAGATCCACTCAGATGACACCCTTCTTCATGGTCTATGGTGCGGAAGCAGTGTTACCAAGTGATATTATTCACGATTCGCCCAGAGTATCAGCTTACGTCGAAGTGGAGAACGAAAAAACCCGGCAGGACGCCGTAGATATGTTAGAAGAACAAAGAGAACAAGCCCTGGAAAGATCAGCCATATATCAGCAAGGTCTACGGAGGTATCATAGCCGGCGTGTGAAGACCCGGGTATTCCAGGAAGGAGACTTGGTTCTGCGTCTGGTACAGTCAAACGAAGGAAAACACAAATTATCACCACCATGGGAAGGACCATTTATCATAAGCCGGAGCCTACATAACGGATCATATTATTTGATAGATGCAAGGGAAGAGTCGGCTACAGTCAACGACACCGCACACACCACTTCATCTATGCAAGAAAGAGATAGACCATGGAACGTGGCTCAGCTGCGTCCGTATTATACTTAGTAAAGACTATATTGGCAAGTGGAATTGCACGATGTAATAGGCAGCAGGTTTTCTGACGTACTCTTTTCCTATCCAGGGCACCTTTGGGGACTGGACGGGTTTTTAATGAGGCCGCTTGCTGACCTACATTTTTCATATCAAGTAAAGAGATGGTTATCAAGAAAGGAGATGGTTGTTATCAGTTTTTCATATCAAGTAAAGAGATGGTTATCAAGAAAAGAGATGGTTGTTATCAGGTTATGTATTCTCAGTACGATGCGTATATCTAGGTCTTGGGGGCTGATCGCTTAAATAGCACAGTTACAAACTCAAAGACCCGGCCATGATGCCTATGAGTTATAAGGGCCGATTACTCGCAAACGAGTACGGCTACAATCTTATAACCGGACAAAGAAGTCCAAATTTCTTGGCTACTCTTACTTAAGCTCGATGTGACTCGCATTAAAGTGGCATGATTCGTTCGCTTACGATGGCAGTTAGTCATGAAACCCGACCGGGATTGGCTGGCTACGTCTTCGTATTGATGTAACAACATGGTATCCACGCGAAAGCCGGCTTACAGTACAAGACAGTCAAAAGGGTCATCTAAACCACAAGTTATGCAGAGTACAAGGCTGAATAGCTGGAAACTCAATGACTATTAAGCATAACTTCAAATCCGATGTGAAACAACTCATGGATCTTTGTGAAAATAGCAATAAGTATTTTGTTGCCTTTTCAAGATCAAGTGTCCTAGGCTCGGCAATCCGGGCCCGGTAGCTTGAAATCTTGAAAAGAACTGGCTTACTTGTATAGTTGCAAAAATCCAATATCCGAGTCTTGGGGACTTGGGGACTTCGAAGCAAAATCCGCTTGTCAATACCCATGAGACCCGGAAATTGAGTTTTCACAAAAGGAGCAATAAATAAAACCAGATATCGAGAACAGATGAGCTTAAACTTACAAAGGTTGGAACAGGCATCGAGTATATCAAGGCCTTAGTGTGCATTACAAAGTACTGGTGAAAAAATATCAAAGGTGCACAGGCGCACCGCCTAAAAAATGACTGTTTCAAAAAGTATGTCGACCGACTGACGCTTAAGAAGAGGCATCGGAAACCATATATCACTCGGCGTCCATCTTGGCCTTACCCTTGCCATCATTGGTGGTAGCAGCAACACTCGGATTGGCGGCGCCAGCTCCCGCAGGAGGCGGAACGACTGATGTTGAGGCGGCAGGAGCAGAGCCGGCTTCAGCTTGTTTCTTGGCAGCCTCCGCCCTTATCGCAGCAGCTTCCTCCTTCCACCGAGCCATCATGTCATATGGTTCGGGAAGATCTGACTTAATTGCCACACCAGCAGCATCATAAGCAGGGACAAGAGTATTGACGTCCAGTTCATCAGCGATCACGCTAGCCGGGTAGCGGACCTCTTTCTGCACAGCCTGAAAATCCTCCCGCGAGAATTTTGAACCATCAAGCTTGAATTCGGGGAAGCCGCCCATGAGCTTTGCCAGATCGAGCTTGGGGAAGTAAGCCTTGGCGAGCGATAGCCCCCGGGTCATTCCAACCCGGCAGGACGAGCGCTTCCAGTGCCAAATCCACTCAGGAATCGTGGAAAAGGCGTCCAACATCCTCTTCAGGTCAACATGTCCTCTACCTGGCCACCGTAACTCTTCCAAGATCCATCTGGTTCCGGCACACAGCTGCCGGATAACATTCTTCATGGTCTTCAGCTTGGCAATATCATCCTCATCCGGCATGGTTTCGTCCGGGCCTGGAGTAAAATGAATATATAAGCTAAGCATTTTTTGCTGTTGGTCAAAAGGATAAACCCGGAGAAGGAAGCATACCAAGCAAAGAACGATAGGTATCAGAAATTTCGACAGAAAGGCTTGTCAGGTCGTCTTCGGCTCGGTGAGCCCTTCTTCGGTACTTCTTCATTAATTGCCTATTCCTTCTGGCTTCAGTCTCGGCCGCTTCGCGTAAAGATATCTCTTTTTCAATGAGCTTGGCGGCGTCTGCAAGTTTCTCCTCATATTGAGTCACGAAAGACTGCGTGGATGTTAAAAAGCGTTAGTCGGATAGAAGAGCACGGTTATCAGTCATTGGTATAATAAAAGTACCGAGCAAGTCATGAATGAACTCCCTCGGAACTTGGGGACTGGACAAAGGTACAAGCAACATTAATCAAACTTACCTCGTGTTTGGTTATCAAAGACCCCAAGATATTTTCCTCGTTAGCCCTTAAGGCGCGCAGGGTCTCTAGCATCTGGGCAAAAGTTAACTCCTCGGAGCGAGTCCCGGAAGAGCCGGCAGCTTGATCATATGGTAGGGGGGTTCCCCTTGCATTTGGAGTGGAGACCCGGACAGTCTGAGTGTCCGGGTTGGGAGGGCCCATCTTTGTATCTAGAATTTCTATCTCTTCGTCTACTGGTTCCGATAAGGAAGGAGATCCGACGGTTTGGGAAAGTGGATTGTTCAGAGGGCCTTGTTCCCGGTTAGTGGCCGCATCACCACCAGTTGCGGCGTCTGCGTCGTCAGTCGGCTTCTTCACCTGGAGGTTATCCGTTTCTGTGTTTTCCGGGTCACTGACGGTGACCTGAGCACTGAAAGAAAGATGAAAAAAGGCAGTTATTAATGATGATGGGGTCTCGGATGAAAGTTCGCTAGAGGCAAAAAGAAATAGTAAGGCAAAAACTTACCCGGCATTTACGGTGTAATCCGATGGGAGCTCGCCACTTGAAGTAGATGAGGTATTCGCAGGAACCACTAATGGAACCCGGAATTGCCCGGCACGTGGGTGGTTAGGAGAAGGGTGGCGCTGAGGAGAGTTGGAAGAACGAGATGGAGGAGCACTGCCACGAGGGACTAAAGGGGCGGAGATGCCCGGGTTAAGGGGATCTTCACCCGGGGAGCTCCGAGTTACCCTGCGCTTGGCGGGGAAAGATTCCTTCAAGCACGGCGAATTTGACAATTGATGGTTAAGTCTTCGCATGGCGTCAAAGGAGTAAGATTCAGAAGATAGTGAGGAAAAAGGAACCTTGGATACTGTCCCCCTGCTTTTCCTCTTGGCCCCGGCTGTTGCCTCTGGGTCAGACTCGGTTCTCTCTGGGTCATCCTCGTTGTTTCCACCTTCGTCCTCCAGCCCTGCGAGTCAGATGTGTATTCATTGGGAAAAAGACAGACGAAAGGGAAGTAATACAAGCAAAAGTATGCAGATCCTGGGTGAGTACCTTCGCTGTCGTCAGTCGTCTCGTCCTCCTCCTCCGGGTCTCTGGAGGGGGGAGTGGGTCCACTCTCCAGAAGGGGTCATCAGCCTAAAGTAAAAAGATAAAGTTAAGGTTTAGAAGCAGTATCGAGTTGAAATGTGGAGACAAGTTATGAGTGCCGGGTATTACCGTTGGAGCTGGATTTTCCCGAGTAAACGGAGGTAACCCGGAGATGCCCTTTATCACCTCCAGCTTCTCTGCCAAGAGGCTCTTGATGGTCTTGATAGTGTCACCAGTCGCAAAGCTTTTGGAGGAATAGCGAAGTGCATCTGTAGTGTGACCCGAATACTCGCACATCAATTTGGTGCGGATGGAATTAGGTTGGATTCGGAAGTCGACCCATGTCTTTATCAAATTGAGCCCTAGGAGGCCTTGGGCCGAGAGAATGGCTATTTTGGCTAGTGCAGGAAGGATTGCTTCCCTGTCCGAGTCTGGTGCGAAGGCACTGAAAGACTCGGAGGGTTTGAGGGGGGTCTCTGAGTAACCCGGCAGCTTCTTCTCGCTGTCGGAGGAGGTATCGCGACAGTAAAAAAAGGATAACTGCCAATGTTTGGCACAGGATTGCAGGTTGAGGGTTGGCATTAAAGAATTCCTACGGCGTTGGATGGATACCCCACCGCAAGTGAGAAGCGCCCCGTCACCGCTTTCGCGGCATGGTTTGCATTGGAATAACTCAGTGAAAAGAGTCAGGTTTGGTGGCATGCACAAATACGACTCAGATAGAACTATGAAGTGGGTAATGTTCAACATAGAGTTAGGCCCTATGTCGAACACCCGGAGTCCGTAGTGATCTAAGACCTCCCTAAAGAAAGGGTGACCCGGAGGGCGAAATCCTCGGGTCACGTGCTCTACAAAGCAGATTACCTCGTCTTCTGCGGGAGTGGGATGAGTTTCGTTACCCGGCACCCTCCAGTGGATGTCTTTCTGAGAGGGGAGGGTGCCTAACTCGGTTAGTTCGTCCAACTTGGCCTTAGTGGTTGTGGAGCGCCCCCAATTGGCGGATATGGCTTGGGTGGTCCTTGCTTGAGCCGGATGTTTTCCTTGTCGCTTGGGAGCCATGGGGTCAGCCTGCGAAACACAAAAAGAAAAAGATGTATGAAATAAGACCCGGGAATGTTGGAATATCCGAGTATAAGGTACCAAGAAGGTACGAAGTTGAGAGCTGTCCGGGTATTGAGCACACTTATGGAAATTGTTGCTCACTTACATAGGAAAAGGTATTTGGGGACGACGGATGGTTGCCCATATTTATATCGCAAATGAAATAGCTGGAAAAGGAGGGTTTTTCCGGGTGTTAATGCAGTAAGCGGAAAACGGCGGAGGAACGGATCTAGATGGAAAAGTTCGCGGATAATTTTTAAGCGAAATTGGTGATCAATAATGATTGGAGGATCATTTGTGACTATCAGGCAGGTGATTAAAGTATTTGGCAAGCACCGAATCAATCTAATTCGAGGCAATCGGACAAATAGCTTGCGGGTTGACCTAGATCTGATCTTGGATGAACTGAAAATTGCGAAGCTGAATTAATTGGCTGCGAAGAGCTTACCAAGGAGATTGGGGCCAAGTGTGATGGCGACGAGCGGCGTGGCACGAATGGGAGGAATAGAGGCCTAAAGGTGGCGCTTGGCGGCGGCACGAAACGATTCGAGGACGAGCGCGGCCGCTGTTGATCCTGCGTTGGTAGCAGGCGCGAATTCTTCACGGTGGTGCTGTGAAGGTGTTAGGAGCAAGGAAGAAAAGGGGGAGTTATGGCGTGGTGATGGGCTTAGGGTTGCCCTCTAAGCGCTATTTATAAGGCAAGGGTGAACTTATCTCAACGGCCAGAAACCGGAAATCGCGGGGTAATGGTTATCTACAAAGATTTCGCAAGATATGTGTAGAACATTGGGCAAAGCATTGGGTTAGAAGAAGGAAGGGGCTCGCCCGTGATGACAGGATTGGTTGTCAAGTGTGAAATCTTGGCATTTCTTATTGCGGTCTGGGTCTGGGGATTTGGACTTAAGTGTTTGGAAGAAAGGTCCGGGTTATTACATGGCCTCCATGGAGTAAGGCCTAGCAGAATATCAAAGCATCTTAACTCGGTTTCCATGTGCCCGTGTGATTGATATCTTCTCAGGAATAGCAAGCGCTTCAAGGAGGTCCGTGAAGCCCAGGCTATTCTGGGGACTACTGATGGGGGGATGCTAACCCGGTATGTTAAGATCCGAGGAATAACCCGGCCCAGAGACAGTGAGCAGGATACGGCTAGGGATAAAGATGTTTGTGGAGGCCCAAGCTCGTGGGCCTAGTGACCCGGATTGTGGGTGTTGTAAAGGAAAGTTAGGGTTAGCATGCCGTGTCTGGGTAGGACCCGGGTGTGCCTTGTAAAGTAAGTTAGGGGGTATGGGAGCTATATAAACCGACCCCCGGGCGTAGATTGAGACAGAGATTTGAGAACCTTAGCAATATCGAGTGGTATCGAGTATCCAGTGTAAACCCTAATCGAGTTATTGTATCGATAATAGAGATCCGGCGACTTCGATTGCCGGCTGTCAGATCAAGTTGTATCATGTCTTCCTTTGAGCTAAACCCTCTCCCGAACGCCTGTGTCGACTTGCCCCAAGATCAGTTACCCCTGGTAACATCTGCCGTGATTATCCCACGACAAGTTGTGAAAGGGCGTCCGACTTGTTGGAACTAATACATAGTGATGTATGTGGTCCAATGAGCACGACAGCCAGAGGTGGTTATGAGTACTTCATTACCTTCACTGATGATTTGAGTAGGTATGGATATATCTATTTAATGAAACACAAGTCGGAAGCCTTTGAAAAGTTCAAGGAATTCTAGAGTGAGGTACAGAATCAGCTCGGCAAGAAAATAAAGTTTCTACGGTCGGACCGTGGAGGCGAGTACATGAGCCATGAGTTTGATGACCATCTAAAGAGTTGTGGAATAGTTCCTCAACTGACTCCGCCGGGTACACCGCAGAGAAACGGTGTATCGGAACGGAGAAATCGGACCTTGTTGGACATGGTACGATCAATGATGAGTCGGACAGATCTACCTTTATCATTTTGGGGTTATTGTCTAGAAACTGCAGCCTTCACACTAAACAGAATACCATCAAAGTCAGTAGAGAAGACACCACATGAGATGTGGATGGGCAAAAAGCCAAGTTTGTCTTTTCTTAAGATTTGGGGTTGTGAGGTATTTGTCAAGCGACTTCAGTCGGACAAGCTCACGCCCAAGTCGGATAAGTGTATTTTCGTGGGGTATCCTAGGGAAACCTTGGGGTACTACTTCTACAGCCGGGAAGAGGGCAAAGTGTTTGTCGCTCGGAATGGTGTCTTCCTTGAGAAAGAGTTTCTCAGCCGGGAAGTCAGTGGGAGCACGGTGCAACTCGAAGAAATTCGAGAAGAACCAGCTAGGGGCGAGTCGGCAATGGCCTTGGAGGCTGAGCCGGTCGTGGTACCTACACCGGTTACAGCACCTGAACCTCGGAGATCTGCCAGATTACAGAGTGCTCGAGATGTTTTACTGTTAGACAGTAATGAGCCGGCAACCTATTCGGAAGCGATGGTGGGATCTGATTCCGAGTAATGGCTTGGAGCCATGAGATCCGAGTTAAAGTCCATGGATGAAAACCAAGTTTGGAATTTGGTTGATCTGCCTGACGGTGCAAGACCCGTCGAGTGCAAATGGGTCTTTAAGAAGAAAATTGATATGGATGGAAATATTTCCGTCTATAAAGCACGACTTGTTGCGAAGGGGTTCCGACAAGTTCAAGGAGTTGACTACGACGAGACCTTCTCGCCCGTAGCGATGCTTAAATCAATTCAGATCATGTTAGCCATAGCAGCCTATTTCGACTATGAGATATGGCAGATGGATATCAAGACGGCCTTCCTTAATGGAAATTTAACTGAGGACATGTATATGATACAGCCCGAAGGTTTTGTCGATCCAGCTAATGCTGACAAGGTATGCAAACTTCAGAAATCCATTTATGGGTTGAAGCAAGCATCTCGGAGTTGGAACATTCGCTTTGATGAGGTAGTCAAATCGTTTGGCTTCATCAAGAGCGATCATGATTCTTGTTTATACAAGAAGTTTAGTGGGAGCAAAGTAAACTTTCTAATCTTATATGTGGATGACATATTACTGATTGGAAATGATGCCATGATGTTGCAAGAAACCAAAGAGTCATTGGAAAGGAGTTTCTCAATGAAGGATTTGGGTGAGGCGACTTACATATTAGGAATCAGGATCTATAGAGATAGATCCAGGCGGCTCATTGGATTGAGTCAGAGTACTTATCTGGACAAGGTTTTGAAGAAATTCAAAATGGAAGAGTCCAAGAAGGGATTCTTACCGATGTCCCATGGCATAAAACTTAGCAAGACTCAGTGTCCTTCGACAACTGATGAGCGAAGTCGGATGAGTGTGATCCCGTATGCTTCGGCAATCGGATCCATCATATATGCCATGATTTGTACTAGGCCAGATATTTCCTATGCTCTAAGTGTTACGAGCAGATACCAGGCTGACCCTGGCGAAGCCCACTGGGGAGCGGTTAAAAACATCCTTAAGTACTTGAGAAATACTAAGGAAATTTTCCTGGTTTATGGAGGTGATGAGGAATTCAGTGTAAAGGGTTACACGGATGCGAGTTATCTCACCGACTTAGATGATTCTCGTTCGCAATCTGGATACGTGTTCGTGATGAACGGAGGGGCTGTGAGCTGGAAGAATTCCAAGCAAGATACGGTGTCTGCATCTACAACAGATGCTGAGTATATTGCTGCCTCAGAGGCGGCAAAGGAAGCTGTTTGGATCAGGAACCTCCTGATTGATCTTGGTGTGGTTCAGGGCGCGTCCAATCCTTTGGACGTATATTGTGACAACAATGGTGCTATCGCACAGGCCAAGGAACCTAGACAACACCAGAAGAACAAACATGTACTCATGCGGTACCACCTCATTCGCCAGTTTGTCGAACAAGGTGATATCAAGTTATGCAAAGTACACACGGATGCAAACATTGCAGATCCGTTGACAAAGGCGCTACCACAGCCTAAGCATGAGGCGCACACGAGAGGCATGGGCATTAGATGCCTAGGCATATGATGCCAAGATGATTGACTCTAGTGCAAGTGGGAGACTGTTGGGAATATGTCCTAGAGGCAATCATGGATGATGTAATTCCCAATGTATTCATAAAGTTATTAAGTTGTCCTTGTTTTGAACATCTGATATATGTCATTGAATATGTGATTCGATTGTGGAACTATATATTCATGTTGTTCATACTAGATTGTCCTTGGTCATTTAGGTTGTGCTGGACACACACCCTATACTAATGTGAGTGTTGGCTGATGACACGGTTCCACTTGTCATGGTGATGCCATTCCAACGTTCACGGACTTGACTAAAGAGTTTAGCAAGTCGGACTGACCCACATTGAGATGCAACGATCAAGTCGTCATTTGCATGTCTCAATCAATGTAATCCTTAGACCTGAGGTTGTCGCACAATCCGAGTTGTGGATCACCGACTTAGGTTCTGTCAAACGTTGTTCTGTGATAAGGTAACTATAAAAGCAGAGTTCGGGTCGAATGAGAAGCAAGCTGCGCGATGTGGATAATCAAGATGGGATTTTGCCCCTCCGAATCGAGAGATATTTTCTGGGCCCTCTCGAGTGATATGATTCAGGAAGCATGGCCATGCGCAACTCAGTTAAGTGTTAACTGTGTCTGTTGACTAAGAGTTAGTCAGGTGAATCACTTATCATGGATCGAGAAGAGAGTTCAACTATTTAAGGGATGACGATAAAATCGCCTATAGTTTGACAAGGTATTCGTGAGGCAAAAGGGACTAAGATGAATATCACATTGAAAGGTATGTCGTCATGACTCAATGGGACTTGGGAGTCGGCACGTTCTGCTAGGAGCCGCTACTGATTGATCGATTGAGAGTCGGACTCCAATCGTGTCCAAGTCGCCATGAGACTGCATGGTCGCACCCTTAAGAGCGGGAGCAAGTATTGGTCGGGTTGGACCCGAACCGCAAATGGACTGATTTGTGAGTCGGACTCACAGAGGGAATGGGCCACAAGTGTTGTGAAGCCCATTACCATACGCTATATAAAGAGGGGCGCAGGTTGCCCAGCGGGCACGTTAGTCCACTCTCCCATGCGATGGGAACCCTAGCCCCACTCAGTCCAGCCGTCGCACCAGACCTAGCAGTCTGCCGTCGGAGCTCCTCCTCGTACGTGTGGATACCGGCAGAGGTGCTGTACGTTCAGCACTTCGACGTTCGAGGGATTGGATCGGCCGGATCGGATCGTGGGACTGCACTTCCCCGACGCGCTGCATCGATAATCCGCACCTGCTAGTCTAGTGGTAATCATCGTGGCCTTCTATCTCGGCTAGATCTTGGAAGCATCGCGTAGGAAAAGTTTTGTTTATCTCTACGCGTTCCAACACTGTTTATACAGGAAGTCACCCTGCTTAAGTACAGTGTGAAGAGAGAATTCTCTGTTTTTTTGTCATCATGGATTGATTCACTCCCCTGAATCCCTTGTACATATTGTAAATAACTTTTTATTCTTTTAATAAATGGGGGCTGTGGGGGATTCCCTCACAGTATTGGTGTCAAAAAAATGAAGAGTCATTAGACCATGGTAACTATGGGGTATATACCATATCCTTAGTTATCAAGTCCAGAGATGAATCACTATAGTATAGAATAGAATTAGGAGAAGGCATAAAAATTGATGGAAGCTACATTACTACTCATACGATGTGATCAACAACCTGAAGGATCAACAGATTCCATGAGAAGTTTATCATAACCAAAATAAAGTAATTCAATTTACATGGTACTTAGTCCTAAATGGAACCAAGTTAGACAACAACTACTATAGGATCATTTTGTCTTGGTTTATTCCATTGCAGTAAGGCATGAAATTAGAGTAATTACCAAGTCAAAAAGTGGTTGTGTAGAATAGGATTACAAGGTCCTATATACCTACTTGTAGTTTATAGCATTTAAGAGCCTTGGTACTTGAGATGTTTTATTGTAAGTACTTTTATTTCACAGGCTTTTGATGCATGAGTGATAACTGCATTTGGGATTTATTGGATCTTATTTGGATATTTGATTGACTTGATCTGTACATGAAGTTGGAACTTGATGTGCAAATGCATGTGCAAACACTAAGTTCTTTCTTGTTATTACTGGTCTAGAGGGTATAGGATTAGTATGAGAGCGGTCTGAGTTATCAGCAGATTGATACAACCACAGAAGCTCTAGAAGACCAAGAAGTCAAGAAAGCAGAAGTCAATGAAGCCACTGATGGGAATGGACCACATTCACATCTTGCTTGGATCTGGTGAGATACTTCATCAACACATGGTGAGCTACCGCAAGTGATGTCAAGAAAATCACATGATTAGGTATATCCTAGAAGGAAACATGTAGAAGTTAGATAAATAAACTTATAGAGCTGTCCAGTAGAAGTCAAAACCCAAAGATGTAGAAGGACCATAGGAAGTAACCAGTGGAATAGGTTGTAATCATCTGTAGGAAAAAAGTTAAAACTCGAGGAAACTCGAAGATATTTTTTCTAAATTGATGAGTCTAAATCAATGTACACTATGTTGTACAGGCTTCTTTGAGCAGTATTTCTCTTGAGACCACTAGATTCAACCAAATGGAAATCTAACCATACACGGTATCCAGTGTACCGGAAGAATCTTATTGGTTATTCATCACCTGGTGGGTGTACCAAATGTTCTTCGGAGAGTTATGAGAGGTGGGAAACCATACCTATTTATTGGAGAACGAAACTTGGTATCCACTATGTGGTGGAAATACCACGTGTTCTTCGTGAGATCATTAGGAAGGCCTAGTAGCAAACAGAGTTGTTATAACATCAGGAAAAGTATTAGTCTATTAGATCATAGTGCAATACGGTGGAAGGTAAACAATCAAGACAAGAGGGTACACATGCCAAGGTCAACACAAGAAAACAAATGTGAAGATTCAAAGGTCTACATAAGTTCTCTCTACCTATCTTTACGTGAGAGAGGTTGAACTTCGGGACGAAGTTCTTGTTAAGGGGGAGATACTGTAACATCCCAGTGTTTGGGAAGTTATAAGGATCTAAATATAATATGTGCATTTGCAAAGCATGCATCTAAAAATACGGGAAATTTTGGCGCGAAAGTGTAAACGAACCAAAGTGACCAATGTTTCACTTGACATGATGAAATAGGTTTAGATCATCTGGTCAGGAGTACATTTGGAGTGATCTTTATAACATAGTACCTCTACAAAACAAATCATCTGATTACACAAACCATAAATTGGTTTTGACCAACACAAACTCTCAACAACCTTAACCACAAGTCATTAAGTGACTTGGGATAATTCATTAGGTATCTAGAACTCAAACATGGGTGAGTATCCAAATCCCATATCTGATGATCATACTTCCACAAATAAGTAATACCTAATTGAACCATTTCATCAACAGAGATGTTATCTTCTATAAAACAACAACTCTTAAGTTATCAACCATTCACATAATACCTTTATAAATATCCCATAACTACTAAGTGCACTTTCACAATCAAATAACAAAGGTTTAATAGAACACAAATGATACCCACAAGTCTTAACTCAAAAACCCTCAGTGGGAAATGATATAATAATTGTATTAACATATTTATCGAATATGTACATATCTCATCCACCCTAAAAGAAGTACGTAAAAGAAGAATTCAATCTTCTTAAACTACTGTTAAACCTTGATCATTACCTATGATCTTTCCTAACCTATATGTATGCATCATGAATACAAATGAAGAATATAAAATAACAACATGACACCCTAAGTAACCAATTAACAACCATGATCAAAGTCATTAAGCTCAATAACTTTCATATGCTCAATGTCTCATTCACCTTATATAAGGGGGCATATTAAATCTCAATACATCAATGAACCATTTGATCAACTTACTATCTTAAGTCATCATTCCACAAACACTCCACACTTCTATCCAAATCATAATTTCACAACAAAAGAATCTCTGGATACAACTAAGGAATAACAACAAGTTATAACCTCTATGAGAGGAAGTTAATTGGAAGCTAAGTAAACCAATCATGTATGATATAAAAGCATATCTTATGGGAAACAAAATAACAAGTATATGAAGAAGAATAAATGCTTAACTAAGTCTTAATCAAGATCTTTCTACTTTGTCTAGACTATCTTGTTTTCCAAATCTTCTCTGAATCATTCGGCAAGAGAAGCAACCACAAGAAAGGAGGAACTACCACAGTCCGCGGGAAGATCTTCAAGAAGATTATTTAGAGTGTTCTAGAAGTGCTACTCTAATCTATCATAAGAGTACTTGGAAACTCTTATATCTTGATCTGACCTCATTAATCCCTCAAGAAATAGTGTGATATTCCAATGTTAGTGTTATATAGAAGTATTTTGGTAACAAGTTTCTAGACCTTGTTAACAGATCACTTTTGTATACTCAAACAATTGAGTGTCATACACAAACAAATAAAAGATTGAATTACATGGTACGTCTCAGCCTATTGTATATGTGTAGTAATTTGGAGGCAAGACTAGCTACCTTGTTAACAAATTCTTCTTATATGCATAGGGAAAATTGATGTCAGAAACTACATCTACATTCCTTCTGCAATCAACCAAGAGAAAGAATAACACTAAGGAAACAAGAAACCACATTATAATCATCTAAGTAAACTCTTTGCTTGGAAACACTAGTTGTTTTCACCACCAGGGGAAGATAGTTGAAGGTGGAATCCAAGAGATGATATTACTTGCAAGTGACACAAGGTGATAACAGAAGACTAATGGCAACTAGAGAGAAGAACATCAAGCAATAGAAGTCAACAAAGAGCAACACTGTCTCAGGAAGAATTTATTCAGTAAAGAATTAATTAATGTTAGAGAATCCATAACCTCTATGCCTTGTCAAGCCCATCAGAAATGAGGAACTCATAGTAATATCTTAAATGGAAACAATTATCCAGTTTGATATAATAACAAGCCATTTCATCCACATGTCTTTGATATGTGGAGGTTAATGGTAACAGGCTTAATACCTTGTTTTCCATACCTTTTTCATATGTAAGTCTAACAGATGATAACAAAAATTCATCTACATATAACCATGTAAATGATTACATGTTCTCAAACAACATGATATAATATCCACATTTGGAAACTGGTGAAAAACAAACAAATAGGTTCCAAAGACACACATGTTTTCCACTTGGAAAAGAACCTAATTTAGCAAATAAGGCTTACACACACCTAAGTAAAATGTCAACCAAAATTGCTAAGAGTTTTAGCTATGAAAATAACATAGTATTATAAAAGAAAACAAGTTCCTTCACTCATTAAAATCATTTGGTGTGGCATGGAATAAAATTCCATATTAAATGATTTTTATAACACTGTATAAAAACATTACCTAGTAGTGATACCAAATTACTTTCTATAAGGAATTGTATCCAATATATCCACTTATAACACATCACTTGGGAACCTATGTGTGTTGTGTGAAAGTAGTATTCATGCCTTAAAGAAATTTTCAGACATTTAATAAATAGAATTGAGTGAAAACAATAAAATCACTTAATCTAGTACCCTACATAAAAAATACAAATATCCTTCAAATTCACAAAAACAAAACATGGTGGACTGTAAAATTTAATAAGGAATCCAAATATGATTTTTAATAATTTTTATGTTTACAAATAAGCCCTAAAAACAGTGTTTCCTACTCAGTTTTCATTAACAAAAGGACCTCGTTGTAAATCTTCCAAACTCCAGGGGGTTATTACAAGAGTCTTTTATTCTTTTCTTCTTCTTCGTTTCCGGCCAGAAGGCAGAAGCGGCCATCGTCGAGTCACCGCCACGGTGTCGCCTCCTAGCTGCCTCCTCGCGTGCATATAAAAGCTGAGGACGCCGTGATCCTCTCCTCTATTTCCTCACTCGCTCGCAATCCCTCTCTCTGTTCCTCTTCTGCAAGAAAACCCTAACCCTAACCTCACAGCCGCCGGACATCGTCGTCGCTTCCGGCAACGGCGGAACGAATTGAGACCACATAGGGATGCTCCTTGACCTCCTCTTCCTCCTACAGAAGTCACGCCAGCATGGAGGGGTGGAGCTTGCCGAATCGTGGCCGTCTTCCTCACCACGGCCGCCGCCGAAAATTGCACGCCGCCGGTTATTGGGAGCTCGCCGTCCTCAACCATCATCACCACCATACTCCCGGTGAGCCACTGGACCTCGTGGTCCTTTTCCTTTGAAGATTCATCAACGAATGCTCGCTGTCACCATACGCCGCCACCCGCCGACGCGCCGATGGACGCCGGCGAGTCTCCGGTGACCTATTTGTCAAGCCCCTGCCACCCCTAGACTCCCCACTCCATTCTCTATTGAGTAGTACAAGTTAATCGAGTCAATTTGCAACAAATCGATCAATTGGAGTACCACAGTAGCAATCCCCTATGGTGATGACTCAATCCTCACGCCAGCATGATGTCATAAATTGTTTTTTCATTTAATTGGATTACATCTGCCACGTGGACCCCACCTGTCAGTTTTAAATCTGAAAACAAGTAAAATTTGTTAAATCAATATCTTCTATTCTGTTAATCAGAAAAATATGAAAAATATATCAAAATGTTAAGAAAAATATAATCTAAAAGTTTATCAAATTTTAAAAAATGTTTGATCAAGTTTAAATTTGAACATTTTTGAATTTAAATTAAAGCATATAATAATTGAGAAAAATAATAAATAATTCATAAAATCAGAAAAATATAAGTTATATACCAAAATGCTCCAAATGACAAATGCAACTCATCTATGATGTTTACAAAGTCGTTTGACCAAATTTTCATGTGTGCAATATTTTGCCTAGTCATTTAATTCATTTAAAAATAGTAAATTAATAACTTATTCAAATATTTTCAGAAAGTATCAAATGTTATACCAAATTAAAGAGAAAAGCATTTCCAATTCAAATATGTCAAACATAAAATAATTTGTTTAACTTATAAACTTGTTTCAAAAGGTATAATGGAATTTATAATATTCCCTTATGACCAGAAATAACTACCACATCATTATTTTGCTTACTAATAAAACCCTCATGTTTTCACACCTACTAAAACCTATCATCACAAGTCATTAGAAAGTATTGTGATGATAGAATTAGTTGTAATATTTCACCATTTTCGATCTAACTTTTTGTCATAAGCTCTACACTTTTTGAATACAAAATAAAATGTGACTGTTATCTTTCCAATAGTTGATTTCCATGTGTCATTCTCTTATTACCCAACCAAGCAATAACACTTCTACTTAAACATGATAACAATCGTTTGCCAAGTAAAAGTGAAACACATGTAACTCTAAAAGAAGTAATAACCACATCACCTCAAGTAATGAAATTGTTCACCTAAAAGATGTGTGATTGAGATATCATATCAAACGTGGCTTACACTTGTAAGCTGGGGTATTTTCCAGGGTAATTCACAATGCATCTCATTACTATGCATGTATCATCTTGCCAGTGTTTTCTATAGTCCTTACCGGGACTACTTTGCTATCTTTCAGATCCCGAGATTTCTCCACGTGACTCTCGAACACGAAGACACTGATTATTATGGTTATTTCAATCTCAGGCAAGTTCATCACTTGCTCATATCCTTTGCAGTATCTCATAACAAACTATTTGCAAAAACCCTATCATATTATCACCTACTCTCAAAAGAATGCATGATCCTATTTTTATAATAATATGACTAATTGAATGACTATCCGAGTGGTAGTGTTATGTTTGGTCGGAGGATGGGACCATGGTAAGATGAATAGGTCAAAGGAAGGTTCCATCTGCATGGGAAAGTATTACCTAGGATTAATCACAACTGCCGTCAGGATTCTTGCGCCGTAAATTCACGTTAACCATGGGTCTTCTATGGGGGGAGTAAGTCAGCTATGATCTTCTCTCGTTCGCATGTCAGCGGACTTCCAGAGACGTACGCTGTAGGTCTTGTGGGACTACAAGCACATGGGTGGGATCCCTTACGTCCCACGGACTCTACGGGTCTATGAGTGTCTGCCAGGGGCGCGTAGATCTCCATTGTGAGGGGTGGAATCAGGCGTTCAACCTGCTGGCGGAAATGGGTGGGCATGCGTTGTGCGGAGAAGCATAGTTTGGCTAGGACCAACAACCGGGCCCCACACCTGAGTGGGAGTGGACAAGAATGTACACCTGGTTGTGCAACATTGTCTTGGTCGTCCATGGGTAAAGTAACGCACCTCTGCAGAGTGTAAAAGGATGTGGCATGTTACCCCCTGTTCCGGGAAGGAGCTGCGAACGCCGCAGGAAAGGAAACTCCATGAAGTTCTAATCCTGTGAAGATCTGGCAGGCATAGTTTTTAGAATTAAAAGCAACCTCTTGAAGAAATATTTACAAAACCTTGCATTAGCTTATGACTATTTCGAGTCTAAAGCTGTAGATAGTGCATCAAACTACCCACTATATATCATGAACTTGCTGAGTAACGCTCGTTACTCATTCGTTCCCATTTGACCCCCTGCTTAGAGTTGAAGCCATATGGAAGTCGTCATCGTGAAGCCATCGCTACCTCATGAAGCTAGGTGGAGTGATCTATTACTTAGTCGTCAAAGCATCGTCATCAACAACGCTGGTGGAGGAGAATCTATCAAGATGTAGGTGGAGTCCATTCTTGGACTTAGCTGTTACAACCCATAGATTAGGGCTGACATCAGCCGTAGTGGATTAGTTCTGAGCTAGAGTTCTTCTCCAGCTTGGAGCTTTGAATTGCATCTTCTGATGTTTCCTTTGCACGAGATCTTCTTGATTCATCAAAGAGATTCTCAAGATTTTGTAATGAAGTTTGTATCCTATAGCTTTGCTTGGCCCCGCTGTGTTTCTGTTGTACCACTCTTAGAGATGTAATATTCATGGATAAGTCCTTCTGTGAGTATTATGTCACCGACTTGCGCACTACACATGCAGTGGTGTGCTGGGTCACCACAGATGGTATCAGAGCGAAGCGACCTTAGGTTTAAAACCTTTTAGGAGATCTGTAGGTTGGTAAAGACTATAGGAAGCCATCTTATCTAAACCACATTTCCTACAACTATGATGACCATTCACTTGAGAATGATATAATCATACTTGTATATAATTTCTTACTCAACTTGAGTAAATCTACTTATCTATTTTCTTTGTACCTAGGTATGATAAATTAGAAGTCTATTATGTATTTGTTTTAATGAGAAAAAGAGCCTGACATAGTCAGGGATGATTAAGTCAAAGTGAGGATTACCCCATTCTATGAATGAATAGGATGGAGTAGAACATGGTATAGGTTAAGTATAGGAGTCATTAAGAAGGGATGTTTGAGAATAATGAAGAGTCATTAGACCATGGTAACTATGGGGTATATACCATATTCTTAGTTATCAAGTCCAGAGATGAATCACTATAGTATAGAATAGAATTAGGAAAAGGCATAAGAATTGATGGAAGCTACATTACTACTCCTACGATGTGATCAACAACCTGAAGGATCAACAGATGCCATGAGAATTTTATCATAACCAAAATAAAGTAATGCAATTTACATGGTACTTAGTCCTAAATGGAACCAAGTTAGACAACAACTACTATAGGATCATTTTGTCTTGGTTTGTTCCATTGCAGTAAGGCATGCAATTAGAGTAATTACCAAGTCAAAAAGTGGTTGTGTAGAATAGGATTACAAGGTACTATATACCTACTTGTAGTGTATAGCATTTAAGAGCCTTGGTACTTGAGATGTTTTATTCTAAGTACTTCTATTTCAAAGGATTTTGATGCATGAGTGATAACTGCATTTGGGATTTATTGGATCTTATTTGGATATTTGATTGACTAGATCTGTACATGAAGTTGGAACTTGATGTGCAAATGCATGTGCAAACACTAAGTTCTTTCTTGATGTTACTGGTCTAGAGGGTATAGGATTAGTATGAGAGCGGTCTGAGTTATCAGCAGATTGATACAACCACAAAAGCTCTAGAAGACCAAGAAGTCAATAAAAGTAGAAGACAATGAAGCCACTTATGGGAATGGACCACATTCACATCTTGATTGGATCTGGTGAGATACTTCATCAACACATGGCTAGCTACCGCAAGTGATGCAAGAAAATCACATGATTAGGTATATCCTAGAAGGAAACATGTAGAAGTTAGATAAATAAACTTATAGAGCTGTCTAGTAGAAGTCAAAACCCAAAGATGTCATATCAAACTTCTCACAATCTTCATTAGCAACGTTAGTGCAATCAAAATAATAAATGCACATGGTTCAGTTTCAACACAATCCTAACAGTCATAAACACATTATCTACTGTCACAACTTATTTTAAAACTCCTTTTCTCAAAAGAACAAAAAAAGAGATTACGATGCAAATGCGATTATTGGCAGAAATCTATCAAAACAGGACAACAGGTAAAGATGATTTTTTTTCAAAAATCTTCTGTTGCTCAAATAAAAAAGTGTTCAAGTAAGAAACGTTGCATATATAGCCTAGGATTAGGCACAGGTCATTTTGATTTTTTTGTGATTTTATACGAATTTAACAGTGGACAGCAAAAATCTGTTTCCTGCGCAGAAATCCGAAATATAGTCTCAACTTTCCACTAGAGGCTTTACTTGGATCAACAAAGACACAAAATAAAAGATACAAAGGGGTTGTAAGGAAATAGACAACACCCAGGTGCAAATAAAATAAAAATAAACGACAGATAATGGGTTGAAAACGGAGAAATAAAACGGGTTGTCTCCCGGAAGCGCTTTTTATTTTAATGCCTTTCAGCTAGGCACAATGATTTTAAAAAGATGCTTACATAAGAATAAGAGTTGAAGTACAATAAGAGAGCATCAAGAAGAAAATATAAAACACATTTAATTCTAAACCACTTCCTATAAAAAGAATCTTGTAGAAAAACAAGTCAACGAAGCACAAAGTGACTAGCATAGGAAGACAAAATAAGTGCAACTTCAGAAATTTGAACATAAAGAGGGGAAACTTAATATCGTTGAGATGCATAGAACCATGTTTCCCTCTCTCATAATAACCTTCTGTAGCATCATAAATAAAATTTAGAAATATAACTATCACATAAAACATTCTTATCAAGAGCCATGTGCATAAAAGAATTAATACTCTCCACATAAGCATAGTCATTCTTATTAATAACAACGGGAGTAGGATTATCATAAAGAACTCAAACATGATAGACAAGTTTCATATTAAAGAGATGGTTTTGGTTAATCCCACCATAATTATGGCAAGTTTCATGAGGATGATTGTAATTATAGCCTATGTTATAACTTTCTTTATAATAATTATCAAAGACTGGAGGCATATTGAAATCATAATTAATTTTATTCTCAATAGTAGGTGGACTAAAAATGTCATATTCATCATTGCAATCTTCAGAGATTGGAGGCATAGTATCATCACAAGCAATAACATAGTTTTCTTCCAAAATGTGTTCATTTGTAAACATATCATCATTTTTACTAGGAGGAGACGTATCAAGCATATAATCATTAATAGCAAAGGGATTTTCAAACAAATCATCCACAAGTTTAGAGATTTCTATATCATAATTGGAAGGAACATGGATGGTACTAATAGTACAGCAATTATTATCATCATTTTCAGAATTGGTACCAAACAATTTTTCAATATCAGAAGTAGTGTGTTTCTCCCAATCATGATCTCTTTCATAAATAACAGGCATAGGAAAATCATCAAGCTCACAATCATAAGCAAAAGCTATAATATGAGCAACATGCTTAGAGGGAGATACTTTTACCTCTCTCTTTTTACTCCTCCTCTTCTTTCTCTTCTTCCTCTTCTTCCCCTCTTTAGGAGGGAGAGGCTTAGAAGGGAGCTTCTCCACATACCCTGGTTTATCATCAGAAATAATAGAAAGAACTTTGGAGGATTTCTCCTCTTCATTAATAAGAACAAAACACATATTAGTCCTATCATATTTTGCTAAAGTGTCCTCTTTTATAATATTTTGTATGTAAGTATTTTCATGGCAATTATCAACACAATAAAGATGGTATCCATGCAAGACACTATTCATATCAAAACCACTCATGTCTATCAAAGAAGTTGTTCTTAATAAATCTTCACACCCCAAAAATAAAGTAAGTTCATCATGCTCATTAGGGGTGATCATGTCATCACAATACAAACTTGCAGTACTCATAGGATTGGAAAGGCTACTATCATGGCCAGAGCATTGGAAATTAAAATGACCCACTTTATAGCAAAGTTCACAAATAAAAGGATAGAGGGAACAAACTTTTTCACCAAGATCATCTAGAGCCCTACTCTACATTCTTGTTTTTTCATTCCTATGATAGATAAAATATTATTCTTCAATTTGATTCTTTTCACAAGATCTAGGTGCTCCACAAAAATTAACATGCTTATAAGAAATAGTACTTTCAGAAGTTTGAGCATGTTTAGTGTAATCATCAATAACAATTTCATTTTCCATGCAAGTGTATTTAAAAGGTTCATGATATATGTCCCAATTTTCTTTAGGAATATTAAGATAAGAAGCAAAGGATGTATACCAACCAACATCTATTTGAGGACCAAGACCATATTTAGCATTAAGCTCATGAAAATCAGCTGTTTCAGCAAAAGTCTTAATGCAATCATACTCATAGTTTATACCTAATTCTTTACCTTTGTTGTTATTCCAATCTTCACTGTTCATTCAAATTCTCTCAAGAAGATCCCAGTTAGCTTCAACATTCTTACTACAAAAACAACCCTCTGAACAGGCATCTAGATAATCCTTCCAATGTCCTGAAAGCCTTGCATAAAAATTAGTAACAATTATTTCTTTAGGAAGCTCATGGTTAGGACATTTGAGTATTAATGTTTTCAGTCTTCCCCAAGCTTGGGCAATGCTTTCTCCATCATGACGCCAAAAATTATAAATGTAATTCCTATCTAAGTATAGTTCATGAGAAGGATAAAATTTAGAGTAGAAGAGAGATTCAAGTTCCTTCCACTCCAAATGATGAGGACCATCTAGTAGTTCATACCACTCCCTTGCTTTGTACTTAAGTGACAAAGGTAATAGCCTCCTCTTAACTTGGTCCGTTGAGATACCTAAACACTTGAATAACTCGCATAATTCATGCATAAAGTGTAAATGATCACTAGGATGGACAGTTCCATCTCCAAAATAACGGTTTTCCATGACAAGTTCAACAATTTTCTTGGGTATTTTAAAAGGAATACTTTCGGTAGGAGGATTTAAAATATCATAAGCGTCATTAGGTTTATAACATATGGGATATAAAGTATCATCAGAGCAAATATTCTCCTCGAAAGCTGGAAAACTAAAAAGATCGTAAAAACTAGCTTCCCCAAGCTTAGACTTTTCCCTAGCATTAGGAATGATGGGATGCAAAGAATTAATGATAATAACATTGCTATCACTATTATGCAAACAAACTTCCATAGGTTTTATAATTTTCTCTTCAAAAGCATCATGTCCTAATTCAAGATAAATATTATAAAGTTCTATCATATTTTTGTCATTTTCCATTAAGACTACTAGTGAAAACAAGAAACAAAAAAAAATTAATTGCAGAATCTAAAGGAAATAACTTCGAGCACTCACACATGAGGATGTGAGTACCTTTTACCTTACCTCTCTGGCAACGGCGCCATAAAAGATCTGGATGTCTACGCGCGCTTCTATTCTTGTAGACATTGTTGGGCCACCAAGTGTAGAGGTTTGTAGAACAGCAGAAAATTTCCCTTAAGTGGATCACCCAAGGTTTATCGGACTCAGGGAGGTAGAGGTCAAAGATATCCCTCTCAAGCAACCATGCAATCAAGATACAAGAAGTCTCGTGTGTCCCCAACACACCCAATATACTATTCAGGTATATAGGTGCACTAGTTCGGTGAAGAGATAGTGAAATACGAGTAATATGGATGGTTATAAGTAATAATAGCAGTCCGAAATAAATATGGCAGCAAGCAAACATGTAGCAGAACAGGCGGAAAACAGTGTTTCAATGCTTGGAAATAAGGCCTAGGGATCCTACTTTCACTAGTGGAAACTCTCAACAATAAAAACATAATATTAATAAATACCATCTCTTCACTATGCTACTCCAAACCACTCTTTGGTCGAATAACAACACCAATCCATGCGTAGGGCTTTAACAACACTCCTTAGAGTAAGCACTTTCCCAACTAAGTAACCCCCACGCTATCACCATGGGACCCAGATGGTTCCAGGCAAACACCACAATTTCATAGGGTTATCCAACACAAAATATAAATATAATGCTAGACCACACAGTGCACACACTGTCACCTTTACACCGTGCTCAAAGTGTTTACGGAGATCTCATAACAAAAACAACTTGAGTAGCATAGTAGATGAAGAATAATTTCTACGAATTCAACTAGATTACAAAGCTCACGGTCACATATAGATCACACCATGGGAGAGAGAGAGATGAAACACATAGCTACCGGTAGAGCCCTCATCCTCGGGGGAGAACTACTCCCTCCTCATCATAGGAGACAGCAACGGCGATGGAGATGGCAGTGGAGTCGACGAAGATGGCTTCCAGGGGCACTTCCCGTCCCGGTAGGGTGCCAGAACAGAGATCTGTCCCCCGAAACATGTCGGTGGCGGCGGCGGAGCTACGAATCTTTTTGGTGGAAAAGACCGATTCTTTTAGGGTTTTCGGGAGGAAGGCTTTAAATAGGCGAAAGGGAGACGTCAGTGGGCCACCAGGGTGGCCTCACCACCCCCAGGCGCGGCCAAGGGGGGCCATGCCTGGCTATGGTGAGGCCCCCCTGGTGCCCGTCTTCGACTCCTCTTCGGACTTCTGGATGCTTCCGGGGAAAATAGGAACTTCGGGATTCGTGCGGTCCAATTCCGAGAATATTTCCAGAACAAATTTTCTGAAATAAAAAACAGCGGAAAACAGGGAACTGGCACTTGGCATCTTGTTAATAGGTTAGTCCCGGAAAACGTAGGAAAACATACGAAAAACATGCAGCAATTGGAATAATATCAACATGGAACATCAGAAATTATAGATACTTTGGAGACGTATCAAAGCTCAAGGAGAATAAGGTGTGCACAACCGTGCTATTGAGGAACGCCTAGGTGTCTCCCCACCTCTCCAACGTAGACGTACTTCTCTTTGAGAATGAACTACAGGAAACATATCCTTGTATCCTTGTTTACACTTGTGGTTTATCTTTTTACCTTTCGTTTTACTTCCGTTGTGTATCATATCTTGTATCACATAGGTTGCTCACCTAGATGCACATCTAGAGAACCTTGTATTATTTGTTTAGCCCAAACTAAAAAGGAAAAGAAGAAAACTTGGTAGTCAACCTATTCACACCCACCCTCTAGTTGACCGTAGTGCACTTTTAATTGGTACCGGAGCCTCGGCTCTGACTAAGGGCTTAACCTCCTAAGAGTATAATGGTCAATGAAAATGAGCTCGACACTTCTAATGTGGAAATCGCCAAAATTACCGACACTATAACTAACCTACAAGAAATGGTTGGAACTATCCAAGCCGAATTGTCTAAGGTTAGCTCTAGTGTTGGCTTGGAGGTTTCTATCATAAATAAGATGTTGGAGGCCATGATGGGGAAATCCAAGGAGTCTGAGGAACCTCCCTCCACCGCCGATGATGTTAGCTCGGATGATGATTCCATTCCG
The DNA here is from genome assembly GCA_028641055.1 of Alopecurus myosuroides. Taxonomy (NCBI): domain Eukaryota; kingdom Viridiplantae; phylum Streptophyta; class Magnoliopsida; order Poales; family Poaceae; genus Alopecurus; species Alopecurus myosuroides. The sequence goes on from CM054059.1 coordinate 351,582,235, forward strand.
GACATCACCGAAATGGAAGCTAACATTGATTTAGCCAAGGAGAAAGCCAAGGCAAAAGCCGATAAAAAAGGCTAAGAGCGGTGGGAGTTCTGAAGGCTCCAAGTCTTAAACGGCTAATGGTTTGGGGTCTAACTAAAGAGTTCCACCACCTGCCAATTATGACTCTATTCATCCCATTGCTACTATGCCACACATTCTAAATGTTGTACTTCCTCCCATTATTAACACTAATGAATTTTCTTCTTGGAAGTTCGATATGGAGTCTCATATTTCCGTCTCTTGCACTGCCTTGTGGAGAAGTGTTTTCCATGGATTCCATCCGATGCAAGCAACTTGAATCCAAGAGAGGATATTGAATTTCAACTCAACAAGACCGCTTGTAGCAGCCCAATTTTTGGAAGACAGAATTTTTTTTGTTTTTTTTTCAATAACCCAAAAATCAGGGCCAACAAAAACTTTTTAACATGTTTGACTAATGCTTGTGTTTCTTTTCTATTTGCTTGTTGATTGTGCTTTTGTTTGAGTTTGTTAACAGATAACATTAAAACCAATGATCATAACTTTCTTAAAACACAACCCTTGTGATCAATTCATGACAAGAATGCTTATCATCTTCATCCATGACACTCTTTTAGCAAAAACCTTTTTGAGAATGTTTTGATTTTAGAAGAAACCGAAAGGCCTAGTTTTGAGAAAACAAAAGATAATTTCCAAAACTATATGAAAAGTATTTTGGAGCTAATCATCTCCAACCTGTTTCCAACCAAGATGTTTTTGCAAGTATTTCAAAAACTCCCTCTCACTTCCTTCTTTTGCAAAAACAATAAGAGGGGATTATGTTACCCCTGTGTTTGACCTCAATTATATTCTTTTGGAAATAACAAGCTTTGAGCTAAACCTTTTTTAAACTCCTCTTGTCATGCTGTGGCTTGATCACTACCTCTATTTAACACATGAGAAAACATCCTGGAAATTAATTTGAAGAACTCAGTTGCTTGAATAATCTTGTGTGTCTTGTTATTTTTCCCTGCTTTATGTGTGATCCTTCCCTTTGTGTGCTTGGAGTGATTATTTCTGCTTGCTGATGAATGTGTGTTGTTTTAATAAAATAAAACCTATTAATAACAAGATCAAGCATCTATATCATATTCCATCACATGTCCATTTTATCCTCTGCTTTCCTAAAAACTTCCAACTTTGGGGACATGGTTTTATGTCCAATTTTCTTCTATTCACCAATGCATCATCATAAATCTATTTGTCTATATCTATGCTGTCTATCCAAGTTGTTATTCTGGATATTGAAACACTTTGGTATCTCTTTTCAAAGTCCTTTAGAAGGAATCCCTAAATATTGATCATATCCTGGTTATCTTGATGCACTTTTTCTGTGTTACTCAAAATAACTCCTCATTGTTTTCAAGCCCAATCAACCTACCCTTGTCATCTCGATGACCTATACATCACCTCCATATGGTCCATTTATTTTCCAAAGACCATTTAATTATTCTTCTCCCATGGTTTTTAGCCTATTAAATAAACCCCTGTTTTCACCCTTTTTCCACTTGGTGTCTCAAATATTTTCAAAGGAGTTGTTTATTAAAAATCACTTTTGATACCTATATTATGTACTCTATCATCCCAACTCAAAAATATTTGTTTTAAAAGCATTTTACTATTTATTATTTTCCATTTTCCAAAAAGCCAGAAATGGACATTAAAATATATTGTGAAGAAAAGTATTTCCTAAAATCTTGGAAAAATTACCCAACATTCCTATGGTCATGTGGGACGTACTTATACAAAAACATTTGCAAGTTGTTCTGAAAATTTTGGAGAAAACATTTAAAAACAGTTTCTGCCATTTTTGAATTTCCAAAATTTTGTGAAAGAAATGTTTTTAGAAAAACTTGAGACCACCACCCCTAGACTCAATTTTTCATCCTCTATCCAATGGAAATGATATTTCATAACTGTTCTATTAAAAATTCTGGTGAAAACAAGCAAAAACCACTTTTGTTATCTCTGGACACTGTTGAGTTCAAGCTTATCCTGGCCAATCATTGCCTTCTATCTACCTCTATCTTCATCCCTGGCATTGCAAACATCCATATTGAACTCCTAGAGATGGTCTACCAACCCCTAACTCTGTGCCTCTCCCTCTCTCTCAACCATTATCTAGAGGACAAGGATGGTGATCACCACCCATTTTCTACTCCCCCCTCCTCAGTCCATTCCAGGCAGAGCCCGTGCACCACAGGGTCCTAGTACAACCTGTGAACTCTCTGAAAGAACTCCACCCCCTCTCCTTGTCTCTTTTCTCCTCCCCTTGAGCTGTCCATGGCGCCCAAGACACCCACGACACGTCGCTCGCGTTCCAACGCGTGGGCATAACACCTCATCGTCTAACATTGTCTACTAGCCTCACGGGACATCCAGGATCACTCCCGTGCACTCCATTTCCCTCCCCTCACCCTCCTTCATCCTCATTCTACTGTCGAACACCTGCGGGTGCGTCGGGAGAGCACCCGCAATCCACTCAGCCGAGCTTCCAAATCCTAAACTCTCTTGCGCTGCATGTGTTCCTCGTTGTTGCCCTCCCCTTGCTCACGAGTTTCCCCCTGGTTCTCGCCTAAAGAAGAGACGCCGTGGTCGCCACGGGCGCCGAGCACCATGCTCTGCGGCTACCCCTCCCCGAGCAATCCCCTTGCTACCCACCTTTTCCACCCACCTTCTCTCCCTCCTAATCGAATCCAAGCATCAAAAGCCCCCTCCCTAGCCCTCTTAATCATCATCATCGTGCGCGAGCTCGCCGCGGATGAGCACCCGTCGAGCCGTTGATTTGGGCTATCTCAGGTCGTGTCGTTTCTTCCTCCACACTCCTTGAGTTTCCGCAAAGATCATGAACCTTTTAATTTGTACATTTATCCCGTGCAGGGGCGTCTCCATCTATGGCATGGCCGGGCGCCACGGGTTCCCGCCGAACTCCGGCTGGGAGTCTTCCCCAGCAAGCACCGATGGGGGCATCAGCTTCGCGCCATCGCCTTGATTCCCCTCGACCTTCCTATGCATCCCGGCTGCCTCTGGATCGTCGTATGGCTTTCTCCGGCGAAGCCCCACCCTCGGACGCCGTTTTCTTCATTTTCCGCTGCCAGTAATTGGTCGCCGCCGGCCACTTGCGACGTGGAACAATCCTGCACATTGGATCCGAATCCAACGGCAGCGTACCCCTTCACACCGCTTCTGTTACCAACGGTTTGGCCCAACCGCGGCCCGCTTCTGCGTTTGAACTCTTCCCACGCGGCAGAGCTCCTGGCAGGCCGGCCCAGTTCGCAGATCTGGCCTGCTCCTTCTCTGCAGGTTGTTTTATTTTCTTTTTCCTGCAGACATAGATCTGATGCTCTACTTTAATTCAAAATAAAAATGCTAACAAGTGCATCTTGCCAAACTAAAAATCACAGTACTAGATCTACAAAATATTGACCACCTCCAACTTGTAGGTCTGCATTTGGTGCAATATTTTAGGAGAAATAAAATAAATGGCAGAAGCACTCAGTAACACCTTTTATTTAATAACTTGAGTTTTAAGTATCCAAATCATGAAAACTCAACTGTTATGAGTATCCCTTGAACATATATATCTGTTGCAGTTGGCATTGTGTTGACTTGAGTTGTTATGTGAAAATGACATGCATGATAGTTTTGGGCCAGAGAGCACTTCTGTGAATTGTTTAATTTTATTGGTGATGATTTTTTATGTGAATCCAATTGTGTTGGTTTGCTAATGACTAGTAGCACCTTATACTATCTTTTCATGATTTTAGGAGTTACAGAATATGATTGGTGCCATATTTAGTGTTTAGCCATTTTCTGCATATTATTGCTATGCCTTTATTAAATTGTGTGTTATATTGTTTTTGTTATAAAAGTGATTCCTAGCATGTGTAAGGTTTTAATACATGATTGAGATATGTTTTGAGTGATTCATTAGCATCATAGGGTTTGGCTGTGGAAAACCATGTTTGTTATAGTTTTATTCTCTTATGGGTGTTTTTCCTAGTAATAATTGGTTAAATTGTTGTTATTCTTCATATTGGTATGACGAATTGAATAAATGATTTATGATTATTTTTCATAGCATAGCTACTGTTATTCTACCATATTATACTTGCTTTCATGATTGAGTGAGCTCTAGATAATTTTGGGATGCCATGCTAGTTTTAGGTGATTTATGCTATAGTAGTATTTGCATGCTTAATTTTTGATGCATTGAATTGATTGTTATTTTGATATTGCTAGCATGTCTAGGTGTTGTTTTCTCTGTTATTTGGATGCTATATTACAGATGCATCGTGTTAGAATAAATCATGTTTGATGATCTAGTATTGTTATGCATGTATGCATGTCTAAATGGCCCTTTTGCATCTCTAGTTTTAGTAGTCTTTTGCTCCATGATTATTTTCATGTATTGAGTGATGCCATGATATGTTTGGTATTGATTTGTCTATGTTATTAGGTTTCTTAGATACTGGTTATATTATTTCTCCATGTTTAGAAAAGCATGTGTTACTATGGTCTTGTAGTATTGCTTGTTAATATTTTCCTATGCATGTGTTTGTGTTCCTAGGTTGTTTTCTTGTTATTTTTCTCATCCTCTTGAATGACCAGAAAGTCATTTCACCTTATTTGAGCATGATATGAGAGTGGCACACCCACTGAACTCATGCCATTTTGGTTGAGGATCCATAACCTCAATTCTAGTGTTATTCGTGTGTATTCTCTGTGCCTGTTTTGCTTGATGGTGTGCACCCTAGTACCATTGTTTGTGAGTGTAGTTGTTTGATGAAATGCTTGCTGTATGTTTACTTTTTTTCAAATGCTTGCCTTTGTTTGGTTCTGATTGGGTGTTTTCCTTTTTGTTTTTACGACGTTAGATAACAAAGACGATATTATTTCCCGGAGAGGTTTTTATTGCAACTCTTGTTTATTTCAAGAGCAAGACCAAGACTAGTGCCAAGGCAAGCCATTCTAAATGCTTGCTGTTGTTTTACTTATCATTATCTATCATGCATGTTTTACTTCTGAAGTTTTACAAAAGTTTGATTCAAAAACTATTCTTTTAAGTGGGCTATACCACTATTATTTTATGTATCTAATATGCTATATCCACTATATAATCTTGGTGTTACCAAGCCCTTTAGACATTTTAGTGTCATCACTTAATCAACTTAAGTCCCCTAGTGGACATTTTAACTTGATGTTTTTGGAAAGCAAAATCTTGGAAAAACCCCGAGGAAAGGTTGGACCTTGTCCGAGGGAGGTTTGTGAGGAAGGAAATGTTTTCGACTTGTTTTCCAAAAATGACACATAACCTAGTCTTCGCCGGACAACCAAGCCGTGCTTCCACATTACCCCAATATGGGAATGGGGTCTAGCTAATTTCTTGTCGGTGTTAGTCCGTGTCTACCTCAAAGTGCTATAGGGGTTAGAGTCCCCCGAACCGAATTATCGCCGGGAGGGAGAAACGGGACATTCACAGTGTAGGATTAAGTTCACTACCGGTTGCAGCAATTGGGTGTCCTGCCATGGCGGTGTGTTGTCAGGGGAAACCGGATCGATACGGCTGACTCACTCGGTGCCGGGGAGAACAAACCCAGTTGAAGAGGTAGTCATTTACTAGCACTGACATAGTGGATTGTTAGGACCAGTTATCCGATGTTTGCATACTGTCCCGGACAGTCCGTGGTTGTTCACGGCGGATGTACTGGATCTTGTGGATTGTGTACACCTCTGCAGAGTAAAACTATTTAGAATAGCCGCGTCCTCGGATATGGATAGTTGAATGGCCATGTACCTGGGTGGAAAGTGTTTTGGAATTGTACCTGGGTGGTACGTTGAAAGGGATGACTGTACCTTTGAGGTACCGGATAAATGATGATCTTACACATGTTTTTTTCCAAGAAGTTTTGCAAAGAGAAATGTTTTCTTTATTTAGAATGTTTTATCAAAACCTTGTGGACATGCTATATCTACAAGGGAAATGAAATATCTTTTGAAGAATCTTCTTCAACAAAGAAAAATAAAACTTGTGCAACTATGATGAGTCTTAAATTCATCATAGCTAGTTGAACCCTAATTAAAGCCTTCCTACCACCTATATATATGCATACTTGCATGTTTAGCTTTTATTTGGGGTGTCTTGCGGAGTACATTCAAACGTACTCACATTGGTTTCGTCCCTGGCAATTGTCTTAGCCAGCCTTTGAGCAGAAACCCGGAGAACCTGAAGAAGATGGTGTCGCTGACGGCTATGCGAACTAGGAACGTCTCCGAGTCAGTAGCCTGTAGGTAGTCAAGGTGTGACTTGGGTTTACCACGAGTGTGTTTTGCAGTCTTCCGATGTTTTTAAGTGTGTGTTCCTGCCCTGCGTGGCAGTTTTTTTCAACTGAGTCAAGTGACCAGTTGTGTAAGCCGTGTATTCATGTAGTGGATGTTGTATTCTGCAATGCCAACTCGAGTATGTTGTTCACGACTAACTGATCATGGGATCGTGAATGTATGCATACTGGAGGTCTCGGACCGCTAGTCTGGGGTCCCCACAGAGTTGGTATCAGAGCCATCCTGACTTTAGGAGACCTTAGTTTAGCATGGACGTCAGGTAGGAAACAAAACTATTTTGGTAAAAACTATATTACTGCCTAAAATGTTTTATCTAAGGAACCCTAAGCATGGTTTCCAGTTGTCTCACATTTTCAAAAAAAAAAAAAATATTGCCTCGTTTATGAAACTGAAGTTTTGAAGAAAAACAGAGAAAATAGTAAACATACTTTTTGTCCTTTGTTTTCATGGCTCAAAATATTTTGTAAGTAAATAGAAATGAGTTTATAAAACTTTTGTTTCCATTGAAAAGTCTACCAAAAAGTTTTCTTCTGTTATCCTTCTTTTGAAAACCGCATACTTGACGATGTCCCAAGAAGACCTTAGTAGTTAGCAACCCGAAGAAAAAGAAGGTTCCTTCTGAAGAACTCAACATCAAGATGAGATAAAGAAGTCCTCTAGATCCGAAGACTTTGCCATGTATCAAGGTCAACGACGGCGTTATCAACATAAAGACTTCAACAACCCCTGGTCGACCCAGCCCCATAGGAATCGATAGGTTTCGCTCAGTTATTTTACTTGAGCTACCCGTTCTTCAGCGGTAATAGACGGTTTCTGGTACTAAAGGTACCTTGTTTGTCCTTTTCCTGTGTGCAAATTGTGTGTTTTTACTCTTGCGTAATGTTTTAGTTGTTCCCTTGCTGTGTGTGTTTTTGAATTGTTTTCATGTGTGTCTCACAAGCACGCCTTTTTGGCAAAACAAAGTCACCACACTTTTACCCCTTGTTTTGTTCTTGTTTGTTTGCAAAAACTCTTTTTCCATGTCGGCTTTAGCTACCCTTTTTGGTATCTCTTCAAAAATCTGACTTAGCAAAACCCTTTTTTAAAAAAGAGTTTTTATCCCCCATCCCTTCATGAGAAGTGAAAGGTATGGAACGCTCTCTACTTCAACCTGAGAGCCCAAGATCTCTGAAATCTTCTTCAAGACGGATAGTGGACTTCACACACCATTTTTGTGCAACTACATCAAGAGACATCAAGAAGGGCGACAAGGTCAAGTTCAAGCCCGAGAAGACGCGAGATGTGTCTCGGGACACCAACAAAAACTTTTACCAGACTAACACTACTAACATAACTATCTAATTTTAGATTAACATCTAACCAAAGGTTTGCTAAAGGCACTAGCTAGTTTTCCCGAGGGAAAGCTAACTATGTGATCGTAAATCACCTATGAAGACGCCTGCAAATCTCCGTGAAGATCAAGACACAATGAAGTCTTCCACGACCTGCCATCGCCACCAAGCAAAAAATGAGACGAAGATGAAGATAATTCCCGACAACCTACGAAGACTAATCAAAGGGGGGAAGCATCTGCACTTCAATACAGTCGACCACTCAAGAAGCAAAGAAGAATATAGGAGTTCCTAACAAGCTCTCATAGCACTAATCGTAGAAAGTCAAGTCTGTGGACCTGACGCCCTGGGAGACCCGATTGTTGTCATAGGTAACTACCCGTAAAACTCTTAAAGAAGAAGAGATCAAGAAAAATACATGTGGTTTACAAAACAGCAAAATCAAGACCCTTCATTAGCTTGTGTCGTTCCACCAACATAAACCTCAAGGACATGAAGTGTAAAGTGAACATATCCATATTCTCGACAAGAAACATTCTGACAACATTAACACCTCGAGTTCTGAGAAGACCACCTCGTCAAAGGATCTTCTTTCACAAAAAAAAAATGAAGAAGCCCGAGACTCTTGTTTTTAGTTACACTCTTAAGTACCCACTTACGAATCTCGAGGACGAGATTCATTTTAAGGGGGGAAGAGCTGTAACAGCCCAATTTTTGGAAGACATAATTTTTTTTTTGTTTTCAATAACCCAAAAATCAGGGCCAACAAAAACTTTTTAACATGTTTGACTAATGCTTGTGTTTCTTTTCTATTTGCTTGTTGATTGTGTTTTTGTTTGAGTTTGTTAACAACTAACATTAAAACCAATGATCATAACTTTCTTAAAACACAACCCTTGTGATCAATTCATGACAAGAATGCTTATCATCTTCATCCATGACACTCTTTTAGCAAAAACCTTTTTGATAATGTTTTGATTTTAGCAGAAACCGAAAGGCCTAGTTTTGAGAAAACAAAAGATAATTTCCAAAACTATATGAAAAGTATTTTGGAGATAAACATCTCCAACCTGTTTCCAACCAAGATGCTTTTGCAAGTATTTCAAAAACTCCCTCTCACTTCCTTCTTTTGCAAAAACAATAAGAGGGGATTATGTTACCCCTGTGTTTGACCTCAATTATATTCTTTTGGAAATAACAAGCTTTGAGCTAAACCTTTTTACAAACTCCTATTGTCATGCTGTGGCTTGATCACTACCTCTATTTAACACATCAGAAAACATCCTGGAAATTAATTTGAAGAACTCAGTTGCTTGAATAATCTTGTGTGTCTTGTTATTTTTCCTTGCTTTATGTGTGATCCCTCCCTTTGTGTGCTTGGAGTGATTATTTCTGCTTGCTGATGAATATGTGTTGTTTTAATAAAATATAACCTATTAATAACAAGATCAAGCATCTATATCATATTCCATCACATGTCCATTTTATCCTCTGCTTTCCTAAAAACTTCCAACTTTGGGGACATTCTTTTATGTCCAATTTTCTTCTATGCACCAATGCATCATCATAAATCTCTTTGTCTATATCTATGCTGCCTATCCAAGTTGTTATTCTGGATATTGAAACACTTTGGTATCTCTTTTCAAAGTCCTTTAGAAGGCATCCCTAAATATTGATCATATCCTGGTTATCTTGATGCACTTTTTCTGTGTTACTCAAAATAACTCCTTGATGGCTAGGTTGAGACTCCAAGTGCAGAGTGTGTAGCTAGTGGCAAGCCTTCTTCCCCACGAGGGTGACTCGAGGGTTTATATCGAACTCTTGGGGAGCCAGTATTTCAGCAGTTGTCTTCCAAGCTTCCTCCAGGATCCTGCAAACAAGTAGAGAATTTTGTGCCCTCAACCTCACCAAGTGGTTGTCAAGCACAAGGTGTGAGACTTCTAAATTGCACTGCAAAACTGAAAGTAAATGTGCAATAATTAAATCTACTACTAAATGCAAATAAGAAAATAAATATGCAATGGATTGTTTTTGTATTTTTGTGATGCAAGTGGTGATGGAGATAATGTAAATTCGAATTGGAGATGCAAGTAAAGTAAAGTGCAAGTAAAGTAAATTGCAGCAAAGTAACTAGAGTGTTTTCTTATATTTAAAATAGGACCGGGATTCATGGTTTCACACTTGCATTCTCTCAAATCAAGTAGTAGACGGTGGACATAAAGAATTACATGTGAGATTACAATAACATGTTTAACATTGAGTACTTTCATATGGGCATCACATCCTAGCATAGAGATCTCTACGGTCATATTGATCCCTCTTATACTCCACCAAGATGCGAAATAAATCATAACACCTCGATAATTAAGGAAAAACCAGAGTATAGCTTTAAGCAATGTGACATGAAGTTGAAGTAAGAACTTGCTAGATCTAGTCATGGAGATTGATTAGTGTCACTTCAAATCCCCGGTAACAAGGTACTCCTTTTTATCCCTAGTGAGGTAACTAAGAAAGGTTTAACAAAACCTAAGTGGATCGCTGGACTTCTGTCACTTTCACAGCACTAGCCACCCCCCGTTACTCCAACTAATGCACCCATCACCCCACACACGCTCTCAAGAACTAGATTGATCAAAGCTAGCAAATAAGAACGGGGTACATAAGATACATATACTCAAATAACTCAAGAGAAACAATTGCAATCTCAGATTCAATAACTCATAGAAAAGATCCAACACATAGGAATTACAACGGTGCCCGTAATCGTGTGAGGCAGCTCATACGGATCTAATTAGTGAAGCACATAGAGAGAGAGATACAAGTGCTACTTCCACAAACCCATAGCCCTGGGGTGGACTACTCCCTCTTCATGGAGATGTCGATGGAGATGACGTTGGAGGGGTAGGAGATCACACCGGCGGCGCCCCGCCGGAGTTTTCCCCCTCCAATCTGGAACTTCTGGTCTCTGTTTTGGTGTTTCGGCGGCGCTCCTCTCCGTAAGGGTACGGGGGACCCTTTTTATAGTCGGTTTTAGGTCAAGACGGAGTCGATAAGTTGAAGATGGAAGGAATTGGGGCCACGGGGGCCAAAAGGGGGCCTCTCACGCGGCCAAGGAATCTGGCCGCGTGGAGGGTCCTCTTTTGGGCCTCCTTGCCCAATTCTCGTGGATCCTTCGCCCGCAAGTCTTCTCCTTCCAAGAAAATGACCCCGCAGATATTCAGGTGATATCGCGGAAGTTTGCCCCCTGAAACGTCAAAAATATAGAAAACGGGGTTTTTGACAGGCAGGGTTAATTCCATAAAAGTTGGGGGACTTTGTAATTTAACCCCAAAATACTATAAAACATTGAATTATACCCTTATATGATGAAATATGTAATAGAAAACCATGTGAAAATATGCAAAATTCATCTATGCATTTTACATGCATCAACATTCCCAAGCTTAACCCATGCTCGTCCTCGAGTATGAAGGTGATAAAACTAAGATGGGTTTTGCATATTGAAACAATCATGGGATATCAAGGAGGATTATTCATGCTACATATAATCAAATGATTAATACTAGAAATGAGTAGCAATATACAATTCATGTTGTAAGAAATATCAAATATGCAAGCAAAGATGCTTCATGAAAGTTCACAAAGTGTATAATGAAATAAAAGCACTATGGACCAAATTCATACACAAAATTAAAAATAAAATCCTATATTGGTCAAAGAATAGCATAATGGAGAATATAAAATATGGTGGACACTTTGGAGAAAATTGAGTAGAGGTAAAACATGATCAAGTCTTATTTAGCCTCTAAATTATTCAACTAAAATTACTAATTGAAATGTGGTATCCATTGATCTAGGACTCTCATTGCCCCTTTATCACTAGCATCTTAAAATTGTGAGTATTGAAGTAATGAGAATGACAAGGTGGTTGAAAGCCTCATGCCCGTGAGTGTGAAAACCTACTCCATGATTACTCAACTTAAGATTCCTAATAAGCTTTGTACAATCATAATAAGTATTAATGACATCATAGAGAACCGCAAAGAGGTACCTCTTGCCCCATGACATGGAAACAAGCCCATGTTACAATGACAAGATGAACAAACGGAGTAGACTCATCATCCTTTTTATTTTCATTCACTATTATGCATAGCTTCTTATTTTATTATAGGATGTGTTGTAGAGTCACTCAAGCTGTAAGTAAATTTCCACCATGATAAAGCATGGCTTGGGTTAGCGGCCCAATGCGTTTCTCTAGTCATATAGATACTTACTCATCAAAACTTACTATTCCTCTATTTCATTTCGGCATGGCAGGAGTCCAAAAACAAAAGTACATGATATCAACCAAATGTAAATTTTTTGTGCAATGTTGAAAGCTTTCCGGTGACACACGTTTATAGCTAGCTCCCAACCACACACTTGTCAAACGCAAAACTTGTGGCTCCCATTATTGGGTCATGTTTATTAGATGCATAAAAAGTAAAGTGTGCCTTCAAAAGTTCGTGAGAGTCCTACCCCAAGTTCAACCCATGACAATTAATAAAGTGAATATATTAATTTAGAAAATAAATAACACAATAACATGGTGAACATACTCGGAATAGCAATGAAGCTAATGGGAAGATATGGTGGACTCACTGGAAATACTTGGCTAAGGAGTGTTGGAAACAAGTTTTTACTTGTTGGAATTTTTAAATTTTTGGGTAGCAAGAGGGAGATAGTTGACCAGCTACTATGCATGCATATGTCCATAGAACTACTCATTTCATGACAAACTAAATAAACCAGCAATTAACATCAAGGACATGAATAAGAGATAGCTCAAGACAACATTATTGCAAATTTCTACACATAAAAAGCCTATAAATCATGCAAACATATGTAGCTCTTCAAATCAACCATGGCATCCCTATTCCAAGTCATAAAACTAGCATCCAATACATTCCAACCCCAAACTCCAGTAGCTCAATCTCATATAAAATGATGGTGGTGGTCTTATCAAAACAAAAATAAAAACAAAAACTAGACGCTTCAAGTCTCTACGATAAATGCTTTGCTTAGAAAAACAGAAAGTAGACGTGTGCTAACCAAAAGAGTGTAGCTCCAGTGGGGTGTTCATGACATCCCCAAGATTATGGATTTCACTATTCTTGGATGTATTGAGGCGCAACTTCTCTATTCCCTGTGAAAAAACTTCACAAAACATGTTTCTCCCATTCTTTTTCTGTGGGGTGAGATTAGTAAGGACAAACAAATCACATGCTTGCTGTGAAAAATTCCAAATCAAATGCTCCAGTAGATAGACAATAAGGTTCATTATGTTGTATGTTCACTCTCTTGCTTGAAAGAATCATGGAAATTCGATTGCCAAGCCCAAAGAGTGCATAAAACAAAAGAAGGCAGAATCTGTCCAGAAAAGCAGCAGAGCAGCAAAACGAACGTTTTTCCCTAAGCTAGACTCGTCAAAAAATTAAGCCAATTTTTTTGCTTACAGAGGACGAAAAGTTTCAGAACATACTAAAAATTAGCTCAATCCGACATACCAATAAAAAACGTAAAATCATACGGTGAGAAGACTCGTGCTGAAACAGAAATTTCATGCACTAGGATAGCAACTTATAAGTCCAAATGGGTTTGACTTGACTCTTTATTGAAAACTCCAGAATTAAAACAAAAAAAGCTAATCTCTTGAGACAGAAAGAGGACACTAGGAAAATACAAAAAAAAACAACCGGGTTGCCTCCCGTAAAGCGCTTTCTTTATAGCCATATAGCTAGGATTTACTTACTTGATAATCAAGAGGGATAAATCTCATGATGGAGCTTGTTCTTCAGCGTGCCCCTCTTCCTTGGGAAGTGCTCCATGCTTTTCTTGTGAGGGAACTGAAACTTTACATTCCCTTCCTTGGAGTCTATGATTGCACCTATAGTACGAAGAAAAGGTCTACCCAAAATAATAGGACTAGGGGATTTATCCCCCATATCCATAATAATGAAATCAACGGGTACGAAAGTCATGTGCAATTCAATCATAACATGTTTTAATTGTCCTACAACATGTTTAGTAGAGTTATCAGCAAGGACAAATTCACTTGAGCACTTTTCTAAATTTTCTAGTTCTAGCAATTCATATAATTCTTTAGAGAGTGCCGATACACTAGAACCTAGATCTAACATAGCATGGTGAATTTCTTTTCCAGTTGAAACTAGCACCTTGGGGATCCATGCATCCCCAAGCTTAGGAGGTATCATGGCCTCATTCTTGTACCTAGAAATTTTTATTGCAAGACATGATTAGAAATATAAGATCCAAAGCCAGGTTGATTAACATTTATAGTGGGATCACTAGCAAATTTTTGTAGAGTAGCAATAAGTTCTTGCAAGCGACTTTTTTCTAAATCAAGAAATGGATCCTTAATTTCAGTAAGAATAATAATTTCCTCTACTTTACTCTCTAATTTATCTAGCATGCTTGATTCATGAGGACTAATTTCATCTTTGCTAGCAAGATAAGACATATATGGAAGTAAAGATTCAGGGTACTTCACTATTTCATTCAAAGTTTCTTCTAAGCTAGTAGGGACATGCTCACTTGTATTCTAAGCAATATGATCAATATTTTCAATAATAGGAGCAGCAATAGTAATAGAATTCATTCCTACACTAGGTTGTGCTTGTGGCTTTCCTGCTGGCATGCTTAATAGAGTTGCTTGATTATCAGCTAATTTTGACAATGCTTTATCTAAATTCGAAGATTGAAGTTGCAATCCTTTAATATCACTACTAATGGATGTAATAGACTTATTTAACTCATGTATAATAGCATTGTGACTAGCAACTTGTTCCATAAGCAATTTATTAGATTCAGAAATTTCACTAGAAGGCTTCCACTTATTTTCATTAGCATTAGGATATGGAACAAAAGGTTTATTTGGCACATAAGGAGGTTTACTATATGAATTGTAAGCATTACCAAAACCATTGCTACCATAATTCCTAACAAAATTAACATCCACACTTTCAGAAGTACTACCAATTAGCACCTGCAAAGGCACATTCTCCATATTTTGTTTATTAATAAAAGCAAGAATAGTGTCCATTTTAGAAGACAAATCATTGGTTTCTTCAATTGAGTTTATTTTCTTAGTGGGATTGGGTGCTCTTTCAGTATTCCATTGACTATAATTTTGCAATATGCTTTCTAATATGCTCTTAGCCTCACCTACAGTTTTACTCATAAAGGCACCTCCAGCAGCAGAATCAAGTATATTTCTAGACATGTAGTTTAGACCATTATAAAAAGAGTGTAGTATGGTCCATTCATTTAATCCATGTGATGGGCATGTTCTAATCATTAATTTAATTCTATCCCATGCCATGGCTACATGTTCATTATCATTTTGCCTAAATGAGAGGATATTATTCCTATTTTGCAAAATTTTAACGGGAGGATAATATTTCTTAATGAAAGCTTCTTTTAAATCATCCCAAGACTTTATACTAGCTGTAGGTAGTGAAAGTAACCATTCTTTAGCCTTTCCTCTAAGTGAAAAAGGAAATAATTTCAGTTTTAAAACACTACTTTCCACATTTTTTAATTTTTTGCATATCACATATTTCCATGAAATCATGAAGATGCATAGAGGCATCCTCCATAGCACTACCACAAAATTGCTCTCTAGTAATTAAATTCAATAAATTAGGACTTACTTCATAGCTTTCAGCTTATATTTCAGGTGTAGTAATTGGCCTAGCAATGAATTGGTCATTGGGTGTATTTGTGTAGTCAATTAATTTAGTTCTATCACCCATTTTAACAGTTTTATGTAGTTTTTAATTTTTTATGCAAAACTGAAAAGTAAAGTAACTAGGAAAATTCGAAATACTAAAATAAACTAGATAACTAAATGCAAAACTAAAATGCAAACTAAAATAAAATATGCAAGACAAAACAAAAAACAAGAAAAACAACAAAACAAAAACAAAAACAAGACAAGAAACAAAACAATCTACTTGAAAGAAGGTGGAGATAGAAAGGACGATACTCACGTAGGTGCAACCTCCCCAAGCTTAGGTGTTTGCACACCTTGTTGGTGATGAAGACTTCTTGTGAGCTCCCTTGGACAACTCCCTCACCTATGGATCCCCGGCAACGGCGCCGGAAAAACGCTTGATGGCTAGGTTGAGACTCCAAGTGCAGAGTGTGTAGCTAGTGGCAAGCCTTCTTCCCCACGAGGGTGACTCGAGGGTTTATATCGAACTCTTGGGGAGCCAGTATTTCAGCAGTTGTCTTCGAAGCTTCCTCTAGGATCCTGCAAACAAGTAGAGAATTTTGTGCCCTCAACCTCACCAAGTGGTTGTCAAGCACAAGGTGTGAGACTTCTAAATTGCACTGCAAAACTGAAAGTAAATGTGCAATAATTAAATCTACTACTAAATACAAATGAGAAAAATAAATATGCAATGGATTGTTTTTGTATTTTTGTGATGCAAGTGGTGATGGATATAATGTAAATTCGAATTGGACATGCAAGTAAAGTAAAGTGCAAGTAAAGTAAATTGCAGAAAAGTAACTAGAGTGTTTTCTTATATTTAAAATAGGACCGGGGTTCATGGTTTCACACTTGCATTCTCTCAAATAAAGTAGTAGATGGTGGACATAAAGAATTACATGTGAGATTACAATAACATGTTTAACATTGAGTACTTTCATATGGGCATCACGTCCTAGCATAGAGATCTC
Organism: Alopecurus myosuroides; assembly: GCA_028641055.1. Classification (NCBI taxonomy): domain Eukaryota; kingdom Viridiplantae; phylum Streptophyta; class Magnoliopsida; order Poales; family Poaceae; genus Alopecurus; species Alopecurus myosuroides. Next base: position 351,598,710 of record CM054059.1, read on the forward strand.
TACGGTCATATTGATCCCTCTTATACTCCACCAAGATGCGAAATAAATCATAACACCTCGATAATTAAGGAAAAACCAGAGTATAACTTTAAACAGTGTGACATGAAGTTTAAGTAAGAACTTGCTAGATCTAGTCATGGAGATTGATTAGTGTCACTTCAAATCCCCGGTAACAAGGTACTCCTTTTTATCCCTAGTGAGGTAACTAAGAAAGGTTTAACAAAACCTAAGTGGATCGCTGAACTTCTGTCACTTTCACAGCACTAGCCACCCCCCGTTACTCCAACTAATGCACCCATAACCCCACACACGCTCTCAAGAACTAGATTGATCAAAGCTAGCAAATAAGAACGGGGTACATAAGATACATCTACTCAAATAACTCAAGAGAAACAATTGCAATCTCAGATTCAATAACTCATAGAAAAGATCCACCACATAGGAATTACAACGGTGCCCGTAATCATGTGAGGCAGCTCATACGGATCTAATTAGTGAAGCACATAGAGAGAGAGATACAAGTGCTACTTCCACAAACCCATAGCCCTGGGGTGGACTACTCCCTCTTCATGTAGATGTTGATGGAGATGACGTTGGAGGGGTAGGAGATCACACCGGCGGCGCCCCGCCGGAGTTTTCCCCCTCCAATCTGGAACTTCTGGTCTCTGTTTCGGTGTTTCGGCGGCGCTCTCCTCCGTAAGGGTACGGGGGACCCTTTTTATAGTCAGTTTTAGGTCAAGACGGAGTCGGTAAGTCGAAGATGGAAGGAATAGGGGCCACAGGGGCCAAAGCGGGGCCTCTCACGCGGCCAAGGAATCTGGCCGCATGGAGGGTCCTCTTTTGGGCCTCCTTGCCCAATTCTCGTGGATCCTTCGCCCGCAAGTCTTCTCCTTACAAGAAAATGACCCCCGCAGATTTTCAGGTGATTTCGCGGAAGTTTGCCCCCTGAAACGTCAAAAATATAGAAAACGGGGTTTCTGACAGACAGGGTTAATTCCATAAAAGTTGGGGGACTTTGTAATTTAACCCCAAAATACTATAAAACATTGAATTATACCCTTATATGATGCAATATGTAATAGAAAACCATGTGAAAATATGCAAAATTCATCTATGCATTTTACATGCATCACTCCTCATTGTTTTCAAGCCCAATCAACCTACCCTTGTCATCTCCATGACCTATACATTACCTCCATATGGTCCATTTATTTTCCAAAGACCATTTAATTATACTTCTCCCATGGTTTTTAGCCTGTTAAATAAACCCCTGTTTTCACCCTTTTTCCACTAGGTGTCTCAAATATTTTCAAAGGAGTTGTTTATTAAAAATCACTTTTGATACCTATATTATGTACTCTATCATCCCAACTCAAAAATATTTGTTTTAAAAGCATTTTACTACTCCCTCCGATCCATATTAATGGTCGCTAAATCGGATGTATCTAGACATATTGTAGTGCTAGATACATCCGATTTAGCGACCATTAATATGGATCGGAGGGGGTATTTATTATTTTCCATTTTCCAAAAAGCCAGAAATGGACATTAAAATATATTGTGAAGAAAAGGATTTCCTAAAATCTTGGAAAAATTACCCAACATTCCTATGGTCATGTGGGACTTACTTATACAAAATCATTTGCAAGTTGTTTTGAAAATTTTGGAGAAAACATTTAAAAACAGTTTCTGCCATTTTTTAATTTCCAAATTTTTTTGAAATAAATGTTTTTAGAAAAACTTGATACCACCACCCCTAGACTCAATTTTTCATCCTCTATCCAATGGACCTGATATTTCATATATGTTCTATTCAAAATTCTGGTGAAAACAAGCAAAAACCACTTCTGTTATCTCTGGACACTGTTGAGTTCAAGCTTATCCTGGCCAATCATTGCCTTCTATCTACCTCTCTCTTCATCCCTGGCATTGTAAACATCCATATTGAACTCCTAGAGATGGTCTACCAACCCCTAACTCTCTGCCTCTCCCTCTCTCTCAACCATTAGCTAGAGGACAAGGATGGTGATCACCACCCATTTTCTACTCTCCCCCTCCTCAGTCCATTCCAGGCAGAGCCCGTGCACCACAGGGTCCTAGTACAACCTGTGAACTCTCTGAAAGAACTCCACCCCCTCTCCTTGTCTCTTTTCTCCTCCCCTTGAGCTGTCCATGGCGCCCAGGACACCCACGACACGTCGCTCGTGTTCCAACGCATGGGCATAACACCACATCGTCTAACATTGTCTACTAGCCTCACGGGACATCCAGGATCACTCCCGTGCACTCCATTTCCCTCCCCTCACCCTCCTTCATCCTCATTCCACTGTCGAACACCTGCAGGTGCGTCGGGAGAGCACCCGCAATCCACTCAGCCGAGCTTCCAAATCCTAAACTCTCTTGCGCTGCATGTGTTCCTCGCCGTTGCCCTCCCCTTGCTCACGAGTTTCCCCCTGGTTCTCGCCTGAAGAAGAGCCGTCGTGGTCGCCACGGGCGCCGAGCACCATGCTCTGCGGCTACACCTCCTCGAGCCATCCCCTTGCTACCCACCTTGTCCACCCACCTCCTCTCCCTCCTAATCGAATCACTGCATCGAAAGCCCCCTCCCTAGCCCTCTTAATCATCGTCATCGTGCGCGAGCTCGCCGCGGATGAGCACCCGTCGAGCCACCGATTTGGGCTATCTCAGGTCGTGCCGTTTCTGTCGCACCCGGACTTCTAAAGGATACTCGCCGTTCCATTGAACAGTAGTAGATTGGATTACGGGGCTTACCGGCACCCGCGTCCTCTTACGAGTAGGCCAACACACGTATGTGTGACAACCAACCCCTATCTGTTCAGCTTCGACGTAAACTATCCCATAGAAATCAGGATACTACCATTGACGTACTTCATACCATACACACATGGTACGTCAACGGCATTTAACAAAATGATAACACAACATATCTCTAAGACACAAAGATGTAAATAAGTTGCAAATAGCTCTCACTAGAGCAGAGATAGCAAATACAATCATCCAGAGGACACATGTCCCAACATAACATCATTACATCACAGCGGAAGCATTCAACAGGTCTGAGTACAGACAAGATCCAAATAGGCTTAAGAAGCCGGAAACGAAAAGACGGAGCCCATCCACGAAGTCTCGGATCCTGCCCGGGTCCGCTATCTACTCGTCAACAGCCTCGTCATGCTCCACGTAGTAGCCACCATGGGGATCCTCGGAAACGTATTCTGCGGAAACCACAGCCCCAAAGGGGTCAGTACATAAACGTACTGGCAAGCAAGACTCACAGTTCACCAAAGTGTAACCCGTCAACACCAAGCACAGATGCTTTGGGTTCAACGGAAGAAAGGGGATATAAAAGATGATGCAACTGGCTGCTCTAACCAACTACAGAGTTACTACCACTTCCGGCTAACAGAAAGAAGATAAGATAGCGTATCGTAACCAACTATATCTAACCACCAAACAAACCCATCCTGGATCTCGCCCCTTATCCAAAGAAGCAATCCGAGGATAACTCACACAGTTGGATTAATGATGGTTCAGGTTATTGTGTCAATAGACCTATTACTAGTCAAGTTATTATAGTTAGGTGTAAGTTGTCTGAGTACTTGTTAGCCAGTACTTTCACCAAGTCGTCACATAACCGCGGACAACACGGCTTCTCGAGAAGATTCATCCCTGCAGGGTGTGCTCCAGTACCCGTACACACTCAAGCCACCAACTAAAACTCAGGTTGGCTTGACACGACTCGAACCATCTCTACAGCCTGTCCTAAGAGCCACGGAGCTATAAGGTCCCAGCCACGCAGCCGAATACTCAGCGCAAGTGTGCAAAACTCCCGCAGGACGCAACACCCCGGCAATACAGGCCTCGCCCTATATGTGTGTGTCATCATCATCATCAGTAACCATGGGAGTGACCCATTTATGCGTATGAGCCAAATGGAACACCCGAACTAAGTGTGGCTCTTCGGACAAGCTGCGGATCAGATCAAAGCCGAGGGGGGTTCCATACCACCACCCGGATGCGGTGAGCACACTCATCATGGATCAGTAGACAAGACCCTTTTCCTAATTAGGGTCGACACTAGCAGGCCTCAAAACCACGCTGGGCCTCCTGTCGGTGCCTTATCATCAAATTATTATTACCCATAACATTAACAGGTTGTTGTTTAAACATCGAGCCCCAGAACATAATAAAATATGATAACAGAAAGTAACTGACCGCAGACTCGAGCAAAAACAACCCTAAGCATGCTAGTAAGACACGGGCAACAAGCAACGGGGTTATAGGTGTGGAGGTGAGGCAATATCAGGGCTAAGGGATTCATGTGATAGGTTCGGAGAACAAGCAACGATACATAGGCTAGCAGAATAGACAACGGAAAGTATCGGTATCCAATGTTTAAAGGAACACGATGGTTCATGTGAGTGAATACTTGCCTGCAAGCTCAGCAGCCTGGTACTGAGCTAAATCCTCAGAAGGGGTGTCGTAAGGATCGTCGGTCTCAACGTCGTCGTCTATTCGAGAAGAAGCAAACAAACAACGCAAGGAGGCAAACAATCAATAACATGGCATAGTGCACAATCATGGGATGATGCATGTCAATTTAACTGATGCATAAAAATGAACTAGTTGACATGGTAACAATATTAAATGGACCCACATGCAAGTTGAGTTGCATATGAAAAGCCCATGCATTTAGGTTGAAATAATTGTTTTACAACTAATCAACAGGTGAAAGTGGATTAGCATGATGCATGGATGATGAAAACAGAAAAATAACAACAATAGAAACAAGTTGAAATAAGGTTTAACGAATTTGGAATTTTATTTATTAAGTTATGGAATTTTGGTTCCTTAAAGGTGTTACACAAGCATTTGTTGTTTTCATCAAGTTAAATTGTTCAAAACAGATAACAAAGTTTATATTTGAAAAGAACACCAATTTTTAGTTGGATTACATGTTTCAATTATTGAAAAAGGAATAACAATGATTTAATTGTGAATTAAATAAGTTTAGACAAGATTTAAATGAATTTAAAACAAGTATGAATAATATTTGAATTTTATTTGTTCAAAACATAAAACCAAATTCATATTTGAAAAGGTAATACTTTTCTAGTTTGAAAACATATTTTATAAGTCCAAAAATAATTTAATTTGAGCAAGTTATGAATTTAGCAATTTTAAATGAATTAAACAAGGTTTAAATTATTTAAGCAATTTTAATTATTCAAATCATGAAACAAAATTTATATTTGGTTAGGTGGTTTAATTTGACATGGAAAACATATTTTATTTGTGTTATTTGAATTAGTTATGATTTAGTTATGGATTTTATCAAATTTCAAATGAATTGTTTGAATTTGAAATTTGGATGCATTTGAATTATTCAAAACAGAAAACAAATGTTATAAATAGATAGATAATTTAATTTGGTTCTGAAAACATATTTTATTTAGATTATTTGGAGTTGGGATGCAAAAGTTATTGGGGTTTTGAGTTTAGGGACTATTCTGTAATTTTAGCTGGACTGAAATTAAAAGAAAAAGGGCCGAAAAAGAAATCTGCACCGCGCAGTGACCTACACAGGCCACTGCCAGTGGGGCCATCGCCTGCGTGGCGCCTAGGTGGCCTGGATGGGGCTTGACGTGGCCTCCAGGGTACATGACACGCGGGGCCCAGTGCGGGGCGTGGAAGGGAAAAATAGGGGAGGCAAATGCCTCCCGCGGGGTTCGATCCCGCAACCTCTCGCTTGGGCGCACGGGGCTGTTGCCAGTGCGGCTGTGTGCGTTTGCTTGTCAGAAGGCGGGGACTCGGGTGGATAACATGTGCTAGGGCGCGCAAACTGAATTTAACTGAATCTTTTCTGTGCGTGCAGGTTCAGGAAGCGAGCGACAGAGGCAGTTGCCCGCCGGCGGCCGGCGACTCGCGGTGGCTGCTGCTGCGCTGAAGGCGGGTGCCGCGTGTGGGTGCTCGTGCGGTTGCGAGCTCGCGCGAGCCGTGTGCGGGCAGAGAGGGAAAGAACGAGGGCAAGGAGGGCGACTCACAGCGAGGAGATGAAGGAGACGGTGGGGGGCGGACGGTGGCGAACTTGGGGATGGCGGCGGAGCTCCGGTGATCCTCGGGGGAGACCGAGGCCACGGCGAGGAAGAGGGGAACCAGACGGTTCCGTTCCCGGCCCAAGCACGGCCGGGCGGGCACCGTGGCGGCGGCGCTCCGGAGAGGAAGGCGGCGGTGGTGGAGGACCTCGGTGGGTTCAGAGAAGGGAGGCCGGAGGGAGAGAAGAAGGGAGAGTGGCGGCGCTCGGGGGAAAAAATTAGGAGGAGGGATTAGGGCGACGAGGGGGAGCTCGAGGCAGGTCTTAAGGGCGAGGGGTGGAGCTCGATCACCGTCTGATCCACCTCCTGCTAACGTGGGCAGCGTCATCTGCCTGCCGTACAGGAGGTAGGAGACGAGCTGAGGGGGTACCAGGCCCTTGGGCAGCTGGGCTGGCCCAAGTGGCTGGTTGCTCTATTCCCCCTCCTACTTTTCTTTTTATTTTTCTGTTTATTACTTTTTTTTTTTGCAGATTTGGATAAAGGAGAGGAAAAATAGATGGTGTTAGGGTTTAGCAAAGTTTTAGGGAAAATTTTTATTGCTTTGTTTTGTAACAACACTTTAAAACAAACTTTTGTTTTTCCAAATAAATTCAATTGATGATGTTGTTTGGAAAAATTAAATGAGTTGAGCAATTGTGGTATCAAAAGAATAAATGCCACTTAAGCCCAAAATAAGTTTTTTGATTCCAATTTTTGGTGGAACAAATTATTTGTTTGTTTTGTAGTTTTTTATTTGAAACATGTAACATAACAAGTATGACAAAGGTTTGAATTTTTGTTTGGAATTCATAAGAAAACAAATGGAAACAATTGAAAACAAATGCAACAAAAGCAATGACTAAGATGACATGATGCAAAGCAATTATTAAACAAAAAACAAACAAACATCTAGGGGGAGATTTTCATACTTGGGATGTTACAAAACGCCCCCCCTTGAAGGAATCGCGCCACGAGATTCCTTACTGTGAAGCGAAAAGGTCCGGATACTTCTTGCGAAGATCCTCTTCGGTCTCCCACGTTGCCTCTTTATCGGAATGATGCGACCACTGCACTTTCAAGAACTTGGTGCTCTTGTTGCGAGTCTTACGAACGGTCTCATCGAGAATTCGAACAGGGTGCTCCTCATAAGAGAGATCTTCTTGCAGTTCAATGGAATCATGATCAACTGCATGATCTGGATCTTTGAAACACTTCTTGAGCTGTGACACGTGAAACACATCGTGCACCTTGGATAGTTTTTCTGGAAGTTCAAGACGATAGGCATTTTCCGCACGCCTTGAGAGAATGTTGAAAGGACCAATGTATCTCGGTGCTAGCTTTCCTTTCACACCAAAACGATGAGTGCCTCTGAGGGGAGTTACACGGAGATATGCTTTGTCACCAGGTGCATAGATCATATCCCTGTGTTTGCTGTCATAGTAGCTTTTCTGACGAGACTGGGCAATCTTGAGATTGTCACGAATGATGCGAACTTTCTCCTCGGCTTCCTTAACAATGTCAGGGCCTAAGAGTGAACGTTCACCAGCTCCAGACCAATTGATTGGACTCCTGCATCTGCGGCCATAGAGAGCTTCAAATGGTGCCATGCCTAGGCTTGCCTGGAAGCTGTTGTTGTAGGAGAATTCAGCATATGGAAGACAATCCTCCCATTTCATGCCAAAGGAGAGACCACATGCTCTGAGCATATCCTCGAGAATCTGATTGACTCTTTCGACTTGCCCTTGAGACTGAGGGTGATAAGCTGTGCTGAACATAAGTTTGGTGCCCAATGCTTCTTGAAAGCTTTTCCAGAAATGAGAAGTGAATATACTTCCACGGTCTGAGCTTATTTCCAATGGAACACCATGAAGAGGAACAATCTTTGCTGTGTAGAGCTCTGCTAACTGGCTAGCTGAGATTGTTTCTTTGACCGCAAAGAAGTGAGCTACCTTAGTGAGACGATCAATAACAACGAAGATTGCATCGTTGCCCTTCTTGGACCTTGCAAAACCAGTAACGAAGTCCATTTCAATCATGTCCCACTTCCACTCAGGAATTTTCAGCGGTTGGAGAAGACCGGCTGTTTTCTGATGGACTGCCTTGACACGTTGACAAACGTCACATTCAGAAACGTATTGAGCAATTTCACGTTTCATGCCAGACCACCAATACAGTGTCTTGAGATCCTGGTACATCTTTGTACTTCCAGGGTGTATGGAGAGAGGAGTTTCATGAGCCTCTTTGAGAATAACATCTTTGAGACTTTGAATTTGAGGAACTGCAATGCGTCCTTCGAAGAACACAGTTCCCTTGTCATCAATTGAGAAGCATTGATACTTTATATTGCCTGCTTTGATGTTATTTGCGATCTTCTTGATCTCAGCATCACGAAGTTGTTCAGAACGAATCTTGTCCTCGAGAGTTGGACTGGCTGTCAAGCTCGCAAGATAACCTTGAGGAACAAGACCAAGGTTCAGCTTCTGGAATTCTTCATGAAGTGGAGGTTGGCTTTCCATGATCATGAGATTATTGCAATACGACTTGCGACTGAGAGCATCGGCCATAACATTAGCCTTGCCTGGAGTGTAAGAAATGGTAAGATCGAAGTATTTAATCTTTTCAATCCATCTCCTTTACCTGAGGTTTAGATCTGGTTGAGTGAAGATGTATTTCAAACTCTTATGATCGGAAAAGATTTTAGTGCGATTACCCAACAAGTATTGTCTCCATTTCTTGAGGGCAAACACAACTGCTGCAAGTTCAAGGTCATGTGTGGGATAATTGAGCTCATGTGCGTTCAACTGACGTGAAGCATAAGCCACAACTTGACGTTCTTGCATAAGAACTGCTCCTAGACCTTGGAGAGAAGCATCACAGAATATCTGGAAAGGTTTGGTAGTATCTGGGCCAACCAGGACTGGTGTAGAAGTGAGTTTAGTCTTGAGGAGGTTGAAACTTTCATCACACTGTGGAGACCAAACGAACTTCTTGTCCTTCTTTGTGAGATCAGTGAGAGGTTTGGCAATCTTGGAGAAGTTTTGGACGAAACGACGGCAATAGCTAGCTAAGCCAAGAAAACGTCTTACTTGCTTCACCGTCTTAGGAGGTTTCCAATCAATAATTGCCTTAACCTTTTCTAGATCAATGGCTATGCCCTTGGCAGAGATGACATGACCAAGGTAAGCAACTTCTGGAATCCAGAACTCACATTTGGAGAAGTTGGCATATAGACGATGCTCGCGAAGCTTCATGAGAGTGAGACGAAGATGTTCTCCATGCTCTTCCTCGGATTTTGAGTAGACAAGAATATCATCAAGATATACCACAACGAACTTGTCGAGGTATTCATGGAAGACAGAATTCATAAGTCGAGAGAAGGTCGCCGGTGCATTGGTGAGACCAAAGGACATGACGGTGTATTCATATAGACCGTAGCGAGTGGTGAAGGCTGTCTTTGGAATATCTTCCTTCCTGATCTTTATTTGATGGTAACCCATTCTCAAGTCTAGCTTGGAGAATATTGAGGCTCCAGCAAGTTGATCAAAAAGATCATCGATACGAGGAATTGGATACTTGTTTTTGATGGTTTTCTCGTGAAGAGGACGATAGTCAACCACGAGTCTCTTTGTTTGATCCTTCTTTGCAACGAACAGAGTTGGGCAACCCCAAGCCGAGGAACTAGGTTGAATGTAGCCTTTCTCCATGTACATATCGATTTGCTCCTTCAACAACTTCAGTTCAGGAGGAGCTATCTTGTATGGATGCTTAGAGATTGGAGCAGTGCCTGGTTCAAGTTCGATCACGAACTCAACTGCTCTGTCCGGAGGCATTCCTGGCAATTCTTCTGGAAAGACATCAGGGAATTCAGAAACCACCGGAATAGTTTCAATAGATGGTAGAGGATTTGCATTGAGAGTGTAGAGTTGAGCAACTGGATTTTCAGCATGGAAGTAGACTATCTGGCCAGAAGGGTGTGTGATTTTGACAGACTTAGCAGGACAATCAATGACTGCTTTGTTGGTTACCAGCCAATCCATCCCAAGAATGACATCAATATCTGAAGAGTGGAGAGCTATCAGGGATGCCTGGAATGGAAGGTTTCCAATTGTGATCTCGATGTTCTGGCTAACTTTATTGCTTTGCCAGCTAGATCCCGGTGATTTCACTAGGAAAGGGATAGACAACTGTTCGAAGTTGATTCCACTGTTGTTTGCAAAGCATTGAGAGATGAAAGAGTGTGAAGCACCAGAATCGAACAAGACTTTAGCACAAAACGAGTTCACAAGAAGTGTGCCCATTACAACCTCTGGAGATTCTTCTGCTCCCTGGGCCTTGACATGGTTCACCCTCACAGTTCTCAAGACAGACTTGTTCCTGTTGCGGGGCCTAGGCGACGAAGTGTGTACCATCACATGATTGACCTTAGAGATAGGTAGTGATGGTGGCTTGTTCTGCGGGCACTTGTAGGAGTAGTGTCCTGATAGACCGCACTTGAAGCATGTACTAGAAGAACGAGGAGCTGTTGGACTTGGCTGAGATGGAGCACCTCCTAAAGATACCACTGGGGTGGGAGGGAGGGCAAGAAATCCTTCCGGGCTTGGCAAGCAGATGGGCGGTGTTGGAGTGGTATATGGAACCCAAACTCTTCGTTTTTGTGGAGGCATGATAGCTTTTGAGAGATTAGCCTGTTCACGAGAGTGCTTACGAGATTCCTCAACCAACTTGCGCCCATGCTCTTCATTTAGAGCGATGTTGATGAGGTCCTCAAAATTCTTGGCCTTGACGTTGGTGAGAGCATACTTGAGTTCCGGGTTGAGACCCCTGCGGAACTTTGCCATCTTTCTCGCTTCTGTGGAGATTTCATCTCCGGCGTAGCGAGCCAGACGATTGAACTCTCTTTGGTATTCGAGAACGTCCAGATTGCCTTGTGTGAAAGAATAGAATTCCTCACGCATTTTCTCCATGAGCCCATCGGGAATGTGATGGCGCACGAAGGCTTGCTTGAAATCCTCCCATGTGATTGCCACACTAGGACCTCTCATTTCTTGGAAGTTCTCCCACCAAGACATGGATTGTCCACGGAGAAGGTAGGTCACGTAAGGAACACGGTCCTCGTCAGCCACATGAGCTACCATAAGAGTACGGTTCATTTCACGGAGCCAGTCATCAGCATCCAATGGCTCGGAGGAGTTATCAAACGTGCGCGGGTTGAGCTCAAGGAACTCCCGAATAGACACCCGGGTGTTGCCATTACTCCCAAGGTCTTGGTTCTGCTGCATCTGCTTTATAACTTGTGTCATCTGAGATAGCACTTTCCCCATCTCAGGTGGCAGTGTGTGTTCTTCGTCACCACTTTCCATCCTGAAGAGGATACCAAGATTAACACACTATCCGGATAAAAAAATCCAATATAAGTGCTTAAAAGGATTACTTCAGACGGTAAGTCGAAAGCATAGAACAAGGATGGAGGTTAACAGCGGATCAACAGATAAGTTGTTACAACGGAAAAGAAGATTTGTGAAGGACGATATCGAAGCAATAACTGGGAAACAGGAGACCACAAACACCTGAGGTACTACGGAGAAAACCCATCCGGGTTTCTAAAGGATCAATATCTACTGCTTAAGGAATAGAGGATCTGCTTCCGGGGCTTACACGCCTCCGTTCTCAATCGTGAGTAGGCAACATGATAAATCATGTCACAACCACCTCCATTCCTATGGTCTAGTAGATATAACCATCCTCGAGAAACCAGGATACGTGAAAACCTAACTTGAAAGTTTAGATGAGAAAGAGAAAACAACGTTGCACTTCCTTACCAGAAAAGGGAGGGTGGGTGGGGAAAGAAATAAAATGGCATAATTCCTACTCTCACGTTTCATTTTTCCTATATAGCTACAAAATAGTTTCTAGACTCAACTGCGACCAGTAAAAGGGATCCTACAGGCAGACAGGCTCTGATATCATTTGTCGCACCCGGACTTCTAAAGGATACTCGTCGTTCCGTTGAACAGTAGTAGATTGGATTACGGGGCTTACCGGCACCCGCGTCCTCTTACGAGTAGGCCAACACACGTATGTGTGACAACCAACCCCTATCTGTTCAGTGTCGACGTAAACTATCCCATAGAAATCAGGATACTACCATTGACGTACTTCATACCATACACACATGGTACGACAACGGCGTTTAACAAAATGATAACACAACATATCTCTAAGACACAAAAGATGTAAATAAGTTGCAAATAGCTCTCACTAGAGCAGAGATAACAAATACAATCATCCAGAGGACACATGTCCCAACATAACATCATTACATCACAGCGGAAGCATTCAACAGGTCTGAGTACAGACAAGATCCAAATAGGCTTAAGAAGCCGGAAACGAAAAGACGGAGCCCATCCACGAAGTCTCGGATCCTGCCCGGGTCCGCTATCTACTCGTCAACAGCCTCGTCATGCTCCACGTAGTAGCCACCATGGGGATCCTCGGAAACGTAGTCTGCGGAAACCACAGCCCCAAAGGGGTCAGTACATAAACGTACTGGCAAGCAAGACTCACAGTTCACCAAAGTGTAACCCGTCAACACCAGGCACAGATGCTTTGGGTTCAACGGAAGAAAGGGGATATAAAAGATGCTGCAACTGGCTGCTCTAACCAACTACAGAGTTACTACCACTTCCGGCTAACAGAAAGAAGATAAGATAGCGTATCGTAACCAACTATATCTAACCACCAAACAAACCCATCCTGGATCTCGCCCCTTATCCAAAGAAGCAATCCGAGGATAACTCACACAGTTGGATTAATGATGGTTCAGGTTATTGTGTCAATAGACCTATTACTAGTCAAGTTATTATAGTTAGGTGTAAGTTGTCTGAGTTGTTAGCCAGTACTTTCACCAAGTCGTCACATAACCGCGGACAACACGGCTTCTCGAGAAGATTCATCCCTGCAGGGTGTGCTCCAGTACCCGTACACACTCAAGCCACCAACTAAAACTCAGGTTGGCTTGACACGACTCGAACCATCTCTACAGCCTGTCCTAAGAGACACGGAGCTATAAGGTCCCAGCCACGCAGCCGAATACTCAGCGCAAGTGTGCAAAACTCCCGCAGGACGCAACACCCCGGCAATACAGGCCTCGCCCTATATGTGTGCGTCATCATCATCATCAGTAACCATGGGAGCGACCCATTTATGCGTATGAGCCAAATGGAACACCCGAACTAAGTGTGGCTCTTCGGACAAGCTGCGGATCAGATCAAAGCCGAGGGGGGTTCCATACCACCACCCGGATGCGGTGAGCACGCTCATCATGGATCAGTAGACAAGACCCTTTTCCTAATTAGGGTCGACACTAGCAGGCCTCAAAACCACGCCGGGCCTCCTGCCGGTGCCTTATCATCAAATTATTATTACCCATAACATTAACAGCTTGTTGTTTAAACATCGAGCCCCAGAACATAATAAAATATGATAACAGAAAGTAACTGACAGCAGACTCGAGCAAAAACAACCCTAAGCATGCTAGTAAGACACGGGCAACAAGCAACGGGGTTATAGGTGTGGAGGTGAGGCAATATCAGGGCTAAGGGATTCATGTGATAGGTTCGGAGAACAAGCAACGATACATAGGCTAGCAGAATAGACAACGGAAAGTATCGGTATCCAATGTTGAAAGAAACACGATGGTTCATGTGAGTGAATACTTGCCTGCAAGCTCAGCAGCCTGGTACTGAGCTAAATCCTCAGAAGGGGTGTCGTAAGGATCGTCGGTCTCAACGTCGTCGTCTATTCGAGAAGAAGCAAACAAACAACGCAAGGAGGCAAACAATCAATAACATGGCATAGTGCACAATCATGGGATGATGCATGTCAATTTAACTGATGCATAAAAATGAACTAGTTGACATGGTAACAATATTAAATGGACCCACATGCAAGTTGAGTTGCATATGAAAAGCCCATGCATTTAGGTTGAAATAATTGTTTTACAACTAAGCAACAGGTGAAAGTGGATTAGCATGATGCATGGATGATGAAAACAGAAAAATAACAACAATAGAAACAAGTTGAAATAAGGTTTAACAAATTTGGAATTTTATTTATTAAGTTATAGAATTTTGGTTCCTTAAAGGTGTTACACAAGCATATGTTGTTTTTATCAAGTTAAATTGTTCAAAACAGATAAAAAAGTTTATATTTGAAAAGAACACCAATTTTTAGTTGGATTACATGTTTAAATTATTGAAAAAGGAATTACAATGATTAAATTGTGAATTAAACAAGTTTAGACAAGATTTAAATGAATTTAAAACAAGTATGAATAATATTTGAATTTTATTTGTTCAAAACATAAAACCAAATTCATACTTGAAAAGGTTATACTTTTCTAGTTTGAAAACATATTTTATAAGTCCAAAAATAATTTAATTTGAGCAAGTTATGAATTTAGCAATTTTAAATGAATTAAACAAGGTTTAAATTATTTAAGCAATTTTAATTATTCAAATCATGAAACAAAATTTATATTTGGTTAGGTGGTTTAATTTGACATGGAAAACATATTTTATTTGTGTTATTTGAATTAGTTATGATTTAGTTGTGGATTTTATCAAATTTCAAATGAATTGTTTGAATTTGAAATTTGGATGCATTTGAATTATTCAAAACATAAAAAAAATGTTATAAATAGATAGATAATTTAATTTGGTTCTGAAAACATATTTTATTTAGATTATTTGGAGTTGGGATGCAAAAGTTATTGGGGTTTTGAATTTAGGGACTATTCTGTAATTTTAGCTGGACTGAAATTAAAAGAAAAAGGGCCGAAAAAGAAATCTGCACCGCGCAGTGACCTACACAGGCCACTGCCAGTGGGGCCATCGCCTGCGTGGCGCCTAGGTGGCCTGGATGGGGCTTGACGTGGCCTCCAGGGTCCATGACACGCGGGGCCCAGTGCGGGGCGTGGAAGGGAAAAATAGGGGAGGCAAATGCCTCCCGCGGGGTTCGATCCCGCAACCTCTCGCTTGGGCGCACGGGGCTGTTGCCAGTCCGGCTGTGTGCGTTTGCTTGTCAGAAGGCGGGGACTCGGGTGGATAACATGTGCTAGGGCGCGCAAACTGAATTTAACTGAATCTTTTCTGTGCGTGTAGGTTCAGGAAGCGAGCGACACAGGCAGTTGCCCACCGGCGGCCGGCGACTCGCGGTGGCCGCTGCTGCGCTGAGGGCGGGTGCCGCGTGTGGGTGCTCGTGCGGTTGCGAGCTTGCGCGAGCCGTGTGCGGGCAGAGAGGGAAAGAACGAGGGCAAGGAGGGCGACTCACATCGAGGAGATGAAGGAGACGGTGGGGGGCGGACGGTGACGAACTTGGGGATGGCGGCGGAGCTCCGGTGATCCTCGGGGGAGACCGAGGCCACGGCGAGGAAGAGGGGAACCAGACGGTTCCGTTCCCGGCCCAAGCACGGCCGGGCGGGCACCGTGGCGGCGGCGCTCCGGAGAGGAAGGCGGCGGTGGTGGAGGACCTCGGTGGGTTCAGAGAAGGGAGGCCGGAGGGAGAGAAGAAGGGAGAGTGGCGGCGCTCGGGGGGAAAAAGGAGGAGGAGGGATTAGGGCGACGAGGGGGAGCTCGAGGCAGGTCTTAAGGGCGAGGGGTGGAGCTCGATCACCGTCTGATCCACCTCCTGCTAACGTGGGCAGCGTCATCTGCCTGCCGTACAGGAGGTAGGAGACGAGCTGAGGGGGTACCAGGCCCTTGGGCAGCTGGGCTGGCGCAAGTGGCTGGTTGCTCTATTCCCCCTCCTACTTTTCTTTTTATTTTTCTGTTTATTACTTTTTTTTGCAGATTTGGATAAAGGAGAGGAAAAATAGATGGTGTTAGGGTTTAGCAAAGTTTTAGGGAAAATTTGTATTGCTTTGTTTTGTAACAGCACTTTAAAACAAACTTTTGTTTTTCCAAATAAATTCAATTGATGATGTTGTTTGGAAAAATTAAATGAGTTCAGCAATTGTGGTATCAAAAGAATAAATGCCACTTAAGCCCAAAATAAGTTTTTTGATTCCAATTTTTGGTGGAACAAATTATTTGTTTGTTTTGTAGTTTTTTATTTGAAACATGTAACATAACAAGTATGACAAAGGTTTGAATTTTTGTTTGGAATTCATAAGAAAACAAATGGAAACAATTGAAAACAAATGCAACAAAAGCAATGACTAAGATGACATGATGCAAAGCAATTATTAAACAAAAAAAAACAAACATCTAGGGGGAGATTTTCATACTTGGGATGTTACAGTTTCTTTCTCCACACTCCTTGAGTTTCCGCAAAGATCATGCACCTTTTAATTTGTACATTTATCCCGTGCAGGGGCTTCGCCATCCATGGCATGGCCGGGCGCCACGGGTTCCCGCCGAACTCCGGCTGGGAGTCTTCCCCAGCAAGCACCGATGGGGGCATCAGCTTCGCGCCATCGCCTTGATTCCCCTCGACCTTCCTGCGCATCCCGGCTGCCTTCGGAGCGTCGTATGGCTTTCTCCGGCGAAGCCCCGCCCTCAGACGCCGTTTTCTTCTGTTTCCGCCGCCAGTAATTGGTCGTCGCCGGCCACTTGCGACGTGGAACAATCCTGCGCATTGGATCTGAATCCAACGGCAGCGTACCCCTTCGCACCGCTTCTGTCACCAATGGGTTGGCCCAGCCGCGGCCCGCTTCTGCGTTTGAACTCTTCCCGCGCAGCAGAGCTCCTGGCAGGCCGGCCCAGCTCGCAGATCTGGCCTGCTCCTTCTCTGCAGGTTGTTTTATTTTCTTTTTCCTGCAGACACAGATCTGATGCTCTACTTTAATTCAGAATAAAAATGCTAACAAGTGCATCTTGCCAAACTAAAAATCACAGTACTAGATCTACAAAATATTGACCACCTCCAACTTGTAGGTCTGCATTTTGTGCAATATTTTAGGAGAAATAAAATAAATGGCAGAAGCACTCAGTAGCACCTTTTATTTAATAACTTGAGTTTTAAGTATCCAAATCATGAAAACTCAACTGTTATGAGTAGCCCTTGAACATATATATCTGGTGCAGTTGGCCTTGTGTTGACTTGAGTTGTTATGTGAAAATGACATGCATGATAGTTTTGGGCCAGAGAGCACTTCTGTGAATTGTTTAATTTTATTGGTGACGATTTTTGATGTGAATCCAATTGTGTTGGTTTACTAATGACTAGTAGCACCTTATACTAGCTTTTCATTATTTTAGGAGTTACAGAATATGATTGGTGCAATATTTAGTGTTTAGCCATTTTCTGCATATTATTGCTATGCCTTTATTAAATTGTGTGTTATATTGTTTTTGTTATAAAAGTGATTCCTAGCGTGTGTAAGGTATTAATACATGATTGAGATGTGTTTTGAGTGATTCATTAGCATGATAGGGTTTGGGTGTGGAAAACCATGTTTGTTATAGTTTTATTCTCATATGGGTGTTTTTCCTAGTAATAATAGGTTAAATTGTTGTTATTCTTCATATTGGTATGAGGAATTGAATAAATGATTTAGGATTGTTTTCCATAGCATAGATACTATTATTCTACCATATTATACTTGCTTTCATGCTTGAGTGATCTCTAGATAATTTTGGGATGCCATGCTAGTTTTAGGTTATTTATGCTATAGTAGTATTTGCATGCTTAATTTTTGATTCATTGAATTGATTGTTATTTTTGATATTACTAGCATGTCTAGGTGTTGTTTTATATCTTATTTGGATGCTATATTACAGATGCATCATGTTAGAATAAATCATGTTTGATGATCTAGCATTGTTATGCATGTATGCATGTCTAAATGGCCCTTTTGCATCTCTAGTTTTAGTAGTCTTTTGCTCCATGATTATTTTCATGTATTGAGTGATGCCATGATATGTTTGGTATTGATTTGTATCTGTTATTAGGTTTCTTAGATACTGGTTATAATATTTCTCCATGTTCAGAAAAGCATGTGTTGCTATGGGCTTCTAGTATTCCTTGTTAATATTTTCCTATGCATGTGTTTGTATTCCTATGTTGTTTTCTTGTTATTTTTATCACCCTCTTGAATGACCAGAGAGTCATTTAACCTTATTTGAGCATAATATGAGAGTGGCACACCCACTGAACTCATGCCATTTTGGTTGAGGATCCATAACCTCAATTCTAGTGTTATTCGTGTGTATTGTTTGTGCCTGTTTTGCTTGATGGTGTGCACCCTAGTACCATTGTTTGTGAGTGTAGTTGTTTGATGAAATGCTTGCTGTATGTTTACTTTTTGTCAAGTGCTTGCCTTTGTTTGGTTCTGATTGGGTGTTTTCCTTTTTGTGTTTACGACGTTAGATAACGAAGACCGTATTATTTCCTGGAGAGGTTTTTATTGCAACACTTGTTTATTTCAAGAGCAAGACCAAGACCAGTGCGAAGGCAAGCCATTCTAAATGCTTGCTGTTGTTTTACTTATCATTATCTATCATGCATGTTTTACTTCTGAAGTTTTACAAAAGTTTGATTCAAAAACTATTCTTTTAAGTGGGTTATACCACTATCTATTTTATGTATCTAATATGCTATACCCACTATATAATCTTGGTGTTACCAAGCCCTTTAGACATTTTAGTGTCATCACTTAATCAACTTAAGTCCCCTAGTGGACATTTTAACTTGATATTTTTGGAAAGCAAAAGCTTGGAAAAACCCCGAGGAAAGGTGGGACCTTGTCCGAGGGAGCTTTGTGAAGAAGGAAATGTTTTCGACTTGTTTTCCAAAAATGACACATAACCTAGTCTTCGCCGGACAACCAAGCCATGCTTCCACATTACCCCAATATGGGAACGGGTCTAGCTAATTGCTTGTCGGTGTTAGTCTGTCTCTACCTCAAAGTGATATAGGGGTTAGAGTCCCCCAAATCGAATTGTCGCCGGGAGGGAGAAACGGGACATTCACAGTGTAGGATTAAGTTCACTACCGGTTGCAGCAATTGGGTCTCCTGCCATGGCGGTGTGTTGTCAGGGGAAACCGGATCGATACGGCTGACTCACTCGGTGCCGGGGAGAACAAACCCAGTTGAAGAGGTAGTCATTTACTAGCACTGACATAGTGGATGGTTAGGACCAGTTATCCGATGTTTGCATACTGTCTCGGACAGTCCGTGGTTGTTCACGGCGGATGTACTGGATCTTGTGGATTGTGTACACCTCTGTAGAGTAAAACTATTCAGAATAGCCGCGTCCTCGGATATGGACAGTTGAATGGCCATGTAGCTAGCATTGTGTCAATGTTTTCAAAAAGCTGGAAAGTGTTTTGGAATTGTACCTAGGTGGTACGTTGAAAGGGAATGATTGTACCTTTGAGGTACCGGATAAATGATGATCTTACAGATGTGTTTTTCCAAGAATTTTTGCAAAGAGAAATGTTTTCTTTATTTACAATGTTTTATCAAAACCTTGTGGACATGCTATATCTACAAGAGAAATGAAATATCTTTTGAAGAATCTTCTTCAACAAAGAAAAATAAAAGTTGTGCAACTATGATGAGTCTTAAATTCATCATAGCTAGTTGAACCCTAATTAAAGCCTTCCTACCACCTATATATATGCATACTTGCATGTTTAGCTTTCATTTGGGATGTCTTGCGGAGTACATTCAAACATACTCACATTGGTTTCGTCCCTGGCTATTGTCTTAGCCAGACTTTGAGCAGAAACCCAGAGAACCTGAGGAATATGGTGTCGCTGACGGCTATGCGAACTAGGAATGTCTCCGAGTCAGTAGCCTGTAGGTAGTCAAGGCGTGACTTGGGTTTACCACGAGTGTGTTTTGCAGTCTTCCCCTGTTTTTAAGTGTGTGTTCCTGCCCTGCGTGGCAGTTGTTTTCAACTGAGTCAAGTGACCAGTTGTGTAAGCCGTGTATTCGTGTAGTGCATGTTGTAATCTGCAATGCCAAATCGAGTATGTTGTTCACGACTAACTGATCATGGGATCGTGAATGTATGCATAATGGAGGTCTCGGACCGCTAGTCTGGGGTCCCCACACCGCTCTTGTTACACGATTCGAAAGGCTCTCCCAAGAGAACATCTTGAACACATCCGCGGTATCAAGACCGCCATGGAGGCTTGGGATAAACTTGACACCTTGTTCTAAGGAAATGCTAGCATCTAATCCTCCAAGTATGATGTGGCACTTGACAAGTCCGAGAACTTCGTAATGCTTGAAGACGGAAGTCCTGAGGTGCTATATAGAAGAGTTGTCGCCCTTGGCAACCAATTGAGGGACTTTGGAAAAGAGGAAATCTCCGATGAGTGGATCAAGAGGAAGTTTGTCAAGGCCATAACTCCTTTTGAGAAGAACCTATCCACTAGAAACCGAACAAGATCGTACTACAACTCAGTCCACTACATTGGTGTTCTTAGTGGGTTCATATCCATATCCCTATCTCACAAGAGTGCGGATGATGCTCTTGCTCACTCAAGAGGAACTGGAAAGTCACCCAACCTCGCCTTGAAGTCTAAGGCGATTGTTCGGATAGAAGAAGTTTATGAGGATGAAAGGGACTATGAAGACACATACAAGGGTGCTCACAAGTGTATTGATCTTGCCATGCACAGCTATTGGAAGAGATGGGAGGCTCATAAGGCCGGTGCTCCTAAACCTTCAAGAAACAAGGTCTACAAGAAGAAGGGTGAGAGGCTAAGGACATGCTACAATTGTGGAAGTGCAAATCACTTCGTCAAAGAGTGTCCTTTTTATCCAAGAGAAGAGAATGAAGTCAAGCTTGTTTTTAAGGACACGAAAAAAGATCCACAAAACAAGAACCTTTCTAGAAGAGTCCCAATGGCTCTATATGTTCAAGAAGGGCCCACATTGGGAACATACTACTCTGGAGATGAAGGAGAAGATGAAGTAGTAGGTGTGGGCCACGTCGCCATAGCTATGTCTTCCTCTTCACCGGTCTCTCTATTTGAATCCCCCAATGAGAAGGCATTGATCCGACCTACATGTCTCATGGAAAAAGCCACCGAGGTAATATATTCAACATCCAAGCCTATTGCTACTAGTTCTCCCTCATTATTGGATTGTGCTGGAAACATTGTTGATGATGAGGAGGAGGCCAATAATCTAGGCTCTTGGTTATCTAGTAATTAAGGTGAAACGAAAGGAAAGGTAAAGGCCCTTTTGAGCCAACTTGATGAGGATAACTCTCTTATAGATGAGAAGGAAGAGATCATCATGACTTTGGAGAGTTATGGTGGTGGCCATGAGAACAATGACTAGGAGCTTGTAGAAGCTCTTGAGAAAGAGAGATCCATGAGAGCCTCTCTTGAAGAGAGACTATCTAGTCTAGAAGAGACATACACTATTACTGTTTCCAAACTTAGGAAGTATAATGAAAAATATCTTGATCTACTTAAAACCTTTGAAGAAGAAGAGTTGAAGCTACGGATGGCTCATGAGAAACTTGCTGAGCATCATGAAAAACTAGAAAAGGAGTTCACGTCTCTTAAAGAAATTCATTACAAACTCACCACGTCTCGCAATAAGCTTCTAGCTCAACAATCTAATAAGAAAGTGATACCTTCCTATAATAGCATTGCTATCATGCCTAACTCTTGCACTACTACTAACATTGTAGGAAGAGCGAAAATTCTCGATGATTTTATAAGCTCTCAAGGAGCTAAGAAAGGGAAGGAAGGGCTTGGCTTTGTTGCCAAGTCAAAGAAGAAAACCAAGAATTTCACCTCTTCCTCTCGTAATGTTGTCTTTGTGAAAGAGAGAGAGGTGACCAAGGAGAAGGATATCAACTCCGTTGTGGGTGGTGATACCTCTAGGGGGAGCATCACTCACAATGACTTTTCCGGAAAATATAACCCCTCTTATGTTCTCATGAAATCTAGAGATGGTCATGTTTATGCTAAATACGTTGGCACTTCTTATGGTGATGATTATCATTGGACTATTTGGGTTCCTAAGACCCTTGTTACTAACAAAAGAGGACCCATTGAAGGATGGGTACCTAAACCAAGAAATTGATCTCTTGTAGGGAACTGCTTCCGGGTCGGGTAGATGGACGGTGGATAGTGGTGCATCCCAACATATGACCGGAAGCAATGATGCAATTAGTAATCTTGAACCTCCATCACCTCATCTCAATTGCGTCACTATTGGTGACAATTCCGAACTTAAGGTATTGGGACGAGGAAATGTGGTTATCGCAAATGATTTATCCATTGAGAATGTTCTCCTTGTCGAGTCCCTTGGTTATAACTTGATGTCCGTTCTCCAACTTGCAAATTGTGGTTTTACCTCTTTCTTTAATAAAGAGAACGCGATTGTCACTTGGGAAATAACTCTTAAAGTAGACTTTGTTGGGTTTGTCGAGAATGGCATGTATGTAGTGGACTTCTCTAAAGGAGACATGTGTGTCGTGACATGCATAATGGCTAAAGTTTATGTGGGTTGGATTTGGCACCGCCGGTTAGCCCACACCAATATGAGGATGTTGCATGACCTTCAAAGTGGAAATCATGTTCTAGGACTAACCAAGGCTAATTTTGATAAAGATCGTGTGTGTAGCTCTTGCGCCTTTGGGAAGCAACATGGAGAACTCCACCCAACCAAGACCACTATCTCGACCACAAGAATTCTCGAGCTCATTCACTTGGATCTCTTTGGTCCACTATCCTATGATAGTCTCGGAGGAAATAAGTATTGCTTGGTGATAGTGGATGACTATTCAAGATATTGTTGGGTGTATTTCTTCAAGAGGAAAAGTGCGACTCAAAAGAGTGTCATCGAGTTCATCACTTTAGTTGAGCGCCAACACAATGCCTCCATATTGGCCATCCGGAGTGATAATGGCTCGAAGTTCAAGAACTACACCGTTGAGGGTTTTCTTAGTGAAGAAGACATTTCCCATTAATATTCCACTCCCTATACCCCTCAACAAAATGGTGTAGCGGAAAGGAAGAACCGTACTTTGATGCATGCGGCTAGGATGATGATTGAGGAGTTCTCTTCTCCTTATAACTTTTGGGCCGAAGCCGTCTCCACCGCTTGCCATGCTACCAACCAGTTATATCTTTGCAAGATATTGAACAAGACTCCCTATAAGATTCTCACAGGCAAGAAACCAGACATATCTTACTTCAAAATCTTTGGTTGCAAGTGCTTCATTCGCAATAAAGGTAAACTCTTGTCCAAGTTCGAGACCAAATCTTATGAGGGTATCTTTGTTGGCCATGACACAAATTCTCACGCCTATAGATTATACAACAATTCCACCGGACAAGTTGAAGAAGCTATAGAAATGATGTTTTATGAGGATAACGGCTCCCAAGGGGGGCGTATAGATCATGGTGTTGTAGGAGATGCAATTCCTCCCATCGTCATAAGAAGAATGGGGATTGGTGAAATAATTCCCATTGAGGGTTACTAGATGACGGAGGGAGAAGGACTATGCCCCACTCAAGTGGAGCCATTGACTTGCCCATTCATACACAAGCTACCCAACGAGATGCACCAATCCCTCAAGCTAATGATCAAGGTCAAGAAAGTGATCAAGGCCAAGCTAATGATCAAGGTCAAACAAGTGGTCAAGGCCAAGCTACTCATCAAAGTCATGATCAAAGTCCTATCATTGTTGAGAGACCTCAACCCAGTGGTGATCCTTCACCCATTGATGATCAAGGCGAAGATGAAAATGGACATTACTCCGATGAAGAAGGTGATTCTCAAGCAATATCCAAGGAATCTTTGGAGGAGATACTAGCTCGTAGAGCGAAGAGAAGGCTAGAAATATTGAACAAGCGGGTCACACGGAGGACAAGATACTTGGGCAAGTTCATGGAAGGTTTGTCATTAGGAAGCAAATGGCGAATTTTAGCAAGGCTCATGCTTTTGTATCTTTCGTTGATCCCAAGAAGGTCTATGAAGCTATCGAAGATCAAGATTGGCTTGAAGCCATGCATGATGAACTCAACAACTTCGAGCGCAACAAGGTTTGGAAGTTAGTGCCAAGACCCAAGGATTGCAAGAATGTTATTGACACCAAATGGGTGTTCAAGAACAAGAACGACAAAGATGGTATCGTCATTCGCAACAAGGAAACATTGGTGGCCCAAGGGTTTACTCAAGTTGTGGGTGTTGATTTTGGTGAAACATTTTCCCCCGTAGCTCGTCTTGAATCTATTCGCATATTACTTGCTTATGCACCTCATCATAATTTGAATCTACAACAAATAGATGTTAAGAGTGCTTTCCTAAATGGTCCCATTAATGAGTTAGTATATGTCAAGCAACCTCCGGGTTTCGAGGATCCCAACCACCCCGATTATGTCTACAAACTCGATAAGGAGCTCTATTGACTTAAACAAGCTCCACGTGCATGGTACGAGCACCTTAAAGAGTTTCTAGAGGATCGTGGGTTTAATGTTGGTTTAATCCATCCCACCCTCTTTACCAAGACGGTTGAGGTGACTTGTTCATATGCCAACTTTATGTGGATGACATCATTTTTGGGTCTACTAACACTTTGTTCAATGAAGAGTTTTGCAAGCTTATGACCAATAGGTTTGAGATGTCTATGATGGGAGAATTGGAGTACTTCCTTGGATTTGAAGTGAATCAATATCATGAAGGAACCTTCATCAAACAAGCCAAGTACACTCAAGACATGCCCCATAGATTCAACATGCATGATGCCAAGCCTATGAAGACTCCCATGTCCACATCCCTTGACTTGAAACCCGATCCGAATGGTAAAGAGGTAGATCAAAAGGTATACCACTCCATGATTGACTCTTTGCTTTACCTTTGTGCATCTAAACCGGATATCATGTATAGGCGTAGGTAAATGTGCAAGGTTTCAAGCCTCTCGGAGGCAAAGTCAATTGGAAGTGGTTAAACGAATCTTTCGATATTTAGTTCATACCCAAAATTTTGGTCTTTCGTATCCCAAGTGTTCTAGTTTTCACCTCATTGGGTGTTCGGATGCGGATTATGCGGGGGAGAAGACGGATAGGAAGTCTACATCCGGGGGTTGCCGATTCCTTGGTCGCTCCTTGGTGTGTTGGTCTTCGAAGAAGCAAAAGTGCATTTCTCTCTCCATCACCGAGGCCGAGTACATCTCCGCGACAAGTTGTTGTGCGCAATTTATTTGGATGATGCAAACCTTGAAGGATTATGGTATTCGTTTCGACAAGGTGTCTCTTCTTTGTGACAATGAGAATTCAATCAAAATCGCCTACAACCCCGTCCTTCACTCCAAGACGAAGCACATTGAGATCCATCATCATTTTATTCGGTACCATGTTGAGAAGGTTATATTGATCTCTCATATGTATCAACCAAGGATCAACTTGCAAATGTCTTCACGAAGGCCCTTGATGAACTAAGATTTCGAGCTTTGTGGAATGAACTAAATGTCATAGATTCGTCCAACTTCACTTGAGACCTTGCATAAGTACCTTCACTATACGTGTCATTAGGTTTGGATGTAGGCATGGACATAGGGGGAGCGTCACTCAACTCATGAGTATACACTCCTCTTATTATGCGGAAATCAATTCTTCATTGCATATCTAGTCATTTTGTGACTTATTGTGCTTAATTGTGAGTAGTACTCTTGGACCCAAGATATATCTTCGCGGTGCCAAAGTACACACTCAAACATGGTGGCCACGACCACCAACCTTCTACTAGAGGAGTTTATTTTATTTGGCACTTTCACGCGCATACTATTTATCCCCCTTTGCAACTTGTGCAAGTTCGGATTTTTCCTCTTTGCATCTTGCAAACTCGCGTCAAATATTGAATCTCATATGACAGTTACAACTATCCAACCCAAGCCCCCTTTCCCAAAAAGCTCATCCATATCAATGCTCATGTTTTTCTGATCTTGGCGTGCTGAAATTAGGTCGAGCGGAACCTCCGGTGAAACCACGCTAGCTCTGTGCGACTGTCCTACCAATGCCCCACCGGTACTACCGCTGGTGCAGAATTTCCTCCCAGCGGTTCTGTGGCGCACCGCACCGCGTAGGTAGGGAGCGGAACCTCCGGCGAAACCACCGGAGGCTCCGCTGGCTGCGGTTCTACGGGGATAACCCTAGGACGAGCGGGGGAAGAGATCTTTAGATCTCATTTTCCACCACTCGCCCACATCATCCTCCTCACAACCGCCGCCATCCCCAATCTCTACGTCGCCGGGACGAGCTCCTCCACCCCCGGGAGGCCTCCTCTAGCCTTGGGCCGCTCCGTGGATCTTCCTGCTCCTCCAATCTTCACCATGTATGCGGGTACGTTGCTCCGCTTTCTCTCCCATCTCGTTGACAGATGGAGATGCACTAGGAGCACCTTGTTCATCGCATTTAGGTGTATGGAGTAGGAATTCGCGAGTACAAACCCTAGAAATTTAGGTTGTGACCACTAGGCATGAATTACTTCGACTACAAGGGTGGATTGTTGTACCTATGCCCCTATCTCGTTATTATTCCTCTCTAGTGTTCAATTATCTTGATTTCTTTGATTTGTGCTTTTATTAAACTTGAGCATTCTCTCTTCGTCGTGCTTTTCCTTATATCTCTCTTTCATATATGCATCTAGTTCAAGGAGAGTTCATACCAAGAAGATGGGTAGTCTCAAGGCACCAAGAGTGGATGAGATCTAAGAAACTTTGGATCCTTCTCAACCCAAGCGCAAACCAAGGTTCCCGACTCTGGAGAAGACTTTGTGTAGCGTTCCCACATTTAAATAATGTAAGGACACCCGTGTTATTGTGCTAGTCCCTGGATCAATTGCTAGCACCACAGTACAAAATGAAATATCATGCAAATGCATCAAATTCTATTACATCGCATGATCCGTTCTTTACAAAATAGGATTACAACTTGCATAGTCTTAGAAGACTAGCAGAAAAGAAAGAAATACAGCGGAAAACATAGTACAACATTGAGCCCATCTTCTTCATGTGCCACAGGCAAAACATGTTGGCGATAGTCTCGAGATCCTAAACGAAATCCTCACTCGTCTTCAGAAACATCTGCAATATGGAATATGCAGCCACAAGGGAGTCAATACAATTTAATGTATTGGCAAGTAACACTATGGTGGATATAAATGGCAAGACTAATACTACATGCTCATTTGGCTGAGTGGAGTTTTGGCTAAGTTTGCATAAAGCAAGTTTTCACCTATCACTTTTGTAAAACAACTTTTCTTTTCAAAGGGTGGCAACATTGGATTAAGATCCAAGCACCACAACTACTGTTCACTTGGTCAAAATTTTACTTATTGAAAATGGTGATGTGATTCTTCCGTCCATCCTTGTCCAGCTGCTCATAGTTGTCCATAACCGGGGACACGGCTAAGATCTTAGTTTGTTGACTCTGCAGAGCTTGTGCACTTTCACCTTCAGACCCAACTCAACCCAAACATCCTATACACCCTGAGTGCATCAAGGAAAGGAGAAGAATCGAGACGAGATCTTTCAGAAGCAAGAATTCAACCCAATGGCAAGACCCGTTCCACCTATAATTATGCTACATCTGCTTGTCAAGCCCGGGCTGAACCCTCACAACTTAGTTGATCAAGACAGAGCCCATATGACTAAAGGCTGCACTGGAAGCAATCTAAACTTGGGGAACATCATAATCACTTTGTTCCTGGGTGGCATTCCTCAAGTGAACAACCCCTCGGGGAGACACTCAACTCTCATCACCCAAACAACCAAATCCACCCAGGTGGTTCATTGAAGTTGTTACTTAGGATTTTTCCACAACATCAGGTAAAAATCATTTGTCACATTGCATAGCATCTATCAAGTTCTAAGGCTATAAATAACAAGGATAAAGGGATGGCTACACACTACTAGGATAATAGCATAGCATAATATAACTTAGTAAAATTTCATATCAATGCATTCTACTCAAAAATCAACTAATGCATATAGGAAAATAATGGGTAGTTGATGATGTGTTACTTGCCTTGTTGAAGTTGGTGAAGATATCACACTCTCTTCACAAAAGATCGTTGCTCTTCGTACAATCTATTCATTGTCAACACATAACCAAATAAACAAGCATCCTAACAAACAAACATACAAGTGTATAAAACATACATGGCAACTAACATATCAAAAGGGGCTTAACCAAGTTGGTTAGTACAAGGTCTAGGTTTGAGTTGGAAGATTCATTCTCTAGTGGTCTCTTTCTTGTTAAGGAAATTCCAACGATTTACTTAGGAAGGGCTAGGTTGAGTTTGTAGAAAACTAACTTTATTATAATCATACTTGTCGAGGAAGTTCCAAGAGTTCACTTAGAATAAACATATTACTTCTTCAACTAAAGTAATACATGCAAACACTTGGTCATATTCACCTTCAAAAATATTTAAGTGACTATGTTAGTATTTTCCATTGTGGTTAGGGTAGGTCTACTAACTTCATCATCAAAGGGAAAATATTACTAAGTCTTGGGTTTTCCATTTGGGTCAATGGTTGGACAAAAATAACTTGTTATTCTACAACTTGTATGGATTGCTTCTAGTCTTCACATGCTTGTCTTCTTGAAGTTCATCTTGATGCTTCTATTGTAGTTTCCTCCTTGTTGTGAAGCTTCTCTTGTACTTGATAAATCTTCATGATCTTCACTACTTGGTTTAGGTATGGGATGGGCACAAATACCACTAAGTTAATTTGACAGAAAATTTAAGAAGAAGGATAGAAAGAGAGAGGGAGATGCTTTCTTCTGAATTTCTTCACACTTGCACTTCTTGAGTTGCTTCTAGTTGTTGTGGAGTCTAAGTCTTATCTTCAAAACTTCTTCATTGATCTTCCTTGTAGCTCTTCATGTTGCCACCAGGTTGAAAGGAGAAGAATAGAAAAGGGAAGGAAAAGACTTAGAGAGAAAGGGGTTTAGTCTTCTAAGTGCTTCCACTTCTTGGAGATTGCTTCTGAAGTTTGTTTTATTTGCTAAGTTCCTTCATTGGTCTTCTATCTTCATGTTGAAAAATCTCTAGATGGTTAAGTCCTCCTTTGCACTTCATGGTTCTCACAAATCCCAACTTGGTGAAATCTTGAAGCAAGCATGGGGAAGTGGAGAAGATAGAAAACTAAAGTTCACTACTTGGTACTATATGTGATTGACACATTCTAAGGACTTGGCTTGGCACCAAATAGACATAACATCAAGGAATAACAATTGGAAATAATTCCTAAGACATGGTAAAGATGGATGAATAAGTAGGTTGGGTTTTTGGTCAAAAACACATGGCCACGGTCCAAGGATGTCCAAAATGATTGGGCAAGGTTGTTTCTGGTTCAAGGTTATCAAATGGAGTAATTTTGCAAAAGGAACTATATTGAAAATATTTATAGAAATTAATCTATGTCAAAAATACTCAAATAGACAAATTAATTCTAAATTCAATTTTAATTTGTTCAAATATTATTTTGGGACAGAGGACATGAAAGCACACATCCTAAGGTTTCCAAATATATTTTATTTACAATTTTTGGATTTGTAGAATTTGAATTATGCCAAATTTCATCAAACAAGCATATTTGAAATTGAATAAATTTAAGTTTATGAAATTTGAATTTGGCCAGTGCCAAAAGATTCTAAATGTCAAGGGCTTTTCAAAAAGTCCAAGATTGCTAAATTTGGACTTATGGATCAAAAGATATGATAGATCTAAGATGCAGGGACTAATCTGTAAAACTGCCAATTAATTCTAGCGGGAGAAAAATTTAAATTGAAGGCTGGCCACGTGGCTGGATTTGATTGGGTGCTGTTGCTGACTGGGCTGTGCATGCTGACTGGGCCGATGACGTGGATAAGTGAATCAACTTGGGCCGTCAGATCCAGATCTGACGGTGCCTTACCCTTTCATTTACTAGATCTAATCCTGCTCGTTCAAAATAGATCTAAGGGCTGAGATGATGGGAGGAGCTCACCTGGCCGGGGGGTCGCCGGAAATGGCTCGGACGGCGGAGCTGTGTTCGGAAATCGACGAAGACGACGCTCCGGTGCTCCACGGGCTTCGAGGAGGTGACGCAGGGGTGCGGCACGACGCGGGGAACTCGATGGCCTCCTTGGCGTTGGCCGGTGTGGTCTCCCGTGGTGGTGTGATGCAGACCCGAGGCAGACGTGCTTGATTCTTCTCCGGCGAGCTCGCATTCCACGATTCCCTGCGAATAACAATCGAGAACTACCTCAAGAGGTGTGTGGGGACAAGGCAAGGGAGAGGAGGGAGGAAACTAGGCCGATGACCTACTGTAACGGCCGCACACGACGTAGAACGGCAGCGGATACCGAGGAACTCCGGCGAGAAATCCTAGCACCCACGGGGCGATATTGGAGATGGGGGGAGAGGGGAAATGCGAAGGAGGCTCGGGGCTATAAAGGGGTGTGCTCGGGCAAGAATTATGGGCATTGATTTGCCCGCAATCAACGAGATTGTAACGGCTTCAATCGGATGCGAAAATCACGGCTGGAGGAAGGAGACGATGACGTCATGGATGACGTCATCAAAATAATTTCTTTTATTCCTGTTTAATTGTTTTAATTATATCTTCTGTTTTATAAATCCAATTAACATGAAACAAATTTCTAAATTCTTAAAATTTCAAATGCTCTCCATCAATATCATTTTTGAAAACAATTCAACATATTTTATTTTTGAAATTTTGGAAATTTGAATAATTCTTTAATAGTCACTTAATGTGATTTTTAATTCAAAATTTTATAAAACATGGTTATGGATCAACCAAAATTTTAATGACATTCTAAATGTTGAAAACATAATTTTGAAAGTTATTTCATCTTGTTTTTCACAATTTTATATTTTGAAATATAAATGAAACACTAATAATACTTTAAGGCCATTTTAACATTTAGAAAATAATAAATTGATGTTATTATCTAAATAAAATTTCAAAGCCATTTTACATGTCATATATTATTTTTGGAAAGCCATTTTAAAACTATTTTCACATTTTATAATTTTAGGATATGAAGGATTTACTAATAGTAACTTAATGTTATTTAATTAGTTCATATCAGTTAATTAATATTGTTGATCAATAAATTTTATAATAAAACCACAAGTCATGATATTGTTTTCAAAACCCTCTTTTATGTTATTATCAAGCAATACATTTTTATTTTCACACCTTTATGTTTAAAACTTGGAATAACAACTAAAGGTTATTATTAATAATTTTATTCTCCTCAAATACTTTTTAGGCCTAAAACTTTATTAAGGGTTATAAATCTTTGATTTTTGATGCCATAAAATATCTTCAGATTAATATTGGAGGTGTAAACATTTTTGGTAAAGGTTTGTTAATCGAAAGATATTCCCTTTATATAATAATAAATTTATTTTTGTAAAAGGTTTTAGAGTTTAAGGAACAAGGCATAATTGGATTTCTAATTCCAATAAACTTGGTATAGGACCACATATTTCATTTTTGTTTGAGTTTTATTTGTTTTTGGTGACTTGTATTGTCATGAAAACAAAAGTTTCAAATTTTTGTGATTTTTGCATTTTTCCAAAAATCATGGATGTTACAGACTACCACCCTTAAAAGAAATCTCATCCCGAGATTTGGGAAGGTTAGAAAGAAAGATTGGGTAACTAGGTTCCAGAACAAACTTGGTGGCTACCACCCTTAAAAGAAACTTTTGTGGGTAGTCTAATTTCATTTGATTGGAGTGTAGATTGATTCTAGATTAGCTTGAGTAGATCTTTCCTTTGTGGTAGAGGTGTAGACTAACATAGGTATGTTGGACTACCTTTGACACTGAGGGGTCACTCTTTGGGTCAATCAAAAGTCTTTGGGTTCCTCTCAACTTGGTCTTTTGATGTCCTTGGAAATCTTTCATCCTGTTGTTGTCATCCTTGAAGGCAAACGTCATGCTATTTCTAAACAAACTCTCATGTAACACAAACTGGGTAGTTGTGTTTCTTCATTACTTCTTTTCTTGGTGTAGTTGGCTCTGAAATCTTCATAGCTCATGCAACTTGGGGTTCACTTGTCTTTCTTCCCTTGTTGATTGGCTTGATGCTCCTTATGAGGTAGTTGGCATTGATCATGGATGTGATTGTTCCTTCACACAGAAGAAGGAAATTTGATACTAGCATTCCTCAAATGGGATGGCTTGTGTATCAATAGGGTAAAGGTTGTATGATTCCAAATGGTTCTCATTATGGTTGGTGGTATGGGTTTTGGTTTTGGGTTTGGTCTAGTAGGGATGAGTAGAGATTTAGAAAGAAAGCTACAGACAAATCTACCCAACACAACATATCAAGGAAACTCATCTTACAAACATCATCTAACAAACAATCTTCACACCAAACAACAAGTTTTTTGAAAACAAACTAATATTGTCCTACCACACTCATTGGTATGATCAATACTCTAACGCGTTAACGTTGTTCTAACAAAGTAACTAGATTGGTGGTCTCATCTATATCTTCTTGAGTTTCTTCAAAACCATCTCTCAAAGTCTTGGGGTATTCTTGATTGTTGTGAAGTATAGGTATATCTCCAAGTTTCTTCAATTGTCTTGATTTTAGGTCTTCATGTGGTGAAAAATACTTCTTGCACTTCTTGGTATGGTCATCAACATTCTTCTTGATGGTATTGGAGAGGGAGGTCATCTAGAAAATTTTTGAAGGTGAATAATAGATGAGAGGATATGAGAAAGATTAAGAGGATTGTTTTGTTTCTAGAAAGTTTGAACATAGAAAGTTTTCAATCCTAGGGTGATCAAGGGGTTATTAACAACTTGTTGCAAATTGGATATTCACTATAGTGAGAGATACTGGCACCCGCTAGCCAATCAGGGAACGGTCTCGTGTCCGTGGACACGTAAAGTTGTCCGGGCCGCTTCATCTCACTATGCCGCTAGGATCCAAAATACTCTAAGGAGATAATAACATGATAAAAAATGGCTTCCAAACTTAAGGTTCTCGAATCCTACAAGCAACACAATGCTCTGATACCATTTTGTAGCGTTCCCACATTTAAATAATGTAAGGACACCCGTGTTATTGTGCTAGTCCCTGGATCAATTGCTAGCACCACAGTACAAAATGAAATATCATGCAAATGCATCAAATTCTATTACATCGCATGATCCGTTCTTTACAAAATAGGATTACAACTTGCATAGTCTTAGAAGACTAGTAGAAAAGAAAGAAATACAGCGAAAAACATAGTACAACATTGAGCCCATCTTCTTCATGTGCCACAGGCAAAACATGTTGGCGATAGTCTCGAGATCCTAAACGAAATCCTCACTCATCTTCAGAAACATCTGCAATATGGAATATGCAGCCACAAGGGAGTCAATACAATTTAATTTATTGGCAAGTAACACTATGGTGGATATAAATGGCAAGACTAATACTACATGCTCATTTGGCTGAGTGGAGTTTTGGCTAAGTTTGCATAAAGCAAGTTTTCACCTATCACTTTTGTAAAACAACTTTTCTTTTCAAAGGGTGGCAACATTGGATTAAGATCCAAGCACCACAACTACTGTTCACTTGGTCAAAATTTTACTTATTGAAAATGGTGATGTGATTCTTCCGTCCATCCTTGTCCAGCTGCTCATAGTTGTCCATAACCGGGGACACGGCTAAGATCTTAGTTTGTTGACTCTGCAGATCTTGTGCACTTTCACCTTCAGACCCAACTCAACCCAAACATCCTATACACCCTGAGTGCATTAAGGAAAGGAGAAGAATCGAGACGAGATCTTTCAGAAGCAAGAATTCAACCCAATGGCAAGACCCGTTCCACCTATAATTATGCTACATCTGCTTGTCAAGCCCGGGCTGAACCCTCACAACTTAGTTGATCAAGACAGAGCCCATATGACTAAAGGCTGCACTGGAAGCAATCTAAACTTGGGGAACATCATAATCACTTTGTTCCTGGGTGGCATTCCTCAAGTGAACAACCCCTCGGGGAGACACTCAACTCTCATCAGCCAAACAACCAAATCCACCCAGGTGGTTCATTGAAGTTGTTACTTAGGAGTTTTTTCACAACATCAAGTAAAAATCATTTGTCACATTGCATAGCATCTATCAAGTTCTAAGGCTATAAATAACAAGGATAAAGGGATGGCTACACACTACTAGGATAATAGCATAGCATAATATAACTTAGTAAAATTTCCTATCAATGCATTCTACTCAAAAATCAACTAATGCATATAGGAAAATAATGGGTAGTTCATGATGTGTTACTTGCCTTGTTGAAGTTGGTGAAGATATCACACTCTCTTCACAAAAGATCGTTGCTCTCCGTACAATCTATTCATTGTCAACACAAAACCAAATAAACAAGCATCCTAACAAACAAACATACAAGTGTATAAAACATACATGGCAACTAACATATCAAAAGGGGCTTAACCAAGTTGGTTAGTACAAGGTCTAGGTTTGAGTTGGAAGATTCATTCTCTAGTGGTCTCTTTCTTGTTAAGGAAATTCCAACGATTTACTTAGGAAGGGCTAGGTTGAGTTTGTAGAAAACTTATAATCATACTTGTCGAGGAAGTTCCAAGAGTTCACTTAGAATAAACATATTACTTCTTCAACTAAAGTAATACATGCAAACACTTGGTCATATTCACCTTCAAAAATATTTAAGTGACTATGTTAGTATTTTCCATTGTGGTTAGGGTAGGTCTACTAACTTCATCATCAAAGGGAAAATATTACTAAGTCTTGGGTTTTCCATTTGGGTCAATGGTTGGACAAAAATAACTTGTTATTATTCAACTTGTATGGATTGCTTCTAGTCTTCACATGCTTGTCTTCTTGAAGTTCATCTTCATGCTTCTATTGTAGTTTCCTCCTTCTTGTGAAGCTTCTCTTGTAATTGATAAATCTTCATGATCTTCACTACTTGGTTTAGGTATGGGATGGGCACAAATACCACTAAGTTAATTTGAAAGAAAATTTAAGAAGAAGGATAGAAAGAGAGAGGGAGATGCTTTCTTCTGAATTTCTTCACACTTGCACTTCTTGAGTTGCTTCTAGTTGTTGTAGAGTCTAAGTCTTCTCTTCAAAACTTCTTCATTGATCTTCCTTGTAGCTCTTCATGTTGCCACCAGGTTGAAAGGAGAAGAATAGAAAAGGGAAGGAAAATACTTAGAGAGAAAGGGGTTTAGTCTTCTAAGTGCTTCCACTTCTTGGAGATTGCTTCTGAAGTTTGTTTTATTTGCTAAGTTCCTTCATTGGTCTTCTATCTTAATGTTGAAAAATCTCTAGATGGTTAAGTCCTCCTTTGCACTTCATGGTTCTCACAAATCCCAACTTGGTGAAATCTTGAAGCAAGCATGGGGAAGTGGAGAAGATAGAAAACTAAAGTTCACTACTTGGTACTATATGTGATTGACACATTCTAAGGACTTGGCTTGGCTCCAAATAGACGTAACATCAAGGAATAACAGTTGCAAACAATTCCTAAGACATGGTAAAGATGGATGAATCAGTAGGTTGGGTTTTTGGTCAAAAACACATGGCCATGGTCCAAGGATGTCCAAAATGATTGGTCAAGGTTGTTTATGGTTCAAGGTTATCAAATGGAGTAATTTTGCAAAAGGAACTATATTGAAAATATTTATAGAAATTAATCTATGTCAAAAATACTCAAATAGACAAATTAATTCTAAATTCAATTTTAATTTGTTCAAATATTATTTTGGGATAGAGGATATGAAAGCACACATCCTAAGGTTTCCAAATATATTTTATTTACAATTTTTGGATTTGTAGAATTTGAATTATGCCAAATTTCATCAAACAAGCATATTTGAAATTGAACAAATTTAAGTTTATCAAACTTGAATTTGGCCAGTGCCAAAAGATTCTAAATGTCAAGGGCTTTTCAAAAAGTCCAAGATTGCTAAATTTGGCCTTATGGATCAAAAGATATGATAGATCTAAGATGCAGGGACTAATCTGTAAAACTGCCAATTAATTCTAGCGGGAGAAAAATTTAAATTATAGGCTGGCCACGTGGCTGGATTTGATTGGGTGCTGTTGCTAACTGGGCTGTGCATGCTGACTGGGCCGATGACGTGGATAAGTGAATCAACTTGGGCCGTCAGATCCAGATCTGACGGTGCCTTACCCTTTCATTTACTAGATCTAATCCTGCTCGTTCAAAATAGATCTAAGGGCTGAGATGATGGGAGGAGCTCACCTGGCCAGGGGGTCGCCGAAAATGGCTCGGACGGCGGAGCTGTGTTCGGAAATCGACGAAGACGACGCTCCGGTGCTCCACGGGCTTCGAGGAGGTGACGCAGGGGTGCGGCGCGACGCGGGGAACTCGATGGCCTCCTTGGCGTTGGCCGGTGTGGTCTCCCGTGGTGGTGTGATGCAGACCCGAGGCAGACGTGCTTGATTCTGCTCCGGCGAGCTCGCATTCCACGATTCCCTGCGAATAACAATCGAGAACTACCTCAAGAGGTGCGTGGGGACAAGGCAAGGGAGAGGAGGGAGGAAACTAGGCCGAGGACCTGCTGTAACGGCCGCACACGACGTAGAACGGCAGCGGATACCGAGGAACTCCAGCGAGAAATCCCAGCACCCACGGGGCGATATTGGAGATGGGGGGAGAGGGGAAATGCGGAGGAGGCTCGTGGCTATAAAGGGGTGTGCTCGGGCAAGAATTATGGGCATTGATTTGCCCGCAATCAACGAGATTGTAACGGCTTCAATCGGATGCGAAAATCACGGCTGGAGGAAGGAGACGATGACGTCATGGATGACGTCATCAAAATAATTTCTTTTATTCCTGTTTAATTGTTTTAATTATATCTTCTGTTTTATAAATCCAATTAACATGAAACAAATTTCTAAATTCTTAAAATTTCGAATGCTTTCCATCAATATCATTTTTGAAAACAATTCAACATATTTTATTTTTGAAATTTTGGAAATTTGAATAATTCTTTAATAGTCACTTAATGTGATTTTTAATTCAAAATTTTATAAAACATGGTTATGGATCAACCAAAATTTTAATGACATTCTAAATGTTGAAAACATAATTTTGAAAGTTATTTCTTCTTGTTTTTCACAATTTTATATTTTGAAATATAAATGAAACACTAATAATACTTTAAGGCCATTTTAAAATTTAGAAAATAATAAATTGATGTTATTATCTAAATAATATTTCAAAGGCATTTTACATGTCATATATTATTTTTGGAAAGCCATTTTAAAACTATTTTCACATTTTATAATTTTAGGATATGAAGGATTAATAATAGTAACTTAATGTTATTTAATTAGTTCATATCAATTAATTAATATTGTTGATCAATAAATTTTATAATAAAACCACAAGTCATGATATTGTTTTCAAAACCCTCTTTTATGTTATTATCAAGCAATACATTTTTATTTTCACACCTTTATGTTTAAAACTTGGAATAACAACTAAAGGTTATTATTAATAATTTTATTCTCCTCAAATACTTTTTAGGCCTAGAACTTTATTAAGGGTTATAAATCTTTGATTTTTGATGCCATAAAATATCTTCAGATTAATATTGGAGTTGTAAACATTTTTGGTAAAGGTTTGTTAATCGAAAGATATTCCCTTTATATAATAATAAATTTATTTTTGTAAAAGGTTTTAGAGTTTAAGGAACAAGGCATAATTGGATTTCTAATTCCAATAAACTTGGTATAGGACCACATATTTCATTTTTGTTTGAGTTTTATTTGTTTTTGGTGAATTGTATTGTCATGAAAACAAAAGTTTCAAATTTTTGTGATTTTTGCATTTTTCCAAAAATTAGGGATGTTACACTTTGCCCCGGAAGGAGAAATTTGCCTCTCAAGTGTCCGAGAGTGTCTTTTTGGATACTCGCCGTTAGAGCCCGTACATCATTGATCGGGATCGCTTGATGCCACAATTTCGGGGACGTGACATTCGGTTTCATACCGTCTTCCAAGCACATATAGAGAAGGAGATTCTCATGAGGAAGCCCAAGGACAATGTTGCCCCTCAACATGCTATTAATCTTGGTCACATGGAGAGGAAGCCCAACTATTTCGGTGAAGCTCTAGAAATTGTTGATGCTTTTGGTCTTCTCCCCATTATGAAAGTGCAACAAGACTTTGACGAGGGGCTTGTTTGTGAGTTCTTGGCCAATGAAACCGAGCGAGAAACCGAGCGTCACCTCATTTGGATGACAAAAGCAAAGAAGCTCACCATCAAGTGGTCTGAAGTGGGTGTTCCTCTCGGTGGCTATCTAGATCATAGCCTTTTTGGTGGTGGCCCCGAGTATGATAGCGAGTGGTTTCGGGTTCACTTTGCCAACAGCTCTACCATCAACAAGGATCAACTCACTCCTCTCTATCATTGGAAGAAGTTTGCAGTTGGGATCACCAAGGGCCTCTACCCCACCTATGACATCATGCTTCGTATCTATCGGGAGACAATCAACCCCAAGTCAGGCAACATTGATGAAATCCAAGGCTATCTCAAGAATCTATTGCTCCTTACTCATGATGAGAGGCTCTCCGATATGAATCAAAAGCTCTATGTGCTTGACTATATATGGAATGAACTGTGGCATGTCATTGTGCAAAGGAGGAATGCTTGGTTTGGGCCATCCATCATGAAAATCATCTTGCATGTGTGGAATGATAAGTACCCAGAGGATCCCCTTGATCATACCAATTGGATCTCACATACGGAGAAAAGGCTTCTTATCAAGGACAATACCGAGCCGGTTGTGCATCCCACTGAAGGGTACGTTGCATAGAAAACTGTGACACCCCGAGATCGGGCACTATGCAGATTTCAGCATTCCCGCCAAAACCACATAATAACCGATTCCAGGTTGCCACTTGTGATAACATTACAATAGTTCACGAATAATCCACAACAACAACAGAAAAGATATATACAAGATGACTCAAACGAGTCAGGGATACAACTGGTACAAAACAAAGATCCAAATAACAGCGGAAGAAACAACATATCGTCCGTCTACGGACAAGATACAAATTGGACTAAGAGTCCTGAAGATAACCGAGAGCGTCCAATCCCTGCCCAGACCAAGCCGGAGGGATTCCCAAGCTGACGTCGTCAGACTTCAAACCTGTTGACTGCAATATTGAATATGCAGCCACGAAAAAGGATTCGTGGGTCAGTACGGTTAAGTACTGGCAAGTGGATAAACCATACTCACAAGATACCGGCGTAGCCAGTCATCACAAGATACAAATACTTTGGGTTCAACGGAAAGGAAGGGATCATTGCAAATAAGCGGCAGCGGGCTGCACTAACTAACTACAGAGACTCGATACAACATCCAGCTAAAAGAGGGGGGGATAAGATAGCGTATTGTAACCAACTACAACTACTCACCAAAAAATACCCATCCAATGTCACCCCCTACTAAGGAAGCAACCCAAGGATAACTCACACTGTTGGATTAATGATGTTCAACTTATTGTGTCAATAAGACTATTACTAGTCAAGTTATCATTAGTTAGGTGTAAGTTGTTCTGAGTACTTGTTAGCCAGTACTTTCACCAAGTCAACCATCACCGCGGAAAACACGGCTTCTCGAGAAGATTTAACCCTGCAGGGGTGCACCAATTTGGCCGTACACGTAAGAATAACCCGCCAGACGGGGGATCAACCCACCAAGCGAGGTACTCAACACAACCCAACTCTGCTTCGCATCAAGCCCAAAGCACCACGTGCTGTGCGTGCGCGGCTAATCGAGCCCCCACGAAGAAAAGGGGGACCCTCATAGCACTGGAAGACCACGCCGCCCTAAATGCCGACTACAGAAGTTCCACCCTGGCGCCAAGGGTTCGTACCTGCATATGCGTGCATCAAATGGAAAGCCCGAACTAAGTGTGGTGATTTGGACGAGATGCGAATCGAATCAAGTTGAGGGGGGCGCCCATACTCGCTTCCCACATGCGGTTAGTGCGCTCATCATGGATCAGTAGACAAGACCCTTTTCCTAATTAGGGTCGACACTAGCAGGCTTCAAAACCACGCCGGGCCTCCTGCCGGTGCCTTAACATCAAATTATTATTACCCAAAACATTAACATGTTGTTGATTGAATTGAAACCCAACTATCAAACTAAACCGGTGATAAGACGGACAACAAGACTTGAGCACAAACAACACTAAGCATGCAACTACGACAAGGGCCAACAGGGTAAACAAACAACAGTTAATAGGAAGTGGAAGGAAGGTTATATCATGGCTGCAAGGTAACATATAATAGGATCGAGACACAAGCATCGAATCATAAGGCTAGCATAAGAACAACGGAAAGAATCGGTAACAAGTGATGAAAGGCATCCATTGGGCACCAAGTGAGTATACTTGCCTGAGATCCAGCAAGTAGAGGTACATCCACAGAACTTGTCGTTGCTCACATCATCTCAACGTCCTATCCGGGAAGAAGCAACGAACCTCGAACAAACACCGGATGCAACAATTACTACTACGGCAAAAGATCCAGCATGATCAAGATATGGATGCATGGCAAATTTAAGGATGCATCAGACATAAACTAGTTGACATGATAGCATGTTTAAATGGACCCATATGCAATTTGGATTGCATATGGAAAAGCCCATGAATTATGGTTGAACCAATTGTTTTACAACTAACCATTAGGTGAAAGTGGATTAGCATGATGCATGGATGAGGAAAACAACAAAATAACAACAATAGAACCAATTGGAAATAAGGTTTACCCATTTTGAAATTCACTTATTAAGTTTTGGAGTTTTGGTTACTTAAAGGTGTCACACAATCATTTGTTGTTTTTATCAAGTTAAATTGTTCAAAACAGATAACAAAGTTCATATTTGATTAGAGCACAAAATTTTAGGTGGATTACATGTTTCAATTATTGAAAAAGGAATTACAATGATTTAATTATGAATTAAACAAGATTAAACAAGTTTTAATTGAATTTAATTCAAGTGTGAATATTATTTGGATTTTATTTGTTCAAAACATAAATTCAAATTCATAATTGAAAAGTTTATATTTTTCTAGTTTGAAAACATATTTTATAAGTTCAAAAATAATTTAATTTGAGCAAGTTATGAATTTAGCAAATTTAAATGATTTAAACAAGGTTTAAATTATTCAAGCAATTTTAATTATCCAAAACATGAAACAAAATTTACATTTGAAAAGGTGGTTTAAAATAGCATGGAAAACATATTTTATTTGTTGGGAAAACAATTTCAAATGATTTAATTAAGCATGTTACCAATTTAATTGCATTAAATAAGAGATGAAACAATTATTCAATTTAAATGTGGCAAACCAGAAAACAAAGTTGATATTCAAGTGTGGCATGTAATTTTGGATGAAATTCATGTTTTGAGTAATTAATTTGGAGCAACCATTTGAAAGTTATTAATTATGCCATTTAGTTTGTCATTTTTAAGAATTTATTAAATAACATTAATTTTAATTGTTCAAATTGCAAAACAAAGTTGATAATCAGAAAGGTGATTTCATTTTGAGTGGAAAACATATTTTGTTTGTTGAAATTGGAATTTAATTGAGCAAGTTATGAATTTTGCAATTTAAAAGGGTTAAGTAAGGTATTGGAATATTGCATAATTTTTATTTGCCCAAAACAGAGAACAAATGGCATATTTGGAAAATTCAGAGAATTTTGAGTGATATACATATTTTACTTTTCACATTTGGTTTTTGGATGACAAAGATATGGGCATTTGAGTTTTAGGGATTATTCTGTAAAAGGCAGGGGCGGGATTGTGATAGAAACTGCGTGTGGAAGTCCTCCGGTGCAAAACTGGAATGGCCAGGGGCCTGGATGCAAGATTACAGATCCAGATCTGGATCTAATACTTCTGTCACCGCTGGGCTAGCCAGCCGGAGACACTGACGAGCGGGCCCCGGGGCCACGCTGTCGCTGACGCGGATGGGGTGGAAGCGGAGGTAGCTTGGACGGTCACTGACGGGTGGACCTGGCAGTGAGGTGCGCGGAAAAGAAGAAAAAAGGTGGAGGCTATGCCTCACATAGGATTCGATCTCGCGAGCTGGGACGGGAGCGCGCGCATCCGTGACCACTGCGCCTCGGCTGGTTTCGTGATGGGTTACAGTTGCGATGGAATAAGAGGCAAACGTACTGTTGTTAACTGAAATTCGACACAGAGGTCGCTCTCTGAACCTAGCGAAAAAGAACGGCGATCGCCGGCGGCTAAACATACGGCGCACGACGGCGGCGCAACCACTGCACACGGTGAGGAGGGAGAAGGGCTGGCGGGAGACGTGGCTCACCTCGAGGTGGCCGATGGCGCGAGGCGAAGCGTGGTGTCGACGCCGTGGCCGATCGGAGACGGTGGCGTCATGGCCTGCTCGCCGGCGGCTGTCCGTGGAGGCACGGGGTCGTCCTCGGGGTTGCAGAGGTGGAGGACCTCGCGGCAGCTCCGTTCCCGCGGTCGGCGGCCCGTGACCTCTACTCCTTCCCCGGCGCCGTGGCGTTCTACCTCCTCCGGCCATGGCATCTTGGTGGTGGCAGAGAATTATTCAGAGAGAGAGGGAGGGAGGTGGAGGCGATGGGAAGGTGGCGGCGGCGTGGAGAAGAGAGGGTTAGGGTTGGAGGCATCCTCGGCATCTTCTTGTAGAGGGGGAAAAGGAGCAGGGCACATGGGGGGAGTGGGTGGTGTTGCTGCTTTTTCTGCAGAGGAAAACGACAGGGAGGGGGGGATCGTACGGAGGTTGGGGGTGAAGTGGCATGGGCTTGATGGGGTGGGCTGTGGGTTGTGGGCTGCATCTCACAGCTCACCCCTCTCTTTTCTTATTTATTTATTTTTTTCTTATGCACATTTTTTTTTGGAAAGGATGAAAAAGGAAATAGGAATAGAATTTGGGGGGGGGGGTTATTTTATTTTTTTATAACTGTTTTTATCTGATTTGCAAAACAGCAACAACAAGGTGGTTTAAAATATTTTCAACAATTTGAAATTATTAATTGGATATTAAATTGTTAGGTGATTTTTCAAATAGGGTTTGGTTTGGAAGTTTGGAAATAAACAAATTTTATTTAATAGGTTCAAGCAATTATGCAAACATTATTAAAGTTAATTTGTTTGCAAGATTTTAACTTTTAAACTCCCATTTGAAATATGCCAAATAGGATTGATTTGATTTGAATTTTGAAATTACCACTAGGTTTTTCAACAAAAGGGAAATTTTTTTATTAACAAGCCATTTGAATAAATCAACTTCAAACTTGTTTTTGAAAAACAAATGAGTGGTTTACTTGCAACTTTCAATTGGAATTTTTAGACAGGTGTGAAAGTTTAAAATTGGGTTTGAATTTTTCAGTGGTTTTGAAAACAGGATGCAAATGCATATGTGATGCATGTGATGCAATGCAGAAAAAAGAAAACAACCACTTTCTACTCAGGGTAACACCCCAGGTGTTTCAAAAACAAAAAAAATTCCTACGCGCGATAAACCCGAATGGCCAAGATCTAATCTAGGAGATGAAAGGTAACAGGGAGAAAGAGTCTTTGGAATAACATACCCTCGAAGACTCTAAGAGGTACGAGATAAAATCCCGTTGTTGGCATAGTCGTACTCATGCCGATCCCGAGCGAGAAGAAGTGCACCGCAATCAAGCGGTGCCTCCGTAATCGGTCATACATTCAGATCGATGAAGACCTCTGTTCCCTCTATCCAGCGGGTAGCGTAAGTAGAGGATCCTCCGAAAACTCCAGCAGCACGACGGCGTGGTGGTGGTGAAGAATCCCATGGTCAGGGCTTCGCCAAACCGGAGACCATGGAATGGAGCAGCGGGTGGAGGGAAAGGGAAGTGGGCAAGTGTGTGGAGAATAGGCAGCTCTCACCCTCCTTTTATAGGGGAGGGGGAGGA
Source organism: Alopecurus myosuroides (assembly GCA_028641055.1). NCBI lineage: Eukaryota > Viridiplantae > Streptophyta > Magnoliopsida > Poales > Poaceae > Alopecurus > Alopecurus myosuroides. The sequence continues at coordinate 351,642,775 of CM054059.1, forward strand.
AGCCCAAAGGGGGGTGGTGCGGCCAGCCATGGTTGCCCCCACCTCTTCCCCTCTTTATGTGAGTGGAAGCACCACTCACACCCACTCATGCTCCCTTAATTTTCCACTTAGAAAATCCAAAGGTTTTTCTTTAATAAATAAATAAAACATTTTTATTTCTTTATTTATATTTGTTAAACAAATTAACAAACATTTGCATATAGAACCTCGAATCATTTGTTATTAACAACCATTCGACGAAAAACCCCTTGAACTATTTGAATTTTCTCCGAAACAATTTCGGTGCTGCCCAAAATATTCTTCGGTATTCCTTATCCTCTCAAATGCTTCATCAAACCTAAAGGGTGTCACCCTACGGTTCGCTAATAATATAGACATGATTGAGACTCCTCTCAGATCAATAATCAACAGCGGGATCTGGAGATCCGTGATGACTCCTATATATTCAACGATGACTCTCGTGATCGTGTGAACCTTCAACGCCGTAACCATTTCCCTTTGTCTCGCGATATTTTACTTGTCCGAGATCCGATCATCGGTATCAACCATACCTTGTTCAATCTCGTTACCCGACTAGTACTCTTTTCTAGTTCCCATGATATAACATCCTTGTGATCAGATTACGTGCTTGCAAGCGATGTCGATGTGATATCACCGAGAGGGCCCACAGTATATCTATCCGTTATTTTGGATGGACAAATCCCACTCTTGATCCATGAGCTTCAACTAACACTTTCCGAGTACCTAACGCCACATTTATAGTCACCATGTTATGGTGTGACGTTTGATGTCATCAAAGTATTCTTTCGGTATTAGTGATTAACATGATCTCATGGTCCAAGGAACAATGTTACTCCGAATGTAAGACATAACAACAAAACTAAATGATCTGATCGTATTGTTATACTTAGTTAGGGTTTAAGTTCATCACGTCATTATCCTAATGACATGACCCCGTTATTAACAACATCCAATGTCTATGATCAGGAAACCTTGATCATATGTTAATCAACGAGCTAGTAAAAAGAGAGGCTTCACTAGGAACGTTGGTTTGTTTATTAATCACACATGTATTAACGTTTCTGGTTAATACAATTCTAGCATGAGAAATAAACATCTATCATAAACAAGGAATATCATAATAAACATTTTACTATTGCCTCTCGGGCATATTCCCTTCAGTCTCCCACTTGCACTAGGGGCAATAATCTATATTACATAGTGATGAATCTAACACCCATAGAGTCTTGGTGTTGCTCATGTTTTTCCCTTGAGAGAGGTTTAGTCAACGGATCTGCCACATTCAGATCCGTATGTACTTTGCAAATCTTCACATCCCCATCTGCGACATGTTCACGGATGGAGTGAAAACGGCGCTTGATATGCTTGGAATTCTTGTGAACCTTGGCTCCTTTGCATTGGTTATGGCACCATTGTTGTGACAATAGATAACCATTGGATCCAACGCACTCGAAACCACGCCTAGTTCGGATATGAACTCCTTCATACAAACTGCTTCCTGTGTTGCCTCCGAGGCAGCAACATATTCTGCTTCTCTTGATGATCTCGCCACCACGAATTGCTTGGAACTTCTCCAGCTTACTATTCCTCCATTCATAACAAATACGTATCCGGACTGAGACTTAGAGTCATCCGGATCAGTGTCAAAGCTAGCCTCGACGTAACATCTTGCAACGAGCTCTTCTTCACCGCCATATACGAGAAACATATCCTTAGTTCTTCTCAAGTACTTAAAGATATTCTTGACCGCCGTCCAGTGTTCCAAACCTGGATTGGATTGGTACCTACTAGTCAAACTAATAGCATGTGCCACATCCAGTCTTGTACATAGCATAGCATACATGATAGAACCTATGGCTGAAGCATAGGGAATCTTAATTCATTATTTCTCTATCTTCTGCTGTAGCTGGACATTGAGTCTTACTCAATGTTTTGCCTTGCAACATTGGTAAGAACCTCTTCTTACTAGCGTTCATTCTGAACTTCTTCAGAATCTTGTCAAGGTATGTACTTTGCAAAAGCCCAATTAAGCGTCTTGATCTATCCCTGTAGATTTTGATGCCTAATATATAAGCTGCTTCACCGAGGTCTTTCATCGAAAAACTACTGTTCAAATAACCTTTTACGCTTTTTAAAATTTCTATATCATTTCCAATAAACAATATGTCATCCACATATTGTACTCAAAATGCTACAGAGCTCCCACTCACTTTCTTGTAAATACAAGCTTCTCCGTATATTTGGACAAATCCAAACCCTTTTATCACCTTATCAAAACGGATGTTCCCACTCCGGGATGCTTGCTTCAGTCCATAAATGGAACGTTGAAGCTTGCACACCTTGTCAGCATCCTTAGGATCAACAAAAACTTCTACGTGAGCCGGAAGGGGTAGCAAAGTGGAACCAATTGGTTGGATGTGTTAGGTTAGGCCCAATGAGCACCCAAGACAATGGTAGGGCCCACCTCTTGGCAAGATTCCCTCGCTTCGCTGGAACACTGATCTATTGACCAGAAGTCAACTTTTTGGGTCTACCCCTATGACCAGCGTCGGAAGGGGGTAGACCTTAATACTATTTTGCTTGGTTGTGTTAGGTTAGACCTAAGCTACAATAATAAAAAAATCTAGCTATACTTTTAACAATATTCCCTCCGGTTTGCCCGAATGGGGGAGCATCGACGGTTCGAGACCTATAAGTGTAGTGCATAACCTTCCTATGTCATGCCGGTGAAACCAGTCACACCTATGGGTAGTATACTGGACCCTCCGCACATCGATCCCAGCACAGGTTTATAAGTATTCTTAGTGCCCCACCATGGTTTACGTAGGATTCCGACACTTTAGAGCCCAACGCTTCACTAGAACATAGATCTGTTGACCAGAAGTCAACCTTTTGGTCTACCCCTATGACCGCGTCAGAAGGGGGGTAGAACACAATACTATTTTGCTTGATTGTGTTAGGTTAGGCCATAACTACATTAATAACCAAAAATCTAGCTATACTTTTAACAATATTCCCTCCGTTTTCCCCGAAAGGGGGCATCGACGGTTTATAACTAAACTGGAGTAGTACATATATATTAGTAAGCATAGATCATTACATCATAATTAAAAATACGGCGGGAAATATAAATTAGGCCTAAACTATCCTAGACGCCGGTCCGACCGTCCTCCTCGTCGTTGCTCGCTGCCATGCTGGCCTGGTAATCGTTTGGCGCCATGGACGGGCCAGCCTCATTGTCGTTCATTGCCGGATCGAGGTCGGCCACCTGTGCGAGACAACGCCGCCTAGCCCTGACTTGCACCCCCATCCGGTGCAACTCCGCTGCATGCGAGCGGGCGCGCCGGGCCTATCGTTGCGTGCGCGCGAGCGGGTAAACAGCCGCTGCAGCGCCTCCGCGTCCTCGACCCGGGCGCGGTGTGCCTGAAGCGCCTCTCTTCATGCTCGTGCGGCGTTGAACTCCTCGTGCGGTGCACTCTGGGCGGCCATGAACGAGGCGGACTCGTCCTCCCTCTGAGCGATGAGGGCCTGCTGCTCGCCAGACGCCGCATTGGCGTTGAGCTGCTCGTAAGCCTGCCGCTCGGCGTCCATGAAGGCGCGGGCATGCTCCTCCCTCCAGGCGGTCTCGATGGAAGCCTGAATGGCGGCAGCCCCCGCCTCCTCGAACCCCGATCGGACCCGATGAAACACTTCCTCATTGTGCCATGTGGCGAACGGGTTGTACGCCACCACCTGGTTAGGCCACAACGGATGGCGCTGCTCCGGTTCCTGCTCCGCCTCCTGCTGCGGTAGCTCCGGCTCCTCCTCCTCATCCGCCTCCTCGTTGTACCCCCAATCAAAGGGGTCGTCGCCACTCCCGTCGTCGTCTGAAGGCGGGTCTAGACCACGGCGCGCCGCCTGCTGGGTGAAGGTCACCCACGAAGTATGGAGGCGGCGCGGCATGGTATCGTCGATAGAGGGGAAGCCGCGTGGCGATGGGTGAGATTATGGCGAGGATGCGTCAGCAGTGGCTGAGCCAGGACTCAAACTCTGTGTAGTCGATGCGAAATTGTGTAGTCAAATGCACCTTTTTATTTGGTTGCATACCATTGAGAAATGTTGTCTAGTCGGTGCACGCGTCGGAGCTCGCGTCCCGTTGGAGTAAATGGCGACGACCTGCAAACCGCAATGACCCTGGCGCCGCTGGGGAAGCCGGGAAGACTACATACCGCGTTAATACTAGGCGTGTGGCAGAGGCGAAGCACCATCCCGCCGCCTGGTGCAGGTCGCGCCCCGTCGTCGCTATTACGCGCGGCAGGCTAACCACCACCTGCACGATGCCGTGTGCATGTCCAAGGGGTGTGAATGGTACCTGTGTTGGCACGTATCATTTTTTGTAGTGAACTTGGCAAAGATTGGTACCACGTTTCGCAAGCAAACACGTCCCATATCGTTTTGTACGCGTACACGTATAAAACGGCGTCGCACCCGGACTTCTAGAGGATACTCACCGTACGAACTGAACAGTATTTTGATTGGATTACGGGCTTACCGGCACCAGCATCTCTTACGAGTAGGCCAACACTTATGTGTGACAACCAATCTTTACTATTCACCGTCGATGTAAACTATCCCGTAGAAATCAGGACACTACCATTGACGTACTTCATAACATACACACATGGTACGTCAACGGCTTGTAACAGAATGATAGCACAACATATCTCTAAGACACAAAAGATTTAAATAAGTTGCAACTGGCCCTCACTAGGGCAGAGAATAGCAAATACAATCATCCAGAGGACACATGCCCCAACATAACATCATTACATTTCAGCGGAAGCATTCAAAGGGGTCTGAGTACAGACAAATCCAAATAGGCTTAAGAAGCCGGGAAAATGAAAGAAAGACGGAGCCCATCCACGTAGTCTCGGATCCTGCCCGGGTCCTCTACCTACTCTTCAGCAGCCTCGTCAAACTCCACGTAGTAGCCGTCACCTGGATCCTCGTAAGCGTAGTCTGCGGAAAGCACAGCCCCAAAGGAGTCAGTACATCCAAGTACTGGCAAGCAAGACTCACAGTTCACCAAAGTGTAACCCGTCAACACCAAGCGCAGATGCCTTGGGTTCAACGGAAGAAAAGGGATATAAAAGATGCTGCTACTGGCTGCGCTAACCAACTACAGAAAACTACAACTTCCAACTAACAGAAAGGGGATAAGATAGCGTATAGTAACCAACTGAAAGGTAACATCAACCAAACCCATCCTGGACCTCGCCCCTTATCCAAAGAAGCAGTCCGAGGATAACTCACACAGTTGGATTAATGAATAATGGATCAAGTTGTTGTGTCAATAAGTCTATTACTAGTCAAGTTATCAATAGATATGTGTAAGTTGTTCTGAGTACTTGTTAGCCAGTACTTTCACCAAATTAACCATAACCGCGGAAAACACGGCTTCTCGAGAAGATTTATCCCTGCAGGGTTGCACCAATTTGGCCGTACACGTAAGAATAACCCGCCAGATGGGATGCCTCCCACCAAGCGGGGTACTCAACACAACCCAACTCTTCTTCGCATCAAGCCCAAAGCACCTTGGGCGCACGGCTAATCGAGCCCCGAAGAAAGGGGACCCTCATAGCACTCTAAGACCGTGTCCCCCTATATGCCGACTACAAAAGTTCCACCCTGCGATGGGCTCGCAAAAACATGCATGCGGCAAATGGAAAACACGAACTAAATGAGGCGATTTGGACGAGATGCGAATCGAATCAAATTGAGGGGGGCGCCCATACTCGCTTCCCACATGCGGGTAGTGCGCTCATCATGGATCAGTAGACAAGACCCTTTTCCTATTAGGGTCGACACTAGCAGGCCTCAAAACCACAAGGGGCCTCCTGCCGGTGCCTTATCAGCATATTATTATTAACAGGTTGATTAATTAACATCGAGCCCCCAGAACATAATAGAAGTATAGTAACAGAAAGTAACGGGTAACAGACTCGAGCAAAACAACCTAAGCATGCTAGTAAGACACTGGCTCAAACAATGGGGTTGTAGGAGTGGAGGTGAGGCAATATCAGGGTTAAGGGATTCATGTGATAGGTTCGTATCAGAAACAACTATACATAGGGCTAGCAAAATAGACAACGGAAAGTATCGGCAACCAATGTTGAAAGGAACACAGTGGTTCATGTGAGTGATAACTTGCCTGCAAACTCAGCAGCCTGGTACTGAGCTAGATCCTCAGAAGGGGTGATGTAAAGACCGTCTGTCTCAACGTCGCCGTCTATTCGAGAAGAAGCAAACAAACAAGACAGAAATATAAACAATCAATATCATGGCATAGTGCACAATCATGGGATGATGCATGTCAATTTAATGGATGCATCAAAATAAAATAGTTGACATGGTGACACAATTTAAATGGACATATATGCAATTGGATTGCATATGGAAAAGGTCCATGAATTAAGTGGAAACAAATGATCTATAATTGATTACCATGTGAAAGTTTGATTAGCATGATGCATGCATGATGATAACAACAAAATAACAACAATAGATGCAAGTGGTAAAGGATTTTAACAATTTGGGAAAAATATTTATTAAGTTTGGAAATTTTGGGTTACTTAAAGATGTCACACAAGCATCTGTTGTTTTCATCAATTTAAAATGTTCAAAACGAATGACAAACTTCATATTTGAAAAGAATACAAAATTTTAGTTGGATTACATGTTTCAAATATTGAAAAAGGAATTACAATGATTTAATTATGAATTAACAAGATTAAACAAGTTTTAAATGAATTTAAAACAAGCATGAATTTTATTTGAATTTTATTTGTTTAAAACATAAATTCAAATTCATATTTGAAAAGTTTATACTTTGATGGTTTGAAAACATATTTTGCATGTTCAAAAATAATTTAATTAGAGCAAGTTATGATTTTATCAAATTTAAATTATTTAAACAAGGTTTAAGTTATTTAAGCAATTTAAATTATTCAAAACATGAAACAAAATTTATATTTGAAAAGGTTATTTGAAATAGCATGGAAAACATATTTTATTTGTATTATTTGGATTAAGTATGAATTAGTTATGGATTTTATCAAATTGCAATTGAATTATTTGAATTCAAATTTTGAATTGCATTTTGAAAATTCAAAACAGAAAACAAATGCTATAGATAGATAGACAATTTAATTTAGAGCAGTGCACATATTTTATTTTTATTAATTGGAGTTATAAAATAAAACTTATTCACTTTTTAAGTTTAGGGACCAAACTGTAAAACAAAAAGGGCTTGGATTTGAAAACAGAAAATTAGAAAACATTTTATACGCACAGGGGGTCTACCCTGGCCACTGCCAGTGGGCCACAGGGCCACTGGATGCTTGCGTGCCACGGTGTGGCTGACAGGGGGGCCACCCTGTCAGCGCACGGTCGAAAAAGATGGGGTTTTTGCGGAGCCAGGGACTCGAACCCTGGATCTCCCCCCGTGCGCGCGCTGCCTGAACCAGTGCGCTGTGAAGCGTTTCTTGTCAGTAAACAGGACGCGAACAGGTTAAGGTGTTAGCTCGTTAACTGAAACTTTAACTGGCGAAAACATGACTGAAACTCTGACAGAGATACTGCCGGCGGCGATCACCGTGGTGTGCTCGTGCTGCGGGTGCGTGAGCTCGTGCCAGCGCTTGCGATGCAGAGAGTGGACAGGGAGGAGGAGGAGAACACGGTGGCCTCACCGGCGTTGTCGTGGAAGCAGAGGGTCGAGGAAATTCCCGCGGCGGCGAACGGCATGGACGTGGACGGCGTCGTCGATCCAGAGGTTCACCAAGCTCGTGGAGGTGTCCAGGAGGTAGAGGGATAGGTGGTGGTTTGGTTTCGGGGTTTAGGAGGTGTGGAGGCGCAGCGAGGTGGGGGCGATCATCGGGATTCAGAAACGGAGCTTCTCCGGCGAGCTGACAAAGATGGAGGAATCGCGGCGAGGGAGAGGGAAACGGCGGCGGCCTCGAGGGGATAGGGGGTAGGCTAGGGCTAGGGCACCGCTGCGGGATTCAGGGGTAGTTATAGGGCTGCGGGAGCCCTGGTGGCCGTCGCTCGGCCGCGGCAGCGACGTGGCACCGGCCAGATTGCTGCCGTACGAATAGACGAAGGGGGACAGGAGCGAACCGGTACGCGGGTAAGTTAGCGGGCTGGGCCGCGCTAGGAGTTAGCTGCCGCGCGCGCGTGTGTGTTTCCTTTTCTTTTTTTTTTGTTCTGCTGTTTTTTTTTGTAGCAAAATGAAAATGGAAGGATTTGATGGTTTTTAGAGTTAGGAAAATTTTGAAAAAAATATGGTTAGGTTAGTTTTTTCATTAGCAACTAAATGCTAACTTTAATTTCCAAAAGTTTTCAAATTTAAAGTGCTGTTTGGAATTAATTCATATTTGGATGATTTGAGTATTAAAATGATTATTGAAACCAAAATTTTAGATAGGGTGACCCAAAATAACTTTAATTGGAAACAAATGAGTATATTTGTTTTGGTAATTTTATAATTTCAATTGGGGTGCTGTTTGGTGATTTGATTTGAATTTGAAAGCAATTTGGAATTATTTAATTGAAATAGAACCACCATTTTACTAGTTGACCAAATGTGGAATAATTGGAAACAAAAGTTTGTTTGAGTTGAACTTTTATTTGAAAACAAGATTGTAACATGGCAAGTATGATAACAAGTTGAATAATGTTTGGATTCCAATATGAAAACAGAATAAAAACAGAAGCAAAACAAATAGTAAACAAATGCAAACAAGGAAATAAACATGATGACATGATGCAATAATTTAAGTAAATAGGAAATCAAACATCCTAAGGGATATTTTCATACTTGGGATGTTACAAAACGCCCCCCCTTGAAGGAATCGCGCCCCGAGATTCCTTACTGAGAAGCGAAAAGGTCCGGATACTTCTTTCGAAGATCCTCTTCGGTCTCCCACGTTGCCTCTTTATCGGAATGATGCGACCACTGCACTTTCAAGAACTTGGTGCTCTTGTTGCGAGTCTTACGCTCGGTCTCATCGAGAATACGAATAGGGTGCTCCTCATAAGAGAGATCATCTTGCAGTTCAATGGAATCATGATCAACTGCACGATCTGGATCTTTGAAACACTTCTTGAGCTGTGACACGTGGAACACATCGTGCACCTTGGATAGCTTTTCTGGAAGTTCAAGACGATAGGCATTTTCCGCACGCCTTGAGAGGATGTTGAAAGGACCAATGTATCTTGGTGCAAGCTTTCCTTTCACACCAAAACGATGAGTGCCTCTGAGGGGAGTTACACGGAGATATGCTTTGTCACCAGGTGCATAGATCATATCCTTGTGCTCGCTGTCATAGTAGCTTTTCTGACGAGACTGAGCAATCTTAAGATTGTCACGAATGATACGAACTTTCTCCTCGGCTTCCTTAACAATGTCAGGGCCTAAGAGTGAACGTTCACCAGCTCCAGACCAATTGATTGGACTCCTGCATCTGCGGCCATAGAGTGCTTCAAATGCTGCCATGCCTAGGCTTGCCTGGTAGCTGTTGTTGTAGGAGAATTCAGCATATGGAAGGCAATCCTCCCATTTCATGCCAAAGGAGAGACCACATGCTCTAAGCATATCCTCGAGAATCTGATTGACTCTTTCGACTTGCCCCTGAGACTGAGGGTGATAAGCTGTGCTGAACAGAAGTTTGGTGCCCAATGCATCTTGGAAACTCTTCCAGAAATGAGAAGTGAATATGCTTCCACGATCTGAGCTTATTTCCAATGGAACACCATGAACGGGAACAATCTTTGCTGTGTAGAGCTCTGCTAACTGGCTAGCTGAGATTGTTTCTTTGACAGCAAAGAAATGAGCTACCTTAGTGAGACGATCAATAACAACGAAGATTGCATCGTTGCCCTTTTTGGACTTTGGAAAACCAGTGACGAAGTCCATTTCAATCATGTCCCACTTCCACTCAGGAATTTTCAGAGGTTGAAGTAGACCTGCTGTTTTCTGATGGACTTCCTTAACACATTGACAAACGTCGCATTCAGAAACGTATTGAGCAATTTCACGTTTCATGCCAGGCCACCAATACAGAGTCTTGAGATCCTGGTACATCTTTGTACTTCCAGGATGGATGGAGAGAGGAGTTTCATGAGCCTCCTTGAGAATGACATCTTTGAGACTTTGAACTTGAGGAACTGCAATGCGTCCTTCGAAGAACACAGTTCCTTTGTCATCAATTGAGAAGGACTTGAATTTATCATTGCCTTCTTTGATGTGCTCTACAATGTTCTTGATTTCAGCATCACGAAGTTGTTCAGAACGAATCTTGTCCTCGAGAGTTGGGCTGGCTGTCAAGCTAGCAAGATATCCTTGAGGAACAAGACCAAGGTTCAGCTTCTGGAATTCTTCATGAAGTGGAGGTTGGCTTTCCATGATCATGAGATTATTGCAATAGGACTTGCAACTGAGAGCATCGGCCATAACATTAGCCTTTCCTGGAGTGTAAGAAATGGTGACATCGAAGTCTTTAATCTTTTCAATCCATCTCCTTTGCCTGAGGTTTAGATCTGGTTGAGTGAAGATGTATTTCAGACTCTTATGATCGGAAAAGATTTCAGTGCGGTTACCCAACAAGTATTGTCTCCATTTCTTGAGGGCAAACACAACTGCTGCAAGTTCAAGATCATGTGTGGGATAGTTTTGCTCATGTGCATTCAACTGACGTGAAGCATAAGCCACAACTTGACGTTCTTGCATAAGAACTGCACCTAGACCTTGGAGAGATGCATCGCAGAATATCTGGAAAGGTTTGGTAGTATCTGGGCCAACCAGAACTGGGGTGGAAGTGAGTTTAGTCTTTAGGAGATTGAAACTTTCATCACACTGTGGAGACCAAACGAACTTCTTGTCCTTCTTTGTGAGATCAGTGAGAGGTTTCGCAATCTTGGAGAAGTTTTGGACGAAACGACGACAATAGATAGCCAAGCCAAGAAAACTTCTGCCTTGTTTCACCGTCTTAGGAGGTTTCCAATCAACAATTGCCTTAACCTTTTCTGGGTCAATGGCTATGCCTTTGGCAGAGATGATATGACCAAGGTAAGCAACTTCTGGAATCCAGAACTCACATTTGGAGAATTTGGCATACAAACGATGCTCGCGAAGTTTCATGAGAGTGAGACGAAGATGTTCTCCATGCTCTTCCTCGGATTTGGAGTAGACTAGAATGTCATCAAGATATACCACAACGAACTTGTCGAGGTATTCATGGAAGACAGAATTCATGAGTCTTGAGAACGTCGCCGGTGCATTGGTGAGACCAAAGGACATGACGGTGTATTCATATAGACCGTACCGAGTGGTGAAAGCTGTTTTTGGAATATCCTCCTTTCTGATCTTTATCTGATGGTAACCCATCCTCAAGTCCAACTTTGAGAATATTGAGGCTCCAGCAAGTTGATCAAAAAGATCATCGATACGAGGAATTGGATACTTGTTTTTGATAGTTTTCTCGTTGAGAGGACGATAGTCAACCACGAGTCTCTTTGTTTGATCCTTCTTGGCAACAAACAGAGTTGGGCAACCCCAAGCGGAGGAACTAGGCTGAATGTAACCTTTCTCCATGTACATATCGATTTGCTCCTTCAACAATTTCAGTTCAGGAGGAGCTATCTTGTATGGATGCTTAGAGATTGGAGCAGTACCTGGCTCAAGCTCGATCACGAACTCAACTTCTCTGTCCGGAGGCATCCCTGGCAACTCTTCTGGAAAGACGTCAGGGAATTCACAAACCACTGGAACATTTTCAATTGCAGGAAGGGGTTTTGCATCGAGGTTGAACAGCTTAACAGAACTTGATCCATATGGAGAATAGACTATCTGGCCAGAAGGGTGTGAGAGAGTTATTGACTTTTGAGCACAGTCAATTTTAGCTTCATTGGTCTTCAACCAATCCATGCCCAGAATGACATCAATGTCAGAATTTCCCAGCAACATGAGTGAAGCAAGGAATATGCGACCTCCAATTAGGATTTGATTGTCCGTACTTATCTTGGAAGTCAACATTTTAGATCCCGGAGAGTGAACAGAGATTTGATTGCTTAGTGGAACCAGAACTAGGTTGTATGCTGTTGCAAAGATCTTTGACACAAAAGAATGCGATGCTCCGGTATCAAACAACACTTTAGCTGGAAAAGAGTTTACGGGTAATATACCGAGAACGACGTCAGCAGCTTCCTCAGCTTTGTCGGCCTTGATATGATTCACCCTCGCGGTCCTCCCGACAGGCCTGTTGTTGGAGTTGAAGCCTTTAGCCGGGGGAGCATGCACCATTGCCTGGTTGGTGTTGGGGCGAGGAGGTGGAGGTAGCTGTCTCTGAGTGCACTTATCAGCGTAGTGTCCAGTCTCCTTGCACTTGTAGCAGTGATGACACGAGGAGGACCTGGCCTTGGCTGCCCCATTGGAACCCTCTGACTCTGCATCTGAGATGGGTTCGGTGGGCGGGGAGCAAAGCCTGGAGAAGCTTGGGCATATGGAGCCCGAGTGACAGCACCATTTGGCACCCAGATGCGACGCTTCTGCGGAGGGGTGGTCATGTTGGAGGAGGAACCACCCTCACGTGAGTGCTTGCGGGACTCCTCGAACGCCTTGCGCCCATTTTCCTCATTGAGCGCGGTGTTCACAAGCTCCTCGAAGTCCTTGCACTTGATGTTGGTGAGTGCGTACTTGAGTTCCGGGTTAAAACCTCGGCGGAACCTTGCCATCTTCTTAGCCTCATTGGACACCTCATCACCAGCGTATCGAGCGAGACGATTGAACTCGTTCTGATAGCCAATGACGTCCAGCTTGCCTTGCTTAAGAGAGCAAAACTCTTCACGCATCCTTTCCATGAGACCATCTGGGATGTGGTGCTTCAGGAAGGCATCCTTGAAACAGCCCCAGGTGATAGGATAGCCAGCTCTCATGGTCTGTAGTTCTCCCACCAAGTAGCTGCCTGACCCTTCAGTAGGTAGGTGGCATACTTGACTTTGTCTTCCTCAGCAACGTGAGCAATGTCCAGAGCCCTGGTCATCTCCCGGATCCAGTCATCAGCATCCAGAGGCTCACGTGTTGCCACGAAAGCTCTCGGACCCATACTGAGGAACTCCTTGATGCTGACCCGTGGAGCATTCTGGTTGTTGTGCTGGTTAGCCTGGAACTAGGCCATCTGCGTCACGACCTGAGTCATCTGAGTCAAGAGCTCCGTGATTGGCGGTGGCTCAGGCGGGTTGCTCCTTGTTGGCGGCATCCTGAATAGACATGCATTTTAGCTCAACAACAGAAAAGGATAGACTTGGTAACCGAAAGATAGATTATTCCGACGCATGAATAGATAACCAACAGGTACATCATCACATGTTCAAACACATCAGAATATCCAACACACCAATACATGGTTCGAAAGCCAAAGGATAACTAAACATAGCTAGGAATGGATACATCGGTACTCCCATGCTCATCACGCAGGACGGCGGTGAGTAGTACGACGAGAGGTACGGTGAGGAGGAATCCCACGAAATTAGGTAGAACGACGATCCACATAGATCTGACGTGGCCTGAGAGCGACTCTAGGTGTGGTGAAGTACACAGCGTCGACTCCCTGTGCTCCAAAGCGTGGAATCCCGGTGTAACCAGCACCGAGGTTGAGGAGTGGACCTCTGATAGGCTCGTAACCTCCAGCATCTGGCAGACGACGTCCAACTGGCTGATCGAAACGTGCAAAGCGCTCATCTCCAACAAAGTCTGTGGTGTACGTCGCCAGACGAGTCAAAGCAAGGTAGAGCTGCTCTCTGACTGAGGCCAACTCCTGAGAAAGTGTGGTGGCAACTGCGTCACTGTGCCTCACAAACTGAGCGGTGGTGTGCAGCCTGGTGTTATCATGCTCGTAGACATCCAAGTTGTCGTAGAGAGTGAAGTGAGCTCCCTCCGAAGTGATGTAACCACGGGGGATGTGGCGATAGATAGAATCGTCAAACCCCAGTAGTCAGCACGAAGGACGGTGAGACTCACATAAGCTGCCTGCTGCACAGCCATATCCACTATGGAACCTACTGCCTCGTAGCGGTGGGCTACACTCATGCCATCATCTGACAGAATGTAGACGATAGCCTGGTAGTAGGTCTGGTCAAACTCTCGCTGCTGCTCGTAGACCTGGTACTCTGGTGCCCAACGGAACCCCAGATAAGTGACCATGTCTCTCAGCATCTCCGGATAACCGGCGGTGCTCTCACAACGAGTCATCCGAACCACCTGCGGGTAGAACCTGAGATCCATCTGCAGATGATCGGGGAAGTTTTGATTAGACGCCGGTAGAGAACTGAAGTGGAAAGCAACAACAAGATTTCAACGGACGATAAGGATGTTGAAAAGAACAGGATATTGAAGCAACATCGGGAAACACGAGACCAAAAACTCCTGAGGTACTACGGAGAACCCAAAACACATGAAAACCTAACTTGAAAGTTTAGATGAGAAGGGAAAACAACGTTGCACTTCCTTACCAGAAAAGGGAGGGTGGGTGGGGAAAGAAGAAAAATGGCAGAATTCCTACTCTCACGTTTCATTTTTCCTATATAGCTACAAAATAGTTTCTAGACTCAACTGCGACCAGTAAAAGGGATCCTACAGGCAGACAGGCTCTGATACCATTTGTCGCACCCGGACTTCTAGAGGATACTCACCGTATAAACTGAACAGTATTTTGATTGGATTACGGGGCTTACCGGCACCCACATCTCTTACGAGTAGGCCAACACTTATGTGTGACAACCAATCTTTACTATTCACCGTCGATGTAAACTATCCCGTAGAAATCAGGACACTACCATTGACGTACTTCATACCATACACACATGGTGCGTCAACGGCTTGTAACAGAATGATAGCACAACATATCTCTAAGACACAAAAGATTTAAATAAGTTGCAACTGGCCCTCACTAGGGCAGAGAATAGCAAATACAATCATCCAGAGGACACATGTCCCAACATAACATCATTACATTTCAGCGGAAGCATTCAAAGGGGTCTGAGTACAGACAAATCCAAATAGGCTTAAGAAGCCGGGAAAATGAAAGAAAGACGGATGCCATCCACGTAGTCTCGGATCCTGCCCGGGTCCGCTACCTACTCGTCAGCAGCCTCGTCAAACTCCACGTAGTAGCCGTCACCTGGATCCTCGTAAGCGTAGTCTGCGGAAACCACAGCCCCAAAGGGGTCAGTACATCCAAGTACTGGCAAGCAAGACTCACAGTTCACCAAAGTGTAACCCGTCAACACCAAGCGCAGATGCCTTGGGTTCAACGGAAGAAAAGGGATATAAAAGATGCTGCTACTGGCTGCGCTAACCAACTACAGAAAACTACAACTTCCAACTAACAGAAAGGGGAAAAGATAGCGTATAGTAACCAACTGAAAGGTAACATCAACCAAACCCATCCTGGACCTCGCCCCTTATCCAAAGAAGCAGTCCGAGGATAACTCACACAGTTGGATTAATGAATAATGGATCAAGTTGTTGTGTCAATAAGTCTATTACTAGTCAAGTTATCAATAGATAGGTGTAAGTTGTTCTGAGTACTTGTTAGCCAGTACTTTCACCAAGTTAACCATAACCGCGGAAAACACGGCTTCTCGAGAAGATTTATCCCTGCAGGGTTGCACCAATTTGGCCGTACACGTAAGAATAACCCGCCAGATGGGATGCCTCCCACCAAGCGGGGTACTCAACACAACCCAACTCTTCTTCGCATCAAGCCCAAAGCACCTTGGGCGCACGGCTAATCGAGCCCCGAAGAAAGGGGACCCTCATAGCACTCTAAGACCGTGTCCCCCTATATGCAGACTACAAAAGTTCCACCCTGCGCTGGACTCGCAAAAACATGCATGCGGCAAATGGAAAACACGAACTAAATGAGGCGATTTGGACGAGATGCGAATCGAATCAAATTGAGGGGGGCGCCCATACTCGCTTCCCACATGCGGGTAGTGCGCTCATCATGGATCAGTAGACAAGACCCTTTTCCTATTAGGGTCGACACTAGCAGGCCTCAAAACCACAAGGGGCCTCCTGCCGGTGCCTTATCAGCATATTATTATTAACAGGTTGATTAATTAACATCGAGCCCCCAGAACATAATAGAAGTATAGTAACAGAAAGTAACGGGTAACAGACTCGAGCAAAACAACCTAAGCATGCTAGTAAGACACTGGCTCAAACAATGGGGTTGTAGGAGTGGAGGTGAGGCAATATCAGGGTTAAGGGATTCATGTGATAGGTTCGTATCAGAAACAACTATACATAGGGCTAGCAAAATAGACAACGGAAAGTATCGGTAACCAATGTTGAAAGGAACACAGTGGTTCATGTGAGTGATAACTTGCCTGCAAACTCAGCAGCCTGGTACTGAGCTAGATCCTCAGAAGGGGTGCTGTAAAGATCGTCTGTCTCAACGTCGTCGTCTATTCGAGAAGAAGCAAACAAACAAGACAGAAATATAAACAATCAATATCATGGCATAGTGCACAATCATGGGATGATGCATGTCAAGTTAATGGATGCATCAAAATAAAATAGTTGACATGGTGACACAATTTAAATGGACACATATGCAATTGGATTGCATATGGAAAAGGTCCATGAATTAAGTGGAAACAAATGATCTATAATTGATTACCATGTGAAAGTTTTATTAGCATGATGCGTGCATGATGATAACAACAAAATAACAACAATAGATGCAAGTGGTAAAGGATTTTAACAAGTTGGGAAAAATATTTATTAAGTTTGGAAATTTTGGGTTACTTAAAGATGTCACACAAGCATCTGTTGTTTTCATCAATTTAAAATGTTCAAAACTAATGACAAACTTCATATTTGAAAAGAATACAAAATTTTAGTTGGATTACATGTTTCAAATATTGAAAAAGGAATTACAATGATTTAATTATGAATTAACAAGATTAAACAAGTTTTAAATGAATTTAAAACAAGCATGAATTTTATTTGTTCAAAACATAAATTCAAATTCATATTTGAAAATTTTATACTTTGATGATTTGAAAACATATTTTGCATGTTCAAAAATAATTTAATTTGAGCAAGTTATGATTTTATCAAATTTAAATGATTTAAACAAGGTTTAAGTTATTTAAGCAATTTAAATTATTCAAAACATGAAACAAAATTTATATTTGAAAAGTTTATTTGAAATAGCATGGAAAACATATTTTATTTGTATTATTTGGATTAAGTATGAATTAGTTATGGATTTTATCAAATTGCAATTGAATTATTTGAATTCAAATTTTGAATTGCATTTTGAAAATTCAAAACAGAAAACAAATGCTATAGATAGATAGAAAATTTAATTTAGAGCAGTGCACATATTTTATTTTTATTAATTGGAGTTATAAAATAAAAGTTATTCACTTTTTAAGTTTAGGGACCAAACTGTAAAACAAAAGGGCTTGGATTTGAAAACAGAAAATTAGAAAACATTTTATACGCACAGGGGGTCTACCCTGGCCACTGCCAGTGGGCCACAGGGCCACTGGATGCTTGCGTGGCCACGGTGTGGCTGACAGGGGGGCCACCCTGTCAGCGCACGGTCGAAAAAGATGGGGTTTTTGCGGAGCCAGGGACTCGAACCCTGGATCTCCCCCCGTGCGCGCGCTGCCTGAACCAGTGCGCTGTGAAGCGTTTCTTGTCAGTAAACACGACGCGAACAGGTTAAGGTGTTAGCTCGTTAACTGAAACTTTAACTGACGAAAACATGACTGAAACTCTGACAGATATACTGCCGGCGGCGATCACCGTGGTGTGCTCGTGCTGCGGGTGCGTGAGCTCGTGCCAGCGCTTGCGATGCAGAGAGTGGACAGGGAGGAGGAGGAGAACACGGTGGCCTCACCGGCGTTGTCGTGGAAGCAGAGGGTCGAGGAAATTCCCGCGGCGGCGAACGGCGTGGACGTGGACGGCGTCGTCGATCCAGAGGTTCACCGAGCTCGTGGAGGTGTCTAGGAGGTAGAGGGATAGGTGGTGGTTTGGTTTCGGGGTTTAGGAGGTGTGGAGGCGCGGCGAGGTGGAGGCGATCATCGGGATTCAAAAACGGAGCTTCTCCAGCGAGCTGACAGAGAGGGAGGAATCGCGGCGAGGGAGAGGGAAACGGCGGCGGCCTCGAGGGGATAGGGGGTAGTCTAGGGCTAGGGCACCGCTGCGGGGTTCAGGGGTAGTTATAGGGCTGCGGGAGCCCTGGTGGCCGTCGCTCGGCCGCGGCGGCGAGGTGGCACTGGCCAGATTGCTGCCGTACGAATAGACGAAGGGGGACAGGAGCGAACCGGTACGCGGGTAAGTTAGCGGGCTGGGCCGCGCTAGGAGTTAGCTGCCCCGCGCGCGTGTGTGTTTCCTTTTTTTTTGTTCTGCTGTCTTTTTTTGTAGCAAAATGAAAATGGAAGGATTTGATGGTTTTTAGAGTTAGGAAAAATTTGAAAAAAATATGGTTAGGTTAGTTTTTTCATTAGCAACTAAATGCTAACTTTAATTTCCAAAAGTTTTCAAATTTAAAGTGTTGTTTGGAATTAATTCATATTTGGATGATTTGAGTATTAAAATGATTATTGAAACCAAAATTTTAGATAGGGTGACCCAAAATAACTTTAATTGGAAACAAATGAGTATATTTGTTTTGGTAATTTTATAATTTCAAATTGGGGTGCTGTTTGGTGATTTGATTTGAATTTGAAAGCAATTTGGAATTATTTAATTGAAATAGAACCACCATTTTACTAGTTGACCAAATGTGGAATAATTGGAAACAAAAGTTTGTTTGAGTTGAACTTTTATTTGAAAACAAGATTGTAACATGACAAGTATGATAACAAGTTGAATAATGTTTGGATTCCAATATGAAAACAGAATAAAAACAGAAGCAAAACAAATAGTAAACAAATGCAAACAAGGAAATAAACATGATGACATGATGCAATACTTTAAGTAAACAGGAAATCAAACATCCTAAGGGATATTTTCATACTTGGGATGTTACAAACGGTATCCTCTTTTCTACACGTATGATAGAGTCTTTGATATTCGCTGAATTGGTGGGGTGAGATTTTTGGTGAATTTGGGTCACTGATTGGTGGCCCCGCGGTGTCCCTGATCCCACTTGCCAGTGACTAAATGTCACATCATTCTAAGTTGACTAAGTCAGCCGGCGCGTTCCCACCATGCATGCATGCGCACACGATATGGCGACCAGTCGAAGCGGTCTCGAAACGGCACTCTGTATATAATGCTCCTGCCGTATCGCCTCTCTCTACCCCATCCATTCTCCCCCCATTTCTAGCAAAAAACCCCAGCCCTCCTCTTCTCTCCCAACTGCCGAGCGCACAACCGCGAGGCTGTTCCGCAGAATGGAAGGTTCGCAGCAGGAGAACGACAACGTCGTCCCTTCTGTTGTCGTCGCCGCAGGAGTCGCCCTTGGCGGTTCCAGTTCGTCGCAGCCGCAGGAGCTCGTCGCCGCCGCAGGTTCGTCGGCCGGCCATGGCGATTTGAGTGCACCGCCTGCTCCTGCCGCGGTGGAGGCGCCTGCTTCTTTCCCTCTCTTGGCAGATCTGGATGATCCCTATGGGGATTACCCTGCGTTCGACGAGGACGTCGACGACCAGGACTCTGAGGTATCTATGTCCAGGCCGGCTTAGTTTATTGTCAAAGATCCAGGGTTTATGCATGACTGCACGCAAGTTCGGGCTTCTTGTGTTTGTAGTTGCATGTATACTTTGGTTTTTTTTGTAAAGTTTGGGCTTCTGGTGTTTGCGGTTGTATCTGTTCTTTAGAGATTCGGGGTTTTTTGTATTCGGGATTAAAAGGTTTGTAGTTGGATCTGTACCTAGGGATTTGAGGGTTTTTTGTACACGCAAGTTCAAGATTCAGAGGTCTGCTTGCATCTGTACTTACTACTTAGAGACCAAAGGAAAAACACTGTAGAAAAATAGACATGTACTAGACACTAAATTGACAATATAGATGTCCTGCTGTGAAACTAATAATTAACATCTATGCATGAATCTTTTTAAATCATCTTCTATATAGAGTTATGGATGATCAAATATAGATGAGAGTTGATTCAGAGGCTGTAGTTGCATATGTACTTAGGGGTTCGCAGGTTTTTTGTATTTTAGGGATTCAGATGTTGTAGTTGCATCTGTTATTATCGCTTCTAGTTTTTTGTGTGCATGTTAGCATGCATATGAGTTAGAGATTCTACGTTTTTGGAGGCATTTTCAATTTGTGTAGTTATTTTGCCTCGCAGACACTCTTGACACATTATGAATTTGTTGCAAAATCACATATTGTACCCCCGTGCATGATAATTACTTGATCTAGTTTATGCATATAATTAAAGAACGATTCTTGTATGATATTTTTTATCTGGTAAGGTATAATAATATGTTCTGATTAGAATATTAATATATTGAATGCTATCTTAGATCATCAATGAATTCCTGATGTTTTATTATCTGTTTTTGTGCATTAGTTCACCAAATATATATAGTGGAAACTGTAATGTTGTATAAAATTCGACACATTTTCTCAACATTGATGTCCTCTTTAGGGCGCATCTGCTAATTAAGTTACTTGATGAAGTGTATGCAAATAAATGAAGAACTACTATTTCTTTATGTTTTTTGTGATCTGGTTAGGTATATTACTCTTTTGCCAATAAGATTGTGTTGCTAACTTTTGTTATATTGCAAATTTGCAGGAAGAAGATCTGGAAGTCGGCTCCCAAGACAATGTTTGGGCCTACATGTTGGCAAGATTCCCCGAGTTCTATCAGTTTCGGGAGTTTCGGGCTCTAAGTAGTACTCGAACCCGCTAGAGAGAATCCGACGCCGGTGAAGCCCTAACAGAGAGAAAGAGGGAATCTTGGGATTAAAAGACACAAGACACACTATAACACACATGGTATGGCATACCATCGTATTTTGTGGCATTCAGACGGTCTGGAGGCCCCTCTCCGGAGAAACCACAGCCCCGCTGGGGAAAAAAACGGAACTGCCATTCTTGTCCCTCTACGTTAGGCGGAAGGGGGTAGAAAAGTGGAACCAACTGCTTGGTTGTATTAGGTTAGGCCCAAGGAACACCCAAGACATTGGCAGGTCCCACCTCTTGGCAAGATTCCCCGAGTTCCGTCAGTTCCGGGAGTTTCAGGCTCTAAGTAGTCATGGAACCCGCTAGAGAGAATCTGACGCCGGTGAAGCCCTAACACAGAGAGAGAGGGAATCATGGGCATCCAAGACCCACGAAACAATATAACATACATGGTATGGAATACCATGGGATTTGGTGGCATTCATACAATCTGGAGGCCTCTCTCCGGAGAAACCACAGCCCCGCTGGGAAAAAAGATGGAACTGCTGTTCTGGCCCCTCTACGTTAGGCGGAAGGGGGTAGAAAAGTGGAACCAACTTCTTGGTTGTATTAGGTTAGGCCCAAGGAACACCCAATAAAATGTTAGGGACCACCTCTTCGCAAGATTCCCCCAGTTCCGTCAGATCCGGGAGTTTCGGGCTCTAAGTAATCCTGGAACCCGCCAGAGAGAATCTGACACCGGTGAAGCCCTAACACAGAGAGAGCGAGTGAATTTTGGGAATACAATACCCATGCCACATTATAATACACATGGTATTCCATACCATGGGATTTGGTGCAATTCCGACGATCTGGAGCCCCCTCTCCATAGAAACCATAGCCCCGCTGGGAAAAAGACGAAACTGCCGTTTGGGCCCCTCTACTTGAGCAGGAAAGGGGTAGCATAGTGGAACCAATTGCTTGTTTGTGTTAGGTTAGGCCCAAGTAACACCCAATAAAATGGTTGTTCCCACCTCTTGGCAAGATTCCACGAGTGCCATCAGTTTAGGGAGTTTCAGGCACTAAGTAGTCCTGGAACCTGCCAGAGAGAATCTGACGCGCCGGTGAAGCCCTAACACAGAGAGAGAGGGAATCTTGGGCATCCAAGACCCATTACACACTATACAAACACATGGTATGGCATACCATTGTGTATTTGGTGGAATTTAGACGATCCGGAGGCCCCTCTCCAGAGAAACCATAGCCTCGCTGGAAAAAAGACGGTAAGTGTTGTCTATAACTACATTTGTTCTGCATATTCCTTGGTAAGTGTTCGATTATCTCATTGATTTCTGTGTGCTTCTTTACTATGAGGCCCCAATTATGATTTTGTCTGTAATGCATGAGCCATATTGGTTCTGCATATTCCTTGGCAAGTGTTCGATAATTTCATTGATTTGTGTGTGCTTCTTTACTATGAGGCCCCTATCTAGGCTTGGTTCTCTGCCGCTGATTAATATACAGCAATGTCTCCAACAGTTGGCGTACCATAGAAAAAAGAGTGCCATATTTGTGTTTGATCAGAGTGTCGATGATTAAACTATGCAATGTTAAAATGCAGAGGGAGACTCCTCTAGACCTAGTAGCGTTTACAAGGACCTAGTAGCTTATTTATTCCACCGGGTCTAGTGGTTTATCACCTCTGTACTTGTGTCATTTGTACACGTGAGGCAATTTTGTCACTCATCTTTGTATGTTTGGAAGTATATCTGCTTCTTTTTTGTAGATGTGCTAAACATGTATGATGCTTTTCTAGTGTTTCTGTGGACGCGGTTTCGGAAAGTTCCAGTGGATGATGTGAACCTCTGGATGTGGCTTCAGAATGCATGCTGGCATAGGAAAATATCCGTTGGATGATGTGAAACTGTGGATATGGCTTCGGAGTGGATGTTGGCAAGTTCTGGTTAACTGTGGACCTGTTGTTGTACCTTTTGTGATGCTAATTTCAGTTACGATAAATCTCCTATGTTTCGGAGTGCATGTAACCTGAATGATGGCGCGGAAGAGACATTGAAGAGGGCGAGGAGGCAGTATATTAGTATTAGCACTAGGGTATCCATTATTGCAAATGTAAAACCATGTCGATTCAGTTCCATTTCGGAGTGCATTTTATGATTTAGATCTCCTATATATTTGGTAATTTGGTTGACACTCGCCACGTGGGATACCCGGTTAGCTCTCCTCTCCACTCCCAAACTGTGGATAATGCCGCGGCTCCCCATACGGGCGCAGAACGCTCTCCTCTCTACTCCCAAACTGTTCGTCTGTGCCACACCTCTCTACTCCCCTTTGCTGTGTGCAGATCCACCGGTACCATGTCTGGCCGTCGCGAGGAGGGCCGCCAGCAGCAGATCCACGGGTACTTTCCCCGGCGCAACGTGCAAGGCGCGGAGCGTGCGCGTGCCCGCGAGGCGTACCGGCGCGAGGTGCATCAGGCCAACTCCTCCCGCGCACCACCACCTAGGCTCCACCCATCGCACCTTAGGACGTCGAGGAGGAAGAAGAGGAGGAGTATCTCACCACCAAGTTCCACAACGATGCCCTGAAGTGGCCCCACATGCAGGCGGGGATTTTAGCGTCCTTAGAGAGTTTCACGGCAGAAGAGCTCCGGCAAGCGAGGCTCGCCCGGCTTTTCACTATCAAGCTAGAGGCCAACACCGCGGAAGCGATCCGCCATTCGATGCAGAATGAAGATGCGGCGGCTCTAGCGGAGGCGCGGCGGCGCACCCTTAGCTAGGACGCTAGGTCCGGTGTCTATCCTTTTATTTTTTGTGATTAGTTTCAGAAACGGCTTGTTCACTGTGATGATTTCGAAGATTATGTGCATGCTTAATTTCGAAGATTATGTGGATGCTTATTTACCGTGGATGACAAGTGGGGTCCAGGCATCAACTGGTCGGTCGTAGCCAGTCAAAGCACTCACATAGGGTAGGATGTGTGGCCCCAAGAAAAATACGCGACGTTCTACGTGACCAAACAAGTTTCGTCGAAGGCAACTGGGCTCTTAGTGGGCTACTAGGCCGGAGACGAAAATCTGCGACGTAAAACTAGCAAAAATTTGAGCAAAACCAGTCTGCGACGGACCAAACCAATACGTCGAGAGTAAACTCCACTTTTCAGCCATTTGCGACGGAAACTCGCGATGTTATCAAAACGTTTTGCTCAAAACGTTCTTGGTCGCACGGAATTTGGTAGTGATGTAGGTAGGTATGGTCAACACAATGGGAAAAATTTGCTTTTAGGGAGTTAGATGCACGAGTAAAGCTCATACTCAGTACAGGTGGAGGCTAGCTAAAGACCCGGAGCGATAAATCAAGAGAGCATAAGAAGCCTAATCATGCATAGCGACATAAACATCATTAATCAAAGAATAAGTGGTACCACAAGTTCAAAAACTAAATTATCATGATGTATATTTGTGACTGGTTCATAGTCATAAACATGGTGTGAGCATGCGCCAAGTCAACCAAACAAAACATTCAAAGGAGAACACCACAAATTTATGCTTCAATATGACAAGAACAACTCATGATTCTTTCAATGGCACATTAAACACTGTATGATATTTGAGGCTAATCATTCTACTCAATAACCACTAGGCTTAGAACTAAAATAACATCTAGCATGATATGAAAAATTCTAGCCACGGTCTATACAAGCTTCTACTTGCACCGTTAAAAATTCTACTTCAAGCAGTAATTTCTTTTCCCGACAAGCACCATATAAAATACTAGGCGGGGAGGCGCGCTTCGCCGCGCCGTCGTCCAGTCGTTGTTACATGGTTCATCCAGTGCAATGCACCTCTGTGCAGGGGCAGACCCAGGATGAAATTGAGCCGGTGTCATCACATTAGTTCTACACGTTGTTCTTTTTTATTTTGGGGTGTCACACAGTACATATACGTGAAGCATAGTGAAGACATGTATTTTTACCCGGTGTCCTGTGACACCTGTTGGCTCTACTTGGGTACGCCCCTGCCGCTATGGTGTCATTATCTATAGCCCGGGTGTGTACACGTTGTCAGTGCAGCGCTATATTCCTTCACTGTGTCAGGTAGGTATAGAGCGGCACGTACTCATGGTGAAGATGCTCGTGTAGCTCGGCGACACGGTTGGACATGAGCACAAAAGTACTAAATGCATAGCTTGTGGAGGCAACGGGAGGAAGGTAAAACATAACCAAAGCAGTATCTCTAACGACACACAAGTTTTGAGCACAAGGAATTAATCCATCCGAAAGACACGTCACAGCACCGAACACGGACACACTGCACATCGACGTAAGATAAAGCCACAGACAACACACAGTTGTTCAGAACATAGACCGAGTGCAATATAGATCCCAAACAACACATAATCGTGCACAACACATATCCTAGTTCATCAGCTCTCTACTAACACATACTTACATACCAACTTAAAAAAACGACCAAGTTCTTCTACAGAGATACCATACGGCCACACAGAAACCAAACGTACATAGTATTAGACGATGCATCACATGCCTCTCAGACGCAGTTCATTTCAACCAAAATACAGCTATGGCAGGCTGAAAATATGACTAATACTAAGTTAGGTACCTCACGCCTGAAGGAAAAAAGAGTATAAACATGTCGCTCAAGCAATCACCATAGTAACTTCTTCCCCATCCTTGCAGTACACTCCCCGCGACAAAGAAAACATCAGAGGAAGAATCATCACCCAGTAAGCATCATGAAGAAAGAAAATCAGACAGAAAAACATACTTTTTCTCAAGACGGTCTCCAAAAGATGGTTCAAACATACCTTTTCTCAATACGATCTCTGAAATATGGTTCCAGATCAGTGGCATGTCTCAAGTGAACTTTCCTGAAGCAACACAAAAATTCAGCAAAGTTTCTTGACTGTCCAATGGAATTTGATATCTGAAAAATATACACAAACCGAAACCGAAATAACTGGAGACGGCATAATGTGTAGTAAGTATCATCTAATCCTCGGTGTCTCCGGAACCTTCAATAGAAACATTGATAGTGAATTCAACAACTTAAAACTGAACCCAAAATTGTTAAATTAGCAAGAAGGGGCTATACCTCCTGCACAACAAAGCTAGTAGCGGAGCGGTTTAAAGCCTCAGGTGTTTTTCCAGAAGTTGCAAGCAAAGCTTCTAGCTCAACGAAGACAGAGCTATCTTCAGGTTAGAACTTAAGGACCTTGAGGCATATTTTCAGGTTGCGGAATGAAAATCGACACACACTGACATCAACGACATAACTCCTTCCTGTTTTCTGCAACCAGGATGGCAGCAGTTTTGCCAACAAAATCCCGAGCCCCACCGAAGAAAACCATCTCCACAAAAGCTCCATCTCCAGACGACACTACGGGAAGGCCACACATGAAATAAATAACCGAAAAGAAAAGCAATGAGTATTTACGATACACGACGAACAAAACAAATGGAGATCGCTATTTTGCAGCCTACACCAACCTCAGACTTGCACCTCCGCCACCACACTTTTCGGTTGGTGCATATATAGGTAGTTACTTCCTCAACGGACTTCCAGTTGCAGTCGTTGCAAGATAGGAACCACTATCCCTGGTTAGACTGTAGACATTCGATCAAAACTCTCCTCCTAAATTTCTTACCCTGCAAAAATAAATCAGCATCCACCACACCGTGCAACGATGGCAGACCAAAATGGAAAAAATGTGTGCACCGTAGCGACATGCGGATTCCTACCAGCCAGTTCTGGTGACAACCTGGACCTCATTGGATTCAAAAGGCTGGCTTATTTCCACAATAAGCTCAGCTGGGTGAGAAGATCATACATACAACCTACCAAAAACTTTAGAAGTGAATAAACACGATATGGTGGGGTTATCTAAAAATAATATTCAGAAATATCCGCATGAGTCAAAAGCATGGAATCATAGAAATTGGCCACCAAAGACATCATTTCCGTGCACAGAAAAGGGGGTCAATAAATATCAAAGGAAAAGACCATCTCTATAAACTTTGGCAATTTTTTATAAGGAGAACATAAAAAGTGATGCAAGCAGCAAGGAGTGTTCACCAAAACTAAAAATTCTTACATATTACAGACATTGCAAATTAGAGAACATTATTGGCTAAACCAAAGAAAATCCTTGTATGAGCAAAAGAAAAAGGCAATCAACCTAACGGCCTCACAGCCAATCCACTGATGCGTAGCTACTGCAAAGCTATGCAGAAATGTGAAAAATGAACTTCTTATAAATAACACAAGTATACAACAATTAGAGTATTTTCGTATAAATATACGTTGTCTGAATTCATGTATGTATTAATACAAAACATGGGAAGGAAAGAAGAATCAAAACCGTTTGCACACACCAAAATGAATATGTATAAGACTGTTTTGCAACAAAATAAAGTGAAAACTTAATTTGACAAGTGACTATTCTACACCTAAAAATATTCAGCTATCTTCAGGGTAATCAAGCGCAACCTTTATTAAGTATCATGTTCATTTTTAGACAATAATATTGCAAATTCTGCCGAATCCGGTCTGCCAAGATTCTTTTAACCTATATTAGCCAGAACAAATAAGGCCTCGGTTACCCTTTGTAGTAACGTCCATGGTGGCAGAACAACAAATCGACACCATATTGTTCTGTCAATGCATATATTAAAAAAACATTGTAAATATGGACCATGATCTCCAATGTACCCTTGTTCTTAACTTCTCATATGTCTACGAATGGAACCATGGAAACCGGTAAAGCATTTGGGTCTACCAAATTTAAATCACAGATCAACAGAAAGCGATGTGTTCTACCAAAGCAGAAACAGTATTCCAGACACTATGCCTAGTTGCCCACGCCATTTATAAAGATCGCAGTAAGTAACATACTATAAAATCCGAAGACGACACAGCTCATACAGACAACTACTTCATCCCTAATTAATCATGTGCTAGTTACGTCCTGCGCCGACATTTGCGAGTAATAAGTCTGTAAGCATAGCCTTTTGTTGATTGCAAAAAGCAATACACACGATGATGCGTGCTACCGCTACGGCAAATAGTATCAAAATAAGAACAACAAAACAAACCGAAGCGCAGGGCGCCGGAGGCGACCGAGCGGTGGCCGTGGAGGGTCGCCTGGCAGGCTCCCGTCTCGGCGTCCCACGGCCTTATGCTCACATCCGCATGGCCGCTCGCAATCTGCAGAGAAATCATACTGGGTCAGAGAGAAAGGTGAGGAATTGGAAGGAATGGGAGCGAGGGGTCGACAACAACAGTAGTGGTATCGAGGAGGCGGAGGTGAGGCAGGAGACGATGAGAGCGGGGGAGGAGGAGGAGGGGGTTAACGTGGCGGAGGGGAGTCCGCGCTTGAGGTCCACTGCGGCTAAGCGGTCGAGGCCGGCGGCGAGGAGGAGGCGGCCGGAGGGGTCATAGACGACGTTGGACTCCGGGGAGGCGACGACGCCGAAGGAGAGCACCGGCTCGTAACGGAGGTAGGCCTGCACCATGGCCGCCGACAAAGTAGGGAGAGGGTTGTGTACGGGTTAGATATCGGCAACCAGACCCTACCAGGACTCTTCCTTCGGGGCACTCGCGACCCTCCCTGCCGAGCCAACGGAGCAACAGTCCATACCAACGAAAGAAAATCTGCCGTCCCAAAGAACATCTCTGCACCTCCATAGCTCCGAATCAACCCCAAGAGGCAGCAACACGGAGAAAACTAGGCGAGGCTACCCCACCCACCATAAAATAAAGTAAAGGTTGCAGCCACCGACAAGTGGTGTCCAAGTTGTAGGGGCAAAAAAAAGGATGGTAGGAACTATTCAACGGAGGCAAAATCAATCAAGCAATCGATACGCGAACGCGTGGGGCATGTCTCGCCAGCTGTAACATCCCAGTGTTTGGGAGGTTATAAGGATCTAAATATAATATGTGCATTTACAAAGCATGCATCTAAAAATACGAGAAATTTTGGCGCGAAAGTGTAAACGAGCCAAAGTGACCAGACCAATGGTTCACTTGACATGATGAAATAGGTTTAGATCCTCTGGTCAGGAGTACATTTGGAGTGATCTTTATAACATAGTACCAATACAAAAAAAATCATCTGATTACACAAACCATAAATTGGTTTTGACCAACACAAACTCTCAACAACCTTAACCACAAGTCATTAAGTGACTTGGGATAATTCATTAGGTATCTAGAACTCAAAGAGGGGTGAGTATCCAAATCCCATATCTGATGATCATACTTCCACAAATAAGTAATACCTAATTGAACCATTTCATCAATAGAGATGTTATCTTCTATAAAACAACAACTCTTAAGTTATCAACCATTCACATAATACCTTTATAAATTATCCCATAACTACTAAGTGCACTTTCACAATCAAATAACAAAGTTTTAATAGAACACAAATGATACCCACAAGTCTTAACTCAAAAACCCTCAGTGGGAAATGATATAATAATTGTATTAACATATTTATCGAATATGTACATATCTCATCCACCCTAAAAGAAGTACCTAAAAGAAGAATTAAATCTTCTTAAACTACTGTTAAACCTTGATCATTACCTATGATCTTTCCAAACCTATATGTCTGCATCATGAATACAAATGAAGAATATAAAATAACAACATGACATCCTGAGTAACCAATTAACAACCATGATCAAAGTCATTAAGCGCAGTAACTTTCATATGCTCAATGTCTCATTCACCTTATATAAGGGATCATATTAAATCTCAATACATCAATGAACCATTTGATCAACTTACTATCTTAAGTCATCATTCCACAAACACTCCACACTTCTATCCAAATCATAATTTCACAACTAAAGTATCTCTGGATACAACTAAGGAATAACAACAAGTTATAACCTCTATGAGAGGAAGTTAATTGGAAGCTAAGTAAACCAATCATGTATGATATAAAAGCATATCTTATGGTAAACAAAATAACAAGTATATGAAGAAAAATAAAAGCTTAACTATGTCTTAATCAAGATCTTTCTACTTTGTCTCGACTATCTTGTTTTCCAAATCTTCTCTGAATCATTCGGCAAGAGAAGCAACCACAAGAAAGGAGGAACTACCACAGTCCACAGGAAGATCTTTAAGAAGATTATTTAGAGTGTTCTAGAAGTGCTACTCTAATCTATCATAAGAGTACTTGGAAACTCTTATATCTTGATCTGACCTCATTAATCCCTCAAGAAATAGTGTGATATTCCAATGTTAGTGTTATATAGAAGTATTTTGGTAACAAGTTTCTAGACCTTGTTAACAGATCACTTTTGTATACTCAAACAATTGAGTGTCATACACAAACAAATAAAAGATTGAATTACATGGTACATCTCAGCCTATTGTATATGAGTAGTAATTTGGAGGCAAGACTAGCTACCTTGTTAACAAATTCTTCTTATACGCATAGGGAAAATTGATGTCAGAAACTACATCTACATTCCTTCTGCAATCAACCAAGAGAAAGAATAACACTAAGGAAACAAGAAACCACATTATAATCATCTAAGTAAACTCTTTGCTTGGAAACACTAGTTGTTTTCACTACCAGGGGAAGATAGTTGAAGGTGGAATCCAAGAGATGATTTTACTTGCAAGTGACACAAGGTGATAACAGAAGACTAATGGAAACTAGAGAGAAGAACATCAAGCAACAGACTTTGATATGTCAAGCCCATCAGAAATGAGGAACTCATAGTAATATCTTAAATGGAAACAATTATCCAGTTTGAAATAATAACAAGCCATTTCATCCACATGTCTTTGATATGTGGAGGTTAATGGTAACATACTTAATACCTTGTTTTCCAAACCTTTTTCATATGTAAGTCTAACAGATGATCACAAAAATTCATTTACATATAACCATGTAAATGATTACATGTTCTCAAAGAACATGATATAATATCCACATTTGGAAACTGGTGAAAAACAAACAAATAGGTTACAAAGAAACAAAAGTTTTCCACTTGGAAAAGAACCTAATTTAGCAAATAAGGCTTACACACACCTAAGTAAAATGTCAACCAAAATTGCTAAGAGTTTTAGCTATGAAAATAACATAGTATTATAAAAGAAAACAATTTCCTTCACTCATTAAAATCATTTGGTGTGGCATGGAATAAAATTCCATATTAAATGATTTTCATAACACTGTATATAAACATTACCTAGTAGTGATACCAAATTACTTTCTATAAGGAATTGTATCCAATATATCCACTTATAACACATCACTTGGGAACCTATGTGTGTTGTGTGAAAGTAGTATTCATGCCTTATAGAAATTTTAAGACATTTAATAAATAGAATTGAGTGAAAACAATAAAATCACTTAACCTAGTACCCTAAATAAAAAATACAAATATACTTCAAATTCACCAAAACAAAACATGGTGGACTGTAAAATTTAATAAGGAATCAAAATATGATTTTTAATAATTTTTATGTTTACAAATAAGCCCTGAAAACAGTGTTTCCTACTCAGTTTTCATTAACAGAAGGACCTCGTTGTAAATCTTCCCGGCGAGAAGGCAGAAGCGGCCATCGTCGAGTCACCTCCGCGGTGTCGCCTCCTAGCTGCCTCCTCGCGTGCGTATAAAAGCTGAGGACGCCGTGATCATCTCCTCTATTTCCTCACTCGCTCGCAATCCCTCTCACTGTTCCTCTTCTGCAAGAAAACCCTAACCCTAACCTCACAGCCGCCAGCCATCGCCGTTGCTTCCGGCCACGGCGGAACGAATTTAGACCACCTATGATGCGCCTTGACCTCATCTTCCTCCTCTAGAAGTCACGCAAGCTAGGAGGGGCGGAGCTTTCCGAATCGTGGACGTCTTCCTCACCACGGCCACCGCCGGTGATTGGGAGCTCGCCGTCCTCAACCATCATCGTCACAATACTCCTGGTGAGCCACTGGACCTCGTGGTCCCTTTCCTTTGAAGATTCATCGACGAATGCTCGCTGTCACCATGTGCCGCCACTCGCCGCCGCGCCGATGGACGTCGGCGAGTCTCCGGTGACCTATTGGTCAAGCCGCTGCCACCCCTAGACTCCCCACTCCATTCTCTATTGAGTAGTACAAGTTAATCGGGCCAATTTGCAACAAATCGATCAATTGCAACACCACAGTAGAAATCCCCTATGGTGATGACTCAATCCTCACGTCAGCATGATGTCATAAATTGTTTTTCATTTAATTGGATTACATCTGCCACGTGGACCCCACCTGTCAGTTTTAAATAAAAAAACAAGTAAAATTTGTTAAATCAATATCTTCTATTCTGTTAATGAGGAAAATATGAAAAATATATCAAATTGTTAAGAAAAATATAATCTAAAAGTTTATCAAAATTGCAAAAATGTTTGATGAAGTTTAAATTTGAACATTTTTTAATTTAAATTAAAGCATATATGATAAGGGGTGGCCCAATCTTCTCGGTGAACTCAGAGATAACTTCAATATGATAACTAGTGCGCCACTAAGAGCTCTCCCGGCTGATCCCTGATGCCAATGCAAAAGATAGCAACCCAAGGATATTCTCAACTCCACACTCTTGCACAAGTAATCCAGCGAATACAAGTGGTCTTATAATGTCTTATTCCCAGTGGAACAGCAGGTAACACGTAAAGTTTGCAGATGAACTTCCAGATGAAGGCTTACAAGCTGATTCAATCTAGAGGTCTAGGGTTTTAATGTTTTAACGTAGTCTAATGTGACGCCCCGAGATCGGGCACTATGCAGATTTCGGTATTTCCACCCAAATCCGCATAATAACCGATTTCAGGTTGCCACTTGTGATAACATTACAACAGTTTACGAATAATCCACAACAACAACAGAGGAGGTATATACAAGACGACTCAAACGAGTCAAGGATAGAACTGATACAATACAAAGATCCAAATGACAGCGGAAGAAACAACATAGTGTCCGACTACGGACAAGATACAAATTGGACTAAGAGTCCTGAAGATAACCAATGGCGTCCAATCCCTGCCCAGGCCAAGCCGAAGGGATTCCCAAGCTAACGTCGTCAGACTTCAAACCTGTTGACTGCAATGTGGAATATGCAGCCACGAAAGGGATTCGTGGGTCAGTACTATTAAGTACTGGCAAGTGGATAAACCATACTCACAAGATACCAGCGTAACCAATCATCACAAGATACAAATACTTTGGGTACAACGGAAAAAAGGGATTATTGCAACGAAGCGGCAGCGGGCTGCACTAACTAACTACAGAGACGCGCTACAACATCCGCCTAAAAGAAAGGGATAAGATAGCGCGACAAAACCAACTATAACTACTCACCAAACAATACCCATCCAGTGTCACCCCCTACTAAGGAAGCAACCCAAGGAAACACACACGGTTGATTAAGGTGACATTCATTTTTATGGTGGAGGTAATCTATATTACTAGTCAAGTTATCATCGTTAAGTGTAAGTTGTCTGAGTACTTGTTAGCCAGCACTTTCACCAAGTCATCCATAACCGCGGACAACACGGCTTCTCGTGAAGATTAACCCTGCAGGGATGCACCAATTTTGCCGTACACGTAAGAATGACCCGTCAGATGGAAATGCACTTCCACCAAGCGAGGCACTCAACACAACCCAACTCTTCTTCGCATCAAGCCCAAAGAACCACGTGCAATTGAGCGCACGACTAATCAAGCCCCACGAAGAAAAGGGGACCCTCATAGCACTCTAAGAACGTGTCTCCCTAAATGCCGACTACAAAAGTTCCACCCTGGTGCCAAGGGTTCGCACCTGCATATGCATGCGGCAAATGGAAAACCCGAACTAAGTGTGGCGATTTGGACGAGATGCGAATCGAATCAAAGTTGCGGGGGGCGCGCATACACGCTTCCCACATGCGGTTAGCGCGCTCATCATGTATCGGAGGACAAGACCCTTTTCCTAATTAAGGTCGACACTAGCAGGCCTCAAAACCACGCCGGGCCTCCTGCCGGTGCCTTATCATCAAATTATTATTACCCAAAACATTAACATGTTGTTGATTAAGTTGAAACCCAACTATCAAACTAAACAGGTGATAAGAAGGACAACAAAACTTGAGCACAAACAACACTAAGCATGCAACTATGACACGAGGGCCAACAAGGTAGACAAACAACAGTTAATAGGAAGTGGAAGGAAGGCTATATCATGGCTGCAAGGTAAACATATGATAGGATCGAGACACAAGCATCGAATCATAAGGCTAGAATAAAGACAACGGGAGGAATCGGTAACAAGTGATGAATGGCAGCCATAGGTAGCAAGTGAGTATATTTGCCTGGAATCCAGCAAGTAGAGGTAGCATAACTTGTCGTTGCTCACATCATCTCAACGTTCTATCCGCGAAGAAGCAACGAACTAGAACAAACACCGGATGCAACAATTACTACTACGGCAAAAGATCCAGCATGATCCTATTTTATATGCATGACATGCGGGATGCAACGCAAAAGTACAACTTAGACAATTTAATCGGACCCGGAGTCCGGACAAATAATTACGGTTTAAGTTGTTTATCTAACCATCATATTAAATGTTGTTTAACATGGAAAAACAAATAAGTAGGTGAGCTAAACAAGATTAAATGGAATAGGGCAATATTTAGTTAATACCCCAACACATTCCATATGTTGTTATTTAGTTGACATGCATAACACAGGCTAAAATGCACAATACAATATCCAAACATGAGCATGGATGGCATATTAATATTCCTTGCATTTTTCTGGTTGGAAAACATATTTTATATGTTGAATTTGGGTTTGAAATGAGCAAGTAATTAAATTGGCAATTTTAAATGCATTAAAAAAGAATTATTGTTTTCAGCAATTTACATTATTCAAAACAGAAAACAAAGTTTATATTTGGAAAGTTTATTTAATTCTGCATGGAAAACATATTTTACTTTGTGAAATTGGAGTTAGTATGAATTTGTTATTCAATTTTGAAAACCAGGGATCAATCTGTAATTCCAGGGACCAAAACATGAAAGAAACAGATTGCAGAGAGGGCCCTGGGAGTTTGTTACTCAGCGCACAGACCACATGGGTCACTGACCAGTAGGGCCAGGCCCTGCTGGCGCCTGCGTGGCAGATGGGTGGGTGCTTGCGTGGCCTCCACTGTCTATGACAGGTAGGGCCCGCGTGCCAGCGTGGAGAAAAGGAAAAAGGGGTTTTAATCCGCGCGGAGGGAGACTCGAACCAGGGACCTCCTGGGTGCAGATCGGTGTGCGCAGCCACTGGGCTGCTATTTGGTTCGTGTTGGAATACGGATCTGGGACAAGATGAAGCATTACCGCACGGTGTTTTACTGACGAAACTGAAAATCGCATCTGCAGGTTGCACATCTGGAGACGGTCGGCGAAACGGTGGACGACGATCACGAACCAGTCTCGCTGGGTGTGAGCAGGGGTGCAGGGACGGTGCTACAAGGGTGCACGTGTGTGTGGTTGGGGTGTGTGCGTGCAGGAGGTGACAAGGAACAAAGCAACAGCCAAAAAAACAAAAAAAACACAGCGGCTTCTTTAGTTCACGTACGAGGCTTCCATGGCAAGGTTTTCTTCAGAGAACAAGGTAGCGCTACTGGAAGCGAACGGGAGGGAAGATGGCATGGATGGAAAGAGGAGCTCACGGCGAGGATGCTGCTGTAGTCGTACTAGCTCGGGGAAGATCGACGACGAGGGAAAACGACGGGGAACAGTTCAGTCGGAGAGGAAGAAGAGGACGGGGCCGACGGTGTAGTCGTCCTCTTGATGAATCCTTGCACGGAGAGGTAGTGGAAGACGGCGCGGAGCGATTCCCCTCCTCAGCTCGAACGGAGAACGTCCATGGTGGCGTGGCGGCGACGGCATGCTCCGGTGTTCTCTCCCTCGGTTCAGGAATAATTCAGAGAAAAGAGTGAGCAGAGGAGAAAGAGGGAGGGTGGCGGCGACGGCTGGAGAGGAAGGAGGAGGGAGATGCTAGGGTTGAGGATCCAGGAGGAGGGTTTTATGGAGGAGGGGAAAGCATGGAGGAGGGGAAGCCATGTTCACGTTCTGTGCCTGTCCTTTCTCCCGAGGAAGACGACAAACATAGCGTGCCTCCCTTCGTGAAGAGGTAAGTTGGGCTGGGCTGGGAGATGGGATGGTTCAGTGGTGGGCTGGTCTGGTTGGGCTTCTCTGTCTCTCCCTCTTGTAACATTTTTTGTTGGTTTGTTTTATTAATTTTCATAGATTGTTTTACCACTACTTAAAATAGTTTTCGAGGCCACAAACTCAACTTAGATTTTATAGAAATTTAAGATTTGCAACCATTTAAGTATTGTGTGAGTTTAATGTGAATGACATGATGGCATGATGCATGACGAATGCAAACGCAAACAAACAAAACTAATTGGGGGAAAATCCCCGGGCGTTACATCTAACCTCTCTTATGCGCCCCAAGGGGTATATATGAGAGGGGATGCGGCCACAAGGGGGGTTCCCTTGCGCAAGCCCCCAACCTACTTGGACTAGGACTCCTGGTTTGGGTGGACACAACCCAAACCGACTCACAATAGATACAAACCGACCCACCATGATAGGGTGCGGCCATAATGGTATACAAACCATACCTAACATTGTTAGGATTTCTACTAAGTGCATTTGACCTTGTGGAGGCACCATCCCTCGTCATCATCATAATAACAATTGTTGTTATGCATAACAATTGTTATTTCTTGTTTTCACCATGCTAATAGTTGTTCTCCATCTCCTCTTCTAGTCCATCTTCATCCTTGTGTATCTCCTCTCCATGATCTCCTCCATTCATGCTTGTGTTATCAATAAACCTGAGAATACATAAGTGCAAAGATTTAGGTAGTATAAAGTTCTCACAATTATAAACATTATACTCAAGAAGGAGTGAATTCACCTATTGATGTAATAGCTTGGTTCTTGATCTTGTCATTGGACCAATCCTTACTTCATTAGCTTGTATTGGAGCATCCTCATGTGTAACAATAGGTGAAGAGCTAGGGATGTCCTCATCATCCTCCCCCTCTTGAAAAGGCATCGACCTCGATGCTAAATCATCTCCATGGTAAGGTGTCAAATCAGCCACATTAAAAGAATTGCTAACACCAAACTCATCAATTGGGAGGTCAATCTTGTATGCATTATCATTGATCCTTGAAATAACTCTATAAGGACCAGCACATCTAGGCATCAATTTTGATTTTCTCAATGTGGGAAATCTATCTGTTCTAAAGTGCACCCACACCATGTCTCCTGGCCGAAATATAACCTCCTTTCTCTTCTTGTTTACTCTTTCAGCCACATGTTTTCCTTTCTTCTCAATTGCTTCTTTTGTTTTCTCATGTATCTTATTCACAAAATCAGCCCTCTTTGATGCATCCATATTAATTCTCTCTTGTGTAGGAAGTGGTAATAAATCAAGAGGAGTAATAGGCTTGAAACCATAAACCACCTCAAAAAGACATAATTGAGTAGTTGAATGCACGGCTCTATTATATGCAAATTCAACATGGGGCAAACACTCCTCCCACTCCTTCAAATTCTTCTTGATCATGCTTCTCAATAATGTGGACAATGTTCTATTAACCACCTCGGTTTGTCCATCGGTTTGGGGGTGGCAAGTAGTGGAAAATAATAATTTGGTGCCAAGCTTACCCCAAAGTGTCTTCCAAAAGTAACTCATGAACCTGACATCTCTATCGGAAACAATAGTTCCTGGCACTCCATGTAATCTCACAATTTCTCTAAAGAATAAATTTTCAATGTGAGAAGCATCATCACTCTTGTGGCAAGCAATGAAGTGAGCCATCTTTGAAAATCTATCCACAACCATAAAGATAGAGTCATGCCCTCTTTTTGTCCTTGGCAAACCCAAAACGAAATCCATACTTATATCCTCCCATGGTGTACTAGGTGATGGCAAAGGGGTGTACAATCCGTGGGGTTTGAGCTTGGACTTGGACTTGTTGCAAGTAATGCATCTTTGCACCAATCTATACACATCTCTTCTCATATGTGCCCAATAGAAATTTTCAGCCAACATCAACAATGTCTTCTCTCTTCCAAGGTGTCCCATTAATCCTCCACTATGAGATTCATGTATTAAGAATAAACGCAAAGAACACTCGGGAATACATAATTTGTTAGCTCTAAACAAGTACCCATCATGTATATGAAATTTTTCCCATGCCTTAACATTAGTACACTTATTAAATGGCATAGAAAATTCATTATCTTCATCATATAAATCTCTAATACCCTCCAAACCCGAAACCTTAATTTCTAAATTTGTGAGTAACATATTCTTTCTTGACAAAGCATCAGCAACTACATTGTCCAATCCTTTTTTATGTTTAATTATGTATGGAAAAGATTCAATAAACTCAACCCATTTAGCATGTCTCTTATTCAAATTTGATTGGCACTTTAATAATTTTAATGCTTCATGATCACTATGTATAATAAATTCTTTAGGCCACAAATAATGTTTCCACACTTCTAAAACTCTCACAAGTGCATATAATTCCTTATCATAAACAGAATAATTCAATTGTGCACCATTCAATTTTTCAGAAAAATAGGCAATAGGTTTCTTTTCTTGCATAAGCACACCTCCAATCCCTATGCCACTAGCATCACACTCAATCTCAAATTGTTTATCAAAATTTGGTAGCATTAAAAGTGGGGCCGAAATCAATTTTTCTTTTAAAGTATCAAAGGCAATATCTTGAGCAACACCCCACTCGAAATCAACTCCCTTTTTAGTTAGATCATTTAATGGAGCAGCAATAGTACTAAAATTAGGCACAAATCTTCTATAGAAACTAGCAAGCCCATTAAAACTTCTAACTTGACTCACATTTGTTGGAATTGGCCAATTTAGAATTGCTTCAATTTTTGATGTATCTACTTCAATCCCATGTTTAGAAACAACATATCCTAAAAAGATGACCTTATCTTTGCAAAAAGTGCACTTCTCAAGATTACCATACAATTTATTTTCTCTTAGCACTTGCAAAACTTGTCTAATATGATCAATGTGTTCATGTTCATTGTGGATATATATAAGAATATCATCAAAATAAACTACCACAAATCTACCAATAAAATCTCTCAAAATATGGTTCATTAGTCTCATGAAAGTACTAGGTGCATTAGTTAAACCAAAAGGCATCACTAACCATTCATATAAACCAAATTTTGCTTTAAATGCAGTTTTCCACTCATCTCCCTCTTTCATTCTTATTTGATGGTACCCACTACGCAAATCAATTTTAGAGAAAAGAGTAGCACCACTTAATTCATCTAACATGTCTTCTAACCGTGGTATAGGATGACGATAACGAATAGTGATGTTATTAATTGCTCTACAATCTACACACATGCGCCAAGTACCATCTTTCTTAGGAACCAAAATAACGGGAACAACACAAGGATAAAGACTAACTCGAATATAACCTTTGTCTAGTAGTTCTTGTACTTGCCTTTGTATCTCCTTTGTCTCTTGTGGATTGGTTCTATAAGGGGCTCGGTTTGGCAAAGATGCTCCAGGAATTAAATCAATTTGATGCTCAATCCCTCTCAATGGTGGCAATCCCGAGGGAATATCTCCTGGAAAAACATCATCAAAATCCTGCAAAACATGAGAAACACCAAGAGGAATAGGGGTCATGTCATTAGAAACCAAAATCTCTCCCTTGTGAATAAGCACAATAGGGACTAATGTAGGATCATCCCTAAATTCCCTCAAATCCTCTTTGGTGGCTAACATGCATAATAGGTTCTCTCTCTTTTTACCACTCGGATTGGTTTTACTATCACTACCCAAAGCTTGTGATTTTTGTGTTCCCTCATCCCTCTCTCTTTCTTTTTCCACTCTCATATCAATTTTGCATTGGGACTCATTTACAATTTGTTGTGGAGTCATAGGACTCAAAATAATAGTCTTCCCATGATGATGAAACTCACAAGTATTTGCTCTTCCTTCATGCTTCACACTTCTATCAAATTGCCATGGTCTCCCCAATAATAAGTGGCAAACTGTCATAGGAACCACATCAAACTCAATAGTATCCTTGTAAGGCCCAATTTGAAATTCCACACGCACCATATGAGATACCTTCATTTGTCCCGTGCTACTCAACCATTGTATATGATAAGGACAAGGGTGTGGTAAATATTTCAGATTTAACTTTGCACATAGATCTTTGCTAGCCAAATTTCTGCAACTCCCTCCATCAATAATGACTTTGCAAGCCATATTAGGACCAATAATAGCCTTTGTTTGAAACAAATTGCACCTTCGATTTTCAGGACTAGGAATCACACTCAAAGATTTTTGTGTGCAAATAATAGATGGCATGGTAGTAGCATATGCATCCAATGGAGTATCACTCAAATAACCATCATCATCATCACAATCCTGAGGATCAACACCATCACCTGTCTCATACTCATTTTTGTCATTAATAATCATCACCTTTGTATTTGGACAATCCCTCTTGAAGTGCCCCTTGCCTCCACGTGTATGACATGTAATATCTCTATTTCTTGTAGTAGGAGCACTAGAACCCGTGGCACTTGCAGCTGGTTGTGATGATTTCTTGGTAATAGAAGCACTAGGCTCGGCCTTGGATGATGAAACACCACGGCCAAGAGAGGGAGGAGGAGGTGCACTAGGCATAGTAGATGATCTCATGGGAAATCTACTCCTTGTCCTTGCTGTAATTTTAGCCTCCTCATTGATATGTGATTCGGCCTCCCTAGCATGATGTAATAATTTATGCAAATCATGATATTGGTGATGCCTAACAATGCCCTTGATTTTATAGTTCAAACCTGAAAGAAACCTTTGCATTGTTTGCTCCAATTGCTCTCTCACACGTGCCCTTTGCATGATTAATTCCATCTCTTGATAATAAGCATCAACAGTCATAGTACCTTGCCTCAATTGTTGAAATTGATCAAATTGTTTCCTTATGTAATTGGGTGGTACAAATCTATCCCTCATGACCCTCTTCATGGTGTTCCAAGTGATAATGGGCAATTCGCCATCTTCTTGTATCTTACTCACAGTAGTATCCCACCATCTAAGAGCATATCCATCAAACTCAGAAGATGCCAATTTGATTTTTCTATCCTCAGTATAATCATGCAATCTCCATAGCTTCTCAATTTTTAGCTCCCATAGCAAGTATTCTTCCACATCCATAGTATCAAAGCTGAAAGAAGGAATAGAGAATTTTGTCTTACTCGATCCATCCTCTCTTTGATTTTCAGGAACCACATTATTGGGCACTCTCCTTGCCATAAAATTAGGTGCTCGACCTTGATATCCTCCTCGGCCTCTATCTCCTCTAGCTCCACGGCCATGATTGGGATCCACTCCACCATTGGCTTCCAATCCATTATTAGCATCACTATGGACACTATCATTATCATCATCAACAATTGGTAGCCTTGCTTGAATCATAGTTTGAAGGCCAGCAAGTGTAGTAGCTAGTTGAGCAATAGCATCATTGAGGGATTTCACCTCTCCATTGT
Organism: Alopecurus myosuroides; assembly: GCA_028641055.1. NCBI lineage: Eukaryota > Viridiplantae > Streptophyta > Magnoliopsida > Poales > Poaceae > Alopecurus > Alopecurus myosuroides. Next base: position 351,684,327 of record CM054059.1, read on the forward strand.
TCTTTTCGGACAACTTATGGGTTTCCTCCACCTTGGTTTCCATTGCTTGAACAGTTTTGTATAGAGGATCACATACATCACCCACATAGTCTTTGAGATCTTGATGATTGTCTTTCATTTGATTTGCTAACACATCTCTTAGGGCCTCATACTCCCTCCAATTTACTCCCTCCTTATGGTCCTTCTTTGCTGCACAAGATCAACACTAGAAAGATCCATTAGTAGGTTAGTGAAATAGAAACAAGTATACGTTGTGGTGTTCTCTCACAACTCACTCAAAAATCTAGCAAGACAATAGGTTATCTTACCGTTCCAAAGTGAATAGAAATACTTACCACAGGTAGAGGCAATTAATGTACTTTGATGTGAAGAATAGAATACCCAGGTTTTTAACTCTCACAAAGGCAAACAAGGTTATTTAGTGGGGCTTGGTATGGATACCTAACAATCACCAAAGTAACAATCCTATTTGCTGTTTTGTGAAGATATAAAAAAATACCCGAGGAAACTCACACAATAATGGAGACAAATGTGGCAATGCAAATATATGGATGGATTTTTGCAATGCACTAGAAAGTCACTAGCTAGGCTCTTAATTGACAGGCACAAGATTGCTCAATGAAAAACCAAGTGTCACAATGGCAATCTCAACTAGTAAACAATAGTATCAATATGGCCTCTTTGCACTTTTCTCTTTTCTCTTTTCTCTTTTTTTTATATACTTTTACTATTTTTTCTATTAATTTGTATTTTTCCATTGGCCTTGAACTAAGCTAGGAGCAAAAGAAACCAAACACAAGTGAACACAATGGTGGTGATGAAAATTGAGCAACCTGTCAGAGCACAAAATAGCTATACTTGTGGGCAAGTTCCTATTTTAATGCTGTAGAAAGGTTGTGGCTATGGTTCACAAAGTATGGAGATATTGGTCCTAGTGAAGAAAGCAGGAAAATAAAAGAAAACAGGAAAAAAAATCTAGGTGAAAACAGCTCACAAATGCTCACGGCAGAAAATTTCAGCTCACGGCAACAAAACGGCTCAAATCCCTGCCACGGCAGTGCGCACGCGTGCGATACAGCAGTTTGCGCGTTACAGCGGAAAAACTGGCGCACGGATGTTAAATGGACGGCGGCAGCGGTGGAAGCGCGCGGCAGCGTTTCGGAGAGAATTGCTGTCGCGGCAGCGTGCGGTGATGGATTTGGTAAGGGTGATACGGGTGCGGGTGGGTGTTTTGTAAGCGTGCGACTGGGCAATCCGACTCCGAGTAGAGCTAGGTGCGCGGTAGCGAGCGGAACAGCGGCAGCGGTTTGGTGATTTTTCCTGCCGCGGTAGGATTTCAAGTAGGACTCGGATTAGGCTAGGAAAACACACCCGAAAGCTATTTTTTTGTGGTTTTTTGATAGGATTTCGACTAGATGAACAAAGAACCCTAAACCTAGCCGAAAGTATGAAATCTAAAAAGATAAAAAAAGTGACACGAAATCAAACACAAAAACAGCTATAGAAATTGAAACTAAGGTGATATCTAGGGTTATGGCAATGAACTAAACTATTTTTGTGGGGCAATTTTCTGGATAGATAATAAAAACACTCAAACTAAAGGGAAAATATGATAGCTCACCGAGGCAACCTGTAAATCTGATAGCAAGATGATAAAGGGTGGCCCAATCTTCTCAGTGAACTCACAGAAAACTTCAATATGATAACTAGTGCGCCACTAAGAACTCTCCCGGCTGATCCCTAATGCCAATGCAAAAGATAGCAACCCCAAGGATATTCTCAACTCCACACTCTTGCACAAGTAATCCACCGACTACAAGTGGTCCTCTACCGTCTTATTCCTAGTGGAACAGCAGGTAACACGTAAAGTTTGCAGATGAACTTCCAGATGAAGGCTTACAAGCTAATTCAATCTAGAGGTCTAGGGTTTTAATGTTTTAACGTAGTCTAACCTCTCCTATGCGCCCCAAGGGGTATATATGAGAGGGGGTGCCGCCACAAGGGGGGTTCCCTTGCGCAAGCCCCCAACCTACTTGGACTAGGACTCCTGGTTTGGGTGGACACAACCCAAACCGACTCACAATAGATACAAACCGACCCACCATGATGGGGTGCGGCCATAATGGTATACAAACCATACCTAACATTGTTAGGATTTCTACTAAGTTCATTTGACCTTGTGGAGGCACCATCCCGGCCCTTGTCATCATCATAATAACAATTTTTGCTATGCATAACAATTGTTATTTCTTGTTATTTCTTATTTTCACCATGCTAATAGTTGTTCTCCATCTCCTCTTCTAGTCCATCTTCATCCTTGTGTATCTCCTCTCCATGATCTCCTCCATTCATGCTTGTGTTATCAATAAACCTGAGAATACATAAGTGCAAATATTTAGGTAGTATAAAGTTCTCACAATTATAAACATTATACTCAAGTAGGAGTGAATGCACCTGTTGTTGTAATAGCTTGGTTCTTGATCTTGTCATTTGACCAATCCTTACTTCATTAGCTTGTATTGGAGCATCCTCATGTGTAACAATAGGTGAAGATCTAGGAATGTCCTCATCAATATAATAATTGAGAAAAATAATAAATAGTTCATAAAATCAGAAAAATATAAGTTATATACCAAAATGCTCCAAATGACAAATGCAACTCAGCTATGATGTTTACAAAGTCATTTGACCAAATTTTCATGTGTGCAATATTTTGCCTAGTCATTTAATTCATTTAAAATTAGTAAATTAATAACGTATTCAAGAATTTCAGAAAGTATCAAATGTTATACCAAATTAAAGAGAAAAGCATTTCCAATTCAAATATGTCAAACATAAAATAATTTGTTTAACTTATAAACTTGTTTCAAAATGTATAATGGAATTTATAATGTTCCCTTATGACCAGAAATAACTACCACATCATTATTTTGCTTACTAATGAAACCATCATGTTTTCACACCTACTAAAACCTATCATCACAAGTCATTAGAAAGTATTGTGATGATAGAATTAGTTGTACTATTTCACCATTTTCAATCTAACTTCTTGTCATAAGCTCTACACTTTTTGAATATAAAATAAAATGTGACTGTTATCTTTCCAATAGTTGATTTCCATGTGTCATTGTCTTATTACCCAACCAAGCAATAACACTTCTACTTAAACATGATAATAATCGTTTGCCAAGTAAAAGTGAAACACATGTAACTCTAAAATAAGTAATAACCACATCACCTCAAGTAATGAAACAATTCACCTAAAACATGTGTGATTGAGATATCGTATCAAACGTGGCTTACACTTGTAAGCTGGGGTATTTTCCAGGGTAATTCACGATGCATCTCATTACTATGCATGTATCATCTTGCCAGTGTTCTCTGGAGTCCTTACCGGGACTACTTTGCTATCTTTCAAATCTCGAGATTTCTCTACGCGACCCTCGAACCCGAAGACACTGATTATTATGGTTATTTCAATCTCAGGCAAGTTCATCACTTGCTCATATCCTTTGCAGTATCTCATAACAAACTATTTGCAAAAACCCTATCGTATTATCACCTACTCTCAAAAGAATGCATGATCCTATTTTTATAATAATATGACTAATTGAATGACTATCCGAGTGGTAGTGTTCTGTTTGGTGGGCAGATGGGACCATGGTAAGATGAATAGGTCAAAGGAAGGTTCCATATGCATGGGAAAGTATTACCTAGGATTAATCACAACTGCCGTCAGGATTCTTGTGCCATAAATTCACGTTAACCATGGGTCTTCTATGGGGGGAGTAAGTCAGCTGTGATCTTCTCTCGTTCGCATGTCAACGGACTGCCAGAGACGTACGCTGTAGGTCTTGCGAGACTACATGCACATGGGTGGGAGCCCTTACCTCCCACGGACTCTGCGGGTCTATGAGTGTCTGCCAGGGGCGCGTAGATCTCCATCGTGAGGGGTGGAATCAGGCGTTCAACCTGCTGGCGGAAATGGGTGGGCATGCGTTGTGCAGAGAAGCACAGTTTGGCTTGGACCAACAACCAGGCCCCACACCTGAGTGGGAGTGGACAGGAATGTACGCCTGGTTGTGCAACATGGTCTTGGTCGTCCATGGGTAAAGTAACGCACCTCTGCAGAGTGTAAAAGGATGCGGCATGTTACCCCCTGTTCCGGGAAGGAGCTGCGAACGTCGTAGGAAAGGCAACTCCATGAAGTTCTAATCCTGTGAAGATCTGGCAGGCATAGTTTTCAGAATTAAAAGCAACCTCTTGAAGAAAGTTTTACCAAACCTTGCATTAGCTTATGACTATTTCGAGTCTAAAGCTGTAGATAGTGCATCAAACTACCCACTATATATCATGAACTTGCTGAGTAACGCTCGTTACTCATTCGTTCCCATTTGACCCCCTGCTTAGAGTTGAAGCCATACGGAAGTCATCATCGTGAAGCCATCGCTACCTCATGAAGCTAGGTGGAGTGATCTATTACTTAGTCGTCAAAGCATCGTCATCAACAACGCTGGTGGAGGAGAATCTATCAAGATGTAGGTGGAGTCCATTCTTGGACTTAGCTGTTACAACCCATAGATTAGGGCTGACATCAGTCGTAGTGGATTAGTTCTGAACTAGAGTTCTTCTCCACCTTGGAGCTTCGAATTGCTTCTTCTGATGTTTCCTTTGCAGGAGATCTTCTTGATTCATCAAAGAGATTCTCAAGATTTTGTAATGAAGTTTGTATCCTATAGCTTTGCTTGGCCCCGCTGTGTTTCTGTTGTACCACTCTTAGAGATGTAATATTCATGGATAAGTCCTTCTGTGAGTATTATGTCACCGACTTGCGCACTACACATGAAGTGGTGTGCTGGGTCACCACAGATGGTATCAGAGCGAAGCGACCTTAGGTTTAAAACCTTTTAGGAGATCTGTAGGTTGGTAAAGACTATAGGAAGCCATCTTATCTAAACCACATTTCCTACAACTATGATGACCATTCACTTGAGAATGATATAATCATACTTGTATATAATTTCTTACTCAACATGAGTAAAATTACTTATCTATTTTCTTTGTACCTAGGTATGATAAATTAGAAGTCTATTATGTATTTGTTTTAATGAGAAAAAGAGTCCTGACATAGTCAGGGATGATTAAGTCAAAGTGAGGATTACCCCATTCTATGAATGAATAGGATGGAGTAGAACATGGTATAGGTTAAGTATAGGACTCATTAAGAAGCGATGTTTGAGAATAATGAAGAGTCATTAGACCATGGTAACTATGGGGTATATACCATATTCTTAGTTATCAAGTCCAGAGATGAATCACTATAGTATAGAATAGAATTAGGAGAAGGCATAAGAATCGATGGAAGCTACATTACTACTCCTACGATGTGATCAACAACCTGAAAGATCAACAAATGCCATGAGAATTTTATCATAACCAAAATAAAGTAATTCAATTTACATGGTACTTAGTCCTAAATGGACCCAAGTTAGACAACAACTACTATAGGATCATTTTGTCTTGGTTTATTCCATTGCAGTAAGGCATGCAATTAGAGTAATTACCAAGTCAAAAAGTGGTTGTGTAGAATAGGATTACAAGGTACTATATACCTACTTGTAGTGTATAGCATTTAAGAGCCTTGGTACTTGAGATGTTTTACTCTAAGTACTTTTATTTCACAGTCTTTTGATGCATGAGTGATAACTGCATTTGGGATTTATTGGATCTTATTTGGATATTTGATTGACTAGATTTGTACATGAAGTTGGAACTTGATGTGCAAATACATGTGCAAACACTAAGTTCTTTCTTGATGTTACTGGTCTAGAGGGTATAGGAATAGTATGAGAGCGGTCTGAGTTATCAGCAGATTGATACAACCACAAAAGCTCTAGAAGACCAAGAAAACAAGAAAGCAGAAGTCAATGAAGCCACTGATGGGAATGGACCACATTCACATCTTGCTTGGATCTGGTGAGAATGAGATACTTCATCAACACATGGTGAGCTGCCGCAAGTGATGCCAAGAAAATCACATGATTAGGTATATCCTAGAAGGAAACATGTAGAAGTTAGATAAATAAACCTATAGAGCTGTCCAGTAGAAGTCAAAACCCAAAGATGTCATATCATCCTCTTCTCTTGACCCTTGAAAACTTCCTTCACACCAAACTTCTCACAATCTTCATTAGCAACGTTAGTGCAATCAAAATAATAAATGCACATGGTTCAGTTTCAACACAATCCTAACAGTCATAAACACATTATCTACTGTCACAAATTATTTTAAAACTCCTTTTCTCAAAAGAACAAAAAAAATGATTAAGATGCAAATGCAATTATTGGCAGAAATCTATCAAAACAGGACAACAGGTAAAGATGATTTTTTTTCAAAAATCTTCTGTTTCTCAAATAAAAAAATGTTCAACTAGGAAACATTGCATATATAGCCTAGGATTAGGCACATGTCATTTTGAATTTTCTGTGAATTTATACGAATTTAACAGTGGACAGCAAAAATCTGTTTCCTGCGCAGAAATCCGAAATATAGTCTCAACTTTCCACTAGAGGCTTTACTTGGATCAACAAAGACACAAAATAAAAGATAGAAAGGGGTTGTAAGGTAATAGACAACACCCAGGTGCAAATAAAACAAAACTAAACGACAGAAAACGGGTTGAAAACGGAGAAATAAAACGGGTTGTCTCCCGGAAGCGCTTTTCTTTTAATGCCTTTCAGCTAGGCACAATGATTTTAAAAAGATGCTCACATAAGAATAAGAGTTGAAGTACAATAAGAGAGCATCAAGAAGAAAATATAAAACACATTTAATTCTAAACCACTTCCTATAAAAAGAATCTTGTAGAAAAACAAGTCAACGAAGCACAAAGTGACTAGCATAGGAAGACAAAATAAGTGCAACTTAAAAAATTTGAACATAAAGAGGGGAAACTTAATATCGTTGAGATGCATAGAACCATGTTTCCCTCTCTCATAAGAACCTTCAGTAGCATCATAAATAAAATTAACAAATATAACTATCACATAAAACATTCTTATCAAGATCCACATGCATAAAAGAATTAATACTCTCCACATAAGCATAGTCATTCTTATTAATAACAACGGGAGTAGGATTATCATAAAGAACTCGAACATGATAGACAAGTTTCATATTAAAGAGATGGTTTTGGTTAATCCCACCATAATTATGGCAAGTTTCATGAGGATGATTGTAATTATAGCCTATGTTATAACTTTCTTTATAATAATTATCAAAGACTGGAGGCATATTTAAATCATAATTAATTTTCTCCTCAATAGTAGGTGGACTAAAAATGTCATATTCATCATTGCAATCATCATAGATTTGAGGCATAGTATCATCACAAGCAATAACATAGTTTTCTTCCAAAATGCGTTCATTTGTAAACATATCATCATTTTTACTAGGAGGAGATGTATCAAGCATATAATAATTAATAGCAAAGGGATTTTCAAACAAATCATCCACAAGTTTAGAAATTTCTATATCATAACTGGAAGGAACATGGATGGTACTAATAGTACAGCAATTATTATCATCATTTTTAGAATTGGTACCAAACAATTTTTCAATATCAGAAGTAGTGTGTTTCTCCCAATCATGATCTCTTTCATAAATAAAGGCATAGGAAAATCATCAAGCTCACAATCATAAGCAAAAGCTGTAATATGAGCAACATGCTTAGAGGGAGATACTTTTACCTCTCTCTTTTTACTCCTCCTCTTCTTTCTCTTCTTCCTCTTCTTCCCCTCTTTAGGAGGGAGAGGCTTAGAAGGGAGCTTCTCCACATACCCTGGTTTATCATCAGAAACAATAGAAAGAACTTTGGAGGATTTCTCCTCTTCATTAATAAGAACAAAACACATATTAGTCCTGTCATATTTTGGTAAAGTATCCTCTTTTATAATATTTGTATGTAAGTATTTTCATGGCAATTATCAACACAATAAAGATGGCATCCATGCAAGACACTATTCATATCAAAAGCACTCATATCTATCAAAGAAGTTTTTCTTAACAACTCTTCACACCCCAAAAATAAAGTAAGTTTATCATGCTCATTAGGGGTGATCATGTCATCACAATACAAACTTGCAGTACTCATAGGATTCGAAAGGCTACTATCATGGCCTAAGCATTGGAAATTAAAATGACCCACTTTATAGCAAAGTTCACAAATAAAAGGATATAGGGCCCAAACTTTTTCACCAAGATCATCTAGAGCCCTACTCCACATTCTTGTTTTTTCATTCCTATGATGGATAAAATATTATTCTTCAATTTTATTCTTTTCACAAGGTCTAGGTGCTCCACAAAAATTAACATGCTTATAAGAAATAGTACTTTCAGGAGTTTGAGCATGTTTAGTGCAATCATCAATAACAATTTCATTTTCCATGCAAGTGTCTTTAAAAGGTTCATGATATATGTCCCAATTTTCTTTAGGAATATTAAGATAAGAAGCAAAGGATCTATACCAACCAACAGCTATTTGAGGACCAAGGCCATATTTAGCATTAAGCTCATGAAAATCAGTTGTTTCAGCAAAAGTCTTAATGCAATCATACTCATAGTTTATACCTGGTTCTTTACCTTTGTTGTTATTCCAATCTTCACTATTCATTCGAATTCTCTCAAGAAGATCCCAGTTAGCTTCAACCTTCTTACTACAAAAACAACCCTCTGAACAAGCATCTAGATAATCCTTCCAATGCCTAGAAAGCCTTGCATAAAAATTAGTAGCAATTATTTCCTTAGGAAGCTCATGGTTAGGACATTTGAGTATTAATGTTTTCAGTCTTCCCCAAGCTTGGGCAATGCTTTCTCCATCATGACGCCAAAAATTATAAATTTAATTCCTATCAAAGTATAGTTCATGAGAAGGATAAAATTTAGAGTATAAGAGAGATTCAAGTTCCTTCCACTCCAAATGATGAGGATCATCTAGTAGTTCATACCACTCCCTTGCTTCGTACTTAAGTGACAAAGGTAATAGACTCCTCTTAACTTGGTCCGTTGAGATACCTAAACACTTGAATAACTCGCATAATTCATGCATAAAGTGTAAATGATCACTAGGATGGACAGTTCCATCTCCAAAATAACGGTTATCCATGACAAGTTCAACAATTTTCTTGGGTATTTTAAAAGGAATACTTTCAGTAGGAGGATTTAAAATGTCATAAGAGTCAATAGGTTTATAACATATGGGATATAAAGTATCATCAGAGCAAATTTTCTCCTCTAAAGCTGGAAAACTAAAAAGATCGTAAAAACTAGCTTCTCCAAGCTTAGACTTTTCCCTAGCATTAGGAATGATGGGATGCAAAGAATTAATGCTAATAACATTGCTATCACTATTATGCAAACAAACTTCCATAGGTTTTTTAATTTATTCTTCAAAAGCATCATGTCCTAATTCAAGATAAATATTATAAAGTTCTATCATATTTTTGTCATTTTCCATTAAGACTACTAGTGAAAACAAGAAACAAAAAGATTTAATTGCAGAATCTAAAGGAAATAACTTCAAGCACTCACACCCGAGGATGTGAGTACCTTTTACCTTACCTCCCCGGAAACGGCGCCATAAAAGATCTTGATGTCTACTCGCGCTTCTATTCTTGTAGACATTGTTGGGCCTCCAAGTGTAGAGGTTTGTAGAACAGCAGAAAATTTCCCTTAAGTGGATCACCCAAGGTTTATCGAACTCAGGGAGGTAGAGGTCAAAGATATCCCTCTCAAGCAACCATGCAATCAAGATACAAGAAGTCTCTTGTGTCCCCAACACACCCAATATACTTTTCAGTTATATAGGTGCACTAGTTCGGTGAAGAGATGGTGAAATGCGAGTAATATGGATGGTTATAAGTAATAATAGCAGTCCGAAATAAATATGGCAGCAAGCAAACATGTAGCAGAACAGGCGGAAAACGGTGTTCCAGTGCTTGGAAATAAGGCCTAGGGATCCTACTTTCACTAGTGGAAATTCTCAACAATAAAAACATAATATTAATAAATACCATCTCTTCACTATGCTACTCCAAACCACTCTTCGGTCGAATAACAACACCAATCCATGCGTAGGGATTTAACGGCACTCCTTAGAGTAAGCACTTTCCCAACTAAGTAACCCCCACGCTATCACCATGGGACCGAGATGGTTCCACGCAAACACCACAATTTCATAGGGTTATCCATCACAAAATATAAATATAATGCTAGACCACACGGTGCACACACTGTCACCTTTACACCGTGCTCAAAGTGTTTACGGAGATCTCATAACAAAAACGACTTGAGTAGCATAATAGATGAAGAATAATATCTAAGAATTCAACTAGATTACAAACTCACGATCACATATAGATCACACCATGGGAGAGAGAGATGAAACACATAGCTACCCATAGAGCCCTCATCCTCGGGGGAGAACTACTCCCTCCTCATCATAGGAGACGGCAACGGCGATGGAGATGGCGGTGGAGTCGACAGAGATGGCTTCCGGGGGCACTTTCCGTCACGGCAGGGTGCTAGAACAGAGATCTGTCTCCCCTCCCCCCCCCCCCCGAAACTTGTCGGTGGCGGCGGCAGATCTACGGATCTTTTTGGTGGAAAAGACCGATTCTTTTAGGGTTTTAGGGAGGAAGGCTTTAAATAGGCGAAAGGGCGACGTTAGTGGGCCACCAGGATGGCCTCACCACTCCCAGGCGCGACAAGGGGGGCCATGCCTGGCTATGGTGAGGCCCCCTGGTGCCCGTCTTCGACTCCTCTTCGGACTTCTAGATGCTTCCGGGGAAAATAGGAACTTCGGGATTCGTGGGGTCTAATTCCGAGAATATTTCCAGAACAAATTTTCTGAAATAAAAAACAGCGGAAAACAGGGAACTGGCACTTGGCATCTTGTTAATAGGTTACTCCCGGAAAACGTAGGAAAACATACGAAAAACATGCAGCAATTGGCATAATATCAACATGGAACATCAGAAATCATAGATATGTTGGAGACATATCAAAGCTCAAGGAGAATAAGGTGTGCACAACCGTGCTATTGAGGAACGCCTAGGTGTCTCCCCACCTCTCCAACGTAGACGTACTTCTCTTTGAGAATGAACTACGGGAAACATATCCTTGTATCCTTGTTTACACTTGTGGTTTATCTTGTTACCTTTCGCTTTACTTCCGTTGCGTATCATATCTTGTATCACATAGGTTGCTCACCTAGATGCACATCTAGAGAACCTTGTATTATTTGTTTAGCCCAAACTAAAAAGGAAAAGAAGAAAATTTGGTAGTCAACCTATTCACACCCCCCTCTAGTTGACCATAGTGCACTTTTAATTGGTATCGGAGCCTCGGCTCTTACTAAGGGCTTAACCTCCTAAGAGTATAATGGTCAATGAAAATGAGCCCGACGCTTCTAATGCGGAAATCGCCAAAATGACCGACACTATAACTAACCTACAAGAAACGGTTGGAACTATCCAAGCCGAATTGTCCAAGGTTAGCTCTAGTGTTGGCTTGGAGGTTTCTAGCATAAATAAGGAGGCCATGATGGGGAAATCCAAGGAGTCTGAGGAACCTCCCTCCACCGCCGATGATGTTAGCTCGGATGATGATTCCATTCCGGACATCGCCGAAATGGAAGCTAACATTGATTTAGCCAAGGAGAAAGCCAAGGTAAAAGCCGATAAAAAAGGCTAAGAGCGGTGGGAGTTTCGAAGTCTCCAAGTTTAAACAGATAATGGTTTGGGGTCTAACTCAAGAGTTCCACCACCTTCCAATTATGACTCTATACATCCCATTTCTACTATGCCACACATTCTAAATGTTGTACTTCCTCCCATGATTAACACTAATGAATTTTCTTCATGGAAGTTCGATATGGAGTCTCATATTTCCGTCTCTTGCACTGCCTTGTGGAGAAGTGTTTTCCATGGATTCCATCCGATGCAAGCAACTTGAATCCAAGAGAGGATATTGAATTTCAACTCAACAAGACCGCTCTTGTTACACTATTAAAAAGGCTCTCCCAAGAGAACATCTTGAACACATCCGCGGTATCAAGACCGCCAAGGAGGCTTGGGATAAACTTGACACCTTGTTCCAAGGAAATGCTAGCATCTAATCCTCCAAGTATGATGTGGCACTTGACAAGTCCGAGAACTTCGTAATGCTTGAAGACGGAAGTCCTGAGGAGCTATATAGAAGATTTGTCACCCTTGGAAACCAATTGAGGGACTTTGGAAAAGAGGAAATCTCCGATGAGTGGATCAAGAGGAAGTTTGTCAAGGCCATAACTCCTTTTGAGAAGAACCTATCCACTAGCAACCGAACAAGATCGTACTACAACTCAGTCAACTACATTGGTGTTCTTAGTGGGTTCATATCCATATCCCTATCTCACAAGAGTGCGGATGATGCTCTCGCTCGCTCAAGAGGAACTGGAAAGTCACCCAACCTCGCCTTGAAGTCTAAGGCGATAGCTCGGATAGAATAAGTTTATGAGGATGAAGAGGACTATGAAGACACATACAAGGGTGCTCACAAGTGTATTGCTCTTGCCATGCACGGCTATTGGAAGAGATGGGAGGCTCATAAGGCTGGTGCTCCTAAACCTTCAAGAAACAAGGTCTACAAGAAGAAGGGGGAGAGGCCAAGGACATGCTACAATTGTGGAAGTGCAAATAACTTCATCAAAGAGTGTCCTTTTGATCCAAGAGAAGAGAATGAAGTCAAGCTTGTTTTTAAGGACAAGAACAAAGATCCACAAAACAAGAACCTTTCTAGAAGAGTCCCAATGGCTCTGTATGTTCGAGAAGGGCCCACATCTCCATAGCTATGTCTTCCTCTTCACCGGTCTCTCTATTTGAATCCCCCAGTGAGAAGGCATTGATCCGACCTACATGTCTCATGGAAAAAGCCATCGCGGTAATATATTCAACATCCAAGCCTATTGCTACTAGTTCTCCCTCATTATTGGATTGTGTTAAAAACATTGTTGATGATGAGGAGGACGCCAAGAATCTAGGCTCTTGGTTATCTAGTCTTGAAGGTGAAACGAAAGAAAAGGTAAAGGCCCTTTTGAGCCAACTTGATGAGGATAACTCTCTTATAGATGAGAAGTAAGAGATCATCATGACTTTGGAGAGTTATGGTGGTGGCCATGAGAACAATGACTAGGAGCTTGTAGAATCTCTTGAGAAAGAGAGATCCATGAGAGCCTCTCTTGAAGAGAGACTATCTAGTCTAGAAGAGACATACACTATTACTGTTTCCAAACTTAGGAAGGATAATGAAAAATATCTTGATCTACTTAAAACCTTTGAAGAAGAAGAGTTGAAGCTACGGATGGCTCATGATAAACTTGCTGAGCATCATGAAAAACTAGAAAAGGAGTTCACGTCTCTTAAAGAAATTCATTACAAACTCACCACGTCTCGGATTAAGCTTCTAGCTCAACCATCCAATAAGAAAGTGATACCTTCCAATAATAGCATTGCTATCATGCCTACCTCTTGTACTACTACTAACATTGTAGGAAGATCAAAAATTCTCAATGATTTTATAAGCTCTCAAGGAGCTAAGAAAGGGAAGGAAGGGCTTGGCTTTGTTGCCAAGTCAAAGAAGAAAACCAAGAATGTGACCTCTTCCTCTCGTAATGTTGTCTTTGTGAAAGAGAGAGAGGTGACCAAGGAGAAGGATACCAACTCCGTTGTGGGTGGTGATACCTCTAGGGGGAGCATCACTCACAATGACTTTGCCGGAAAATATAACCCCTCTTATGTTCTCATGAAATCTAGAGATGGTCATGTTTATGCTAAATACGTTGGTACTTCTTATGGTGATGATTATCATTGGACTATTTGGGTTCCTAAGACCCTTGTTACTAACAAAAGAGGACCCATTGAAGGATGGGTACCTAAACCAAGAAATTGATCTCTTGTAGGGAAGTGCTTCCCGGTCGGGTAGATGGACGGTGGATAGTGGTGCATCCCAACATATGACCGGAAGCAATGATGCAATTAGTAATCTTGAACCTCCATCGCCTCATCTCAATTGCGTCACTATTGGTGACAATTCTGAACTTAAGGTATTGGGACGAGGAAATGTGGTTATCTCAAATGATTTATCAATTGAGAATGTTCTCCTTGTCGAGTCCCTTGGTTATAACTTGATGTCCGTTCTCCAACTTGCAAATTGTGGTTTTACCTCTTTCTTTAATAAAGAGAACGCGATTGTCACTTGGGAAATAAATCTTAAAGTAGCCTTTGTTGGGTTTGTCGAGAACGTCATGTATGTAGTGGACTTCTCTAAAGGATACACGTGTGCCGTGACATGCATAATGGCTAAAGTTGATATGGGTTGGCTTTGGCACCGCCGGTTATCCCACACCAATATGAGGATGTTGCATGACCTTCAAAGTGGAAATCATGTTCTAGGACTAACCAAGGCTAAGTTTGATAAAGATCGTGTGTGTAGCTCTTGCGCCTTTGGGAAGAAACATGGAGAACTCCACCCAACCAAGACCACTATCTCCACCACAAGAATTCTCGAGCTCATTCACTTGGATCTGTTTGGTCCACTATCCTATGATAGTCTCGGAGGAAAGAAGTATTTCTTGGTGATAGTGGATGACTATTCAAGATATTGTTTGGTGTATTTCTTCAAGAGGAAAAGTGAGACTCAAAAGAGAGTCATCGAGTTCATCACTTTAGTTGAGCGCCAACACAATGCCTCCATATTAGCCATCCGGAGTGATAATGGCTCGAAGTTCAAGAAATACACCGTTGAGGGTTTTCTTAGTGAAGAAGGTATTTCTCATTAATATTCCACTCCCTATACCCCTCAACAAAATGGTGTAGCGGAAAGGAAGAACCGGACTTTGATGCATGCGGCTAGGATGATGATTGCGGAGTTCTCTTCTCCTTATAACTTTTGGGCCGAAGCTGTCTCCACCGCTTGTCATGCTACCAACCAGTTATATCTTTGCAAGATATTGAACAAGACCCCCTATAAGATTCTCAAAGGCAAGAAACCAGACGTATCTTACTTCAAAATCTTTGGTTGAAAGTGCTTCATTCGCAAGAAAGGTAAACTCTTGTCCAAGTTCGAAATCAAATCTTATGAGGGTATCTTTGTTGGCTATGACACAAATTCTCACGCCTATAGATTATACAACAAGTCCACCGGACAAGTTGAAGAAGCTATAGACATGATGTTTTATGAGGATAACGGCTCCCAAGGGGGGCGTATAGATCATGGTGTTGTAGGAGATGCAATTCCTCCCATCGTCATAAGAAGAATGGGGATTGGTGAAATAATTCCCATTGAGGGTTACCGGATGACGCAGGGAGAAGGACTATGCCCCACTCAAGTGGAGCCATTGACTCGCCCATTGATACACAAGCTACCCAACGAGATGCACCAAGCCCTCAAGCTAATGATCAAGGTCAAGAAAGTGATCAAGGCCAAGCTAATGATCAAGGTCAAACAAGTGGTCAAGGCCAAGCTACTCATCAAAGTCATGATCAAAGTCCTATCATTGTTGAGAGAGCTCAACCCAGTGGTGATCCTTCACCCATTGATGATCAAGGACAATATGAAAATGGACATTACTCCGATGAAGAAGGTGATTCTCAAGCAATATTCAAGGAATCTTTGGAGGAGATACTAGCTCGTAGAGCAAAGAGAAGGCTAGAAATCATGAACAAGCGGGTCACACGGAGGACAAGATACTTGGGCAAGTTCGTGGAAGGGTTGTCACTAGGAAGCAATTGGCGAATTTTAGCAAGGCTCATGAGTTTGTATCTTTCATTGAGCCCAAGAAGGTCTATGAAGCTATCGAAGATCAAGATTGTCTTGAAGCCATGCATGATGAACTCAACAACTTCGAGCGCAACAAGGTTTGGAAGTTAGTGCCAAGACCCAAGGATTGCAAGAATGTTATTGACACCAAATGGGTGTTCAAGAACAAGAAATACAAAGATGGTATCGTCATTCGCGACAAGGAAAGATTGGTGGCCCAAGGGTTTTCTCAAGTCGTAGGTGTTGATTTTGGTGAAACCTTTTCCCCCGTAGCTCGTCTTGAATCTATTCGCATATTACTTGCTTATGCAACTCATCATAATTTGAAGCTACAACAAATAGATGTTAAGAGTGCTTTCCTAAATGGTCCCATTAATGAGTTAGTATATGTCAAGCAACCTCCGGGTTTCGAGGATCCCAACCACCCCGATTATGTCTACAAACTCGATAAGGAGCTCTATTGACTTAAACAAGCTCCACGTGCGTGGTACGAGCACCTTAAAGTGTTTCTAGTGGATCGTGGGTTTAATGTTGGTTTAATCGATCCCACCCTCTTTACCAAGATGGTTGGAGGTGACTTGTTCATATGCCAACTTTATGTGGATGACATCATTTTTGGGTCTACTAACACTTTGTTCAATGAAGAGTTTTGCAAGCTTATGACCAATAGGTTTGAGATGTCTATGATGGGAGAATTGGAGTACTTCCTTATATTTGAAGTGAATCAATATCATGAAGGAACCTTCATCAAACAAGCCAAGTACACTCAAGACATGCCCCATAGATTCAACATGCATGATGCCAAGCCTATGAAGACTCCCATGTCCACAACCCTTGACTTGAAACCCGATCCGAATGGTAAAGAGGTAGATCAAAAGGTATAACGCTCCATGATTGACTCTTTGCTTTACCTTTGTGCATCTAAATCGGATATCATGTATAGGCGTAGGTAAATGTGAAAGGTTTCAAGCCTCTCGGAGGCAAAGTCAATTGGAAGCGGTTAAACGAATCTTTCGATATTTAGTTCATGCCCGAAATTTTGGTCTTTCGTATCCCAAGTGTTAAAGTTTTCAGCTCATTGGGTATTCGGTTGCGGATTATGCGGGAGAGAAGACGGATAGGAAGTCTACATCCGGGGGTTTTCGATTCCTTGGTCACTCCTTGGTGTGTTGGTCTTCGAAGAAGAAAAAGTGCATTTCTCTCTCCATCACCGAGGCCGAGTACATCTCTGCGGCAAGTTGTTGTGTGCAATTTCTTTGGATGATGCAAACCTTGAAGGATTATGGTATTCGTTTCGACAAGGTGTCTCTTCTTTGTGACAATGAGAGTGCAATCAAGATCGCCTACAACCCCGTCCTTCACTCCAAGACGAAGCACATTAAGATCCGTCATCATTTTATTCGGTACCATGTTGAGAAGGTTATATTGATCTCTCATATGTATCAACCAAGGATCAACTTGCGGATGTCTTCACGAAGGCCCTTGATGAACTAAGATTTCGTGCTTTGTGGAATTAACTAAATGTCATAGATTCGTCCAAATTCACTTGAGACCTTGCATAAGTACCTTCACTATACGTGTCATTAGGTTTGGATGTAGGAATGGACATAGGGGGAGCGTCACTCAACTCGTGAGTATACACTCCTCTTATTATGCGGAAATCAATTCTTCATTGCATATCTAGTCATTTTGTGACTTATTGTGCTTAATTGTCAGTAGTACTCTTGGACCCAAGATATATCTTCGAGGTGCCAAAGTACACACTCAAACATGGTGGCCACGGCCACCAACCTCCTACTAGAGGAGTTTATTTTATTTGGCACTTTCATGCGCATACTATTTTTCCCCCTTTGCAACTTGTGCGAGTTCGGATTTTTCCTCTTTGCATCTTGCGAACTCGCGTCAAATATTGAATCTCGTATGACAGTTACAACTATCCAACCCAAGCCCCCTTTCCCAAAAAGCTCATCCATATCAATGCTCATGTTTTTCTCATCTTGGCGTGCTGAAATTGGGTCGAGCGGAACCTCCGGTGAAACCACGCTAGATCTGTGCGACTGTCCTACCAATGCCCCACCGGTACTACCGCTGGTGCGGAATTTCCGCCCAGCGGTTCTGTGGCGCACCGCACCGCGTAGGTAGGGAGCGGAACCTCCGGTGAAACCACAGGAGGC
This sequence comes from Alopecurus myosuroides, assembly GCA_028641055.1. Taxonomy (NCBI): domain Eukaryota; kingdom Viridiplantae; phylum Streptophyta; class Magnoliopsida; order Poales; family Poaceae; genus Alopecurus; species Alopecurus myosuroides. Next base: position 351,702,357 of record CM054059.1, read on the forward strand.
CCCGCTGGCTGCGGTTCTACGGGGATAACCCTATGACGAGCGGGGGAAGAGATCTTTAGATCTCATTTTCCCCCACTCGCCCACCTCATCCTCCTCACAACCGTCGCCGCCCCCAATCTCTACATCGTCGGGACGAGCTCCTCCACCCCCGGGAGGCCTCCTCATAGCCTTGGGCCGCTCTGTGGATCTTCCTCCTCCTCCAATCTTCACCATGGATGCGGGTACGTTGCTCCTCTTTCTCTCCCATCTTGTTGACGGATGGAGATGCACTAGGAGCACCTTGTTCATCGCATTTAGGTGTATGAAGTAGGGATTCGCGAGTACAAACCCTAGAAATTCAGGTTGTGACCACTAGGCATGAATTACTTCGACTACAAGGGTGGATTGTTGTACCTATGCCCCTATCTCGTTGTTATTCCTCTCTAGTGTTCAACTATCTTTATTTCTTCGATTTGTGCTTTTATTAAACTTGAGCATTCTCTCTTCGCCGTGCTTTTCCTTATATCTCTCTTTCATATATGCATCTAGTTCAAGGAGAGTTCATACCAAGAATATGGGTAGTCTCAAGGCACCAAGAGTGGATGAGATCTAAGAAACTTTGGATCCTTCTCAACCCAAGCGCAAACCAAGGTTCCCGACTCCGGAGAAGACTTTGCCCCGGAAGGAGAAATCGGCCTCTCAAGTGTCCGAGAGTGTCTTTTTGGATACTCGTCGTTAGAACCCATACATCATTGATCGGGATCGCTTGATGCCACAATTTCGGGGACGTGACACTCGGTTTCATACCGTCTTCCAAGCACATATATAGAAGGAGATTCTCATGAGGAAGCCCAAGGACAATGTTGCCCCTCAACATGCTATTAATCTTGGTCACATGGAGAGGAAGCCCAACTATTTCGGTGAAGCTCTAGAAATTGTTGATGCTTTTGGTCTTCTCCCCATTATGAAAGTGCAACAACACTTTGACGAGGGGCTTGTTTGTGAGTTCTTGGACACCGTTCACCTTGCCAATGAAACAGAGCGTCGCCTCATTTGGATGACAAAAGCAAAGAAGCTCACCATCAAGTGGTCTGAAGTGGGTGTTCTTCTCGGTGGCTATCCAGATCATGGCCTTTTTGGTGGTGGCCCCGAGTATGATAGCGAGTAGTTTCAGGTTCACTTTTCCAACAGCTCTACCGTCAACAAGGATCAACTCACTCCTCTCTATCATTGGAAGAAGTTTGCAGTTGGGCTCACCAAGGGCCTCTACCCCACCTATGACATCATGCTTCGTATCTATCGGGAGACAATCAACCCCAAGGCGGGAAACATTGATGAAATCCAAGGCTATCTCAAGAATCTATTGCTCCTTACTCATGAGAAGAGGCTCTCCGGTATGAATCAAAAGCTCTATGTGCTTGACTATATATGGAATGAACTGTGTCATGTCATTGTGCAAAGGAAGAATGCTTGGTTTGGGCCATTCATCATGAAAATCATCTTGCATGTGTGGAATGATAAGTACCCATAGGATCCCCTTGATCACACCAATTGGATCTCACATACGGAGAAAAGGCTTCTTATCAAGGACAATACCGAGCCGGTTGTGCAGCCCACTGAAGGGTACGTTGCATAGAAAACAAAAATTTCCTACGCGCGATAAACCCGAATGGCCAAGATCTAATCTAGGAGATGAAAGGTAACGGGGAGAAAGAGTCTTTGGAATAACATACCCTCGAAGACTCTAAGAGGTACGAGATAAAATCTCGTTGTTGGCATAGTCGTACTCATGCCGATCCCAAGCGAGAAGAAGTGCACCGCAATCCGGCGGTGCCTCCGTAATCGGTCACACGTTCAGCTCGATGAAGACCTCTGTTCCCTCTATCCAGCGTGTAGCGGAAGTAGAGGATCCTCCAAAAACTCCAGCAGCACGACGGCGTGGTGGTGGTGAAGAATCCCACGGTCAGGGCTTCGCCAAGCCGAAGACCATGGAATGGAGCAGCGGGTGGAGGGAAAGGGAAGTGGGCAAGTGTGTGGAGAATAGGGAGCTCTCACCCTCCTTTTATAGGGGAGGGGGAGGAAGCCCAAAGGGGGGGTGGTGCGGCCAGCCATGGGTGCCCCCACCTCTTCCCCTCTTCATGTGAGTGGAAGCGCCACTCACACCCACTCATGCTCCCTTAATTTTCCACTTAGAAAATCCAAAGATTTTCTTTAATAAATAAATAAAACATTTTTCTTCCTTTATTTATATTTGTTAATTCCATTAAAAAATTGCATATAGCACCTCGAATCATTTGTTAATTCTATTAACAACCATTCGACGAAAAACCCCTCCAACTATTTGAATTTTCTCCAAAACAATTTCGGTGCTGCCCAAAATATTCTTCGGTATTCCTTATCCTCTCAAATGCTTCATCGAACCTAAAGTGTGTCACCCTATGGTTCGCTAATAATATAGAAATGATTGAGACTCCTCTCAGATCACTAATCAACAGCGGGATCTGGAGATCCGTGATGACTCCTATATATTCAACGATGACTCTCGTGATCGTGTGAACCTTCAACGTCGTAACCATTTCCCTTTTTCTCGCGATATTTTACTTGTCCGAGATCCGATCATCGGTATCAACCATACCTTGTTCGATATCGTTACCCGACAAGTACTCTTTTCTCTTTCCCATGATATAAGATCCATGTGATCATATTACGTGCTTGCAAGCGATGTCGATGTGATATCACCGAGAGGGCCAGAGTATATTTATCCCTTATTTTGGATGGACAAATCCCACTCTTGATCCATGAGCTTCAACTAACACTTTCCGAATACCTAACGCCACATTTATAGTCACCATGTTATGGTGTGACGTTTGATGTCATCAAAGTATTCTTTCGGTATTAGTGATTAACATGATCTCATTGTCCAAGGAACAATGTTAGTCCGAATGTAAGACATAACAACAAAACTAAATGATCTGATCGTATTGTTATACTTAGTTAGGGTTTAAGTTCATCACGTCGTTATCCTAATGACATGACCCCGTTATTAACAACATCCAATGTCTATGATCAGGAAACCTTGATCATCTGTTAATCAACGAGCTAGTTAAAAGAGAGGCTTCACTAGGAACGTTGGTTTGTTTATTAATCACACATGTATTAACGTTTCCGGTTAATACAATTCTAGCATGAGAATAAACATCTATCATAAACAAGGAATATCATAATAAACATTTTATTATTGCCTCTCGGGCATATTCCCTTCAGTCTCCCACTTGCACTAGGGGCAATAATCTATATTACATAGTGATGAATCTAACACCCATAGAGTTCTGGTGCTGATCATGTTTTTTCCTTGAGAGAGGTTTAGTCAACGGATCTGCCACATTCAGATCCGTATGTACTTTGCAAATCTTCACATCCCCATCTGCGACATGTTCACGGATGGAGTGAAAACGGCGCTTGATATGCTTGGAATTCTTGTGAGACCTTGGCTCCTTAGCATTGGTTATGGCACCGTTGTTGTGACAATAGATAACCATTGGATCCAACGCACTCGGAACCACGCCTAGTTCGGATATGAACTCCTTCATACAAACTGCTTCCTGTGTTGCCTCCGAGGCAGCAACATATTCTGCTTCTGTTGATGATCTCGCCACCACGAATTGCTTGGAACTTCTCCAGCTTATTGTTCCTCCATTCATAACAAATACGTATCCGGACTGAGACTTAGAGTCATCCGGATCTGTGTCGAAGCTAGCATCGACATAACATCTTGCGACGAGCTCTTCTTCACCGCCATATACGAGAAACATATCCTTAGTTCTTCTCAAGTACTTAAAGATATTCTTGACCGCCGTCCAGTGTTCCAAACCTGGATTGGATTGGTACCTATTAGTCAAACTAATAGCATGTGCCACACCCGGTCTTGTAGATAGCATAGCATACATGATAGAACCTATGGCTGAAGCATAGGGAATCTTATTCATTATTTCTCTATCTTCTGATGTAGCTGGACATTGAGTCTTACTCAATGTTTTTCCTTGCAACATTGGTAAGAACCCATTCTTACTATCATTCATTCTAAACTTCTTCAGAATCTTGTCAAGGTATGTACTTTGCGAAAGCCCAATTAAGTGTCTTGATCTATCCCTGTAGATTTTGATGCCTAATATATAAGCTGCTTCACCGAGGTCTTTCATCGAAAAACTACTGTTCAAATAACCTTTTACGCTTTTTAAAATTTCTATATCATTTCCAATAAACAATGTCATCCACATATTGTACTCGAAATGCTACAGAGCTCCCACTCACTTTCTTGTAAATACAAGCTTCTCTGTATGTTTGGACAAATCCAAACCCTTTGATCACCTTATCAAAACGGAGGTTCCAACTCCGGGATGCTTGCTTCAGTCCATAAATGTAACGTTGAAGCTTGCACACCTTGTCAGCATCCTTAGGATCAACAAAAACTTTGGGTTGCATCATATACAACTCCTCCTCAATGTCACCATTAAGGAACGCCGTTTTGACATCCATCTGCCAGATTTCATAATCGAAAAATGCAGCAACTGCTAACATAATCCTAACCGACTTAAGCATCGCTACTGGTGAGAAAGTATCATCATAGTCAACTCCTTGAATTTGTCAGGAAACCTTTTGCGACAAGTCGAGCTTTATAGAAGGTCACATTACCATCAGCGTCAGTTTTCTGTTTAAAGATCCATTTGTTCTCAATGGCCTTGCGGTCATCGGGTAAGACCACCAAAGTCCAAACTTGGTTTTCATACATGGATCCTATTTCGGATTTCATGGCTTCAAGCCATTTGTTGGAATATGGGCTCATCATCGCTTCATCATACATCGCAGGGTCATCACCTCCATCTACCACGAAGTTTAATACGGGATCTCCATACAGTTCAGGAGCTGTACGTTCCCTAGTTGACCTGCGAGGTGCGGTAGTTTCCTCTTCTGGAGTTTCATGATCTTGATCATTAGCTCCCTCTTCAACTGACGGAGTCGGCACCTAAACTACTTCCGGCGCTGCGCTACTTGCCATTCCAAGAAGAGAAGGTTCAATAACCTCATCGAGTTCTACCTTCCTACTATTCACACCTTTTGAGAGAAACTCCTTCTCTAAAAAGGATCCATTCTTGGCAACGAAAATCTTGCCTTCGGATCTGTGATAGAAGGTGTACACTATTGTTTCTTTAGGGTATCCTATGAAGACGCATTTTTCCGCTCTAGGTTCGAGTTTATCAGGTTGAAGCTTTTTCACATAAACATCGCATCCCCAAACTTTTAGAAATGACAGCTTAGGTTTGTTTCCAAACCATAATTCATACGGTGTCGTTTCAACGGATTTAGATGGTGCCCTATTTAAAGTGAATGCAGCGGTCTCTAGTGCATAACCCCAAAACGATAGTGAAAAATCTGTAAGAGACATCATAGATCGAACCATATCCAATAAAATACGATTACGACGTTCGGAAACACCATTACGCTGTGGTGTTCCGGCAGGTGTGAGTTGTGAAACTATTCCACATTGTTTCATATGCATGCCAAACTCGTAACTTAAATATTCACCTCCACGATCAGATCGTAGAAATTTAATTTTTCTGTTATGATGATTTTCAAGTTCACACTGAAATTCTTTGAACTTTTCAAATGTCTCAGATTTGTGTTTCATTAAGTAAATATACCCATATCTACTTAAATCATCTGCGAAAGTGACAAAATAACGATATCCACCGCGCGTCGATACACTCATTGATCCACACGCATCAGTATATATGATTTCCAGTAAGTCTGTCGCCCGTTCCATGGTTCCGGAAAACGGGGTTCTAGTCATCTTGCCCATAAGGCATGGTTCACATGTTTCAAATGGTTCATAATCAAGTGATTCTAAGAGTCCATCAGAATGGAGCTTCTTCATGCGTTTAACACCAATATGACCTAAGCGGCAATGCCACATGTAAGTGGCAATATCATCATTTAAATTAATTCTTTTGTCATTCACATTATTAATATGTGTATCAATACTATCAAGATTCAAAATAAATAAACCATTCTTCTCAGGTGCATGACCATAAAAGATATTATTCATATAAATCGAACAACCATTGTTCTCAAACTTGAAGGAATAACCATTCTGCATTAAGCAAGATCCAGAAACAATATTCTTGCTTAATGCAGGCACCAAATAACAATTATTGAGGTTTATAACTAATATAGATGGTAGACAGAGAGGTATATTCCGATGGCGATTACATCAACTCTTAATCCATTGCCGACGTGCATCGTCACCTCATCCTTTGCTAGTAATCACTTATTCTGCAGCTCCTGTTTCGAGTTACATATATGAGCAACCGAACCAGTATCAAATACCCAGGTGCTACTGCGAGTACTAGTAAGGTACACATCAATAACAAGTATATCATATATACCTTTTTTCACTTTGCCGTCCTTCCTATCTGCCAGATATTTGGGGCAATTGCGCTTCCAGTGGCCAGTGCCCTTGCAATAAAAGCACTCAGTCTCAGGCTTAGGGCCATACTTGGTTTTCTTCTTAGGTGCAGCAACAGATTTGCCACCCTTCTTGAATTTTACCCTTGGCTTGCCTTTCTTGAAACTAGTGGTCTTATTGATCATCAACACTTGATGTTCTTTCTTGATCTCCACTTCGGCAGTTTTAAGCATCGAGAGAATCTCAGGAAGAGACTTCTTCATGCTTTGCATATTATAGTTCATCACGAAGTTCTTGTAACTAGGTGGAAGAGATTGGAGAACACGATGTATCCCTAGCTCAATGGGAATCGATATTCCCAAGGCTATGAGCTTATCAGCATACACATACATCTTAAGTACATGCTCACTAACGGAATTGTTCTCTTCCATCATGCAGCTAAAGAACTTTTCTGAAGCGTCATAACTCTCAACTGCGGCATGGGTATCGAAAATCATTTTCAATTCTCCCATTGTAGCATAAGAGTGATGTTCTCGAAACGTTTTCGCAGCTTTGGCTCTAATCCATAAAGGATGCCGCAATGAACTATATTGTGGTCTTCTTGTTGAGTCAGATAAACATTTTTATCTTCAACAGAAGCATCATCAGCGGGTTGGTCACCTAGAGGTGCATAAAGCACATAGAGCTTCTTGCAAGCAGTGAGGAGAATCCTCAGGTTAAGTGCCCAGTTGGTAAAGTTGCTTCCATTGTTCGCTAGTTTTTTCTCTCCCCATGAACATATTGAAATTGAAGGTGGGTGGTGCCCTGATCTACAACATATTTGCAAAGACTATTTAGACTAGGTTTATGATAAATTGAGTTCAAGTTAATTCTAAAATTATCCCATGAACTCCCACTCAAAAACAACATCCCTTTTAGTCGTCTTTAGTGATTACACGAACCAAATTCACTACACCGAAACCGATCATCACGTGAGACGTTGTACTTGCAAAGGCGAACATCAACATGTTCATCATATCAACCATATGAATCATGCTTTACCTTTCGGTTACGTGTTCCAAGGCCATGCTGGTACATGCTAGGCTCGCCAAGTAGAACCGTAGTATTGTGTGTGTTTCAAGGCCATGTCTGTACATGCTAGGCTTGAAAACACCCGTTGTATGCGAACGTTGAGTCTATCACACCCGATCATCACGTGGTGTCTCGAAACGACGAACTTTATTAACGGTGCATACTTAAGGAAGAACACATTATTATCTTGATATTAAGCGAGAGGGATCATCTTATAATGCTACCGTCGCGATCTAAGAAAAATAAGATGCATAAAAGGATTAACATCACATGCATGGATAATATGATATGATATGGTCCTTCTTGCACTTGATCTCCATCTTGTGCATCATGGTATGATCTCCATCATTCCACCGGCGTGGCACCAAGGTTCGTGGCACCTCCATCTTGATTGTCCATTACAACATATCACATGGATATGATATACAACACGCAGGCCATAAAAATAAGACAACCATATGGCTCCAGCCGGTATGTGAATAATTTACAAAAGATATCATCTCATACATAACGTTTGTAACATTGACCATATCACATCACATGCCCTGCAAAAACAAGTTAGAACCGTTCATACCTACGTACAAGAGACACAACGTTGATAAAACATATTTTTAACAACCCTTTGTAGATTAGATCTTAACCATAGTAGGAGAAACGGACACCCCCTCAGCCACAAGTGAGAATATTCTCGCGTAAATAGTACACGTAAGCTTAGTCTAGGGCAGCTTCAGCCTACTATGCCACTAAGATCATAAAATACTCAAGAAGGCAAAAACATGATCATCAACGCCCACATACTCCTATGTGTTCTACCCGTACGCATCATCTACGCATAGATCCAGCTCTGATACCACCGAAGGGTACGTTGCATAGAAAACAAAAAAAATTCCTACGCGCGATAAACCCGAATGGATATAATCCAGGAGATGAAAGGTAATGGGGAGAAAGAGTATTTGGAATAACATACCCTCGAAGACTCTAAGTGGTACGAGATAAAATCTCGTTGTTGGCGTAGTCATACTCACGCCGATCCCGAGCGAGAAGAAGTGCACCGCAATCCAGCGGTGCCTCCGTAATCGGTCGCACGTTCAGCTCGATGAAGACCTCCATTCCCTCGATCTAGCGGGTAGCGGAAGTAGAGGATCCTCTGGAAACTCCAGCAGCACGACGGTGTGGTGGTGGTGAAGAATCCCACGGTCAGGGCTTCGCCAAGCCGGAGACCATGGAATGGAGCAGCGGGTGGAGAGAAAGGGAAGTGGGCAAGTGTGTGGAGAAGAGGGAGCTCTCACCCTCCTTTTATAGGGGAGGGGGAGGAAGCCCAAAGGGGGGGTGAGGCCAGCCATGGGTGCCCCCACCTCTTCCCCTCTTTATGTGAGTGGAAGCTCCACTCACACCCACTCATGCTCCCTTAATTTTCCACTTAGAAAATCCCAAGGTTTTTCTTTAATAAATAAATAAACATTTTTATTTCTTTATTTATATTTGTTAATTCTATTAACAAACATTTTCATATAGCACCTCGAATCATTTGTTAATTCTATTAACAACCATTCGACGAAAAACCCCTTGAACTATTTCAATTTTCTCCGAAACAATTTTGGTGCTGCCCAAAATATTCTTCGGTATTCCGTATCCTCTCAAATGCTTCATCGCACCTAAAGTGTGTCACCCTACGGTTCGCGAATAATATAGACATGATCGAGACTCCTCTCAGATCAATAATCAACAACGAGATCTGGAGATCCGTGATGACTCCTATATATTCAACGATGACTCTCGTGATCGTGTGAACCTTCAACGTCGTAACCATTTCCCTTTGTCTCGCGATATTTTACTTGTCCGAGATCCGTCATCGTTATCAACCATACCTTGTTCGATCTTGTTACCCGACAAGTACTCTTTTCTCGTTCCCATGATATAACATCCTTGTGATCATATCACGTGCTTGCAAGCGATGTCGATGTGATATCACCGAGAGGGCCCAGAATATATCTCTCCGTTATTTCGGATGGACAAATCCCACTCTTGATCCATGAGCTTCAACTAACACTTTCCGAATACCTAACACCACCTTTATAGTCACCCTGTTATGGTGTGACGTTTGATGTCATCAAAGTATTATTTCGGTATTAGTGATTAACGTGGTCTCATGGTCTAAGGAATAATGTTACTCTGAATGTAAGACATAAAAACAAAACTAAATGATCTGATCGTATTGTTATACTTAGTTAGGGTTTAAGTTCATCACATCATTCTCATAATGACATGACCCCGTTATTAATAACATCCAATGTCTATGATCAGGAAACCTTGATCATCTGTTAACCAACGGGCTAGTTAAAAGAGAGGTTCACTAGGAACGTTGGTTTTTTTATTAGTCAAGCACCGCCGGATTACGGAAGTCTTCATCGAGCTGAACGTGTGACAGATTAAGGAGGCACCGCCGGATTGCGGTGCACTTATTTTCGCTTGGGATCGGCATGAGTACGACTACGCCAACAACGATATTTTATCTCGTACCACTTTGAGTCTTCGAGGGTATGTTATCTCAAGACTCTCTTTCTCCCACTCCCACTCCTCGCAAGGGCAAGGCCAAGCCACAGGGTCATTACTGATGATGATGAAGAAGAAGAAGAAGAAGTCGGGCCCTCTCGCCCTCCTCCTTCTGACAATGCTTTCAACTGGATGGCTCGGTTTCTCAAGAAGGTTTTCTGTGTGAATAAGAAGATAGAGCGGACTCAATGGGAAGTTCACTATGAGAAGGATCTCAAGCACCGCAAGGCAGCACGGGCAGAAAGGAAGCTTCGCCGTGACACAGGAGAGTCTGTGGATTCTCCCATTCAAGACAACATTACTACATGGTGCAAGTGGCAGAGCAAGGACTCCAAGGGCAATATGATTGAATGGTCTCATGAGGAGCCTAGAGAATAAGTGACTAGCTCTTGCCATCGTGCTCGTCCTCCTAGCATGGACAACTCCTCCGAGTGAACCTTGGAGCGTTAGCGTTGGTCTTTCTCCTGTTTTGGTATCTTGATGTCAAAGGGGGAGAGACATCTATCAAGAAGCATTGGGCATTTGCATGGGGTTTCTCTCTCAAGCTTTGCTATCTGTATGTTGTCTCTTCTTTCTTGAGAGAGTTGGCTATTTGTGGACTTCGTGTGTTTATTGTCCGTATTGTGTGAACCTCTTTATGCATGGTGTAAGACATGTGAACCGCGTGCTTTACTTTTATCGTATTTTGATAATTGAGCATCTTCAGTTTTGATAATTGATGACAACATAACTAAAGGACTAATCTCTATTTTGAGCATATGCAGGGTTTGTTTTATACTTCACAAAATGCCCGATACCTCCAATAATATCCTCAATGGCATTGCAATAATTATCCAAATGAAAAGAGCTCGAAAAGACAATCATGGGAAAAAGTTTTTACAGGCAGCGGAAGTATCGGTGAAACCACCGGTAGCTCCGCCCCCTGTTGTTTTTCAGCACATCTCCAGGTGGGGGAATCCGGTGGTGGTACCGGTGGTACCTCCGCTAAAACGCCCTTCGGGTGGCTCACGACGGAGCCTACAGCGTAGGTCACCAGTGGTACCGGTGGGCGGAACCTTCGGTGTTCCCACCGGTACCTCCGTCCATCCCACTGGGCCACATCATGGGGGTTACCACAGGTGGAGGTTCCGCCAAAACCTTGTTCGGGAGATGCATCGCGAAGGCCAGGGTGGAACCCACCGGTAGTACCGGTGGGCGGTACCTCCGCAAGAACCACCGGTACCTATGGGGCAGAGGAATCAGCTAAGAAGGAAATGATCCACGCGGGCTCCACATATGAAGATCACCGGTAGTACCGATACCTCCGGTGTTGCGTGGGAGTGCCCAACGGCAAGATTTGGGGAAGGGTATTCAAAGCCCTTCCTCTACCTCTTAAATGCTAAGCTTCTCACTCTCTCTCTCTCTCTCTTAGCCATTAATGCAAGGTTCAACCTCCTAGATCTCCCTCTCCAACCACCCAATCACTCTATAACTTTGTGGAGAGCTAGAGGAGACCTAGATCCGTGATTCCACCAAAGGAATTTCAAATCCATCCATCAGATCCTAGTAGATCTAGAATTCTACTTGAGGCCTAAAAACCTTAGTAGATTTCGTGCTTGTAGGTTTCACCTTATTGCAAAGAAGTTTCGGATTGTTTGAGATCCTCCATCCATCTCGTGGAGTGTCCTCAACCTCGTGTAAAGGTTTGGTCAATGCCTTCAAGTCGACCTCATAGTGGAAACGAGAATCTCCCTCACCGGAGAAGCTCAAGAAGAATAAAGTGTGCACAACCGTGCTATTGAGGAGCGCCTAGGTGGCTCTCCACCTCCAACATAGACGTAATTCTCTTTGAGAAAGAACTACGGGAAACATATTCTTATCTCCTTGTTTACACTTGTTGTTTATCTTGTTACCTTTCGTTTTACTTCTGTTGTGTATCATATCTTGTATCACATAGGTTACTCACCTAGATGCACATCTAGAGAACATTGTATTACTTGTTTAGCCCAAACTAAAAAGGAAAATAAGAAAGATTGGTAGTCAACCTATTCACCCACCCACCCCCCCCCCCCCTCTAGTTGGGCGGAAAGGTAGATGTTGAATTGGCCAGACAGTCCAGATCTAAATGATCCACGGCCGTCTGGTTGAAAAAAAGGCTCACGTCACATGACCAGAGGCGTCTCATTAAAATCTTAGAGCATCTCCAGCCGTCCCCCGGAGATCCCCCCAACCCTCCTTTTTTTTCTCGCCGGCGCAAAAATTTCCGCCCAGTCGCGCCCCTAAAATCCCAAATAGTGGCAGCTTTGGCCCAAAATTAGAGTCGGCGCATCCATCCTGAACCCATCGTGTCGGGGGCAGTTGGGGAGGCCGGCGGAAGGAAAATGACGCGAAAAAGTATTCGCTCGCCCGTGGATCCGCCGAGTCCGTGACCGTGGTACTCGTCGTCCTCATCGCCTCGATTGCCGAGCTGTTCAATGCAGTCGCCGGCAGCCTTTCGGACTGGCCGAGGCGTCCAATCGACCACGCGACATCGTAATGACGCTCCACCGCCGGGCTTCCATCCCACGCGTCCACACCCCTACCGCCCTCTCACTGGTATAAAAGTCCCCACCCTTCGCCGTCGACCGCCACATCCCCTACTGCACGCTCTCTTTTGCCCCTCTCCTCGCCCATCAGCTCTTCTCCAATGGCGGAGAGCTACCCGGCGACGGTGTGGCAGCCAAGGGCTTCAGCCGTTGTTACTTCCACGACTAGAAAACCTGCCTCCTTGAGCATGTGAACTACCGTGTCGCCTCACTTCTGCATGCCGGGCAATTGGCGTCTGAGCGCAGGAGGCGTCCCAGTGTCGCTGGTGCCCACTAACATGGAGCGCATGGCGGAGATCTACGCGCCGCTGTGCCTATAGAGGCCCAGTTGGACCCTCGTTGGGCGGCAAACAACCACACCATCTGGACAGCCTACTTTGAGCAGCGCCGCTAGCAGCGCATGGCCTCCACGAACGGCGCGCCTATGGCTTCGGGTCGCCAAAACTCCAGCGGGCGACGTGTCTGGTGGGGCGACCCCGAGCGGACTGCACGTAACGGCCGGAAATTTTCCGTCGTTGATGTACCCTCCGTCGTCCCTCTCCCTCGGTCGAGGGGCCTCCTAGATGCCAAGGGGCATGGCCACCGGGTCCTCGTCCTCCTCAGCGGGGGCGACCTCTCGTTCGTCGGGCTCGACACCGAGGACTCCCCTCTCTCCTGTCAAGCCCGAGCAGCAGGAGACGTCGCTCTGATGGCGTACTCGTGGAGGCAGCCTCGTCATCAACGAGGGCCGCCGCGCTCCTTCGCCTCCTCGCGACCACCTTTGCCTCGTCAGGCCAAAGAAAGATACCGACGTCGCCAAGCAGAAGAAGCCGACAACGTGGAGAGAGGAACGCGCCGTCATGTCCACCGACGACATTGATGTCGTGCTCGCCGCATCCAAGGAGCAGTTTGTGGCGGAGGAGATGAAGCGGTAGAGACGCACCCTGGAGGAGATCGCCGAGCGGCGCCGCGCTGCCACAACCGAGGAGCGGGACGTCATCCTGCTGGAGTGCAGCTAGGAGGAGGTATCGGCGCCGCCCAACGCGAGCTGCAGCTACGCCGCCCTGAAGAAGGATGGGCTGCCAAGCGATGACGACGACGGCGACGATTACACCGACTTCTACCACCTCCTCGGCATAAATTACTTTAAATTTCTTTTTCATGTTTAAATGCCTATGTACCCACCTATATTCGACCAAATATTGTAGAATTCCAAGTATTCGTCCAAATTTTGTCGATTTTCGCCTATTTGCGCTAGGTTCGCAACTGGAACTATCGCCCCGGGGCGAGAATAGCGCCGGCTAACCATAGATGTATTTAAATGCTACATACTTTTTAAGAGTTTTTGCATCAGTTATAAGCCGGAGGGAGTAGTACGGAGCACATATCAATATCGCATCAACCTATTAGGACGACTAAAGGAGCGTATTCCATGTGCAGAATCCAATCCAATAATCCAAATAGTATACAGCCTGACCGAGTAATCTCATACAAGAACCTAGTGAAAACTGCAAACCCAATTACACCATGACTACCACTATATTGTTATCATGAACACCACACTCCACGACGAACTACACGATCCACCATGAAACGGATTGAATCGCAGCACAAACCTCCAGCAAGCTCCTTAGTTGTAGGGGCCCATGCCGATGCTAGAGCCCCCATAGGGAGCACCGCCAGCAGCATCCCGAGATTTGGAGTAGCTGATGTAGTAGAACTCGCTCAGGATGGCCGTGAAGAAGGTGAAGGCTGCACCAGAAGCGAAGACACCCTTGCGCAAGGTCTCGCAAGAGAGAGAGTCGCCGTTGAAGATGCCCCTGTACCGGGTGTGGTATGCATTTCGGACTGATCCTGCCAGCAAGCATGCCGCTGCGACGAGGAAGGTCAACCTGCAAATGAGAAAGGATATTCAAAACAAGTACTCACAAAGTTTGATGCGCGAGCAAAAGAAATAGCAACAAAAGCTAACAGCTAAGTACTACTGAAAAACATTTGCTCATATCAGATGACAGCAATAAGCTGACAGAGCATCCAGTTTTGGTTTCGATATATGTAATGAGGGACACAACAGGCAGAACTCAGAAGCAGTAAGAGAAGTGAAACATGTTCTAATGAAATTAACTGGTGAAAATGGTCAGACAGTGGCTGGTTCAAATAAGTTCTAGGCTGGGCTACCTAAGGAAGCAAAAGCTATTTATCGGCGTTGACTTGAACTTTTAGAAAATCTCAATACATGATTCCAAGTAAGATCAGATTACACACTCCTCAAAGAACTAAAGTAATCAGGCAGTTCATTAAAACTAAACATGAGTCAAGTAATGTTTAAAAAAAAAATCAAAAGCTGTCGGCTACTAAATTACTCACACTTCCAGCCAGAAGTGATAAGCATAACATGGTGTCCTTACTTTATTGTAAGAGGACAACTGTTGCAAGTGATTAGCACAGCTACATAGGCATGACATAGCATATGCTGTAAAGATCTCCATAACATAACAACAATAATTATAAGTTATCAAGGGAAATGCTTTTTTCAAACCTTAAATCATAATAAAAGATATTTGTGTTATGCACTTTGCAGTACAAGTACATTTGTGTCAGTTGGACATTTATAATCACCTATGCAGATCCAGTGGATCTATGACGAGTACCAAAGTCAACTAGTCCTATCTAGAATGAATCAAGATGTTTAGGAATAGCTTCAAAACCCAGCAAAGTGCTCATCAGTTTTGACTGTCACGCCTTAAGACTGACAATAAATCTGTTATGAAGCAAGGCCACGATAAGAAGTTGCGACCCTATTGTGGAACTTGCCACTAATATCCTTGAGCTGGACAAGCCATTGCCCCTCTGAGTGTGCTACAACTCGATCCAGCCAGCTTACCCCCAGCCAATATAATAAAGTGGCAGTTGTGTGCCAAAAATTTCTTTAGTGCCATAAAACAGCCAAGCATTGATGCACCGTTTTACCTCCCAGGAGGAACACCACACTAACAAAAAAGAGTTGGAATAACAGATCTAAGGAAGCTCCTGACAATTCTGCAACTTGATAACAGAAGTGGCAAGCTCAAAAAGGCACTCCGCTCTAGTAACGTAGTACTAGAAAAGTAGTAGTAATTGTTAGCTTGAAATTAATAGTGAATCCCACATAAAACAGCCCAGCATTGATGCACCGTAGTACTCCACAAAAAGAGTTGGAACCAGACGATCTGAATCCCAATCAATCCTCTCACCAGAAAACAGATCTAAAGCCCAGGCGGTGGCCATCAGTCAGTAACTTGAGACCACTGGGGTAGATCTATAATAATGTGCAATAGCTGAATACTAAACTAAAGGCTGGCAAGTGGCAAAGGAGTGGAGATTGATGAGAAGAAGCAGTAGGAGATGTGCAAGTGTAGAGAAGATGATAGAGTTTTCAGTCGTTACATATTATTATAAGTGCGGCGTAAATTACCATGAGAAGAGGAAGAGCATGAGGGCGCAGGCACGGGAGCCCCCCGGCTTGAGCCCCCGCCCGCAGCAGAAGCAGCGGCTTGCGAGCATGACGACAACCTGCGCGGCGGTGAGGAGGAGGAGCGCGCCGACGCCATAGCCGGTGGCGATGTCGGAGTTGTAGAAGCAGTAGTCGTACTCCTTGGCCAGGTCCGGCTTCACCGTGGCCTGCGCACAGGCAGCATTTCGGGGTCGATTAGCACGAGGACGGCTACAAAATCAGAGCGGGCATGGTGGGGAGAGCAGGGGCTTGCCTTGCTGCGGCGCTGCTCGGCGGCGACGGCGAGGCCGAAGGCTATGAGGTTGAGGAGGAGCGCGGACACCTGCACGATGATGGACGCCATTGCTGGTGGGGGGAGTGGGTGGGGGCCCAAGTGTGAAGCGCTCGCTCGGTCGCAGCAGGTGCTCCTCAAGTTAAAGGGAGCGGGCGGGGGTTTCGTGTCGGTGACGCCGGTGCTGGGCGGGTGAGTGCGAGGTAGCACACGCAGATCTGGTGGGTGGCGAGGTGAGTGGAAATGGACTGGCTAACTAACGGCTGGGCAGACGGGGTCCCGCATGGCAGCGACCAACAGCCGCGCTACGTGTATTAATATCGTGTCGGCGTTTGGTGCATGCGCGCGACTCGGACGGAAACGCCGCAACAACAAACATACGGGTTGTTGCTCCGTTTCCACGGGCTGTGTACTCGTGCGTCACCGCGGCGGCGAGCCGCTCGGAGCAGAATTGTGCGTACAACTTACACGTCCAGACCTACGAGAGTTTCAGAAACGGAAAAGACTCCGCGTTGCGTGCAGATGGGGCGATGCCTCGGGGGTTGGGAGGGAAAGAGACAGTGGAGCTGCTGCCTGTCCTTTTTTTCTAACGGGAAAGGCCACCGATGGCCTGGAAACAGAAGACAAATATTACCAGCAGGACCTAAAAGGGGTGCTAACTTTGCTGGAGGTCGGTTGCGGGAGATTACGTATATGAGCCGCCTAGACGCAGAAGACATAAACAAGACGTACGTGAGCAGCCTACCATGTCACGTACGTGAGCAGCTTCTCGGATTCGGCGAGTGTTCAACTTTGTATACTGACCGCTGGACAGAGCACGGATAGAGACAATACAGGGCTGCTAGCGGAATACGTTTATTTTTTCGGTTTTGCTAAATCTCAGTCGACTGAGATTTTCTTAAGTCTCAGTTACTTTTGAGAAAAACGCAACCGCAGTTTAAGAAAAGTGCAATTACACTTTTGTTTAAACTATAGTTATATTTTTCTAAATTATCTCAATCGACTGAGACATAGGCAATCCCTTATTTTTTACTCTAGCAGGCAAGAGCTAGCCATGCACATGCACGAATTATTTGGGTTGGGGATTACCATACGCGTACTCGGTTGTGCGTTGCTAATGTTGGTACGTAAGGATGTGTATGAGCACGATCGGTACTTTTCTGTACACCAGGGATCAAGCGTAGCAATACACTTACAATCTCTACCTAATAATAAACGAAATCTCTCTTCAACGAGGGCGCGAGCGCTCGCGTGTCCGTCCTGTCGTCCGCACGTGACGTGGACCTATTCCCTTTTAGCTTTTTTGTCTTTTCCTTTATTCGTATAATCCGCGCACAGTTTTTTCTTGTCTCATTCACAAAAAAAAAATTGAAAAGAAGGCTTCACCTCCGTTGCCCTTTCTCATCGTCTCTCCCCCACCACAACTCGACCCTGTCGACTGCCCGCTCGACCTGCCGGCGCCGACGAACTCCAGCACCTCCTCTCAGTGCAGCACAGGCGGGATCGAGGGGCGCAATTTCTTCACTGTTTTGGTCGTCTTCCGCACGGCTTTTCTTGCCCGGGTTTATCCACCTTTCTCCATATCTGAAGACTAAGCTGGTGGAATCCACCCATCGGAGATTTTCGTCGGAGATTTTACTGCTTGCGTGTGAGTGTCCTTCGCCTACATACCGAGAGATTTTTGTGTTTTATTCATCTTTATCCTAGATTGTATTTGTGGTATGAATCGTCATGCTTCGCATCTCCGTCGTTGTATGTTGGTCTCACAGTCGATATTTTCGCCGGTTTTCTTTGTTTATCCACCGTCGTCGCCGCGATTCACATGCTAGTTCTGTCCCCGGTGGTTTGGTTGGTTTACTCCGTCGTAGTAGCAGGTCGCTAACATTGTTTTTCTCCGCCTCGTCATGTGTGCAGCTAGATTTTTTACTGGATTCATGTTGTTTGAGAGTTGTCGTGTTGCTTGTTTGCTTGTGCGATTTTTGCTGTGGTAATTAAACGTTTATCAGTTGCCAGAGATGTTATCATAGACCAAAGTTTCCATAAATGATTTATAGATTTAAATGTGTGAACACTGGATGAGTTTCAAATTGTTTTTGCTGGGAACCTGCAAGTACAGCTTTCCATGGCTAGTCACATAGTAGCCGATAAATAATTTGAGTGATAAAACACCGAATTATTTTTATGTTGTTATGGGGATTAGTTGGAAGCTTGTAGAGGATTTTTTGTCGATTTGCTCGACTCGGTTCTATCTGCTGATTTTTGTCGCGATTAGCCATTTTAACTAGTTTTCATAAAAATATTTTGTCGATTAATATCTTGAATCCGTTTACACGGGGGTGTTGTTTTGTGGTATCAGGATGGTACAATAACTATTTTTTTATGTTCCTCTGTTTTTTGTGTGTGCATGGTTCCCCTTTTTTTAGGTGGCAATGGATGGTTAACGGAAGGGAATAGAGGGTCATGTCCAGGGTCGTTTAGCAGCAGCTGATGAGCGTGTTAGGAATAGGGCATGTGTCGTGATGTTGTCACGACAAGTGTCCTCAAGTGAGAACTAGTTTGTGAGGCCATTTCTTCTAAGCGAAGTATTGGAAGGGTTATGGTGGAAACAAGAGACGCGGGTTTACCCAGGTTCGGCCACTCTAATGAGAGTAAAACCTACTCCTATTTCTTGACTATTGATGATTCGAGATTTCGATTCCATGGAGTAAGTCTGGCTTCCGACGTCTCAAAAAGTATTGCTATGAACTAGAACCCGAGTTTCTAAGCTCCAGGAACTCGCTTTACATATCAAACGACTTCCTGGGTTTATAGATGAATCCGGGTTACACCCATAGTCGGAGTCCTAGCGTAACCCGAAATGACGAGTCCTCGCCGGTTCATACGGGAGGCTGGTTCTGTAATCTTCTATCAGGCCCACAGCAGCGCTGGGCCGGTTCTTGGTTCTCGGATCCTCAACTGGCTTATGGGTCGGGTCCTCCTAATCTTCCTTTACCTGCGACTGGCTCGTGGAACCTCCCTCTAAAGGGTAGACGGTTCTTCCTTCTTCGACCGGTTTTGGGGTAAACCGAATGACACTCTTATGAACCGGATTTCTGTAATCCAGTTTATAGACATATGAGCTGGGAGACCCTCTTAGTTATTCCCCCAACATTAGCCTCCAGGTTAACATGAACGCTAAATCGAGGTTTCCTTATTCTTGTTAAGCTTCCAGAAGTAAATATAAACTTGCTCTGGCCCGGAGGATAATTTGGTCTTCGTTCTTCAACCTGGAAAAACGGTATTTTCATCGACCAAATTTTGACCTGGTTCTGTTGGAGATTTATCTCTCTTTTTCTTCGCGCTTTACTTACCTGTTTAAACCGATCCGGTCTATCCAGGCATTTATGTTTGCGAGTCTATATCCAGGAATTGAGTAACTGAATCTTCTGACTTATCTCAAGATTTTTCTCCGCTCATTTAGTGTTGCAAAGGCATTTAACCACCTCATTTTATTAGCTCCGACCTAAACCATCATTCGAAAATGCGGCATTTCCTTCTAAACTCTAACTCCATCGTCACTGGCCGTCGCCGGAGGAAAATCACATGGGGGAAATCCATGGCGAGTTAAGGCGCTGGAACCGGGAGAAAAACGAAGAAAACGGATGCTGTCGGTTCATCCGGGAGGAACAAGAAAGAAATGACCGTCGATTGGTGTAAGTCATAAATCACACAAGCCCGTCTAGAGGAGATGCAATCAGCCGGACTTCTACCGGGTGATATATCCTGGCGCGCTCCTCTAGACGAGATCCGGCCCTCTCCTGGGCCGGATGAGGTAATTGTCTTCGCATACCATGTGACCCGGTGTTTTTTCTGTCGCATCCTTAGCCAATATGATTTACATCTCCAAGATATTCCTCCCAATTTTGTCCTTAATATTAGTAACTTTGTAGTTCTCTGTGAGGATTATCTTCAAGTTGAGTCAAACCTAGATTTATTCCTAGAGTATTTCTACTTCAAAAGCACCCAGAAACTGCGGGTGGTCCCCTGATATACTGTGGGGCTTCTCTTTCCAGAGGCGGATAAACATAGTTTATTCGCCCGTTGATTTAGCTAGCCACCCCAAGTTATGGCAGAAATCCTATTTCTATTTAGCTAAAAATATAGTTCCTTGAGTTGTTTATTCTTAGAATAAAATACTAAGAATTTTTATAGGTAAATCGAATTTACAACTACTTAAAATTGAGGTACCAAGTGGTAAGAGATGTTTTAAAAGGATATTCTTGATTTTATTAAAATAAATTAACCTTAATGGTTAATTTTAAAGTTCTAAAAGTAAAATTAATATGCATGAATGTATTTTTTCTCAAATAAAACAAAACCCATTTTTATAATTATGGTGAAGTCCGAAATTATTTTAAAATAAATACTCTACCATTTTCCATGATTTCTAGTGATGTTCCAAGTATTTATAAGTCATAAAATAATCCAAGACTTAATAAAATATGATCACTATTTTCTTAAAACCTTATTATGTCATTAAATTTAGGTGTTCCAAAACTTTAATTTCACGTAAGTATTATTTCTAGATCATGATAAAATTTGTTTATTTTTCCTATAAGAATTATTCTTAAAAGTAATATTACCTTACTACTTAAATGAAAGTGATAAGTACTTAAGGCATAAACGCAAAACATTTTTAAATATTTAATAACCAAGTAAAGAATGTAAAACCCTAAAACTCTATGAAACCCATACCAACTTGTTATGACATGGATATTATAGGGGTACATGATGATTGTTCATGCTTGAGTTGGAAGGAAATATTGAACTTAATCTATGATTACTATAAGGTGAATTCCTTCTTAATGGATTGTGTTGTTTGTATTTATAAGAATGTTATACTACCTAAGCATATGTATTTATGTATGATAGGTTTATTGATAACACAAACATGGATGGAGGAGAGCATCAAGAGGACATGGAAAACAAGCATGCAATGGTGGAAAACAAGTGTGCACACATGGAGGAAGATATGGAGATTGTTTCCCACAAGACCTAAAGGAGCTAAAGGAGCCATCCATGCATTGGGGGCTGATATGGGAGCAGAAAGGACATGTCCTAGGCTGTCCCAAACGTTTTTAGTAGAGGATCTGCGAGTCCAATGGGCTGAACCCAAGTTGGGTTCGGTTTGTAATGGTTTGGTTGCACCAAACCGAGTGGGAGTGGGCTAGGGGCGCATTAGGGCTGGTTGTGGCCGCACCCCTCTCTCTTGGCCGCACCCCCCTCATATATACCTCTTAGGCACGGATTTAGAGGTTAGAACCAGTTTAAGATAAACGCTAGATTCCAGAATTGAACTATGTTCATCTGAATTTATCCCCACCAGTTTGGTGGAGTTACCACTTGCAAATTCTGCGTGCTATCTGTTGTTCCATTGGGAATTAGTAGATACAGGACCACTCGTAGTCATTGATTACGTTGTGCAAGTGTGTGGAGTTGATAATATCCAAAGGGATTGAGAGCTGTTGCATTGGCATCAGGGATCAGCCGGAGAGGTTTCAGCAAGACACAAGTTATCCATCAAGTTATCGTGTGAGTTCATCGAGAAGATCGGGCAACCCCTTATCATATGGTATCAGATTTCCAGGTTGACTCGGTGAGCAATTTTTATCCCCTTAGATTCGTTTTGTTTTTCTTACCTATCCACGAAAAAGCCCAACAAAAACAGGAGTAGTTCATTGCCATCGCCTTAGATCATCACCACTTTCGAGTTTTAGTTGTTGTTTGTGTTTGATTTTGTGTTTCTTTTCTCCTTTTGTGTCTTTTAG
Source organism: Alopecurus myosuroides (assembly GCA_028641055.1). Taxonomy (NCBI): domain Eukaryota; kingdom Viridiplantae; phylum Streptophyta; class Magnoliopsida; order Poales; family Poaceae; genus Alopecurus; species Alopecurus myosuroides. The sequence goes on from CM054059.1 coordinate 351,724,537, forward strand.
ATTTCGGGTTAGGGTTAGGATTCTAGCTGTTCTTCGTGTTCTTCATAGAGTCCACCAAAAATTTCCTACCAAAAAGATCCAATCCGATCGCAAGTTCTACTCGATTTCGTGTTGCACTCGGTTTCTGCCGTGGCAGAGTTTCTCGTTGTTTCGCTGCCGTGATCGTTTCCCTGTCGCAGTCGAACTCGGCTTCGCCCACGCGGTACAAAATCACAGCGCACCACCGCACCGCGCTTACCCGCGCTCAGCACCGCGCGCTGCCGCGGCAGGACTTTCCCGCAAATCGTTGTCGCGCTGTGTTTTCTCTGTCGTGCGTTGGGCTGTTGTTACCCGCTGCCGCGCGCGCCTAACAACAGACATCGTCTGCCCTTTAGCGCGCATTACCCACGCTCGCCCGCGCGCTGCCGCGACAGAGAGTTGAGCGTTTTTGTTGCCGTGGTACAGATTTCCTGCCGTGAGCCTCTAGCTCCCGTAGTTTGTTTTCAGTGCTGTTTTCTTTGGCCGTTTCGTTTTGATTCCACTACTGCTGGTACCTCCTCTGGAAAAACATCATCAAAATCCTGTAATACATGAGAAACACCAAGAGGAATAGGGGTCATGTCAGAAGAAACCAAAATTTCTCCCTTGTGCATGAGCACTATAGAAAGCATACTAGGATCCTCACTAAACTCTCTCAAATCCTCTTTGGTGGCTAGCATACATAAAAGGCTCACTCCCTCACTTTTATTTTTACCACTCAGCTTATTTTTTTCACTCATAGAAGGATTACTCTCTTGTTTTTCTTTCTCACTATCCCTCTCTAAATTCACTTCAGTTTTTTGACGAGACTCATTTACAATTTGCTGTGGTGTCATAGGTCTCAAAATAATATCCTTCCCATGCCAATTCAACTGGTATGTATTAGCTCTCCCATAATGTGTAACATTCCTGTCAAACTGCCATGGTCTTCCAAGCAACATGTGACAAACAGACATGGGCACAACATCACACTCAATGGTATCAGTATATGGCCCAATTTGGAACTCCACTCTCACCATGTAGCTCACCTTCATCTCTCCTTTATCACTCAGCCATTGTATATAATAAGGATGAGGGTGTGGAATATATTTCAGTTTCAGTTTTGCACATAGCTCTTTACTAGCAAGATTTCTGCAACTCCCTCCATCAATAATAACTTTGCAAGCCATTTTAGGACCTACAATTGCTTTTGTTTGGAAAATATTGCACCTCTGATTTTCTTGAGAAGGAATAACACTCAAAGCAGCAGCATTTTGTGAGCAAACAATAGTGGGATAATGTGTGGCATAAGCATCAAGTGGACCTCCTTGCTCATCAGAATCATCCTCCTCATTAGGATCAGCATCATATCCAGTCTCATACTCATTATCCTCATTAACAAGCATGGTCTTTTTATTGGGGCATTCCCTCTTAAAGTGGCCTTTTCCACCACATGTGTGACATGACATATCCCTATTTCGTGTTGTGGAAGAAGTGGATCCACTAGCACTTGCTGCTAGTTGCACTTGCCTCCTAGAAGTGGAGGGTGTGCTCTCGGCCTTGGGTGTAGAAACCCCACGGCTAGGTGCTGGTTGTGGTGACGGAGAAGAAAAATTATTATTGCGAGGTGAAAACAACCTCCTAGCACTCAACTTTGCCTCCTCGGCTAGCTGTGATTCTGCCTCCCTTGCATGATGTAGCAATTCATTCATATCATTATATTGGAGGTGCCTCACAATGCCTCTGATTTTAAATTGCAAACCTGAGAGAAAACGATGCATAGTATGTTCTGGTTCCTCTCTCACTTAGGCCCTCTGAATAATCAACTCCATCTCTCTATAATAAGCATCAACAGACAATGTACCTTGCTTCAATTGTTGAAATTTATCATATAATGTTCTCACATAATTCTTGGCACAAATCTGCTCCTCATGAGTTGCTTCATAGTAGCCCAAGTAACCACTTCAGGATCACCATGTTCTGCCCTCAATTGTGTAATATTATCCCACCACAATAGAGCATAACCATCAAAACTAGAAGAAGCCAATTTAATCTTCCTATCTTCATTGTAATCATGCAATCTCCATAGCTTCTCAATTTTAAGCTCCCACATCAAATATTCCTCTACATCATCATTATCAAAATTAAAAGGAGGAATAGAAAATTTTGGCTTGCCCAAACCATCATCTTATCTATGATTATCATGAGCTTGTATTCTTCTAGCAGCAAAACCTCCACGGCCATTATAAGCTTGGGCTCGGCCTAGTTCCCAGTCATCATCATTACCTCTTTGCTCTAGTTGAGTAGACAATTGTGTAATTTGCCTAGTCAAATTGGTGAGAGATTCTTGCATAATATCAACAGATTCTTGAGAACCAGCTTTCTCAATTTTAATATCCATCTGCTGTAAATCCCTCCTCAAACTCTCATCATAGGCATCAAGCTTCTTATCAATTCGGGTGGCTACCACTTCATCATACTCATCAAGTTTTTTATCAATTCTGGAAGTAATCATGTCTCTAAATTTGGACAGATCTCCCCATGTGAGAATATCATCAACAGTCTTCTTAGAAGTAGCCTCAGCAGCTTTCCCAACACTTTTATCCACCTGCACATCACTAGCCACAGACTCCATGGATTAATGTGTTAGTGAAAACAAAAATATGGGATGTGGTGTTCTCTCACAACTCACTCAAAAACAGCAAAGCAATGAGTTAACTTACTGTTCCAAAGTGAATAGCAATACTTACCACAAGTAAACAGCACTACTATGACTTGGTGTGAACAAAAGAATACCCAGGGATTTTAGCTAACGCAAAGCAAAGCAGGATATATAGTGGGGCTTGGTATGGATACCTAACAACACCAATAACAAGTCCTATTTGTTGTTTGTGATGACAAAAAAATAGCACCTAGGAAAACACACACCAAAGTGGAGACAAATGTGGCAATGCAATTATATGGATGGAAATATTGCAATGCTCTCGAAAGACAATAGCTATGCTCCAAAATATCACAGGCACAAGATTGCTCAATGGAAAGTGTCAATATAGTAGTGATGAAAACAGCTCCAACAACAATATAGCAATATATCTCAAGGCCTTTTTCTCTTTTCACAATTCTCTTTTTCTCTTTTTCTATTTTCTGTTTTTCTCTTTTTTTTTTTACTTTTATAACTGGCCAACAACTAGCTAGGAGCAAAAAGAAACACAATATTATCAATGTGACACAATGGATATGAAAATGAGCAGCCTGGACAGAGCAAGAAATTGCTATTCTTTTTGGGAAACATACCTATATGTTGCTGTAGAGGGGCTGTGTCTAAGTCTCACAAAGATAGGAAAAGAAAACCTAAAGAAAGTGGCAATGAAATCTAAACCGGAAAAGAAATAAAGAGAAAAGAAACACTCACGGCAGAAAAACGTACCACGACAGAGAAACGAAGCAATTCGCTGTCGCGGCAGCGCGCGGGGTCAGCGAACAGGCAAAAACAGCAGCGCGCGGCCAGTTTTCACGTGTGGAGCGGGCGCGCGCAAAAGGACAGACAGCCTCTGCGTTTGGGCGCGGATCGCAGCAGCAGTGCGCGGCAGCGATTCGGCGCAGATGCGTGCCGCGGCAGCGCGCGGACGGGCGCTGCGGGTAAGCGTTGGCTGGTCCGCGGGTGGGATTTTGTAAGGCACGGACGGCGGATTCCGACTGTGGATAGGATACGGCGGCGGTAGTGATTCTACGAAAATTCCTGCCGCGGCAGAAAACCGAATCCAACTCGAATTGGATGGAAATTTGGATTTGCTTGGAGTTTTTTTATGAAATTTTGTGGACACGACAGGGATGGCTCGAAGAACACTTAGAACCCTAAACCTAGACCGAAAACAAAAGACACAAAAAGAGAAAATAAACACGAAAATCAAGCACAAAACAGCAACTAGGGGATGGAATTGGTGATGATCTACGGCTAGGCAAAAAACTACTCCTGTTTTTATGGCTTTTTCAGTGGATAGGTAATGAAAACAAGAACTAATATACTAGATCACGATAGCTCACCGATTTAACCTGTAAATCTGATACCAAGATGATAAGGGGTTGCCCGATCTTCTCGATGAACTCACACGTAACAAGGATCTGATAAATTGTGTCTCTCCACGAACTCTTCGGCTAATTCCTGATGCCAATTGCAATAGCAACCAATCCCTTGGATATTCGTAAATCCACACACTTGCACGAGCAGCCACTGACTACTAGTGGTCCTGCATCAACTGATTCCCAGTGGAATAGCAGATAACACACAAAACTTGCAATATGATCAATTCCTGATGAATGCTTCAGTACAACAGCACAAAATCAGTGCAACATGCATCACTAGTACAACCTGATGAAATCAAATTATTGTAAAACAACCTGCATCACTAGTACAACCTGCATCACCACTTGATAGAGAGGAATCAGTGCCTACTGTATCTGAGAAGGATGTTATTGCTATTGGTGCTGATTTGGAGCTGCCACTTACAAGTACAACTTTTTGTGAGTCTACAAATGTGAGTTTATATGTTATCAACTCTTTAAGTGATGAAAGTCATACCCACAAGAGAATACAACAAATCTGAGTCAACTAAACCTAATGAAATCAAATTATTGTAAAACAAAGATTATCATTGAAGCTTGTGGTATTTTTGGGGTTAAATCACGATGCATCTCATGATTATGCATATTAGCATTTTGCCAGTTTTCCAGTATCCCTTATTGGGACTACTTTGCTATTTTTCAGATATCGGGATTCCCACGCAAACCTCGAACCCCGGAGAACATGAATTGTTATTTCTACCTCAGGCAAGTTCATCACTTGCTCATATCCTTTGCAGTATTTCCTAAGAACTATTTGCAAAAACCCTATCGTATGACCATGTATATGTAGTTTTATGCCCAAGAATGTTATCAAGGGCGATGTATGGTAATTACCAGCATTTTTTAAAACATTTTTTTTATCCCCAACAATGTTATCAAGGGAGATGAATGGAAATTAGCAACCTTTTGAAAACATATAGATAGTTCCCCAAGAATGTTATCAAGGGCGTTGAATGGTAATTTCCAACCTTGTTAGAAACCAATATATATTTTTATTTCCCAAGATTGTTATCAAGGGAGATTAATGGAAATCACCAACCTTTTTAAAACGTACATATAGTTTTTCCAAGAATGTTATGAAGTGCAATGAATGGAAATTACCAACTTTTAAAAACATATATATAATCAAGAATATTATCAAGGGATATTAATGGAAATTACCAACCTTTTAAGAACCAATATATTTTTTATTTCCCGAGAATGTTATCAAGGGCAATGAATGGAAATTACCCACCATTTTGGAAACCTATATTTTTTTCCAAGAATGTTATCAATGGCAATGAATAGAAATTACCCTCCTTTTTTGGAAACCTATATATATATATCTTTTCTCCTAAGAATGTTATCAATGGCGATGAATGGAAATTACCACCCTTTTGAAAACCTATATATAGTTTCCCAGGAATGTTATCAAGGGAGATGAATGGAAATTACCAACCTTTTAAAAATCAATATATATTTTTATTTCCCAAGAATGTTATCAAGGGCAATGAATGGAAATTACCCACCTTTTAGAAACCTATACATAATATTTTTGCCAGAATGTTATCAAGGGCAATGAATGGTAATTAACCACCTTTTTTGGAAACCTATATATATATATATTTTCTCAAGAATGTTATCAAGGGCGATGAATGGAAATTACCAATCTTTCAAGAACTAATATATTTTTTTATTTCCAAAGAATGTTATCAAGGGAGATGAATGGAAATTACCAACCTTTGTAAGAACTAATATATATATATATTTTTTATTTTCAAAGAATGTTATCAAGGGCGATAAATGGAAACTACCCACATTTTTAGAAACCTATTTGTATTAGTTTCCCAAGAATGGTACCAAGGGCAATGAATGGAAATTACTAACCTTGTTAGAAACCAATATTTTTTTATTTCCCAAGAATGTTATGAAGGACGATGAATGGAAATTATCAACCATTTTGAAAACATATATACAATTTTATTCCCAACAATTTTTATCTAGGGCAATGAATGGAAATTACCAACTTTTTTAGAAACCAATATTTTAGTTTCCCAAGAATGTTTATCAAGGACGATGAATGGAAATTACCAACCCTTTGAAAACCTATATATAGTTTTCCTAGGAATGTTATCAAGGGAGATGAATGGAAATTACCAACCCTTTTTGGAAAATTATATATATTTTTTATTCCCAACAATGTTATCAAGGGAAATGAATGGAAATTACCAACCTTTTTAGAAACCAATATATAGTTTCCCAATAATGTTATCAAAGGCGATGAATGGAAATTACCAACCTTTTATAGAAACCTATATATATATATTTATCCCAAGATTTTCAACGACGATGAATGGAAATTACCAACCTTTCTAAAAACCTATATATTTTCTCCCTAATAATGTTATCAAGGACGTTGAATGGAAATTATCAACCTCTCAGAAGCCTATATTTTTTTTCCAAGAACCATGTGTTCCTTCGAAAAGAAAAAAGAATAACAAAAACTCTTGTCGTCGTCCTCTTCAAGATGAGGTAATGCATACTAACACGTCGCTGATTGACCCAACCAGTTCATGGTGGAGCAGCGACCTCTGCCTCTGAAAGTCTCTCCACCGCATCAAGCAGATGTTTTTCTCCGAAGCTCCACGGCATACAACTTTATACAAAAATTCCACAACTGCACATGAGTTATTCAATGATTCATAAGGGATTAGGTGGGAAGATGCAACTTTAATATATTTTTCCCTAAGAATGTTATCAAGGGCAATGAATGGAAATTACCAACCTTTTGTATACCTTTATATAGTTTTCCCAAGAATGTTATGAAGGGTGATGAATGGAAATTACCAACCTCTTGAAAACCTATATTCTTTTCCCAAGAATGTTATCAACGGTGATGGATGGAAATTACCAACCTTTTTCACAAACATATATATATTTCTCCCAAGAATGTTATCAAGGGTGATGGATGGAAATTACCAACCTTTTAAAAACCTATATATTTTTCTCCCTATAATGTTATCAAGGGCGCTATATATTTTTTCCCAACAAAATGTTACCGAGGTGTGATGAATGAAAAATTACAAACCGTTGAAAAACTAATTGAGAATGTTAACTAGGCTCATGTCTGGTAATTTCCATGTTATGTAACTGATAACATTTTTGTACTAGTTGGAAATGGAATTTTTTCCATCTCCCACCCGATTATCTTTTACCCTAAATATCACTAGCCCTAAAAGGGAATTAATTTTTGACCGACATATTATTTTTATGCAAGTAAAAATAATAAAATGTACCGCAAATGATAATTTCAGGTCAAAAAAAGAGAGAATAGATTTCGATCAATTTTTCAGTAAAATAAAAGCGTAAAAGACACATTTTGTTTTCTTGCGGGAGAATTTTTTCGTTCAGATCGTGTACAACATCCCACTGCGGGCCCGCGTGACATGGCCTGTTTAGAGAAAGGGGAATAGGATTTTCCGAAATAAATTTTTTGTAGCTTTTATTGCACACTAAATTTTCCACACTAAATTAAAATACTTTTGTTATTTTTTCGCCGAACTGTTCACTCGCCGGCATGAAAAGGTAATAGAAATTTTGTTTTTTCACGTAATCTCGTTTTTGGCGGAACTGTGTACTCGCGTGGACGGGACAGAAAACCGGTACGTGCAAAGTCATACTAACCGTTGGAGCATCTTTCCGAAAAGGAAATAGTGTGGTAAATTCTACTTTCCTTTTTTAGCAACATCACCTGGTTAAGACCGATCGATGGCAAGCGTTTGGTCGGGCTCGTAAGATAGATGCGCCCAATAATAAAGGCGTTAAAGCTTCCTTAGTTGGTTGACATTGTAACCGTCTCTGAAGTTGACACAAATTACCCACTCTGCCACCGATAAGTTGTACCGGTTAGGTTTCTAAATTTCCGCCTTTTTTGTCACCGCGTGGCCAATTCTTTCGTAAGTTGTGTCTCACCTTAACCTATGTCAGGCCAAAGCTTATCAGGTTCGGTTTCCATGTTTGACCTTTCCGCCAAACTGCACCGCGGCGGCGACCAACTACCCGTCTGCAGCCGCTAGCTTCACCATGCTTCATCTCTGCTGGCGGCTTCCCCTGCATACCACGTTTGCGAAACCACGCCATTCCCCCACGAATACGGGGACAAGCCACAGTTTAACTGCATCTGCAAGGTCTGGCGACAGTTCGCCTCTCTACTGCACACAGGCATGGTGCTCCGGCCAAGGATGAGGAGTTTTGGCCCAACCTCCTCATCTCTGGCAGTATGCCACGGTCATCCCACGCATCCCGTTCTCCCCAATCTTCTCTTGAGGTGTCCATCAGATGCCCGGCCGTTGAACCTACTCTCCCGCCTCTCTTCCCTCACGTGTGGATGCCTCCCGCTGCAGCACCATCGCCCGACACCAAACTACCGTCCCCGACCTCTAGCAGGCCCGCCATGCGCGCCCCTGCTTCCCTACACGCCTCCATGGCCCTTGGATCCAGCACCAGTAGATTAGAGGCACCCCGAGGTTCCAGCACTAGGCCCACCACGTCCCTGGTCGAAGGTGATATCGACCACGATACGTTATTCGCCGTTTCAGTATAAGGAGTCACATCCCTGCTCGCCGGCGACCTCACTGTAGTCTGCCCGGCCGCCTTCGTTTTGAGCTGTCGTAGTGTCCTATGCGTCATGTCCGCTTCACCATTGATCCGTACGCCCCACCAACCTGAAGCTCTTGCTCTCACGCCGTTGCTGCCAGCTGTCCTGCGGCCTACGAACCTAAACCGTTGTCGAGTGAACTGTAGTCATGGTCGCTGCTTCGTCACATGGGCAGTAGTAAGGCGCGACGGTAGCAGCTGGGCAATGACGCATGCATGTTCATGTTCAGGTAGTTGCAACGGTTCATAGTGCGTTCACTTTGCTGATCCTTTCGATGAAGAGCACAGCCGCACACGTTTTATCCAAAAGAATCCTTCATACGAGGATAGAGCTTAATTAGTTATGCTTGCTCGGTGATGATCCTCCATTCTTATACAATACTAATTTGCAATGAAATGTATGCAGATTGCTATGTGTTCCCACGAAGTTGTGCACCGTTCATATGATTCGAGAGATGAATCATACCATGGGGGTGGGGGGTTGGAATTGACGACCATAAAACAGAACAAAAGTTACAATATATTACAGTATGTCTAAAAAAAAATAGAAATCCATACAATGTTCGGATAAATGTAGGAAAACGCTTCCTTTAGGGGACCTAGACTAGCTAATTCTAGGTCCCTTGCTGTTCCCGTGCGTGGGAGCCTTGTTGGGCCGGTCTCTAGGCCCAATTAGCAACAGTTTGTCTTTTTAGCCCAATTTTCGAGTTAGAATTTATTTTTCAGGAGCCCACTACGTGTAGCCATGTATACGTTAAGTGTTTCGTCATTTTTTATGGATGTTGCGTACGTGTTAAAAATTTGTAACAAGTTTGCATGCATTTTGTTGAGAAATCACAAACGAGATGTTGTAATGTTTTTCTGGATGATTTTGTAAGAAATGCATACATGTGTTTAGAATTCATTTGGAATGATATGTTTTTATGCGCTCCTTCACATGTTGTAAACATGTGATTTTATTGTTGCTATCGTTTTGCTTTTTTGTTGAAATGGAGGATAATTTTTGTTGCAACTGGAACGGTGACAAATTATTTTGTTGCTTAACAACTTTTTAGGTGATGCAATTTTTTTTTTGTTACAATAGGTTGTGATATTTGTTGAATTGCTTGAACTTTTTTGTTGCAACGAAATAAACACATTGTTTACCTATTCTTTTGTAACACTATTTATATTTTAGATTTTGTTTCGGAACAATTTGTTGCAATACTTTTTTTGTACACATAGGCGATAATTTTTGTTGCGATATTAGTGAATTTGTTGCAATGACAGTTTCGCTGTAATTATCGAGATGACCGGGGGCAACGCGATATACCCCTTCGCTTAAGTGGGGCTGCTGTGGACTGCGGGTTCTATATCCAAAAAAGTGAGGGGCTCAAATGCAAAAACACGTTTTGCGGATTTTTGGCCGTTAGATGCAGATCCGATGGCTCGCGAGGGGACCTAAGATTAGCAAATTGTAGGGCAACCTACGCCTAGCACTGCCCATAAATGTATGTCGCTACGAAAGAAAATTACGTATCTATTAACTTAAAATCTGCTCGACGGTCATCGGTGTCAAATAAATTCATAATCTCATCAGATGTAATCTTTGCGGCTATTTCCTTCCCAATGTACACAATCATATAGTGCTGAAGAAAATCATCACACATTCTATTTCGAAGACGTATCTGGTTCTGGAACTTGTAACGGCTCGACAATATTATGATCGGTATCAACCCGATTGGAACTGTCATGAACAATTAATAGGTTCTTGCTCATCAATAGGTTGCTGCTCATCTGCCTCCTCGGGGTAGATTTGCGTTTTCAACACTACCAATATTAGAGCTTGAAGATGAACCAATTAGCTTGAAAAAGGTATCTATCGTTGGTGGTTTTCTCTTCATCTATGAACACAACAAATAAAAAAAGGGGATAATTTAATGAACTAATATAAATTGTTTTGCTATATGATACATACTCTTTTTTTTTGGAAAAAAAACATCACACAATTCATTTTATCTGAATTTAAAACAACTAGCATTGTCATGCCATTTCTATTTTAATATTTACCATTTATTATGATGTCCGGAAATGGATTTAATTTTGCTCATATTTGCGTATAAAAAAGTGATTACTGATATTATGTGGCTATTTGGTTCTAGGCTCGTGAATTTATGTGAGAGGGAAAAATTGAGAAATCCTTTTGCGAGATCGTGTTTTTTCACCCCTGTTGCAACGCACGGGCACATTTGCTAGTTATACTAAAAAAAGTACAACAACATAAAATGTACACCCTAAACTACACCTCTTGCTACGACTCGGCTTTGTCTCGATATTTTTTTACGGCTCGGCTTCGTCGAGGTAACCATTTATAAAGATCTTGAAGATGGTAAATACGTCGTTGTGCGCATTGGTCGAATCGTGCATTGGTCGTAGTGCGTGCTACGGCTCGGCGTTGCCTCGTGCTACCGCTCGGCTTCGCCTCGAACAAACCGCCTACGACGCTTCACCTAAAAAGTACACACATGTTGTATCTAAAAGTATATAAAAGTTAATGCTGAAAGTATACACACGCTATACCTGAAAGTATAAACGTGGTGTACCTGAAAGTACACGCACGTTTCTGTACACCGACACTAGTACTATATATACACCTACGCGTTACTTCTGGGTGTACACCCACGCTGCTACTGAAAGTACACTGTGTATACGAACGCTGATAGTGGATGTACATGGTGTACACCCACGCGTCTGCTACTGGATGTACACTCACGTTGCTACTGGAAATATAAAATACTACTAAAAGTATAAAGTATATAGAACAAAGAGTACAAAAATCCAGAAAAAAAAGTTTCTTGAAACCTATCAATATGGGATCTAGTTTTGAAGATCTCGACGCAAGGATCTCAAATATGAAAACGGTTCATAATTCCGAAAAGCGGTTCTCGGGATATTTTATTTCTAAAAGATGAATCCAAAAAATAAATGCGTTCACACTCCTCATCCGTGGGAAGCGGAAAACCCACCAAAATTCTTTCACGATGACACTTCTCACGCATGCAAACACCTGGGGGGTGCGAGGAAGGAGAATGCGACACTTGTCGCGAGGGGGAGTGCACGAGAAGGGAAAACGCGACACTTGTCGCAAGCACAACGCGCGAAGGTGACCTTTCGGAGGATTTCCCTTTTTTCTAGTGATTTCCACCTAAAAGACATCTCCTATGGGACTGCTTACTTCGCCCGGACCGACCCGATTTGAGCAGCCCGGCCGAAAGCAAGGCCCGTACGGCGCTGCCTAGATGGACCGTGGTCCGTTTTTTTTTGTCCGGGGCCGCTCATATCCGGCCCAATTTTGATCCAGATTTGAGCATTGTCCGCTATTTCTCGGCCCTGGCCCGCCCAACATAGGAACAAACCCCTCATTTTCCTTTGTCGGTCGTTCCTCTCCCACCCTGAGCCGCTGCCCCTTCTGTGCCCTAGCCATGGCCGAGGCGGACGATACCACCCAAGTTGTGCCCGCGGGTGGACCTTCTTCGCCGGTCCTGGCGCCGTCGCAGGCGACGTCGAGGGTCCCGCCCCCCAGAGGGCGAAGAAACCCAAGGTCGTGCTCTCCGATGCGTAGAGGACCCTGGAGTCGGCGAAGAGGGCCGGTCGGGGGGCGCGGGTGAAGGCTGCCGCTGAGGCCGAACCGCAGGCCACGGAGGACGCGGCCGCCAGGGACACCAGGATTGGCTTGGCTGCTGCGCAAGCCGCCATGATTATGATGGGAATGCAGGCCGGTGCCCCATGTTTCTTCCCCACGGCCCCGTCGCGAGCTCCAACACCTCGGCGGCCTAGCCAAGCACAATTTCGGACGTGGCATCGCCTTCTCTTGCGCCAACGTACGGTTTCTTGCCGGGACGCACGCCGTTGGCGCCCATTGATGTGCCGGACGTGGGAGAGTCCACGCCGCCGGCCCCCAGGACCTCTTTCGACCTCAACACTGCGCCGGTGTCGGGCGTGTCCACCGCGCCCACGAGCAAGGGAGCCTGCGCAATCCCTCCGGCCAACTTTCCTACCGCCCGCAACCTATTCGACGAAATACTATCGCCGACCCAGGGCCTTACCAGGGAGGACGGAATGCCTTCTTGACGGACATGATCAATGAGAGCGGACATTGTTCATGGACGAGCTAACCCAACAAGCTTTGGTAGCCAAGAAGAGGCGTCCAAGAGGCATCTGGTACACCGAAGCGGAGGACATGTGCCTCTGCGACACATGGATGGAGGTGGGACAAAACACGATCGTCGGGGCCGAGATGAAGGGCAACGCGTACTGGGGACGGATGTACAAGAACTACCATGAAAGGGCACTACTCCCGCCCTACTCCATGGCCACAACACAGTCGGAGATATCCATTAAAAAAAAGGTTTGAACTCATCTCGACCGAGTGCAGCAAGTTCACCGGGTCCTTCGAGCACGCGGCGGCGCGGCCGCAGAGTGGCCATGGGATCGCAGACTTGGTGAGTCCCTGGTTCATGCGTGCCATTGTCCCTGACATCAACTTGCCCATATTTTTTGTAGGCGTTCAAGGCGTTGGAGCTGTTCAAGGCCGAGCATGGGGAAGGTCCTTCAACTTCGCCCATTGCTACAACATGATCAAGGACAACCAGAAGTGGAAGGAGCTCCACAACCTCCTCAAGAAAGGCTGGGGACAGCTGCCGGTCCCTGGAATGACTCCCGGCAACGGGGACGGCACGACAACGGAAAGGCCAAGGGGCCGGACCAACTCGAAGCTGGACCTGAAGCACGACGCCACGACGATCGCACTGCAAGGGCTTCATCACCCAGAAGGACAAGACCAGCGACAAGACCAGCGAGAGGGAGGAGAAGAAGAGCTGGGAGCGAGAGGAGATGACGAAGAATTTATTCATCGTCCAATCCAAGAAGCTGGAGATAGAGGAGAATACGAGGACAAGGCCAAGGAGGCCGAGATCAAGCAGACGGAGCTCGAGATCAAGAAGAAGGAGGTCGAGCTCGCGCTGGCCGCCCAAGAAGCCCAGATCATGGCCATGGACTTGAGCTCGCTGACCCCGAGGAAGAAGGCCTACTTCAAGAGGAAGCATCAGCGGTACATGGACGGCGAGGAGTGAACCATGGCCGCGTGCCCTTTTGTATGCCAGCCGGCATGGCCTGAACTGTGGCCGGCATGGCCTGGCCTTTGAAGCCGTGGCCTGCTTTTGTAATATTATTTTTCCACCAAGTGAGCAGTCCCATAGGGCCCACTGCCCAGAAATGGGCGGACAGTGGCCCGGACGGCTTCTTATACGGACAAAAACATGACATCTCCGGTCCGGATTTGAGCAGCCCCGTAGGAGATGTCCTAAGAGCATCTCCACCGGCGCCATCCAATGTCCGGATAAAAAGACTCACCGCAGCGGCATCCCCAAAGATGTCCAACCGCCAAATTTATGTCCGGCTTCCTCAGCCCACCCGTCAAACTTGGGGGTCTGCCTGGGGGCGCCGGATATCGTCCGGTCACCCCACCCGACAGGCGGGGGACACCTGTCATAGAGAGAAGCCCGCACCGGATCGTGAGTTAAGGCACCGTGCAGGCGGACGGTCCACGTTAATATCGCTCGCCAGTTTCCAATGCGACGAGACGCCGGCCTGTAGCACGCCTAGAAGTTACACCCGCGACGCAACGCGATGCTACCGAGGCCGGCGTTGCGCCTTCCCCATGTGAAGCATTTACGACGTCGCCGCCCTTCGGCCAAGGATAAAAGGTGAAGACTTTTGCCTCGTCGTGCACATCCTTCCCCCCTCGCCTCCACGCCCCAATCCTCTCGCGGTCGCCGTCGTCGCTGCCATGGCCAACAACTGGCAAGTCAGTCCTCCTCCGGCTCAAGGCTCACGAGTGGGTGAACGGTCAACACGGAGGACGCCTGCGAACTGTACCGGTACGGGCTCCTCGCCCCGTCGGATTGCCACATCCCGAAAGGAGTAGCGCATCTCCGATGGCAGCCTCTCCGTGCCAGCGATGCCGCAAACGGCAGAGCAAGTCCGCCGTTACATTGCTCGCTGCCCGGAGACGCAGCCGCGCGCCACCGTCAAGGAGGAGCCGCGGGGCGACAACCTGTACAACATCTCGTCGCCGCTGCATGACCCGATGGATGGAGAGTGCCCCGGCCTCCACGATGCCATGGCCAATTTGGTGGCCATGTTGGAGCAGGAAGCGCCGGGGTGGCTGGCTACGATGCACTCCACGGCGGTGGAGGCATCCGAGAGCCGCGGCGGTTGTAGCAGCGCCACCACGGCCACATCCAGCACCCGCAGTACTCGCGTCAGCCCCTCCTCCAACCACGCCGTCGCCTCCTCCTACTCCAAAATCGTCGTTCTCGACGAAAGCGACGACGACGACTCGTTTGACTCGAGCGGCAATGACGAGTAGTTAGGGTTAGGGTTTAGCCGCGCCCGAGGGAAAATTACATTCAAATTATGTAAAGTAGTTTTAAATTTGAATGTAATTTACAAATTGTCAATATTTTTTTGTGTTCAAGTTTTTTGGGTTTTTTGGGGTGCCGCTGTGGCACCCGCCCATCAAATTCGCGGACACAGTTCTGGCGCCTCCAAAGGGGGTCCAATTGGAGGGTGGCGGACACAATTTAAATGGGCGTCGGTGGAGATGCTATAACACTAAGATAATATCCACGGGGTGCCCATAAAATATGTGTCTGACGCCCATAAAATATGGGAAGTGCTAGGCGTAGATCCCCTAAAAAGAGCTGGTTTAGGTCCCTCTCCTGCACCGTTTGATCATCATCGTACATCCACAAATCGTTGTAACGTGTTTTTGTGTTTTAGCCCTTCGATTTTCTGGATATCAAATCCGCACTCCACAACAGCCCCATTTAAACGAAGAGATAAATCGTGTTAGCTCTCCGTCTTCTCAATATTTATACCAAAAATGTCATGATAGTGATTTACTCTTTGTATTGCAACAAAAGCATGAGTATTGCAACAAAACCTCACGTCTCGTGTACAAAAAATACAGTATTGCAACAAATCGTCGTAAATATTTTGAAAATAAAATAAGGCTAAAAGAAAGTTAAAAAATAATGTCTTCTTTTGCAGACTTCTTTGCAACAAAACTCGCCAACAATTTTAACAAAAATCACAAACGATTACAACAAAAAAATATCTTTGCGGCTATTAAAAAATAGGTAATTGTTGTTGCAGATTCGTTTGTAACAAAAATCGTCACCTATTTCAACAAAAATCACAACTATTACATCAAAACCTATTAAAAAGTGTTGTTTAATGATGGGTAAGAAACATAATGTTTTGGCACAAATTCATTTGCAACAAAAATATTCAAGTATTTCAGCAACAAAAACAAATGATAACAACGGAAAAATCACATGTTTGCAACATGTGAAGAAGCACGTAAAAATCATTCTAAAAAATTCTAGAAAACAAACACATAAATTTTTCGAAATCAGCCAGAAAACCATGCAACATCTCTTGTGTGTTTTCTCAACAAACTTCGTGTGAATTTATTATGAGTTTAAAAGACGTATACAACATTGAATAGAAATCTCAAAAAACTTGGTGTATAGATGACACTTCAGATAGTTGGGTTGTTGAATACTCAACAAACGCAAAAACTACACCCAAAAAACATGTTTACTGATTATTGGGCCAAACCTAGGTGAGATGATGGCCCAATAAGCTATCACGCGCGGGAGCCGGGTGCGACCTAATCTAGCATTGCTTAGGCCGACGGAACGTAATCATTTTTCATCAAATATGGCCTCTTCGAGGGTGTCGGACATGTATGCGTTTTTTTGGGTGCATCCTACATCGGCACCCTGATGACCCACAAGATAGGGGATTGTATCGTAGTACTTTCGATAAGTAAGGGTGTCAAACCCAACAAGGAGAAGAAGGTATTGACAAGCAGTTTGGATAAAGAATTCACCGTAAACACTAGCAGACAGGTTTTTGGTGGTTTTTGATATAGCAGATAAATAAAGTGTGAGTTAATAAAAGATAGTAACAATAATTGAATCAAGTGGCCCAATCATTGTAGAGCAAAGTACATGTTGTTTGGTTTACTTATGATGACCAAACATTCTCGAGGAGACATGGGGATTTTGTCAAGCGCTTTCGTTTCCTACGGTTGATTAATATTTGTTATTTTGATAGGTGTTGTGTGGGTGAACCTATGCTAATGCACCGCCCTACTAGGACTAATACATACTTCTCATTATACCCCTTGCAAGCATCCTCAACTACAAGAAAGTAATTAAGATAGATCTAACCACAACCTTAAACTCTGGAATCCTACACTCCCTCATGCATCGATTTCCTAACGGGGGTTTTGGTTTCTATCACGGCAACCCCACAATTAGTAGACAAATACACAATGCATCCCTCTAGGCCCATAAAGGTGAAGTGTCATGTAGTCGATGTTCACATGACACCACTAGAAGAATAGCACCACAACTTAAATATCAAACCAGTAAATATTACTTCAACATAATTCCACTACTAACATCTTGACTTCTCCCATGTCCTCAAGAACTAAACGAACTAGTCACAAGAAATCGTATGGATCAGGATCAGAGGTGATATAATGTTGAATAACAATCTGGTCATAAAGTGCAAACACCGATAAATCTCGTAAGCATCAACTACAAACAAGTAATTCACACCGGGAGAGAGATCTAGTGGAAAACAGCGATATAGAACCATAATTGCTACAACGGGATGAAGGTGGATGGCGAGGATGATGGTGTTGGTGATGATGATGATCTTGATGATGCCCGATGCGATGACGTTGACCATGGCGATGATTTCCACTCTTCGGGGACGATTTTTTCCGGCAGATTTCTCCCTGCCGGAGAGCTTTTCTCTCTGTGTTGTTTCCCGCCCCGAGGAGGCGGCAGAATATTTCCTCGATGGTTCTCTAGGTCTTATGGTTCCCTGTGGATGAAGTACGCGAAAGGGTGCTGCCAGTGGTGGGCCAGGGTGGCCACACCACGTGGCAGCGCGACCAAGGGGGGCGCGCCACCAGGTGGTGTGGGCCCCTGGTGGCCCCCCTCTGGCTCCCCTACTGTCTAGCTATGTCATCTGGCAACCTAAGAACTCTCCGATTTTTCCCTTGTTCATCTGATCTTCAGAAATAGGGTATCTTGATGGTGCTTTTTCCAGCAGATATCTGGGCCCGGTGAATTATTCTCCAATAATTGTAAAACATGAAAAATAGATGAAATAACATAAGTATCATCTCTAAATATTAGATATACCGATGAATAATAGTAAATTATGATATAAAATGGTGAAGCAAAGTGAACATATCAACTCCCTCCAAGCTTAGACCTCGCTTGTTCCCAAGCAAAACTGAACTCGGTAAACATGACCACATGTTTATGGAGTGAAGTGTCGATAAACAAAAAACGGACAAGAAGCATCACATTTATCAATACACAAGTCATTCTAGACAACAACTTCCTCTCATATAATTTAACTTGATACTAGTAGAGGGAGTCACAATAAAGGTGCAAAGAGAAAATCATAGGCTGTTATGGCAAACTTTGCTCTTGTTTAGAGAACAATTAACAGATTATACTTATCTTTCAACCAGAGTCTTTATATTAGAGCTTATATTACAAAGTTTTACATGCTCAATCATAACAATATCCTTACAGTCATTGATAACTTTCAAAGTTATATTATTCAGATAAAAACATTGTACTAAACAAGGAAGGATAAAAGAAATGATTGACTAAATCAACATATAGATGGTTGGATCACAACAACTCAAATGCTTGCTTAAGACAGAAAGGAGTAGGTTTACTGACTCAACATAAAAGTAAAATATGGGCCCTTCGAAGAGGGAAGCAGGGATTAACTCATTTGCTAGAGCTTTTTATTTGATAAACAGAGGTAATGAAAACAATTTTGAGAGAGGTGTATGTCTATGTCAACGAATCAGCAAGCCGACATTACATTAAGTCACAAGCCAACTAGACTTTACAAGAGCAACTCCCATTGAAGGACGTCCTTTCTACTGGGGTCAGTAGATCATCCCTCTTCTCTTTTGTTTACATAATCATGCTTTAACTGATAAATCAGGGGCAAAAGAGTGAAG
The DNA here is from genome assembly GCA_028641055.1 of Alopecurus myosuroides. Classification (NCBI taxonomy): domain Eukaryota; kingdom Viridiplantae; phylum Streptophyta; class Magnoliopsida; order Poales; family Poaceae; genus Alopecurus; species Alopecurus myosuroides. Next base: position 351,743,405 of record CM054059.1, read on the forward strand.
ATAATTTATAGTAACCAAGTTTGGGGCTGGGTGATACGTCCATTTTTCATCACTGTTTTATATTGTAATTTTCAGTTATTCATCGATATTTTTCATATTCTGATGCATTACTTATGTTATTTCATCTTATTTTGCATGTTTCATAATTATTGCAGAACAAACACCGGGACCAGAAATATGATGGAAAAAGCATCGTCAAGATACCCTATTTCAGAAGATCAGAAGAAGAAGGGGGGCATCGGGGAAGTCTTAGAAGTCGAGAAGAGGGATCTAGGCACGAGGAGACCCAGAGGGAGGCCACCAGGGGCGCACACCACTAGGGGCGCCCCTGGTCGCGCCTAGGGGTGGTGTGGCAACCCTGGCCCACCTCTGGTCGCCTCCTTTCGCGTACTTAACCCCCAGGGAACCCTAATCCTCAGGGAACCATCAAGGAAATATTCCGCCGCCTCCTTGGGGTGGAAAACAACAGAGAGAGAAAAGCTCTCTAGAAGGGAGAAATCTACCGGGGAAATTCCTCCCCGGAGAGGGGAAATCATCGCCATCGTCGCCGTCATTGCTCCGGGCATCATCAAGATCGTCATCGTCATCATCATAACCACCAACACCATCCACCTTCACCCCGTTGTAACAATTAGGGTTATCTATCGTCGTTCTTCACTAGATCTCTCTCCCGGTGTGGATTACTTGTTAGTAGGTGATGCTTACGAGATTTATCGGTGTTTGCACTTTATGACAAGATTGTTATTCATCATTATATCATCTCTGATTATGATCCATATGATTTCTTGCGAGTAGTTCGTTTAGTTCTTGAGGAAATGGGAGAAGTCAAAATGTTATTAGTGGAATTATGTTGAAGTAATATCTAGTGGTTTGATATTTAAGTTGTGGTGTTATTCTTCTAGTGGTGTCATGTGAACATCGACTACATGACACTTCACCTTTATGGGCCTAGGAGGATGCATTGTGTATTTGAATACTAATTGTGGGGTTGCCGGAGTGACAGAAACCTAAACCCTTGTTAGGAAATCGATGCACGAGGGAGTATAGGATCCCAGAATTTAAGGTTGTGGTCAGATTTATCTTAATTACTTCTTGTATTTGTGGATGCTTGCAAAGGGGTATAATCACAAGTATGTATTAGTCCTAGTTGGGCGGTACATTAGCATAGGTTCACCACACAACACCTATCAAAATAAAATATGTATCAACTGTACGAAACAAAAGCGCTTGACGAAGTTCTCATGTGTCCTCGAGAATGTTTGGTAATCATAAGTAGAACAACCGGCTTGTCCTTTGCTCTCAAAAGGATTGGGACACTCGCTGCAATTATATTTACCTTCTTTTATTTACTCGCACTTTATTTATCTGGGATATAAAAAACCACCAAAAACTTGTTTGCTAGTGTTTACAGTGAATCCTCTATCCAACCTACTTGTCAACACCTTCTGCTCCTTGTTGGGTTCGACACTCTTATTTATCGAAAGTATTACGATACACCCCCTATACTTGTGGGTCATCACTGGCATCCCGTTGCCAGCTCTTCTAGCAGTTGGATAAGCGGATGTGCCACTAGTCCATGTGTGTAAACTCCAATCGACGAGTGAAATAAAGACCGTGTACCTACCTACTCATGAGCTAAAATAAAGCACAAAACATGTATAATTTTGAAGGTTTTAAAGGTAGCACACAAGCAGTTTACTTGGAGTGGCGGTTAAATACCACATATAGGTAGGTATGGTGGGCACAGATGGCATGGTTTTTGTCTCAAGGTTTGGATGCATGAGAAGAATTCCCTCTCAGTAGAGGTTTTTGGCTAGGAAGACTGGGTAGCAAGCATAAGAGTTGAGGGAAACAATCAAATATACATGTGATAGAAACAATCATGCAATCTTCCTTAGAAGTACAAACGAGCTTAACTTGAGAATACTAAGCTTATGAGCCAACAAGAAATAAAGATAATGGAATAATATATCTACATGCATCTCCCTCTTTTCTACTTAAGCCTCAAAGTATTGTTGCTACAGACCAATACTAAGTTTGCCAAAACCAAATAGATTAACTTAATGCTCCCACATTGATACCAATACTAACAACAAGATCAATCATATAACAGAAATTGCAAACTAAAATAAGGTGTGAAGAAAGTAAATGATAAAACTTCTCATTAATATTCCATAACGGCAACTCACACCAACTGATACATAGATAACCAACTAAAGGAAGAGATACTTCCATACTGCAAACCATCCTATATGATAACTTCTCTACTCATGGTATGATTCTACTAAAAAGTAATGTAACATCACTGATTTTTGGAAAGTCCTAAAATCACAAAAATTTAAAACTTTTTGTTTTATATTAAAGCAAGCCATCAAAAACAAATAAAACCCAAACACAAAGTAAATAATATTGTTATTCCAAGGTTATTGAAATTAAAAATACATTATGCCTCTGTTTTCCACAATCCCTAAACCTCTTTCAACCAAGTTTTCATATTTCAAAGTGATAGTTTCTCCTTAGCAAACCCTATTCTATAAAATGTTTCCAACTCAAATACTGCATTGAAAATGTTTCCATGACATTCAAAACTTGAGTCATGTGATATTTTCGCCGCCATTAATTGTTTTATGAATTTGAAAATAGTCATGTGACTACAAAATGTTACAAACCCCATTAAATTTTCACCACCATTAATTGTTTTATGAATTTGAAAATAGTCATGTGACTACAAAATGTTTTATCCAACTTTAAAGAGTGATAAATGGTTTTCTTGACAACATGTTTTCCAAATGGTTGTTTTCAACTTCTACCTAATAATATTCCATCTTCCAACTAACTGGTTACTGGAAATATATTCAAAGACAAAAATTAACTATATCACTTTTCAAGTAATGATCTAGTACCAAATGGTTTTCACAAGTTTTTATTTTGAGAAAAGGACTTGCAAGAACATGTTTTCAATTAGTCAAGTATCTAATCTCTATCTCTCTAATTATTCACTCTAATTATTTTTCTATTATAAAAATGGCATAAGTTGCTATTAGGATTACCCATATTTTTAAATGTAAAACTATGGAAAATAAGCTGTAATGACTTTCAAAATTAAGTTTACAAGTTGTAGTAAGTCACTGAAATTTTATTTGACAAATATTCATATTTTATCCTTTTTTAAAATAAAAATACATTAAGCTACTATTAAGGAATTATCCAAAATTCAAAATTCACAAATAAAAATATGTTGAAAAGTTTACAAAAATGGTACTGTTGGAAAGTATTTGAAATCTTAAGAATTTAGAATTTTTTCATGTTAATTGGAGTTATAAAACAGAAGTTGTGAATTAATCATTAAAACAGAAAAGAAAAGAAAAATGTCGGATGACGTCATGCCGACATCACCATCGTCTCCCTCCTCTCGCCTGAAATCACGCCCGAGATAGAGGATTTTCAATCTGTTGATTCCTCGCGATTGAATGCACGAATCAATGTCGTGATACCTGACATATAAAGCCCCTCCTCTCCTCTTCATTTCCGCTCTGAAACACCCTCCATTCTCGCCTCGAGTATGGAGATATTGCTCGCCATAGATCTGCAGCCCCGCCGCCATAATCGTGCGTCCCCGGCCACCTCGAAGGTCCCTCTCTTCCCCTTCCCTGTGCGCACCCCCTCATGCCTTCCTTGTTCATTTTTGCGCAGCGAATCGACGGAACGACCTCGCCGGAGCCGCCAGCCTCCTCAGCTACGAGATCCCGCACCGCGGCATCAGCTCGGACCTCCTCGGAGCATCCCAACGCCACCAACGGACTCGACGTGCCCCTCTGAAGCCCGTCGTGGTCTTCCCTGATCCCGGGAGCCTCTGCATCGTCGCCGCCACAAAGATATGTGTGTCTCCGCCACCGTAGTGTCATTTTCGGCGTAATTCCTGCAGTCCACCGGCGAGGTTAGACCCCTTTTGATCCCTCTAAGTCAGATCTCATCCAACAGCCACGATTAGAACTTTAAAGTGAAGGGGTACCAGCCAGTAGGTTTTCGCCACGTGTGTAGCGCGATAAAATTTTATCTGTCACACGACACTGCTCGTAGCTAGCCCAAGCCCATATCTTATCTGTCACCCTGCGCGGCAGATAACAATTTGAGCCCAGCCTGTCTCTGGAATTTATTTCCGAATAAAAATAGATTGTCAATTTTGCAGAAAAGCCCCTGCACCTTAGATCTACCATAACTTTTGATCCATAAGCCCAAATTTAGAAAACTTGGACTTTTTGGAATCAGCACAACATGTAGAAGCTTTTGGCACTGGCCAAATTTAAAATTGACCATTTAAAATTGGTTCAATTTCAAATATGATTGTTTGATGAATTTTGGCATAATTCAAATTTTACAAATCCAAAAATTGCAAATAAAATAAATTTGGAAACCTTAGGATGTGTAATTTCATATCCTTTGTTCCAAAATATTTTTTGAACAAGTTAAATTAGAATTTAGAATTAAGTGGTATATTTGAGTATTTTTGACATAGATTTAATTCTATAAATATTTTCAATATAGTTCCTTTTGCAAATTGTACCTTTTGAAGAGAAGACTTTGACTCCACAACTAGAAGAAACTCAAGGAAGTGCAAATTCATGAAGGGATCAAGAAGAAGACCAACCCTTTTCTCTTTCTATCTTTTTTCTTATTTCTTTTCTTTACTAATTGACTTAGTGGTATTTTGTGCCCATCCCACCTTGGACCAACTAGTGAGAAAGCCATGAAGAATCCACAAAGACCAAGAGAATAATCCATCCAAGGAACAAGACTACAATAGAAGCATGAAGATGATCTTCAACAAGACAAGCATGTAAAGACTTGGAGCAATCCATACAAGTTGAAGATTTAGAAAGTTAATTTTTCCAACCATTGATCCTAATGGAAAAACCCAATACTTCATCATAGCATTTCTCTTTCTCTGTTGGCTTGATTTGATCCTAGACCTACCTTAACCAAAAATGGAAAGACTAACTTACATCACTCGATGCCTTGATGAAAATGACTAAGTGTTACACTTTCTTATGTGCTACTTTAGTTGAAGAAGTGATAAGACCACCCTTGGTGAACTCTTGGAACTTCCTCGACAAGTATGTTTATAATAAAGTCAAATCACATCAAACTCAACCTAGTCCATACCAAGTAAACCCTTGGAACTTCCTTAACAAGTATTGAACCAAGAGAGAATGAATCTTCCAACTCAAATCTTGACCTTGTCCTAGCCAACTTGGTTAAACCCCTTTTGCCATGATTGTTGCTTTGTATGATTTCTTCACTTGTATGTTTGTTTGTTAGTATGCTTGTTTATTTTGTTATTGTGTTTTCAATGTATAGATTGCACGGAGAGCAACGATATTTTGTGAAGAGAGTGTGATTCTTCACCAACTTCAACAAGGCAAGTAACACACCATTCACTACCTATTATTTTCTATATGCATCATTAGTGTTTTCAGTAATATGCATGATAGGAATTTTTACCAAGTTATATTATACTATGCTATTATCCTAGTAGTGTGTAGCCATTCCTTTTACCCTTGTTATTTTGATAGCGTTTTATTGATGTTGTGGAAAATTCTAAGTATAACATTCAATGAAACACCTGGGTGGAATTTGGACGTGATTGCTTTATGTTGAGTGTTACCTCAGGGCCCTTGTCTAAGGGTTATTCCACTTGAGGTTGTCACTTGAGGATGGCCACCCAGGAACAAAGAGATTACTATGTCCTTCTATGTTTAGTAGCTTCCCGTGCAGCCTTTAGTCATATGGGCTATGTCTTGATCAACTAAGTTGAATGAACTCACCAGGCTTACAAGCAGATGTAGCTTAATTATAGGTGGAACGGGTAAGCCAAACGGTGGTGGAATTTCTTCTGAAAGATCTCATCTCAATATTCTCCTTTCCTTAATGCACTCGGGGTGTATAGGATGTTTGGGTTGATTTGAGTCTGAAGGTGAAAGTGCACAAACTCTGCAGAGTCAGCAAACTAAGATCTTAGTCGTGTCCCCGGTTATGGGCAACTATGAGCAACTGGACAAGGAATGACAGAAGAATCTCATAACTATTTTCAATAAGTAAAATTTTAACCAAGTGAACAGTAGTTTTGGTGCTTAGATCTTAATCCAATGTTGCCACCCTTTGAAAAGAAAAGTTTGTTTTACAAAAGAGATAGGAGAAAACTGGCTTTATGAAAACTTTGCCAAAACTCAATTCAGCCAAATAAGCATGTAGTATTAGTATTGTCATGTATATCCACGATAGTGTTACTTGCCATTACATTAAATTGTATTGACTCCCTTGTGGCTACATATTCCATCCTGCAGATGATTCTGAAGACGAGTGAGGATTTCGTTTAGGATCTCGAGTCTACCACCAACATGTTTTTCCTGTGGCACATGAAGAAGATGGGCTCAATGTTGTACTATGTTTTCCGCTATATTTCTTTATTTTTCTGCCAGTCTTCTAAGACTTTGCAAGTTGTATTATTATTTTGTAAAGATTGGATCATGCGATGTAATAGAATTTGATGCATTTGCATGATATTTCATTTTGTACTGTGGTGCTAGCATTTGATCCAGGGACTAGCACAATAACACAGGTGTTCTTACATTATTTAAATGTGGGAACCCTACAAATGGTATCAGAGCATTGTGTTACCCGTAGAATTCGAGACCCTAAGTTTGGAAAAGACCCTAGGATTGAAATTTTACTATATTCAAACTTTCTAGAAATAAAACATCTCATCCTAATCTTTCTCATATCCTCTCATCTATTATTCACCTTCAAAATTTTCTTATAGATGACCTTACCCTTGCTTTCCATCAAGGCATCATTGTTGATGACCATACCATGAAGTGCAAGAAGTATTTTCACCACCTGAAGACCTAACTCAAGACAATTGAAGAAACTTGGAGATATACCCAGACTTCACAACATTCAATAACACCTCAAGACATTGAGTGAAGGATTTGAAGAACTCAAGAATATATAGATGAGACCACCAATCTAGTTACTTTATTAGAACAATGTTAACGTGTTAGTGTATTGATCATACCAATGAGTGTGGTATGACAATATTAGTTTGTTTTCTAAAACCTTGTTGTTTGGTGTGATGAATGTTTGTATGTGTTGTTTGCAAGATGAGTTTCCTTGTTCTGCTGTGTTGGGTAGGAATTTATGTAGCTTTCTTTATAATCTCCACTCATCCATGCTAAGCCAAACCAAATCCCATACCCATTCACCAACCCTAGTGAAGTGCAACAACAAACCTTTCACCCAAGAAATGTCACAATCAGTATCCTACCAAGACATAGCCATCCTATATAAGGAAGGTTAGCCTCAAATTATTCTTTTGTGTGAAGGAACAATCACATCCATGATGAAGCCAATTGTATACCAAGGAGCAACAGGACAAATCAACAAGTGAAGATGGACAAGTGGACTCAAAGTTACATGAGATATGAAGATTTTGGATCCTACTACACCAGGAGAAGAATAAATGAAGAAGCTACATCAATCCAAATAGTGTTGTATAAGAGTTTTACGCAACCCCACTAGTTGGAGAAACGATAGTTTAGTTCAGATTTGTCTTACAGATTGGGAACTTTCTGTTCGACAAGTGAGGTGACCTAGTGTTATTATACGACATTCACCAATCTAAGTACAAGGTAATGATTGAGTGCAACTTGGATTGGCCCCCATGATGATTACTCACATTGTTCACTCTTGCTATGAAGAATGCTAGATCCGAGTGACATACCTATTAGAGAGACGACGATGTTAAACCTGAACCATAGAATGGTAGAATACAATAATAACCCTATGTTAGTGTTGATGAAACGTATTATCATCGGTGAGAACAAATCAAACCTTGGAGGCACCACACAAATGAAGATATTCCCTACCATGAGAGTTTCCTTAGAAATAGCATGGTGTTTGCATTCAAGGATGACAAAAACAAGATGGAAAATTTCTAGGGACATCAAAAGACCAAGTTGAGAGTGACCCAAGGACTTTTGATTGACCCAAAGAGTGACCCCGCAGTGTCAAAGGTAGTTCAACATACCTATGCTGGTCTACAGCTCTACCGCAAAGGAAAGTTCTACTCAAGCCAATAAAAAATCAATCTACACTCTAGTCTAATTAAAATAGACTACCCACAAAAGTTTCTTTTAAGGGTGGTAGCCCACCCAGTTGTTCTGGAACCCAGTTACCCAAACCTAATCTTTCTTCTAGCCTCCCCAAATCTCGGGACGAGATTTCTTTTAAGGGTGGTAGTCTGTAACATCCCTGATTTTTGGAAAGTCCAAAAATCACAATTTTTTTTGTTTTCTATTAAAGCAAGCCATCAAAAACAAATAAAACCCAAACACAAAGTAAATAATATTGTTATTCGAAGGTTATTGAAATAAAAAATCCATTATGCCTCTGTTTTCCACAATCCCTAAACCTCTTTCAACCAAGTTTTCATATTTCAATGTGATAGTTTCTCCTTAGCAAACCCTATTCTATAAAATGTTTCCAACTCAAATACTACTTTGAATTTTTTTTCATGACATTCAAAACTTGAGGCTTACAAACCCCAATGATATTTTCACCATCATTAAATTTTTTATGAATTTGAAAATAGTCATGTGACTACAAAATGTTTTATCCAACTTTAAAGAGTGATAAATGGTGTTTTCCAAATGGTTGTTTTCAACTTCTACCTAATAATATTCCATCTTCCAACTAATTGGTTACTAAAAATATATTCAAAGACAAAAATCAACTATATAACTTTTCAACCAATGATCCAGTACCAAATGGTTTTCACAATTTTCCCTTTTGAGAAAAGGACTTGAAAGAACATGTTTTCAATAAGTCAAGTATCTAATCTCTATCTCCCTAATTATTCACTTTAATTATTTTTCTATTATAAAAATGGCATAAGTTGCTATTACGATTAACCCTATTTTTAAAATGTAAAACTATGGAAAATAAGTTGTAACAATTAAGTTTAGAACTTGTAGTTAGTCACTGAAATTTTATTTGACAAATATTCTTATTTTATTCTTTTCTAAAATAAAAATCACATTAAGCTACTATTAAGGAAATATCCAAAATTCAAATTTCACAAATAAAAATATGTTGAAAAGTTCACAAAAATGGTACTGTTGGAAAGTATTTGAAATCTTAAGAATTTAGAATTTTCTTTCATGTTAATTTGAGTTATGAAACAGAAGTTATGAATTAATCATTAAAACGGAAAAGAAAAGAAAAGAAAAATGTCGGATGACGTCATGCTGACATCACCATCGTCTCCCTCCTCTCGCCTGAAATCACGCACGAGACAGAGCATTTTCAATCCATTGATTCCTCGCGATTGAATTGTAGCGTTCCCACATTTAAATAATGTAAGGACACATGTGTTATTGTGCTAGTCCCCGGATCAAGCTAGCACCACAGTACAAAATGAAATATCATGCAAATGCATCATTTTCTATTACATCGCATGATCCAGTCTTTACAAAATATTATTACAACTTGCATGGTCTTAGAAGTCTAGCAGAAAACAAAGAAATATAGAGGAAAACATAGTACAACATTGAGCCTATCTTCTTCATGTGCCACGGGCAAAACATGTTGGCGATAGTCTCGAGATCCTAAACGAAATCCTCACTCGTCTTCAGAATCATCTGCAGGACGGAATATGCAGCCACAAGTTAGTCAATACAATTTAATGTATTGGCAAGTAACACTATGGTGGATATAAATGGAAAGACTAATACTACATGCTTATTTGACTGAGTGGAGTTTTTGCTAAGTTTGCATAAAGACAGTCTTCTCCTATCTTTTATCATAAAACAATTTCATCTATAATAGGGATCACTAATGGAAACCAGTGAACCTTAACTAAATTAAGGAGTACCACTGATAGAAATCAGGGTAAGCTCCTACCCATGTTCACCCATCAAAATTTTATTATGAAGTTGGCATGATGAGATTCTTCCGTCATTCCTTGTCCAGCTGCTCAAATTGTCCATGACCGGGGACACGGCTAAGATCTTAGTTTGTTGACTCTACAGAGTTTGTGCACTTTCACCTTTAGACTCAAATCAGCCCAAACATCCTATACACCCTGAGTGCATTAAGGAAAGGAGAAGATTGAGACGAGATCTTTCAAAAGAAATTCCACCACCGTCTGGCTTGACCCGTTCCAACCTATACCCCCTACATCTGCTTGTCAAGCACTGGTGAGTTCATTCAACTTAGTTGATCAAGACAGAGCCCATATGACTAAAGGCTACACGGGAAGCTACTAAACTTAGAGGGACTTATTAATCTCTTTATTCATGGGTGGCCATCCCCAAGTGCCAATCTCAAGTGGAATAACCCTTAGAAAAGGGCCCTGAGGAAACACTCAACATAAACCAGTCTTTCCACTTCCACCCAGGTGTTTCATTAAACTTAGTAGTTTTATCCTCAATATCTAAATAAAACATTTGAAGAGCATGGCAATTCTACTAAGTTCAATGTCTTCTATACTAGCAGGATATAAAAGGATGGCTACACACTACTTGAGATATTAGCATAGCATAATACTTAGATAAATTTCCTACCATGCATACTACTCAAAACTCTAGAAATGCATAATAAGATAATAGGAAGTTTTTGGTGTGTTACTTGCCTTGTTGAAGTTGGTGAAGAATTCACACTCTCTTCACAAAAGATCTTTGCTCTCCGTACAATCTATTCATTGAAAACACAATAACAAAATAAACAAACATGCTATTAAACAAACATACAAGTGAAGAAAACATACAAAGCAACAATCATGGAAAATTGATGTAACCAAGCTAGCTAGGACAAGGACAAGGTTTGAGTTTGAAAGATTTATTCTTTCTTGGTTCCATACTTGTTAAGTAAGTTCCAAGGGTTTACTTGAGATGGACTAGGTTGAGTTTGATGTGTTTTAACTTTATTACAAACATACTTGTCGAGGAAGTTCCAAGAGTTCACCAAGGCGATCTTACTATCTCAACTAAGGTAACACATAACAAAGTGTATCACTTAGTTGTTTTCATCAAAGCATTTGAGTGATCTAAGTTTAGTCTTTCCATTTTGGGTTAAGGGTTGGACAAAAACAACTTGTTCTTCTACTTGTGTGGATGGCTCCAAGTCTTCCTATGCTTGTCTTCTTGAAGATCATCTTCATGGTTCTATTGTAGTCTCGTTCCTTGGATGGATTCTTCTCTTGGTCTTGATAAAGTCTTCATGTCTTTAACTTAACTAATTATTTTGGGTATGGGATGGTCACAAATACCACTATGTCAAATAGAAAAGAAAGAAATTAAGAAGAAAGATAGAAAGAGAGAGGGAGATGTTTTCTTCTGAATTTCTTCACACTTGTATTTCCTTGAGTTTCTACTAGTTGTTGTGAAGTCCAATTCCCTTACTTCAAATTCTTCAATGATCTTATTTGTAGCTCTTCATGTTGCCACCAAGTTGAAGATGGAGTTCTTGAGTCTTGTTTTCTATTTTTGCTAACTTGATGAATTATTGAAGCAAGAGTAGGGAAGTGGAGTGGTACATAGAAAGCTAAGGTTCGCGAATTGGTTCTATATGTGATTTCCACATGCTAAGGACTTGGTCTTCGCTCCAAATGGCCATAACATCAAAGAATAAAAGATGGAAACAAAATCTAAGACATGGTAAAATGGATGAAACACTATGTTGGGTTTTTGTTCAAAAACACATGGTCATGGTCCAAGGGTGTCCAAAATGGTTGGGCAAGATGTCTCTGGTTCAAGGTTACCAAATGGAGCAAAATTGCAAAAGGAACTATATTGAAATTATTTATAGAATTAAATCTATGTAAAAAATACTCAATTATATCACTTAATTCTAAATTCCAATTTAATTTGTTAAAAAATTATTTTGGGACAAAGAGTGTGAAAGTAGTCATCCTAAGGTTTCCAAAAATATTTTATTTCCAATTTTTGGATTTGTAGAATTTGAATTTTGCCAAAATTCATCAAACAAGCATATTTAAATTTGAACCAATTTAACATTGTCAAATTTGAAGTTGAACAGTGCTAAAAGATTCTACACATTCTGGGATTTCAAAATGTCCAAGTTTAACAAATTTGGCCAAGTGGTTAAAAAGTTATGATGGTTTAAACTTCTAGGGACTAATCTGCAAAATTCCAATTCTATTTTATTCGGAAATAAATCTAGAGACAGGCTGGGCCGAAAATGGCTATTCGCCACGCGGGGCGACGGATAAGAGGTGGGCCTGGGCCGGTTACGCGTTGCGTCGGGCGACGGATAGATTACTTAACGCGCGCTGACGTGGCGACGTCTTATTGGCCCGTACCCCTTCGGTAAGTGCTCTAATCACAACCGTTTGATCCACATCTAAAGGCGCAGGAGGGAAGGGGGTTTCCCACCAGTGACGGGCGGCCGGAAATAGCGACGGTGGCGGCGCTGGGCTCGGGAAAACGACGACGTCGACGTTCCGGTGGCTCCCCGCCTCGACGGAGATGACCTAGACGTGCAACACGACGAGAGCGACTCGATGGTGGTGGTGGCGCGGTCCCTCGCTTCTTGGAAAGGCGGCGTGGAACGGACGGAAGACTCGGAGCCGACGAACTCACGGATTTGCACGGCTCGGACGATTCTGCGCGAAACAAAAACGAAGAAAAACAAGGGGGTGTGCGCAATATTGAGGGGAAAGGACTAGGGGTGTCCGCGGGTTCGGAAACGACTCTTCTCGCCGGAATCGGCAGAACACGACTGCGGGGTGACTCAGCTCTGGCGAGCGATTGTGGCGTCAAGGGGATGTTAAATGGTGGGGAGGTAGAGGGAAATGGAAGAGGGGATCAGGGGCTCTTATGGGAAAGAAACGGTGCTGCAATTGATGGTCTTAAACGCCCGAAATCAATGGGCAAAATTTTGGGAAGAAATGGATGCCTTTCTTTTCTGAACGTTGAAGACTATGCTGACGTCATGCTGACGTCAGCTCCTTTTTTTTTCCTTTAATCCCTATTTTCTTAATTCCTTAATAATTTCTGTTTTCTTTATCGAATTAAGGTCAAATAAATTTCTAAATTCTTAAAATAAAAATATCCTTCAACTAAGAATGTTTGTGGGCAACTTTGGACACATTTCAAATTTTCAAATTTGAAAATATGATTAACTCCTTAATATTACTTAATACCATTTTAAAATAGAAAAGGTAAATAAATGAAAATTGAGTTCTATAAAATAACAGGTACCTTCTACTTGTCAAATAATATTTTTGAAAGTATTTTCAACACCTTTTCATATTTTTATATTTTTAAAATATGAGTGAACACTAATAGTAACTTAATGCCATTTTCTAAATGGGAAAAATTAATAATTATTAAAGTGACTTAACAAAATTTGGAGGAACCATAAGTCATAATATTGTTTTCAAGACCTATTTTACGTTATTTTCAAAGCAAAACATTTTATGAATACCACTTTATGCTTAAAACTTGGAATAACATTTGTATACCAATATAAATAGTTGTTATTCTCATAAAATAATTTTGAGGCATATAAACTATTAAGATGTAATAATTCTCTGGTTTCAAAGGCTATAAAACATTTTCAAAGTAATAGTCAATTTGAAAACATGTTATAAAATAAGGTTTTCTAAGAGAAAACAATTTCTTTGAATAATGAATATTTATTTTGAATGGGCTTTTAGGGTTTATGGAATAGAGGTATAATGGAGTCTTAATTTCAATTTTCATTGAGTTATGTATTGTTTTCTTTTATTTCTTGCATATCATTGTTTTTTGGTGACTTATATAACATGGAAACAAAAAGTTTCATTTTTTAGTGATTTGTGGACTTTCCAAAAATCAGGGATGTTTCTGACTACCACCCTTAAAAGAAATCTCGTCCCGAGATTTGGGAAGGCTAGAAAGAAAGATTAGGTTTGAGTAACTGGGTCCCAGAATAACTGGGTGGGCTACCACCCTTAAAAGAAACTTTTGTGGGTAGTCTAAAACTCTTGTCTAACTGATTGCTGGTTTTACCATATCTTCAGCTGGAGCCACATACACCTGCACATTCTTGCCTATTTGCTCGTGCAAGCATTTTTGCATGCACCTCTGGTATGTGGCCCCATCATTTCTCAACCCAAAGCACATGACACGATAACAATAAGCCCCGTACGGGGTAATGAAAGCAGTCTTTATTTGATCAGCCGGGTTCAGTGGAATCTAGTGGAAACGAGAGTAGGCATCAATGAAAGACAAAAGTTCACACCCGGCTATGGAATCGATCACCTGATCTATCCGGGACAGTGGGAATGGGTCCTTGGGCAGGCCTTCTTCAAGTCAGTGTAGTCAACGCACATGCGCCACACCAAAGCGACCATAGGATCATCCTTCTTCTTCTCGACCATGACCGGATTGGCCAACCAATCCGGATGCAGTACCTCCATGATAAATCCGCTCTCTAACAGCCTTGTGATCTCATCACCAATGGCTTTTCTTCTTTCAGCCACAAACCGGCATAGGGCTTGCTTCACCGGCTTGGCATCCGGCCACACATGCAAAGAGTGCTCAACCAACTCCTTCGGGACACCCGGCAGATCCTGAATGGACCATGCAAAGACATCTCGATTCTCACGGAGGAAATGGATGAGCTTGCTTTCCTATTTCTCCTCCAACTCGGCACCAATAATGGCGACACGCTCTGGGAACTCGGGGTCAATCTGCACCTTCTTGGTCTCCTGAGAGGCCTAGAAAGTGGCACCGTGCTGAGAGATAGGCATCCCGGGAATGCCGATTTGAGCTGCCTGGGCCATGACCACCACTTTGTGTATCTTCTTCTTCTCAGCCGCAACGACCATGGACTCGACCAGCCGAGATCCAGCTGATGCGCACTCCAGAGAGCGCTTGTAATCACCCGAGATGGTGATAATGCCATTGCGGTCGGGAAGCTTCATCTTCAAATAGGCCGCATGAGTAGAGGCCATGAACTTGGACAGAGTCGGTCTGCCAAGAAGAGTATGATAGGGGATCTAGAGATCAACCACCTCGAACTGCAAGCACTCAGTCCGGCAATTCTCCCTAGTGCCAAAGAGCACATCAATCCAAACCCGGCCAATAGGAGCACAAGATTCTCCTGGCACAATGCCGTGAAAAGTAGTCCGGCTGGGCAGCATCATGTTCTCGGAGTAACTGAGCTTCTCCATGGTGTCTCGGTACATAATGTTGATGCTGCTGCCGTTGTCAATCAGCACCTTCCTGAACTTCACATTGATCTTGGGCCCAATGAAGGTTGGGTCCACCACCAAGGCATAGCTACCCGGGTTGGGCATAATCCTGGGATGACCAGTCCGAGACCATACAATATCTTGGTCGCACCAATGCATATAATCTGGCACTGACGGCATCACGACGTTTACTTCCATCGCCCGCCTGTGCAGGCTCTGCTTGTCATCTGGCTCGGTAGTAAACACCATGTAGCTCTGATGGTGCTCCTGATACTGGTTTCGGCCTCCACCGCCTGCATTGTCATTGCTGTTGTTGTTGTTGTTGTTGTTGTTGTTGTTGCTGTTGTTGTTGCTGTTGTTGTTGTTGTTGTTGCTGTTGTTGTTGTTGTTGTTGTTGTTGTTGTTGTTGTTGGCCCCTGCGCCACTTGATTCACATTCTCCATTCTTTGGTTCTTGGCAGGCCTGGGAGCAGCTGCCTGGATAGCTTGAACATTTGAAGCCGAGAGCAGCAGAGGCGGAGGAGGAGGCAACTGGCCAAAGCCCTCGCTCTTAATCCGGTCCCACCAGCTGCACTGTCGGGAAGTATGGTTTGCCTCCCTACTTGGATGCCGAGTGTGGTAGCTGCACGGCCCATCCCTCATCATCTCAAAGGTAAACCTCTGAGCTGCATCTCCGGGCTGGTTGGGACCCGTGTACTGCTTCTTGTAGTTCTAGCTTTGGTTCTGGTTCTGCCCATACTGGGGCCCAGCATTCTTTTGCCTTTGGCTGCTTCCTGCGTCAAGTTGATCCGGATCAACCGCGGCTACTGTAACATCCCAAGTATGAAAATACCCCTAGAATGTTTTGTTCCTTGTTTTATTTCAAGCAATGCATCATGTCATCATGTTTACTTATTGTTTGCATTTGTTTTCCATCTGTTTTATTCTGTTTTCACAACTCAAATTCAAACCTTTTTCAAACATGGTTTCATACTTGCTCTGTTACAACTTTTGGAACCAAAATAACAAACAAAAACAACCCCTTTTATTCCTTGTTTTCACTTATGAAATTGTTTCCTCAAATCATTTCTTTTAATTCCACCAATTAAATTCAAACCATTTCCAAATTCTCAAATCAGTACCTTTTGGGAAACCATAAAAATCACCAAACTTTTCTACCCTCTAAATCATTCTAAAACCCTAGGGGTGACCCTATTTCTTATTCATGTTTTATTAAAGTTTTATTAAACTCAAAATCCCTCTATTTTGAATTCAAACACAAACCCTAATTTTAAATTCAAATTTTTGAAATCCAAGTTTACAGTGTGGTTTCTAATTGTCTAAATAGCTTAACTTAATTTTTCTATAATTTTTCTCAAATAAATCCTTAACAGTTTTCTTCCAAAAGCAAAAGTACAAAAAAAAATAAATAACAGAAAAGAATAAACGCAGCTAACCTAACGCGCGCGCAGCAGCTAACCCGAGCCCAACCCATCTAGCCTACCCCGCGCAAGCCCAGCCCGCAGCAGAGCAACTTACCGCTTCGCAGTTGCGTTAAGATGCGTGCGCGCGCCCTCCGTCATCTCCCTCCCGTACGGCACACATCCGCCGGTGCCACGGCGACCCCGCGGCGACCACGGCGGCCCCAGGCGCCATCTGCGCCTATAAAAGGGAGCCCTAGCCCCCTAGGTGTGCCCTAAGCTCTAGGGTTCCTCGCTCGCGCCGTCAATCGCCGCCATCGTCGACCTCCACACCCCTCTGCAACTCCTTCCCGCCGTCGATCTCTGAAGATCTTCATGGCGCCGCCGCGTCCATCACCCACCTAGCCACCTCTGCACAAGAATCACCTCACCACCCTCTCCTCTCTCTTCTGTGCCCCAAATCGTCCCGGGTAAGCCTCCAGATCGCCGCCGCGTTTCTCTCCTATCTCCGGCCACCGCGCCACTTTCTCTGAACTTGCTCTCCTCGTCGGCGTTGCAGTAATCCGTCGCTCCAATTGGGAGCTGGAATCGAACTGCCGTGACCTCCTCCACGTTTGCAACACCGTAGCAGCTGCAGGGAACCACCAGGAGCTCGCCGCCGTCCACGTCTTCTCCGCACCGCCGTCAGCCAACGTCATCGCCGTCGAGCCTCTGCCCCTCTACAAACGGCGGTGAGCAACGATCACGTCCCCTTCCTCCTTGCATCTGGTCCACGTGCATCTGCAACGCGCCCACGCATCCATCTGTTCGAGCGCCGCCGTGCAATCGTCGCCGGCGAGCTCCTCGTCTGTCGCCGCGCATGTTTTCGTCAGAAAGTTCAGAGTTTCGAACTGAAACTATATCCTCTCCGCGTCGCCTCCTCTGTCAGCTGAACGCGAACACCGCAGTGGTACTGAACCTTTGCGCGCTACGCCTGGGCACGGGTTCGAGTCCCGGAAGCCACAAACTTTTTTGGGGATTTCTCCCCCCACGCTGAGCCCCACCAGGCAGTGGCACTGGAGGCCACGCCAGCGTGTGCGCCACGCTGGCCCCTCTGGCCCACTGCGCAGTGGCAGTGGGTAGATAGACCCTGAGTAACAAATGTTTTCTGCAATTTTCAGAAATTCCAAATTCTTTTAAATAACAGATTTGAAATAGAAACTTCTAAATTCAATATCTTTTAATTTACAAATGCAATGAATACAAACTTTATATGAAACTTGATCTAAATTTCATAAACTTTCCAAATTTGCAATTTGTGTTCTGTTTTGAATATTCAAAATGCAATTTAAATTCAAATTCAAATAATTCAAATGCAAATTGTAATAATTCATAACTAATTCATACTGTTTTCAAATAATACAAATAAAATATGTTTTTCACACCATTTTGAATGCTCTATTCAAATATAAATTTTGTTTTCTGGTTTGAATAATTTAAATTGCCTAAACTATTTAATTCTTGTTTAATTCAATTAAAAATTGTTTAAAATTGCTTAATTCATAACTAATTAATCCAAAGTCCAATTTCAAATTGTGGAACATGCAATCCAACTAAAATATGATAAACTTTTCAAATATAAAATTTGTAATTGGTTTTGCATACTTTAAATTGTTGAAAACAATCAATACTTGTTCAACACCATTAAGTACCAATAATTCCAAACTTGTTAATGTTTTCTAAAATGATAAACTATCATTCCAATTGCATCTAATGTTGTTATCTTATTGTTCCTCATCATGCATGCATCATACTAAGTCACTTACACATGATGCCTAGTGATAGAACAATTAATTCAACTCTAAAGCATGGGCTTCCATATGCAACTTTTGCATATGGAATCCATTTAAACTTGTGTTTCATGTCAAGCAAGTTATTTTGGTGCATCTATTAAACATGACATGCATCATCCAATGTTTGTGCACTTATGCCATGTATTGATTGCCCGTCTTCCTTCGTTGTTGTTTTGCTTCTTCTCGGTTAGACGACGACGTTGGTACCGACGAGCCTTACGACACCACTACTCAGGACCTAGCCCAGTACGAGGCTGAGCTGCCAGGCAAGTTATCACTCACATGAATCATCGAGTTCCTTTCCACACTTGCTGTTGATACTATCTGTTGTCTACTATTGCTAGCCCTATGTATCGTTGCTTGTTCTCCGAACCCATCACATGATACCTTGAGCCATGATATTGCCAGCATCTCCATACCTACAGCCTTTGCTTGTGCCTTAGTATTATCTAGCATGCTTAGGGTTGCTTTTACTCGAGTCTGTTGTCGGTTACTACTTTTACTATCTTAGTATCTTGTACCGGGGCTCGTTATTAATCAATCAATCCTGTTAATTGCTAATGGTAATAATAATTTGATGATAAGGCACCGGCAGGAGGCCCATGAGTGGTTTTGGAGCCTGCTAGTGTCGACCCTAATAGGAAAAGGGTCTTGTCTACTGATCCATGATGAGCGCACTACCCGCATTTGGGAAGCGAGTATGGGCGCCCCCCTCAACTTGACCTGATTCGCATCTCGTCCAAATCGCCTCATTTAGTTCGTGTTTTCCATTTGCCGCATGCATGTTTTTGCGAGCCCAGCGCAGGGTGGAACTTTTGTAGTCGGCATATAGGGGGACACGTTCTTAGAGTGCTATGAGGGTCCATTTTCTTCTGGGCTCGATTAGCCGTGCGCCCAAGGTGCTTTGGGCTTGATGCGGAGAATGGTTGGTTGTGTAGAGTACCCCGCTTGGTGGGTTAGCTTCCCATCTGGCGGGTTATTCTTGAGTGTACGGCCAATTTGGTGCAACCCTGCAGGGATAATCTTCTCGAGAAGCCGTGTTTTCCGCGGTTATGGATTACTTGGTGAAAGTACTGGCTAACAAGTACTCAGGACAACTTCAACATAATGATCAACCATGTTTCACCCAATGCTCAATAACCTGACTAGTAATAGGTTATTCACACAATAACTTGATTCACCTTATCACAACTGTGTGAGTTATCCTCGGATCGCTTCTTTGGATAAGGGGCGAGATCCAGGATGGGTTTTGGTTGAAGTTATCTTTCAGTTGGTTACAATCCTCGATCTTATCTTTTCTGTTAGCCGGAACTTGTAGTTATATTCCGTAGTTGTTTAGAGCAGCCAGCAGCAACTTTTATATCACCCCTTTTCTTCCGTTGATCCTAAGCATCAAAGCTTGTGTTGACGGGTAACTCCTTGATGAACTGTGAGTCTTGCTTGCCAGTACTTGGATGTACTGACCCCGTTGGGGCTGTGGTTTACGCAGAGTACTACTACGACTACGATGCTTCCCAGGATGGCTACTTTGTGGAGTTCGATGACGCTGCAGACGAGTAGTTAGCTGGACCAGGGCAGGATCCAGACCTTCGTGGATGGGCTTCGTTTTCCTTTATGTTCTCAGGCTTCTTAAGCCATGGATTTGTCTGTACTCAGACCCCTTTGATTGCTTCCGCTGTTGTAATGGATGATATGTTGGGACATGTGTCCTCTGGATGACTGTATTCGATATTTTCTGCCTTAGTGAAGGCCAGTTGCACTTATTTCGTTCTTTTGTGTCTTAGAGACATTCTGTGCTATCATTCGTACCAAACTGTTGACGTACCGTGCGTGTTTGATTATGAAGTACGTCGACAGTAGTGCCTTTAGGTTCCTAGCGGATAGTTTACCTCGACGGTGGAAGCAGGGCTTGTGTTGTCGCGCATAAGCGCAGGCCTACCAGGAAGCTGGGACGTGGGAGCAGTTATGCCCCATAATCCAAGCACCTGACTTCCAGTTCGTGCGAGGAGTATCCTCTAGAAACCCAGGGTGCGACAAATGGTATCAGAGCCAGGTTTCGATCCTGGGACCTGTGGGTTATGGGCCCACCACGCTTCCGCTGCAGACGAGTAGTTAGCTGGACCAGGGCAGGATCCAGACCTTCGTGGATGGGCTTCGTTTTCCTTTATGTTCTCAGGCTTCTTAAGCCATGGATTTGTCTGTACTCAGACCCCTTTGATTGCTTCCGCTGTTGTAATGGATGATATGTTGGGACATGTGTCCTCTGGATGACTGTATTCGATATTTTCTGCCTTAGTGAAGGCCAGTTGCACTTATTTCGTTCTTTTGTGTCTTAGAGACATTCTGTGCTATCATTCGTACCAAACTGTTGACGTACCGTGCGTGTTTGATTATGAAGTACGTCGACAGTAGTGCCTTTAGGTTCCTAGCGGATAGTTTACCTCGACGGTGGAAGCAGGGCTTGTGTTGTCGCGCATAAGCGCAGGCCTACCAGGAAGCTGGGACGTGGGAGCAGTTATGCCCCATAATCCAAGCACCTGACTTCCAGTTCGTGCGAGGAGTATCCTCTAGAAACCCAGGGTGCGACAAATGGTATCAGAGCCTGTCTGCCTGTAGGATCCCTTTTTACTGGTCGCAGTTGAGTCTAGAAACTATTTTGTAGCTATATAGGAAAAATGAAACGTGAGAGTAGGAATTCTGCCATTTTTCTTCTTTCCCCACCCACCCACCCTTTTCTGGTAAGGAAGTGAAACGTTGTTTTCTGTTCTCACCTAAACTTTCAAGTTAGGATTTCACGTGTTTTGGGTTCTCTGTAGTACCTCAGGATTTTTGGTCTCGTTTTCCCGATGTTGCTTCAATATCATGTTCTTTTCAACATCCTTTCGTCCGTTCAACCTTGTTGTTGTTTTCCACTTCCTTTTTCATCTACCGGAGTCTAATCAAAACCTTCCAATAATCTGCAGATGGGTCTCAACTACTATCCGCAGGTGGTTCGCATGACTCGCTGTGAGAGCACCGCCGGTTTTCCGGAGTTGCTGAGAGACATGGTTACCTTTCTGGGGTTCCATTGGGCACCAGAGTACCGGGTCTACGAGCACCAGCGAGAGTGTGACCAGACTTGCTACCGGGCTATCGTCTACATTCTGTCGGATGATGGCAGGAGCATTGCACACCAGTACGAGGCAGTAGGGTCCACAGTGGATATGGCCGTGCAGCAGGCAGCGTACGTGAGTGTCACCGTTCTCCGTGCTGACTATTGGGGGTTTGATAAGTCCAGTTTTCGTCACATCCCCCGTGGTTACATCACGGCAGCAGGAGCTCACTTCACTATCCACCGTGACATGGATACCTACGAGACTGATAGCTCCAGGCTCCAGGTCACTGCCCAGTTTGCTAGTCACAGTGATGCCGTTGCTTCCGCACTTTTTCAGGAGTTAGCCTCAGTCAGGGAGCAGCTCCGCCTTGCTCTCACTCGTCTGGCGACGTACACCACAGACTTTGTTGGAGACGAGCGCTTCGCCCGTGTCGTTCAGCTAGCTGGTCTTCCGTTGCCAGATGCTGGAGGTTACGAGCCGATCAGAGGTCCACTTCTCGATCTCGGAGCTGGTTACACAGGGATTCCCCGCTATGGAGCACAGGGATACGACGCTTTCCACTTCACCACACCGAGAGTTGCTCTCAGAGCAGTTCCTATCTACATGGATCGTCGTGATACCTACTTCCGTGGGATTCCTCCTCACCGTATCTCTCGTCGTACTACTCACCGCCGTCCTGCGTGATGAGCAGGGGAGTACCGTTGTATCCATTACTAGCTGTGTCTAGTTTATCCTTTCGTTTTCGAACCATGTATTTGGTCTGTTGGATATTCTGATGTATTTGAACATGTGATGATGTACCTGTTGGTTATCTATTCATGCGTCGGAATAATCTATCTTTCGGTTACCAAGTCTATCCTTTTCTGTTGTTGTGCTAAAATGAATTTCTGTTCAGGATGCCTCCAACCAGGAACAACCCGCCACCGCCACCACCAATGGGGGAGCTGTTGGCTCAGATGACCCAAGTGGTGACACAGATGGCCCAGATCCAGGCTAACCAGCAACACAACCAGAATGCTCCAAGGGTCACCATCAAGGACTTCCTCAGCTTGGGCCCAAAAGCTTTCGTGGCAACACGTGAGCCCCTGGATGCTGATGACTGGATCCGTGACGTGGCAAGAGCTCTGGAGATAGCTCATGTTGCTGAAGAGGATAAGGTCAAGTACGCCACCTACCTACTGAAGGGTCAGGCAGCTACTTGGTGGGAGAACTACCAGGCCATGAGGGCTGGCTTTCCTATCAACTGGGGATGTTTCAGAGATGCCTTCCTGAAGCACCACATCCCGGATGGTCTCATGGAAAAGATGCGTGAGGAATTCTGCTCTCTCAGACAGGGCAAGCTGGACGTTCTCGGCTACCAGAACGAGTTCAATCGTCTCGCTCGGTACGCTGGTGACGAAGTGTCCACCGAAGCCAAGAAGATGGCAAGGTTCCGCCGAGGTTTTAACCCGGAACTGAAGTACGCTCTCACAAACATCAAGTGCAAGGACTTCGTCGAGCTTGTGAACACCGCGCTCAATGAGGAGAATGGGCGCAAGGCGTTCGAGGAGTCGCGCAAGCACTCGCGTGAGGGTGGTTCCTCCTCCAACATGACCACCCCTCCGCAGAAGCGCCGCATCTGGGTGCCAAATGGTGCTGTCACTCGGGCTCCAAATGCCCAAGCTTCTCCAGGCTTTGGTCCCCGCCCACCCAACCCATCTCAGATGCAGGGTCAGAGGTTTCCGATGGGGCAGCCAAGGCCAGGTCCTTCTCGTATCGTCACTTGCTACAAGTGCAAGGATACTGGACACTATGCTGACAAGTGCACTCAG
The DNA here is from genome assembly GCA_028641055.1 of Alopecurus myosuroides. Classification (NCBI taxonomy): domain Eukaryota; kingdom Viridiplantae; phylum Streptophyta; class Magnoliopsida; order Poales; family Poaceae; genus Alopecurus; species Alopecurus myosuroides. Next base: position 351,766,801 of record CM054059.1, read on the forward strand.
AAGCAGCTACCCCTACCACCTCGCCCCAACACCAACCAGGCTATGGTTCGTGCTCCTCCGGCTAAAGCCTTCAACTCCAACAATAGGCCTGTCGGGAGGAACGCGAGGGTGAACCATATCAAGGCCGACAAAGCCGAAGAGGCTGCTGACGTCGTTCTCGGTATATTACCCGTAAACTCTATTCCAGCTAAAGTGTTGTTTGATACTGGAGCATCGCATTCATTTGTGTCAAAGATTTTTGCAAAAGCATACAACCTAGTTCTGGTTCCGCTAAGCAATCAAATGACTGTTCACTCTCCGGGACCGCAAATGTTGACTTCCAAGATAAGCATGGACAATGAGATCCTAATTGGAGGTCGTGTATTCCTTGCTTCACTCATGTTGCTGGGAAATTCTGACATTGATGTCATTCTGGGTATGGATTGGTTGAAGACCCACAAAGCTAAAATTGACTGTGCTCAAAAGTCAATAACTCTCTCCCACACTTCAGGCCAGATAGTCTATTCTCCATATGGATCAACTTCTGCTCAGCTGTTCAGCCTTGATGCCAAACCCCTTCCGGCAATTGAAAATGTTCCGGTGGTTTGTGAATTCCCTGACGTCTTTCCAGAAGAGTTGCCAGGGATGCCCCCGGACAGAGCAGTTGAGTTCGTGATCGAGCTTGAGCCAGGTACTGCTCCAATCTCTAAGCATCCATATAAGATAGCTCCTCCTGAACTGAAATTGTTGAAGGAGCAAATCGATATGTATATGGACAAAGGTTTCATTCAGCCTAGTTCCTCCGCTTGGGGTTGCCCAACTCTGTTTGTTGCCAAGAAGGATCAAACAAAAAGACTCGTGGTTGACTATCGTCCTCTCAACGAGAAAACCATCAAGAACAAATATCCACTTCCTCGTATCGATGATCTTTTTGATCAACTTGCTGGAGCCTCAATATTCTCAAGTTGGATTTGAGGATGGGTTACCATCAGATAAAGATCAGAAAGGAAGATATTCCTAAGACGGCTTTCACCACTCGGTACGGTCTATATGAATACACCGTCATGTCCTTTGGTCTCACCAATGCACCGGCAACGTTCTCAAGACTCATGAATTCTGTCTTCCATGAATACCTCGACAAGTTCGTTGTGGTATATCTCGATGACATTCTAGTCTACTCAAAATCCGAGGAAGAGCATGGAGAACACCTTCGTCTCACTCTCATGAAACTTCGCGAGCATCGTCTGTATGCCAAGTTTTCCAAATGTGAGTTCTGGATTCCAGAAGTTGCATATCTTGGTCATATCATCTCTGCCAAAGGCATTGCCATTGATCCTGAAAAGGTTAAGGCAATTGTTGACTGGAAACCCCCTAAGACGGTAAAGCAAGTTAGAAGCTTTCTTGGCTTGGCTAGCTATTGCCGTCGTTTCGTCCAAAACTTTTCCAAGATTGCTAAACCTCTCACTGATCTCACAAAGAAGGACAAAAAGTTCGTTTGGACTCCACAATGTGATGAGAGTTTCAACCTCCTGAAGACTAAACTCACTTCCACACCTGTTCTAGTTGGCCCCGACACTGCCAAACCTTTCCAGATATTCTGTGATGCATCTCTCCAAGGCCTAGGAGCAGTTCTTATGCAAGAACGTCAAGTTGTGGCTTATGCTTCACGTCAGTTGAACCCACATGAGCAAAATTATCCCACTCATGATCTTGAACTTGCAGCAGTTGTGTTTGCCCTCAAGAAATGGAGACAATACTTGTTGGGTAACAAAACTGAAATCTTTTCCGATCACAAGAGTCTGAAATACATCTTCACTCAGCCAGATCTGAACCTCAGGCAAAGGAGATGGATTGAGAAGATTAAAGACTTTGATCTCACCATTTCTTACACTCCAGGCAAGGCTAATGTTATGGCCGATGCTCTCAGTCGCAAATCCTATTGCAATAATCTCATGATCATGGAAAGCCAACCTCCACTTCATGAAGAATTCCAGAAGCTGAACCTTGGTCTTGTTCCGGAAGGATACCTTGCTAGCTTGACAGCCAGTCCAACTCTCGAGGATAAGATTCGTTCCGAACAACTTCGTGATAATGAAATCAAGAAGATTGTGGATCACATCAAGGAGGGCAGTGATAAGTTCAAGTCCTTCTCAATTGATGACAAGGGAACTGTGTTCTTCGAAGGACGCATTGCAGTTCCCCAGATTCAAAGTCTCAAGGATATCATTCTCAAGGAGGCTCATGAAACTCCTCTATCCATTCACCCTGGAAGTACAAAGATGTACCAGGATCTCAAGACTCTGTATTGGTGGCCTGGCATGAAACGTGAAATTGCTCAATACGTTTCTGAATGCGACGTTTGTCAACGTGTTAAGGCAGTCCATCAGAAGACAGCAGGTCTACTCCAACCTCTGAAAATTCCTGAGTGGAAGTGGGACATGATTGAAATGGACTTCGTTACTGGGTTTCCAAAGTCCAAAAAGGGCAACGATGCAATCTTCGTTGTTATTGATTGTCTCACTAAGGTTGCTCACTTCTTTGCTGTAAAGGAAACTATCTCAGCTAGCCAGTTAGCAGAGCTCTACACAGCAAAGGTTGTTCCCCTTCATGGTGTTCCATTGGAAATAAGCTCAGACCGTGGAAGTATCTTCACTTCTCATTCTGGAAAAGCTTTCAAGAAGCATTGGGCACTAAACTTCTGTTCAGCACAGCTTATCACCCTCAGTCTCAGGGGCAAGTCGAAAGAGTCAATCAGATTCTCGAGGATATGCTCAGAGCATGTGGTCTCTCCTTTGGCATGAAATGGGAGGATTGCCTTCCATATGCTGAATTCTCCTACAACAACAGCTACCAGGCAAGCCTAGGTATGGCACCATTTGAGGCACTGTATGGTCGCAGATGCAGGAGTCCAATCAATTGGTCTGGAGCTGGTGAACGTTCACTTTTAGGCCCTGACATTGTTAAGGAAGCCGAGGAGAAAGTTCGTATCATTCGTGACAATCTCAGGATTGCTCAGTCTCGTCAGAAGAGCTATTATGATAGCAAGCACAGGGATATGGTCTATGCACCTGGTGATAAGGCATATCTCCGTGTAACTCCCCTCAGAGGCACCCATCGTTTTGGTGTGAAAGGAAAGCTTGCACCAAGATACATTGGCCCTTTCAACATCCTCTCAAGACGTGCAGAGAATGCTTATCGTCTTGAACTTCCAGAAAAACTTTCCAAAGTGCACGATGTGTTCCACGTGTCACAACTCAAGAAGTGTTTCAAAGATCCAGATCGTGCAGTTGATCATGATTCCATTGAGCTGCAAGATGATCTATCTTATGAGGAGCACCCTATTCGTATTCTCGATGAGACCGAGCGTAAGACTCGCAACAAGAGCACCAAGTTCTTGAAAGTCCAATGGTCGCATCATTCTGATAAAGAGGCAACGTGGGAGACCGAGGAGGATCTTCGCAAGAAGTATCCGGACCTGTTCATTTCTCAGTAGGGAATCTCGGGGCGCGATTCCTTCAAGGGGGGGCGTTTTGTAACATCCCAAGTATGAAAATACCCCTAGAATGTTTTGTTCCTTGTTTTATTTCAAGCAATGCATCATGTCATCATGTTTACTTATTGTTTGCATTTGTTTTCCATCTGTTTTATTCTGTTTTCACAACTCAAATTCAAACCTTTTTCAAACATGGTTTCATACTTGCTCTGTTACAACTTTTGGAACCAAAATAACAAACAAAAACAACCCCTTTTATTCCTTGTTTTCACTTATGAAATTGTTTCCTCAAATCATTTCTTTTAATTCCACCAATTAAATTCAAACCATTTCCAAATTCTCAAATCAGTACCTTTTGGGAAACCATAAAAATCACCAAACTTTTCTACCCTCTAAATCATTCTAAAACCCTAGGGGTGACCCTATTTCTTATTCATGTTTTATTAAAGTTTTATTAAACTCAAAATCCCTCTATTTTGAATTCAAACACAAACCCTAATTTTAAATTCAAATTTTTGAAATCCAAGTTTACAGTGTGGTTTCTAATTGTCTAAATAGCTTAACTTAATTTTTCTATAATTTTTCTCAAATAAATCCTTAACAGTTTTCTTCCAAAAGCAAAAGTACAAAAAAAAATAAATAACAGAAAAGAATAAACGCAGCTAACCTAACGCGTGCGCAGCAGCTAACCCGAGCCCAACCCATCTAGCCTACCCCGCGCAAGCCCAGCCCGCAGCAGAGCAACTTACCGCTTCGCAGTTGCGTTAAGATGCGTGCGCGCGCCCTCCGTCATCTCCCTCCCGTACGGCACACATCCGCCGGTGCCACGGCGACCCCGCGGCGACCACGGCGGCCCCAGGCGCCATCTGCGCCTATAAAAGGGAGCCCTAGCCCCCTAGGTGTGCCCTAAGCTCTAGGGTTCCTCGCTCGCGCCGTCAATCGCCGCCATCGTCGACCTCCACACCCCTCTGCAACTCCTTCCCGCCGTCGATCTCTGAAGATCTTCATGGCGCCGCCGCGTCCATCACCCACCTAGCCACCTCTGCACAAGAATCACCTCACCACCCTCTCCTCTCTCTTCTGTGCCCCAAATCGTCCCGGGTAAGCCTCCAGATCGCCGCCGCGTTTCTCTCCTATCTCCGGCCACCGCGCCACTTTCTCTGAACTTGCTCTCCTCGTCGGCGTTGCAGTAATCCGTCGCTCCAATTGGGAGCTGGAATCGAACTGCCGTGACCTCCTCCACGTTTGCAACACCGTAGCAGCTGCAGGGAACCACCAGGAGCTCGCCGCCGTCCACGTCTTCTCCGCACCGCCGTCAGCCAACGTCATCGCCGTCGAGCCTCTGCCCCTCTACAAACGGCGGTGAGCAACGATCACGTCCCCTTCCTCCTTGCATCTGGTCCACGTGCATCTGCAACGCGCCCACGCATCCATCTGTTCGAGCGCCGCCGTGCAATCGTCGCCGGCGAGCTCCTCGTCTGTCGCCGCGCATGTTTTCGTCAGAAAGTTCAGAGTTTCGAACTGAAACTATATCCTCTCCGCGTCGCCTCCTCTGTCAGCTGAACGCGAACACCGCAGTGGTACTGAACCTTTGCGCGCTACGCCTGGGCACGGGTTCGAGTCCCGGAAGCCACAAACTTTTTTGGGGATTTCTCCCCCCACGCTGAGCCCCACCAGGCAGTGGCACTGGAGGCCACGCCAGCGTGTGCGCCACGCTGGCCCCTCTGGCCCACTGCGCAGTGGCAGTGGGTAGATAGACCCTGAGTAACAAATGTTTTCTGCAATTTTCAGAAATTCCAAATTCTTTTAAATAACAGATTTGAAATAGAAACTTCTAAATTCAATATCTTTTAATTTACAAATGCAATGAATACAAACTTTATATGAAACTTGATCTAAATTTCATAAACTTTCCAAATTTGCAATTTGTGTTCTGTTTTGAATATTCAAAATGCAATTTAAATTCAAATTCAAATAATTCAAATGCAAATTGTAATAATTCATAACTAATTCATACTGTTTTCAAATAATACAAATAAAATATGTTTTTCACACCATTTTGAATGCTCTATTCAAATATAAATTTTGTTTTCTGGTTTGAATAATTTAAATTGCCTAAACTATTTAATTCTTGTTTAATTCAATTAAAAATTGTTTAAAATTGCTTAATTCATAACTAATTAATCCAAAGTCCAATTTCAAATTGTGGAACATGCAATCCAACTAAAATATGATAAACTTTTCAAATATAAAATTTGTAATTGGTTTTGCATACTTTAAATTGTTGAAAACAATCAATACTTGTTCAACACCATTAAGTACCAATAATTCCAAACTTGTTAATGTTTTCTAAAATGATAAACTATCATTCCAATTGCATCTAATGTTGTTATCTTATTGTTCCTCATCATGCATGCATCATACTAAGTCACTTACACATGATGCCTAGTGATAGAACAATTAATTCAACTCTAAAGCATGGGCTTCCATATGCAACTTTTGCATATGGAATCCATTTAAACTTGTGTTTCATGTCAAGCAAGTTATTTTGGTGCATCTATTAAACATGACATGCATCATCCAATGTTTGTGCACTTATGCCATGTATTGATTGCCCGTCTTCCTTCGTTGTTGTTTTGCTTCTTCTCGGTTAGACGACGACGTTGGTACCGACGAGCCTTACGACACCACTACTCAGGACCTAGCCCAGTACGAGGCTGAGCTGCCAGGCAAGTTATCACTCACATGAATCATCGAGTTCCTTTCCACACTTGCTGTTGATACTATCTGTTGTCTACTATTGCTAGCCCTATGTATCGTTGCTTGTTCTCCGAACCCATCACATGATACCTTGAGCCATGATATTGCCAGCATCTCCATACCTACAGCCTTTGCTTGTGCCTTAGTATTATCTAGCATGCTTAGGGTTGCTTTTACTCGAGTCTGTTGTCGGTTACTACTTTTACTATCTTAGTATCTTGTACCGGGGCTCGTTATTAATCAATCAATCCTGTTAATTGCTAATGGTAATAATAATTTGATGATAAGGCACCGGCAGGAGGCCCATGAGTGGTTTTGGAGCCTGCTAGTGTCGACCCTAATAGGAAAAGGGTCTTGTCTACTGATCCATGATGAGCGCACTACCCGCATTTGGGAAGCGAGTATGGGCGCCCCCCTCAACTTGACCTGATTCGCATCTCGTCCAAATCGCCTCATTTAGTTCGTGTTTTCCATTTGCCGCATGCATGTTTTTGCGAGCCCAGCGCAGGGTGGAACTTTTGTAGTCGGCATATAGGGGGACACGTTCTTAGAGTGCTATGAGGGTCCATTTTCTTCTGGGCTCGATTAGCCGTGCGCCCAAGGTGCTTTGGGCTTGATGCGGAGAATGGTTGGTTGTGTAGAGTACCCCGCTTGGTGGGTTAGCTTCCCATCTGGCGGGTTATTCTTGAGTGTACGGCCAATTTGGTGCAACCCTGCAGGGATAATCTTCTCGAGAAGCCGTGTTTTCCGCGGTTATGGATTACTTGGTGAAAGTACTGGCTAACAAGTACTCAGGACAACTTCAACATAATGATCAACCATGTTTCACCCAATGCTCAATAACCTGACTAGTAATAGGTTATTCACACAATAACTTGATTCACCTTATCACAACTGTGTGAGTTATCCTCGGATCGCTTCTTTGGATAAGGGGCGAGATCCAGGATGGGTTTTGGTTGAAGTTATCTTTCAGTTGGTTACAATCCTCGATCTTATCTTTTCTGTTAGCCGGAACTTGTAGTTATATTCCGTAGTTGTTTAGAGCAGCCAGCAGCAACTTTTATATCACCCCTTTTCTTCCGTTGATCCTAAGCATCAAAGCTTGTGTTGACGGGTAACTCCTTGATGAACTGTGAGTCTTGCTTGCCAGTACTTGGATGTACTGACCCCGTTGGGGCTGTGGTTTACGCAGAGTACTACTACGACTACGATGCTTCCCAGGATGGCTACTTTGTGGAGTTCGATGACGCTGCAGACGAGTAGTTAGCTGGACCAGGGCAGGATCCAGACCTTCGTGGATGGGCTTCGTTTTCCTTTATGTTCTCAGGCTTCTTAAGCCATGGATTTGTCTGTACTCAGACCCCTTTGATTGCTTCCGCTGTTGTAATGGATGATATGTTGGGACATGTGTCCTCTGGATGACTGTATTCGATATTTTCTGCCTTAGTGAAGGCCAGTTGCACTTATTTCGTTCTTTTGTGTCTTAGAGACATTCTGTGCTATCATTCGTACCAAACTGTTGACGTACCGTGCGTGTTTGATTATGAAGTACGTCGACAGTAGTGCCTTTAGGTTCCTAGCGGATAGTTTACCTCGACGGTGGAAGCAGGGCTTGTGTTGTCGCGCATAAGCGCAGGCCTACCAGGAAGCTGGGACGTGGGAGCAGTTATGCCCCATAATCCAAGCACCTGACTTCCAGTTCGTGCGAGGAGTATCCTCTAGAAACCCAGGGTGCGACAGCTACGTGGTCCGAGCCATAGCGGATATCCGGCCTGTCATCCTGCCTCTTGTTCCGGTAATCCTGGCGATCATTCCGCCTAGCACCATCATTGCCCTGGTTTCTCCTTCTTGGCTCAAACGAGTCGAGCAGAGGCTGAGTAGGATCTCCAGGTGCATAGATATCAGCAATCTTGATGGTCTCGGCGAGCGTACTCGGCATCTCCCTCTGCAATTTCTGCCACAACATGCTTCCATGTCGGCAAACTTGAGCAAACCAGGCAATAGCCTGAGACTCATTCACACCTTCACAGGTGTTTCTCAGTGTGCTCCACCGAGTCAGATACTCTCAGTTAGTCTCGTCTTCCCTCTGCTTGCACGCAGAGAGCTGATGTGGCTGATTTGGCCTCTTGTAGGTTCTTGTGAAGTTACTGATAAAAGCCTCCAAGAAATCAAGCCAGCAATTGATGTTGTCTCTCGGCAAGTTGTTCAGCCAAATCCGGGCTTGCCCCTCCAGCATCTGGGGCACATACCTCACCTCCCATCTATGGTTACCGCCGACAATGTGCACTGCAGTGACATAGTCATTCAGCCAATCCTCCGGCTTGGTGCTCCCATCATAAGTTTTGGTCCCTCTTGCCAGCTGGAACTTGGGCACAGCCGGCTCATTCATGATTTTGGGACCGAAACAGAGTGGTTCCGGTGGGCCTTGCAGCTCCATCTCCTCCGACTGATAGATTCTGTCCAGCTTGTATCTTGCGTCACTCGGCTATAGCACTCGTGCCCCCCAACCGAGCTCCAATACCTCCAGCATCAGCATACCGCTCATTTCTTTGGTACCAGGCTTGCTTCATTGCCGAGTAGCCATCATTGTACCGGTCCTGTCGGGCGGCACCGGGTTGACCACAGGGGAGACCACTTGTGGCTGAAAAGCTGGTCCGACACTAGGTTGAGGCTGAACCGGGTTGGCAGCCGGGTGCCGAGATGGACCATCTCGGTTACCTCCTTGTCCCTCTTGCTGAACTCGGGTAGCATTATGGCCACCACCTTGGCCAATGTGTTCTTGCCTGGGCTGCCGCTCTACAGCTAACTGTTTTTCGATGACAGCCGGATCATACACTTGCATCTGTTTATGTCTCCCGGAGTGCACACTCCAAGATCTTCCACCACCGAGATGAGGTGAGGAGGCATGGCCTTCGGATCTCGCCCCATGCGACTGAACGACATGAGACGCACCAGCTCCCGGATTCGCCTTCCGAAAAGCCTCGTTTTGCCTACCAGCCTCAAGAATAAGCTCATTAAGCCGGTCCTGCTGCCTAATGCGAGCTTCACCGGTTAGATTTGGCACCTCAACAGCAACTTCCTCTGCCCCCCCTAAGTGTCTTAGCGGGAGAGCTATACTTGGGCCTACCCGTGGAGGTCATACTAGCAGATTTACTAGCAGTTCTACCATCTCTAGCCAACTCGGCACCAAGATTTCCACCTCGGTTCTGGATAATCCCTATCCGACTAGGGTTCTTGCCAATAGGAGTAAGACCATGAGCCCTATTGTACTCATTCTAGTCGAGATCGAACTCTTGCCTGATTTTTGCCATCTCGGTGGCCTCCAGCAGAAAGGCCTGGCGATGCTCCTCGAGCTGCTCCCGCAACACCGCTGGATCCGCATCCGCGGCTAGGTGCATGCTCAGCTTCTCAATGACGATGGCGAAGGGAGCGGTCAATGTAGTAGGACCCTTGTAACCCGGTTGGTTCTCCTTTCTCTCCAAAGTCTTGTGGGCCGGCCGAGCCGACTTGCCAGCAACATCAGGCACACCGGTCGCGCTCTTCTCGGCTGCAGGAGCCGGACCGGTCATCATCACCTCCACACTGCCCGCAGAGCCACCGATAGGCTGCCCGCGGATGGCGAGAACAGTAGAAGGATCAGCAGCAATGACCACCACCTCGGGGTACTCGCGGATGACGGTGGTGGCGATGTACACCAAGTGCGTGCCGAAGCTGGTGACCGAGCCACCTGCGGGTACGGGCCTGTAACGGCCGGGGTTTTCCCTAATTAGGTTTTGTTTGTTGTTTTCCTTTTAGCATCCTCATGGCATAATGCATTTCATTGCTTTTCTCCAACAACACAAAAAAAAAATGTTTTCTATCAACCTATTCCAAATTTAAAATTTTAGAATGGCTTGTGAAACTATTTTTCAAAATGTTTATGTGACTTTATAAATAGACAAATATTTTATTAACAAATTATGTTGTCATGTTTTATATTAAAACCTACCCTTATTCTACCTTTGCTAATTTCGGAATATAATTGGCAACAACTAAAACAAGAAAATAAAATTAAAAACTAAAAGAAAAAAAAATGTTTTTGGGGGAGGCAGGCCCAAAGGCCCACCTACGACCCCGAGCGCCCAGCCCACTCCCCACCTTCTTCTCCGTACGAACAGGCACGAGGGAGAGCAACCTGTCCCTGTCGCTGTCCCCTCCCCACCATGGACCCCTCCACCCACCTGCTCCCTTTCCCCTCCTTTATCTACCCCTCTCCTCCTCCCAAACCCTAACCCTAGCCCCTCTTTTTCTCCTCCCCAGCCGCCGCCGCACCCTGCTCCCTCTCCCCTCAGATCCCCTTCTTTCTCTGAAATTTTCTGAACCCAATTAGCACCTCCATGGCCGGAAGTTGGAGGTGATGGCGTGGTTGCTGTGATCATCCTCCGGGCCGGTTCTTCGTGGGAATGGAACCGGGACGGTGCCCTCTTCGACTTTGCTGAAGACGGCGCGGCCGGAGGCGGGCTGCAGCGCCGACGCCGTCGAGCTCTTCTTCCCGGCGAGCTCCTGACTGCAGCGCCTCCGTCAGGTCGCTCCCGCGCGGGCCGTCCTCCTCCGCCGGTTCCGCGACGCCCCGTGCCTCTCGAGGTGAGTCTCCGTCCGAACCGGACCCTCTCTTCTCCCCCTCGTGCTCTGGACGCGGTGCCTTCGTGCGCCGTCGTCGCTGCAGGTCGCGGACGACCGCCTGCTGCAGCTCCATCGTCTGGTCTTCAGCTTCGTGAAGAAAAATCTCCGCGCGAAGTCACCTAAAAAGGGGCCGAAGCCCATATCCTTCACACGAGCGCATAGCAGCCTAGTGGCTAGGACCCCTTGCGCGCGCCCAGCAAGCCTCGGGTTCGATCCCCCTTTCCGCAGCAAAAGCCACACCTTTTCTGCCCTTTTTCCTTTTTTTTGCCCGACTTTCAGAAAAGCAGATCTGAAACATTACTTGTAAAATCCATAAAAAATTGAATATTGCTCCAAATTCAACGATTCAAGTTTCTGTGGCTTCAGAATTTCATGCTCTTCCTGTCCATGTCAAGTTTGCAATATGTTGCTGTAACAATTTTTGCACTAAATAATTAATTACTGAAAATGCAATAAAAATTGGGAACTTTGGAATTTCATAACTTTAGTTCTGTTCATCCAATTTAAGCAAACTTGGGCTCTAAAAATTTGTCTTAACAAACTCTACACATTGGTATTTTATTTGGTCACAATTGAATTAATTTTGAGCATGTTTCCCTCTGTTTACTAAAAAGGGCAGAATAAGAATGTTTATGAAAACTTGCATAATAAATTCAATAATAACCCAAAAATTATGTTTAATAGCTCAAAATGTTCAGTGAAACATTTGCTACATGTTTTCAACCTTTTCAATGCAATTTGTTTATTGTTTTCCCTAATTAAAAGCGGTGCAATAATCCAATGCTTTAATTAAACCTTTTAAATTGCAAAATTCATAACTTGGGCAATTAAAATCCAATTCCAACATGTAAAATATGTTTTCCATCCCATTTTTCATGAACTTTGCAAATATCAACTCTGTTTTCTATTTTGAATAATTTAAATTGCTGAAAACAACTGTTTCTTATTTAATGCAATTAAAATTGCCAAATTAATAACTTGCTCATTTTAAATCCAAATTCAACAAATGAAATATGTTTTCCATCTAAAATTTTGTGTTCTTTCCGAATATAAATTTTGTTATCTGTTTTGAACAATTAAAATGGGTGAAAACAACAAATGTTTGTGTAACTCACTTAAGAAGCCAAATTTCATAACTTAATAAGAAAAATTTCCAAACTTGGTAAACACCTTTTCAAATTGAAGCTATTGTTGTTTTCTTATTTGTTTTCATCATCCATGCATCATTCTAATCAACTTTCACATGATGGTTATTTGTAGATCATTTAATTCAACATTAATTCATGGGCCTTTCTATATGCAACCCAAATTGCATATGGTCCCATTTAAATATGTTACCATGTCAACTAGTTTATCTTGATGCATCTTTAAACTTGTCATGCATCCATATCTTGATCATGCTGGATCTTTTGCCGTAGTAGTAATTGTTGCATCCGGTGTTTATTCGAGGTTCGTTGCTTCTTCCCGGATAGGACGTTGAGATGATGCGAGCAACGACAAGTTCTTCGGATGTACCTCTACTTGCTGGATTCCAGGCAAGTATACTCACTTGCTGCCAAATGGCTGCCTTTCATCACTTGTTACCGATTCTTTCCGTTGTTCTTATGCTAACCTTATGATTCGATGCTTGTGTCTCGATCCTATCGTATGTTTACCTTGCAACCATGATATAGCCTTCCTTCCACTTCCTATCAACTGTTGTTTGTTTACCTTGTTGGCCCTCGTGTCGTAGTTGCATGCTTAGTGTTGTTTGCGCTCAAATTTTGTTGTCCGTCTTATCACATGTTTAGTTTGATAGTTGGGTTCCAATTCAATCAACAACATGTTAATGTTTTGGGTAATAATAATTTGATGTTAAGGCACCGGCAGGAGGCCCGGGTTAGGGTTTTGAAGCCTGCTAGTGTCGAACTTAATTAGGAAAAGAGTCTTGTCTACTGATCCATGATGAGCGTGCTCACCGCATCCGGGTGGTGGTATGGAACCCCCCTCGACTTAGACCTGATTTGCAGCTTGTCCGAAGAGCCACACTTAGTTCGGGTGTTCCATTTGCTCCTTGCATAATGGGTTGGCCCCCCTTGGTTACTGATGATGATGATGCATATAGGGCGAGGCCTGTATTGCCGGGGTGTTGTGTCCTGCGGGAGTTTTGCACACTTGCGCTGAGTATTCGGCTGCGTGGCTGGGACCTTATAGCTCCGTGGCTCCTAGGATGGGTTGTAGAGATGGTTTGGGTCGTGTCGAGCCAACCTGAGTTTTAGTTGGTGGCTTGAGTGTGTACGGGTACTGGAGCACACCCTGCAGGGATAAATCTTCTCGAGAAGCCGTGTTGTCCGCGGTTATGTGACGACTTGGTGAAAGTACTGGCTAACAAGTACTCAGACAACTTACACCTAATCAATAATAACTTGACTAGTAATAGTCTTATTGACACAATAAGTTGAACATCATTAATCCAACAGTGTGAGTTATCCTTGGGTTGCTTCCTTAGTAGGGGGGTAACATTGGATGGGTTTGTTTGGTGGTTAGTACTAGTTGGTTACGATATGCTATCTTATCTTCTTTCTGTCAGCCGGAAGTTGTAGTGTGTTTCTGTAGTTGGTTAGTGCAGCCCGCTGCCGCTTATTTGCAATACTCCCTTCCTTTCCGTTGAACCCAAAGTATTTGTATCTTGTGATGACTGGCTACGCCGGTATCTTGTGAGTATGGTTTATCCACTTGCCAGTACTTAACCGTACTGACCCACGAATCCTTTTTCGTGGCTGCATATTCCAAATTGCAGTCAACAGGTTTGAAGTCTGACGACGTTAGCTTGGAAATCCCTCCGGTTTGGCCTGGGCAGGGATTGGACGCTCTCGGTTATCTTCACGACTCTTAGTCCAATTTGTATCTTGTCCGTAGTCGGACACTATGTTGTTTCTTCCGCTGTTATTTGGATCTTTGTATTGTATCAGTTGTATCCTTGACTCGTTTGAGTCTTCTTGTATAAATCTTTTCTGTTGTTGTTGTGGATTTTTTGTGAACTGTTGTAATGTTATCACAAGTGGCAACCTGGAATCGGTTATTATGTGGATTTTGGCGGGAATGCTGAAATCTGCATAGTGCCCGATCTCGGGACGTCACAGTGCCTGCCGCAGAAATCACCAGCGTTATCGGCGACGAAGTCGAAGGAGCCGAATCTCTGGACAAGGCCACAAACCATGTCGTGGGATAATCACGGCAGATGTTACCAGGGGTAACTGATCTTGGGGCAAGTCGACACAGGCGTTCGGGAGAGGGTTTAGCTCAAAGGAAGACATGATACAACTTGATATGACAGCCGGCAATCGAAGTCGCCGGATCTCTATTCTCGATACAACAACACGATTAGGGTTTACCCTGGATACTTGATAACACTCGATATTGCTAAGGCTCTCGAATCTCTGTCTCAATCTATACCCGGGGGTCGATTTATATAGCTCCCGTACCCCCTAACTTACTTTACAAGGCACACCCGGGTCCTACCCAGACACGGCGTGCTAACCCTAACTTTCCTTTACAACACCCACAATCCGGGTCACCAGGCCCACGAGCTTGGGCCTTCACAAACATCTTTATCCCTAACTGTACCCTACTCACTGTCTCTGGGCCGGGTTATTCCTCGGATCTTGGCATACCGGGTTGGCATCCCCCCATCAGTAGTCCCCAGAATAGCCTGGGCTTCACGGATCTCCTTGAAGCGCTTGCTATTCCTGAAAAGATATCAATCATACAGGCACATGGAAACCGGGTTAAGATGTTTCAACATCCAGCTAGGCCTTGCTCCTTGGTGGCCATGCGATAACTCAGGTTTTTCCCTCCAAACACCTTGGTTCAAACTTCTGGATCCAAATCATAACACCAAGATCCTATGCTCGACAGTTAATCCCATCATCGCGGAACGAATCTCCTTCCTTTTTTATCCGGATGCCGTACTCAATACTGGGCGCGTATCTCGCTGGAACTTTAAATTAATAGCCGTTTTATTCCCACAATTCCCGGCCTCCACTCACCGAGCCGGGCTTACCCAGTCGCACTATAAAAAAGCTCCCTAGGGATGACTCGAACCCTAACGGCTCATTTCCCCCACTTCACTCCTTTCTCCTCTTGAGCTCCCTTTCTTCCTGAGCGCCACCACGGACCTTCCACGCACGTCACCGGAACCCATTGCCCGAAGGCTGCGCTCCGCCACCGGTCGATCCGCGCCGCCGCCAAGATCCGCCGGCAAATTCTCATCCGGCCCAGCAAGAACCGCGAAGGGACACCAGGCGTGCGCCATCTGCCTCCGCAAGGCCTCCCTCGGATCTCCTCCGGTAAGCCTTTTGCGTTCATCAACTTTCCCTCGCAACATTTGATTTCTCTTCTCGGATTAGATCTAGATCCGTCCGCCTCAGATTTCTTGGCTAGACCGGATTAGGCTACCCATAGTCTCTTTTAGTTCGCATAAAGGATAAAGCGCATACTCCAACCAACTCGCCTACTTCCCACAATCATTACCTTTACCACAAATTTGAAAATAGAGCTTCCAATCTAGGTTCATACTGCCCGAGATTTCCGCCTCTGCACCATTCACCCGGCCTGACCGCTTCTTTTTAACTCCTTTTATTCTCGTTTGGCGCTTAAGCCACTGCCCATTGTATTCAAAAGGCTTCCTTACCATTTAAACCCCATAAATTTCTCCGTAATACTTGATACCCGGAACTTTCGAACTTGGTTCTGCGGGCTAACACCCGGATTTCCTTTCATACCTTAATACCATCCAACTGATACTCGGCCGTTTCGTAACTTTCATGTCTTAATCTTCTTCTTACTTTGCGCTTTGCAGGTCAACAACATGGCTCCCAAGAAACAGGTGAAAACCCCATCCAAGAACAAAGCCACCAACACCATTTCCGCCAACTGGGGGCGGTCGATGGTCACGAAGGCCAAGTTGGAGGAACTAGTGGAGCTGGGAGTTCTCCCTCCTCAGGAAGATATCCAATGGAGGGTGCCGGGTAAGGAGACCCGGCCCACCCCTACAAAAGACGAGGTAATCTGCTTTGTGGAACATGTGACCCGGGGTTTTCGCCCACCCGGTCATCCCTTTTTCCGTGACGTTCTTAGTCACTATGGCCTTCGCGTCTTCGACATCGGGCCCAACTCCGTGCTAAATATCACCCACTTCATTGTCCTTTCTGAATCCTATTTATGCACTCCACCAAACCTAGCTCTTTTTATCGAGCTTTATCAATGCAAACCATGCCGCGAAAGCGGTGATGGGGCGCTTCTTACTTGCGGCGGGGTTTCGATCCAGCGCCGCAAGAACTCTCCGATGCCATCCCTCACCCTTAATTCTCATGTCAAACACTGGCAGCTTTCTTACTTCTACTGCCAGGACACTTCCCCATCCGGCCAAAAGAAACTGCCGGGTTATTCTGATGGTCTCCTTGATATCTCCGATAAATTCAGTGCCTTTGCCCCCGACTCAGATAGGGAGGCAATCCAACCCGTGCTATACAAACTCGCCACTCTTAGAGCCCAGGGCCTCATTGGGCTCAACCTAGTGAAGACCTGGGTCGACTTCAGAATTCAACCCAACTCCATCCGCACAAAGCTGATGTGCGAGTACTCCGGGGAACCCTCTGATCCGCTACAATATTCTGACAACGTCTTCGCAGTTGGCGACACTCTAAAGACCATCAAGGGTTTTCTTACGGAGAAGCTCGAGGTAATCCGGAACATATCCGGGTTAGAGCCCTTCACACTTGAAAACCCGGCCCCCCAGGTAAAAACCCGACTCTGACGCCTTTACTTTCGCTCTTTCCACTTGATGCAACTGATAACCCGTACTTTGACGCCTTTCAGGATGATGACAACTTTTGGAACACCAACACCCCCCCTAGCTCCGAAGGTCAAGAGGAGCAAGAAGCTGCTCACTCAGACGAAGGTACTCTCTGAGTTTTACTTGACTCGTTTGAATTCACCGCAACCCCTTTATTTCCAACCGTAACCTTGATGACATTCAGAACAAGAAGATGACGAGGAAGAAGATTCGGACGGCAAGGTAGAATCTGCCAGTGATGAGGAAGAACCGGAGCCGGCAACCAAAGCCGGATCTAAAAGAAAAGCTCAAGGAGCCGCCTCCAAGGTTTCATCCCCCTTCACATATTCACTTTATATTACCGTAATGATATTCTTGAACCTTTCTTGACGTTATTCCACTGGTCAATCTTGAAGGGGTCGCCCACGCCTAAGCGCAGGTCGACTCGAAATCACCCGGGCAACGACACCCTTAACCCGGGTTCCTCACCGCTCCCCACTCGGCAAGCTGGTACTTGCTCTATCTTTTCTTGGTTAGCACGGTTTCCTCGAAGCATTCTCGCATAATATTTGACTTTGACATTTTCCAGCCTCCCCCGAGTCTGACGATGGATTTCCTTGCGACTTTGCGGTGAATGCCGGGTAAAAATCCCCTTCCAGATACTTTCCGGTATTTCGCCATCTTTTCCTGATTGCATATTTAGCTACTTCGTGATAACATCTACAGGGCCACGGTCGCTGTCAGCGATCAAGAGGATTCAGAAGATAAGGGCCCGGGTAAGGGGAACCCAGCTGATAAAACTGCAACCGCGTCTGGCGACGAAGAACAGACATCGCCGACTAAACCGGATCAGCAGGAAGCCGAATATCCAATTGCTTCTCATGCCAGCAAGAGAAAAACCACCGCCTTAGGTGCAGAAGGAGCGTCGGACTCCAACGTGCAGATGACCCGGGTTCCACCTCCTTCTAAGAAGAAAACCTCTTCTAAGAAATTCCAAGGACCCGAGTCTTCTGACACGAATAAAGATACTTTCGAACAATTGATGGACAAGCTTCTCACCATGAAGGCTTCGGAGAGCGAGACTTTGGAGCGCATGGCTGCCGAGCACCAGGTAAGAGCGCTTGTTATCTTATATTCCCTATCTAGTCCCCAAGTTCCGAGTATAACTTGCAAAAGTTATGCTTGGTACTTCTCAGCATATTCTTCTTGCCATAACACTCAGCTGGTTTTTGCACCCTTTTTACACTTACAGGCACATGTAACTCGGTCTGATGAAACCTTGCTGAAGACTGAACAGCTCCTTCTTGCCGAGATAAAACGCCGAGAAATCCTTGAGGAGAATATGAAAACTTTGAAGAAGGATGTCTCCAAATACAAGGAGAAGTGCCTCGCCGCTCGGGCCGATTTGAAGAAGTTATCAGATCAAGTCTCCGATACTTATCAGATCTTACTTAGTAAGTGTTTGCCTGCCGGTTAAGTTTTTGCCTGCCGACTAATTTCATACCCGGCTGCTACTGATACGTTCTTGCTTCTGCTTCCACTATAGGTGCGAACCTTGCAGCTCCAGAGGAAGATGCTATTGTCAAGGTTAGGACCCTGAAGAGTGTGCTCCGGACTTTCTTTGCCGGCACCAAATTTATATTGAATGCCATTAATTGGCCCACGGAAGCCTATCCGGGTGAAGAGAACCTTGTCCAAGCCTGCTCCACTGTACCCGGATGGATTGAACTCTGGAAGCGTTCGTCCTGCCGTACTGGTATAGTGCGGGCTTTGACCTTGGCCAAAGCTTACTTTCCGAAGCTTGACCCGGCGAAGATAATCTCCGGGTTTCCTGAGTTCAAGGCGGATGGCACCAAATTTACACCTAAGGATTTCAAGGCCATTCAGTCGGCAGTGCGCCCTTCTGCCACCACTCTAGCCGATAGCTTGAACCTTAATACACTAATGGCGGCGTATGACGCTGATGACAAGATTATCACAGAGGAAGCACCCCCGCCCCTTGACCTCTTGGAGAAGTGGGCTGATTACTCGGCTAAGAAGAAGGAGGCAACTTCGAAGAGGGAGGCCGACTTAAAATCAGGGCCGTCCGCCTCTACACCGTCCGTCCTTCCTCCTATCCGCCCTGGCGCGGTGAGTCCGGGTGGCTCTACCAAAAAAGCTAAGAAGCAGATCCAGGAGCAAGACCCGGAAGATCGCGCTCAGGAGGCCGAGTAGAGTAAGGATTCCATAATACCTTAGTCATGTGGGACCTTTTTGTTTGAGCTATTTTACTATGTTAATGGTGCGCCTGTGCACTTCTAATACCGATGCAAAAGCTTGTAATATACTTCTATTTGGTGACATATTTTCGCGGCTTTCCTAGCCTTTTGATAATCATACTTTTTGCTGTTCTTCTGAACTTGTTCTTGATATCCATCTCTCTTTTTAGCTCCCTTCATAAGACTCGTTTTTTTTCGAGACCAGGGGCTTTGATAAATGAAATTCTCTTGAAGTTCCCAAGACTCGGATGATAGGGCCGTTTTGAACCTTGGTATCAAAGTGGTTTGTTTCTGTTACGAAGTCCCCAGTCCCCATGACCCAAAGGACGAGTCATGAGGGTGTGGCCTTTCTCAGAGGACAAATCATTCCCTACCAAGGTGAAACCCTAAAACCATCTCATGCAAATACTGAAGTTATGCTTGATAATCACTGAGTTTCCGGCTTATCAGCCTTGTACTCTGCATAAACTTGTGGTTTAGATGACCCTTTTGACTATCTTATACTATAAGCCGGCTTTCGCGTGGATACCATGTTGTTACATCCATACGAGAACAGTGTCAGGCGAGTCCCATTGGGCTCCATGGCTGATTGTAATCGTAAGCGAACGAATCATGCCACTTTAGTGCGAGTCACATCAAGCTTAAGTAAGATAAGTCAAGAAAAATTGGCTTCTTTGCCCAGTCATAAGATTGCAGCCGTGCTCGTTTGCGAGGAATCGGCCCTTATAACTTATAGCTATCTATGCCGGGTCATTCGGGTTAGTGGTTGGTTACCTGAGCAACCAACCCCCAAGACCTACATGCAATCGATGCTTTTGATGATACTGAATTATCGATGTCGTATGGATACTACTTACTTGTGATAAAGGCGAAAAGACATAGGACTTGATAACCATCTCTTTATTGATACCAGAAATTTTGGGTCAGCAGGCCGCCTCATTAAAAACCTTCCAGTCCCCTTAGGTACCCTGGGTAGGAAAAGAGCGCGTCTGAAACCTGCCGCCCGTTACATTACTCAGTTCTTTGTAAGCACTGGCCCTGATCCGGCTTTACCAATGCACATCCTCCATAAGTTGTACTTTTTCCTGATGAGTACCGGGTTTGCCAGCCAACCCGGGTAGGGTGTCTCCATGACTTTGCTAGTTGTTGGCGGCCGTGTAACTTCTTCCTTTACGGCAGACTGCTTGGGAGAGTCAACTTCGATTAAGGCCACCATTTTAGCATCTTGCGTGACCTTGGACTTTGCTTTTTCGCCTTCAGTACTTGGCTTCTTTGATGTAGTTCTGTCATCCGGGTCTGCTTGAGACCGATAGTGCTTGAGTTCTTCCTTTCTGCAAGCTTGCTCGGCCATTGCTGCATCTCCTTCGTCGCATTCAGCGGCTATGTCTCGATTTCCGTGTATGGTTATAGTCTTCTTGGGACCCGGGATTTTTAGCTGTAGATATACATAACACGGCCTAGCCATGAATTTGGCATAAGCCGGCCTTCCAAACAGCGCGTGATAGGGGCTGCGTAATTTCACTACTTCAAAGGTGAGCCACTCAATTCGATAGTTATCCTTTGATTCTCCGAAAGCTACCTCCAATGCGATTTTCCCCTCGGGGCATGCTGAATGACCCGGCACTATTCCATGAAAAACTGTTGAGCTTTTTTTGCAGCTGAGACTCCTTGAGACCCATGCGTAGGAAGGTTTCCCAATATAGTATATTGATGCTGCTTCCACCATCCATTAAAACCTTCTTTAGTTCGTACCCATTAACTTGCGGTGCGACTACTAGTGCCAAGACTCCTGGATGTTCCACTCTTTCTGGGTGATCCCTTCTGCTCCATGTTACCTCCTGTTCTGACCATCTCAAGTATCTCGGAACGGCTAACGAAACTGAGTTGACTGCTTGCTTCAGTATCTTTTTGTCCTTGTTAGATCCTCCTGTGGTGTGCACATGATATTGACCCAATTGTTTGGGGTTAGCCTGGAAGCCTCCTGCCCCCTGTCACATCCCAATTTTGGAATACCTGTTAACACAGTTGTTTTGCTAATTGCTTTACTAATAAACCTTGGTTGTGTTTGTTTGTGGTTGTTTAAGTGCAACTAAACAAACTAATTATATAAACTTGCAAACTTAAAAGGATAGCAAAGCAGTGAACTAAAAATATTCAACATATTGTTCCAATGACCTTGGCAATATTTTCTAAAGTAAATATTGATCAAAGAGTTTTCCAAACTACCTTATAAAACTCATACTTGTTGAATATTATTCCAAGGCCTAAATTAAGAAAGAGGAAACACTTAATAAATTTCCCTAAAAAGATTATCAGAAAAAGAGGCATTCTTAAATGCTTCACCAAAATATTATCAAATGTTTTTCCAACCTTGCAAGATTAAAAACAAAGGTATTGGAGAGCATTGACTTGTTATCTCTAGTCACATAATTTTTTTGGCAAAGCATTGTTAAAGAAAATCCAAGTGTCTTATTAAATAGAAATTCCAATATTTCTAGAAACAGAAAACTAAAACAAGTTACTATTGGAAACTTTATTGAAATGGTCTGAAATTAATACCATTGCTTCCTTATATCAAATAAGGAACACACACAAGAGGAGACCAAAAATTGAATCCATTAAAGCCCTGAAAACATGAGTTTTCTCCACAGCAACAATTGGGATTTTGAACAAGTTTGTTCTACAAACTTTTTCCAAATGCCATGAAATAAATACCACATTCTCTATATCATAAATAAGGATGAAAACCAAAAGGGCACAAGTTTTTGAATAATTTAAGTTGCCAAAAACCCCTGTTTTCTTGACAGCACCTTTTTGAAATTTGAACAAGTTTGTTCTATAAAGTAACTCTAAATGACTTGAATTTTCTACCACATAAGTAACACATCAAATAAGGAATGTGTGCCAAAAATTATCATTTTTGGAAGCTCCTAAGTAGGTTAATAAATTCAATGTCCATTTATGTAAGAATTCAAATTTGGACAACTTTGAATTATCAAGTTTATCTAATTGAGCCAATTTTCACATATGTTGTGCATCTTAACTAATTAGAATTTTGGGCAAAAGGATTTAAATTTAAAACTTTGTTTGACTAGGGAAAACAACCTTTTTCAGAGAAGACAAGGACCTATTTGTAAATTTGCAGGGACCTAAAAGTAATCTGAGTCATCTCCTACCTCTAGCTCTCTGTAGATACACAGCACACCTAGGCCATTGCTTCGAAGTGAAGGAACTCTTGGGGATAAGAGGCCCCCCATGTGCCTTGTCTCCCCCAGGCCCCCCCTCTATCTCTCCCCCCCCTCGAGCTCTCTCTCTCTGCTCAGAAAAACCCAACCCGAAACCCTAGCCCTTAAGGTCGCCGTCGATTGGGCCGTGTACGAGCTCGCCGCCGGCCGCCGTGGTCTCCATTGTCTCCGCCTCGTCTTGCTGAGCACACCTGCGGAAGGAATCGGAGGGAAACGCCACGTGGTGCCCGCGCCGTCCTCTTTTCTTCCCCGAGTCCGGTGCACTCCGGCGAGCCATCACCGCGCCCTCGAGCCCTCTCCGACCTCACCGAGTCTTCCAACGAGTTTATGGTGAGCACACGGACGTCGCCATCCCTTTTTCCCCCTCCACCCCCCTCCAAAACGTGGCCGCGCCGCGGACGCGTCCGGCCGCCGCTTCTCCGCCGTCGCCGCCGCTCTCCGGGGCCCTCCCGGGAAGCGAGTCAGCACCCTCTAGGTTCCCCGCAACGAGAGCATGACGTAGACGTGTTTATTTTGCAGTTTGGTCGCCGGATTCGCCGGGTACGAGCTCGCCGGAGACGCCCCGCCGGCGAGTGAGGTCAGCACGGCGTCACGCTCGCGTCATCCGCCCCTTGACCGCGCGCTGAGGAGTCAAACTGGCAGCTGGGCCTCGCCTCTGCGCGCGTGGCAGCCACCGTGGCCCCTGGCCCGCGGGTCAGTGGCATTGGGTGGGTTTGCCCGCGGTGAGAAACAGATCTGGCCGGCCCAGATCCAGATCTGGCCCAACAACAACTTTTTTCCAATTTCTTTTTCACAGAAATGTACCTGGTTACTTTTGTCTCTAAAAACCTACCTAAAGGACGAATTTGACCAAACCAAAAATCACAGTGATACCTAAACTAATTCTAAACCACCTCCAACTTGTAGATCTACATTTGGATGAATAATTTTGAAATGAAAAATGATTTGGCAACAGGTACCAGAAACACCAAAATGAGCACCATTTTTATTTTACAACTCAGAATGAAGTGAGGCCAATTGCATTGGAAAGCCCTTGAAATTTCCTAACAGGAGAATTTAACCTCGTTTCCAAATTCATTGTAGTTTTGAAATGGCATGCAATTTGGTAAAACACCAGAGAGCACTTTGGTGATTTTTATAAAATTATTAAAAATGAATTTTGATGCAAACTAAATTGGATGGTCTTATAAATGTTTAGGAATATCCAAACCTAGAAGGGTTTAATTTTTAGAGCATCATAGAAATTTTGGTGGACAGATCTTTAAAATGCTTGTTTCTGCCATTTTGGCATTTTAGCTATTTAAATTGTGTGAATATATTTTTGTGTTGAAACATTGTTTTCTAGCATGTATAAGTTGTGTGAACTTGCTTTCTAAGTATTACTTAGCTATTTTATCATGTTAGAATGTGTGGACTTGAGTTGAGAAGAAATATGATTTATGTTGATAGCATATGTTTTATCTCTAGTTAATATTTTTGCATAGTATTTTTGAGTGATAAATTATGTGCAAGCACTTGGATTGTTGTGTTGAGATTTTTAGATACAGCACCTTGTTGATACTTATATTTGGTTAGTATCACCTCTGCTAGCTTGCATTTGATTTGGTAGAAAAGCATGAGTAGCTTAATCATTACTATGAAAATGTTATGGAAAAATTCCCTCATGTGTGGAATTTTTACATAATCATTTGTGGTTGTGTAGCCACATATTTTTGTGTTATGTTCATAGGACCAGTAGCATTTTGATAAGTTTGTTATGAGTACTTGACCCCTAAAGTTTTCACTTGTGTGAAAACAATAACATGAGTAGCAGTTACCTTGCTTGTTTTTAGCACCCTATTATTTTCTGCTAGTATTGTTATTGCACTAGGTGCTAGTTTAGGTTTTTGCTAATTGTTGTCAAGTGTGACCAGAGGCTTTGTGACCTCTTAATGCTTTGTTATGCTAGTGTAACACCCACTTATTTCATTGCATTTTTGGTGGAAACATTATTTCCCCCACACTAGATGTGTTTCTGTTATATAGTTTTATAACTGATGAGTGTCTAGTATTTTTGCTTTGGGAATTTTTGTGCTAAACAAAAATGGGTATGCTTCTGTTTGTAAGTGGTTGTAATCATGTGTGGCTTGCTAGGAAAAATCCATCTTTGGAGTGTTGATTGATTCCTCTAGTAATGCCCTTTTTTATTACTACTAGTATGTAGGAGTTGCCCTGCAAAATGATACCTTGTTTTATCCAATGGGATATTTTTGTTATAGCAAGTATAGATATTTTTCACTACTGTTTTTATGACATGGACCCTCTGGTTGTATTTCAGTTACTTGATTGAAATACATTCATTGATTCTTCATGTGTGAGGAGTACTAGTTTCCTTAGCAATTTTTGTATTGAATTATTTTTCCTGCCAACTTGTGTTTGGTAGATATTTGTGTATCCTTGCATGAGGACATGTTTTCATTTCCCATTATGATAACATGGTTCCTTGTTTGCATTTTAGTATTTTACTTGTTATGCATGCTTGCATAGCAAACCCTTAGTAGAAGCATGTCTATAGGATTCCTCCTTTTTAGTCATCGTTTCTATTGTTCTCACTATGAGAAATTGTGTGTTTTGTGATGAGTCTATTACCTTGTTACAATTGTGTAGGCTCACTGATTTGCAAAAGTAACTTTTACAAAACATGTGGTTCATTTATTCTTGATGTCAATTTAGACTCAGTAGAGTGGCTACCCTTTTATTTTTGTGGTTGGGTTGATAGACCCATTACCATGCTTATTATTGTGCATGTTTTATACACTTTTAGTAGTCTCACCCTTGTGAAACTAAGTTTATTTTGGGTTTATTAATATCTTGGTATGAGAGTGGCACACCCACTGAATCCATGATATTGAGGTTGTGAGATATGTTCCTCCAACCTTAAGCTGTCTTAATAAATGGCATTTCTGCCAAGTAGGATTGTTTGATTGTTTGCCTCAATTAATAATTGAGTGATTTTTGTTATTATTAGATTTCCTTGCTGTATGTATTGTTATGTATGGTTGCTTGCCTTGATTGGTTCTTAATGTGTGTCCTTTATTCCTTTTACGGCGTTAGAAAACGAAGAGGAAGGAAGTGTCGTGAAGCTCTGTTTCAAGTTCCAGTCACTCCAAAACCAGGGACACAAGGAGATACCAGGCAAGCCATCCTGATGCTTGCTGATACAATACTTATCATTATCTATCATGCATGTTTTACCTCTGAAGTTTTACCAAAACTTGATTATCAAAACTATTTTTGATGTGGAATTTACTACTATACTATTATATAGGTTACTATCATGCCAGTAGTTAAACTTGGTAATACCAAGCCCATAAGCCACCATATGGTATTTATTACCATCAAATATACTAGTCCCTAAGTGGACACCCTAAAATTGTGATTCTACAAAACAAAGGCTTTACGGAAAAACCCGGAGAAAAGGCGGATCCTTGTTCTCCGGAGGAATGTGGAAGTGGTCATTTTTGAGAAAGTGGTGTTTTCAAAAATGACACATAACCTAGTCTTCGCCGGACAACCTTTACCGTACTGCCACCCTACCCCAACATGGGCAAGGGGCTTAACTTGAAGTTTGTTCTTATTAGTGTGTGCTATCTCAATGTGCTATAGGGGATGCGATCCTCTGAACCGAATGTCGTGGAGACATATAAAGTGTGGGATTAATTTTCCCTCCGGATGCATCAGATGAGGCATCCTGGCTTGGCGGGGATTAGCTCGGTGCCGGGGATGTGGTGAAACTCAACTGAGAGATAGGCATATTCTAGCTTGAACATAGTGGATGGTTATGATCAGATACCTGATGTTTACATACTGTTGTTACAGTCCGTGATTGTTCACGGGAGGTGTACTGGATCTGGTGGATGTGTACACCTCTGCAGAGTATAACTTTTTCGAAGAAGCCGCGTCCTCGGATATGGACAGTTGAACGGCCATGTAGCTAGCATTGTGTCAATGTTTTCAAAAAGGAAGTTTTTGAAAAGGAATTTTGGAAAGGAAGTGTTGAACTTGTGAAGTTCGGAAAGGAATGGAAACTTATACCGTGGAGGTATCGTCGATGATGAAAAGCCAGATGCTGATATACAAAACAAAATGTTTTGCAAAGAAAACCTTTTCTACTCTAAGCAAGAATTCTGGAAACTGATTCCAAAAAGTTTTGCAAAGAGAAAATATTCTTTAACAAAACTTTACAAAACCTCTTGTACATGTGAGATCTACAAGAGAAATAAAACTATATATTATTTTTCTTCTGAAGTATCTTCTTCAACGAAGATACAGATAAACCTGACTGCAACTGTGGTGTCATCATATATGAACACCATTGGTAGTGAACCCTATTTATAGCCTACCTATTCCACCATATAAGCATACTTGCATGTTTAGTAAGTGACATGATGGATGTCTTGCTGAGTACATTCAAATGTACTCATTATGGTTTCGCCCCCGGTATCTACTTATCAGATTTGGAGAAGGAGCCTCCGAAGGAGTTCTATGAAGAGAAGTACGGAGTTGACGGCTTTGCGAACTAGGATCGTCTCCGGGTCAGCAGCCTGTAGGTTAAGGCGTGACTTGGGCTCAACTACGTTGTGTTTTAATTGTCTTCCGCTGTGTTTGATAAGTTGCCTGCCCCATGCGGCAGTTGTGTTAAACTTGATCATGTGATATAGGTGTAATACCTTTATGTATTCGTGTAATGGATGATGTATTTCTGTGTGCCAACTGTGTATGTTGTTCACGACTGATCTTTCTGGGATCGTGAATGTATGCATACGGAGGGTTTCAGACTGCCGGTCTGGAGTCCTTACAGAGTTGGTATCAGAGCCATTCTGACCTTAGGAGACCTTAGTTAGCATGGACGTCAGATAGGAAAGAATAGTATTTTTGAGTAAAAACCTATTTACTATCTAAATTATTTTTATCTAAGGTAATTTTAGTATATTTTCCCTCCTTTATATTTTTTCAAAAGATTCTAAATGCATATCAAGGGCGTCCTTGAACAGTGGTTCAAAGGGCGGGCCTTATAGAGTTGGTATGTCTCTCGGTTAAGAGTTTATTTCTTACTTGTTTGCAACTGCTCCGCTCTGTTTTTGAAACATCTCTCGTATTTGAAGTTTTCTGTCCAGAAAATAGTTGGAGTTTCAAAAACAATTTGTTGCATAAAGTTTTCTCGAAACTTTACTTCTATTATCTTGTTTCCATACAAAAACTTTTATACTTGCCGATGTCCCGAGAAGACCAAAATAATTGCCTAGCTCTAAAGTGATGATGGTCAGAAGTAGATATAGTTTTTCAGCCACTTCTAGGAATTTTGGATCAGTCTAGTTTGGAGTAATTTAGCGATTGCCCCATGAGTCGCCTTCCCCGACGTAGCTCCAATGGAGCCTTGCTTGTGTGTTTTGGCTTGCTTATGTGTGTCCGTAGGACTTTGTGCTGTTGTTTGGTGTAGAATTTGGTTCATCTAGGCTTCTATATGTTTGTGGGGTGCTCAAAATTTGCAGATTTGTGATTGCCCCGCTCTTGTTTTTGAATCGCCTCGTGTTAAATTTTTGCAAGCAAAAATGTTAGTATAGTATTCAAAAACAAGAATTTGTTGCTTAGACTTGTACTTGTTTTCGCTTCATAATGCGACCCGTCGTGAACCACCACCATTTCCCCACCATCAATGAAAGCACCGTTGGGCCTAATAATAGAGGACCATCAAGCCACACGAGCTGATAGCGTTGCTACCATTGATGCACTCCAACAAATAAAGCTCCAACAACGACAACCCTCAAAGAAGAAAAGGCGTGAATGAACCAACCAATACTGACCAAAACCTCTATGTTTGTGTGTGTGCAAAAGACTCTTTCTACCATGTTGGCTAAACGTTGCATTTTTTTTATGTCTTTTTTTAAAAAGACCAAACAAGAGAAAACCCCTTTTTTTAAAAAAAAAAGTTATATACCTCCCTCCTCTGGAGAAAGGTGCAAAATAAGTCTTCACATGCCATGATGCGCAACCCCCTAAAAAGCTAATCAAAAGAACACGATTAAATATTCGACGTACGATGACGCCAGTCGTATCTTGTCGGACAAACATTATTTAATAGAAAGCTAACAAGACTAACATGCTTTGTCTAATCTTAGGTTGACACCCAACCAAAGCATGTGAACTACTGACAACTCTTTCTAAACCAAAGAATAAAGTGGCTTAAGACACCTTTTTATCTAGTTGGTAAAAAGGGAGAAGTCACGAGAAAATAAAATGATGACCTATTCGTTACTAGTCAATAAGATATTAGGTGTATCTACCTTGGAAACCAAATCTTAATAAACATTGTAGGTACTATAAAATTCAGGGTTTAGAAATTAAGTGAACGATGGAATGGTTATGAAAGATCTAGAAAACAGCAGTTTTCCTGTTGTTGTTTCTTTGAGTGCTCTTGTTTGAAATGAATTTGTGTTTTATTAAATCTTGCTTCCTAACTTATATGGAGTTGTTAGGGCTTGTTATTATGTTGTTTTCTTAAAATAAATCTACCCTAGAAAGTGTGTGCATGATTGATAACTCGAATACAAATGAAATAGCATTTGTCACCTTCTAGTTTATTATTTGGAAGTATTGTAAGAGCTAGATCTGTGTATACTTTCTTAGTAGATTTTGTGCTATGTTTTCTTTGAGACCAGTACCATTTAGGTACTGTTATTTTGATGCTTGTACCTATGTTAGCATGCATGTCTCTTAATAATAAAGCATGTGTAAGAATTGCTATCAATATGAACTAGTATTGTTTCACTAGATTAAATAGCCTTATATTTTTATCTTGTATGCAAAGTTTTTCATGAGTAACCAGAGGTTAATACCTATTTTGCCTTGGTATTAGTAGGCCATATCCCACTGGTCCCATTGCATTTTAGCTTGAGGATAAAAATCCCCAACCATACACCTGTGTGAAAATAGCATGTTTCACTATGTGATTGATTTCTATTTTCCACCATGGAAAATATAATTGTTTGTTCTCACCTATGAAAGTGAGAAGTTTATTTCTTATTAGTAAATACTAATATGTTTAGGTGTGATCCTTTTTTTATCATAATATTCCTTAGGGGTATCATGTTAAAAAAATGTTTAACTATCGTGTGCTGAAATTAAATTGTTCGCAAATAAAATAAATTCCTCTTGATTGATAGATTGTTTGTGAATAATTTTAAATTGAGTGTTTGGATTTTTAAAAAAGGCTTAGATAACTTTTTATTAATAGTATAGATACTGGTTGTGTGAGTTATACCTTGCTTGTTTGCTAGTAATTGTTTAAGAAAAACATAAATTGCTAGAATAAATTTATGCATGTTTAATAGTTGTTTCATGGGAATTGTTTTGATGTTTTGTGCTTACTAACATGAGTAAGTTTTGTGTACTGTTATTAGGTACATTTAAGTTCATGTCTTGCTTGTTTAGATTTAAACATCATAATAGCATTATTTGCTTCTCTAGCGCGAAAACTAGTTTCACCACTAGAAAATGGTGATTTTTGCTCTAGTAGTACCCTTTTTATTTTTATGAGTATATGTGTTGATATAGCAGGTTTAGGAAGTTATTACTTCTGTTATCATGCCATGAATTATTTAGTTTCATGTTCTATGGTTATAGGATATGATTATCTCTTATAGCATGCTGGTGTAGATTTTTCATAACTAGTGTGTTATTTGTGCAGTCCTGATTTTTATGCCTGTGTAATAGGAGTTTTATCTTGTGTAAAGATGGGGTTTTAGAGCATCTTTATAATTGAATTCATTGGTTTTTAGCTACTGGTTGTTTGCTAATTGTTCATGATTGATGGGTTCCAAAACCTCTATTAAACAATAACCTAGGGAATAAATAGTCTATTCATCTGTGGTGTTATTTGCTTGCTTATTGGATTTTGTTTAAATGTTTTACCTTAGCACGAGTTTATACTGGTGTTATGATTGTGCTTAAGAGTATCTTATGAAACTAAAATATCCAACTAAAATCATGAACATAATAAGTGATAGTTGCTTGTGGTGAGTAATATCCACTGCCATGGGTATTTGTTCTGTCTGTTTGTTTTACCTTAGCAACCTAACATTTTTGCACCCACAAGCTATATTGTCAGCTTCTTATATACCTTGTTATGAGGGTGGTACACCACCCCATATGTGTTATGTAAGATGTGGGATATAGCTAGGAACTCAGGTAAATAATTGACGGTACGTTTCCAGGTAGTCCTGCACTAACCTTAATGTTGGTTGTTCAGGTCTCGTCAAAACTAGGAAACAAAAGTTTTGGACCTAACACAGTGCTGATGTAATTTTTAAAAAGAATTTGATAATTTAAGGGATGTACCCCACCTCCCAAGAAAAGTCAAAGGGGGGAAGCACCGGCACTCCAACACTAACATTGTGTTTGTTGGCCCTCCCTTAGTCCTCGCTTGCGAATCTCGGGGACGAGATTCTTTTTAAGGGGGGAAGACCTGTCACATCCCAATTTTGGAATACCTGTTAACACAGTTGTTTTGCTAATTGCTTTACTAATAAACCTTGGTTGTGTTTGTTTGTGGTTGTTTAAGTGCAACTAAACAAACTAATTATATAAACTTGCAAACTTAAAAGGATAGCAAAGCAGTGAACTAAAAATATTCAACATATTGTTCCAATGACCTTGGCAATATTTTCTAAAGTAAATATTGATCAAAGAGTTTTCCAAACTACCTTATAAAACTCATACTTGTTGAATATTATTCCAAGGCCTAAATTAAGAAAGAGGAAACACTTAATAAATTTCCCTAAAAAGATTATCAGAAAAAGAGGCATTCTTAAATGCTTCACCAAAATATTATCAAATGTTTTTCCAACCTTGCAAGATTAAAAACAAAGGTATTGGAGAGCATTGACTTGTTATCTCTAGTCACATAATTTTTTTGGCAAAGCATTGTTAAAGAAAAGCCAAGTGTCTTATTAAATAGAAATTCCAATATTTCTAGAAACAGAAAACTAAAACAAGTTACTATTGGAAACTTTATTGAAATGGTCTGAAATTAATACCATTGCTTCCTTATATCAAATAAGGAACACACACAAGAGGAGACCAAAAATTGAATCCATTAAAGCCCTGAAAACATGAGTTTTCTCCACAGCAACAATTGGGATTTTGAACAAGTTTGTTCTACAAACTTTTTCCAAATGCCATGAAATAAATACCACATTCTCTATATCATAAATAAGGATGAAAACCAAAAGGGCACAAGTTTTTGAATAATTTAAGTTGCCAAAAACCCCTGTTTTCTTGACAGCACCTTTTTGAAATTTGAACAAGTTTGTTCTATAAAGTAACTCTAAATGACTTGAATTTTCTACCACATAAGGAACACATCAAATAAGGAATGTGTGCCAAAAATTATCATTTTTGGAAGCTCCTAAGTAGGTTAATAAATTCAATGTCCATTTATGTAAGAATTCAAATTTGGACAACTTTGAATTATCAAGTTTATCTAATTGAGCCAATTTTCACATATGTTGTGCATCTTAACTAATTAGAATTTTGGGCAAAAGGATTTAAATTTAAAACTTTGTTTGACTAGGGAAAACAACCTTTTTCAGAGAAGACAAGGACCTATTTGTAAATTTGCAGGGACCTAAAAGTAATCTGAGTCATCTCCTACCTCTAGCTCTCTGTAGATACACAGCACACCTAGGCCATTGCTTCGAAGTGAAGGAACTCTTGGGGATAAGAGGCCCCCCATGTGCCTTGTCTCCCCCAGGCCCCCCCTCTATCTCTCCCCCCCCTCGAGCTCTCTCTCTCTGCTCAGAAAAACCCAACCCGAAACCCTAGCCCTTAAGGTCGCCGTCGATTGGGCCGTGTACGAGCTCGCCGCCGGCCGCCGTGGTCTCCATTGTCTCCGCCTCGTCTTGCTGAGCACACCTGCGGAAGGAATCGGAGGGAAACGCCACGTGGTGCCCGCGCCGTCCTCTTTTCTTCCCCGAGTCCGGTGCACTCCGGCGAGCCATCACCGCGCCCTCGAGCCCTCTCCGACCTCACCGAGTCTTCCAACGAGTTTATGGTGATCACACGGACGTCGCCATCCCTTTTTCCCCCTCCACCCCCCTCCAAAACGTGGCCGCGCCGCGGACGCGTCCGGCCGCCGCTTCTCCGCCGTCGCCGCCGCTCTCCGGGGCCCTCCCGGGAAGCGAGTCAGCACCCTCTAGGTTCCCCGCAACGAGAGCATGACGTAGACGTGTTTATTTTGCAGTTTGGTCACCGGATTCGCCGGGTACGAGCTCGCCGGAGACGCCCCGCCGGCGAGTGAGGTCAGCACGGCGTCACGCTCGCGTCATCCGCCCCTTGACCGCGCGCTGAGGAGTCAAACTGGCAGCTGGGCCTCGCCTCTGCGCGCGTGGCAGCCACCGTGGCCCCTGGCCCGCGGGTCAGTGGCATTGGGTGGGTTTGCCCGCGGTGAGAAACAGATCTGGCCGGCCCAGATCCAGATCTGGCCCAACAACAACTTTTTTCCAATTTCTTTTTCACAGAATTGTACCTGGTTACTTTTGTCTCTAAAAACCTACCTAAAGGACGAATTTGACCAAACCAAAAATCACAGTGATACCTAAACTAATTCTAAACCACCTCCAACTTGTAGATATACATTTGGATGAATAATTTTGAAATGAAAAATGATTTGGCAACAGGTACCAGAAACACCAAAATGAGCACCATTTTTATTTTACAACTCAGAATGAAGTGAGGCCAATTGCATTGGAAAGCCCTTGAAATTTCCTAACAGGAGAATTTAACCTAGTTTCCAAATTCATTGTATTTTTGAAATGGCATGCAATTTGGTAAAACACCAGAGAGCACTTTGGTGATTTTTATAAAATTATTAAAAATGAATTTTGATGCAAACTAAATTGGATGGTCTTATAAATGTTTAGGACTATCCAAACCTAGAAGGGTTTAATTTTTAGAGCATCATAGAAATTTTGGTGGACAGATCTTTAAAATGCTTGTTTCTGCCATTTTGGCATTTTAGCTATTTAAATTGTGTGAATATATTTTTGTGTTGAAACATTGTTTTCTAGCATGTATAAGTTGTGTGAACTTGCTTTCTAAGTATTACTTAGCTATTTTATCATGTTAGAATGTGTGGACTTGAGTTGAGAAGAAATATGATTTATGTTGATAGCATATGTTTTATCTCTAGTTAATATTTTTGCATAGTATTTTTGAGTGATAAATTATGTGCAAGCACTTGGATTGTTGTGTTGAGATTTTTAGATACAGCACCTTGTTGATACTTATATTTGGTTAGTATCACCTCTGCTAGCTTGCATTTGATTTGGTAGAAAAGCATGAGTAGCTTAATCATTACTATGAAAATGTTATGGAAAAATTCCCTCATGTGTGGAATTTTTACATAATCATTTGTGGTTGTGTAGCCACATATTTTTGTGTTATGTTCATAGGACCAGTAGCATTTTGATAAGTTTGTTATGAGTACTTGACCCCTAAAGTTTTCACTTGTGTGAAAACAATAACATGAGTAGCAGTTACCTTGCTTGTTTTTAGCACCCTATTATTTTCTGCTAGTATTGTTATTGCACTAGGTGCTAGTTTAGGTTTTTGCTAATTGTTGTCAAGTGTGACCAGAGGCTTTGTGACCTCTTAATGCTTTGTTATGCTAGTGTAACACCCACTGATTTCATTGCATTTTTGGTGGAAACATTATTTCCCCCACACTAGATGTGTTTCTGTTATATAGTTTTATAACTGATGAGTGTCTAGTATTTTTGCTTTGGGAATTTTTGTGCTAAACAAAAATGGGTATGCTTCTGTTTGTAAGTGGTTGTAATCATGTGTGGCTTGCTAGGAAAAATCCATCTTTGGAGTGTTGATTGATTCCTCTAGTAATGCCCTTTTTTATTACTACTAGTATGTAGGAGTTGCCCTGCAAAATGATACCTTGTTTTATCCAATGGGATATTTTTGTTATAGCAAGTATAGATATTTTTCACTACTGTTTTTATGACATGGACCCTCTGGTTGTATTTCAGTTACTTGATTGAAATACATTCATTGATTCTTCATGTGTGAGGAGTACTAGTTTCCTTAGCAATTTTTGTATTGAATTATTTTTCCTGCCAACTTGTGTTTGGTAGATATTTGTGTATCCTTGCATGAGGACATGTTTTCATTTCCCATTATGATAACATGGTTCCTTGTTTGCATTTTAGTATTTTACTTGTTATGCATGCTTGCATAGCAAACCCTTAGTAGAAGCATGTCTATAGGATTCCTCCTTTTTAGTCATCGTTTCTATTGTTCTCACTATGAGAAATTGTGTGTTTTGTGATGAGTCTATTACCTTGTTACACTTGTGTAGGCTCACTGATTTGCAAAAGTAACTTTTACAAAACATGTGGTTCATTTATTCTTGATGTCAATTTAGACTCAGTAGAGTGGCTACCCTTTTATTTTTGTGGTTGGGTTGATAGACCCATTACCATGCTTATTATTGTGCATGTTTTATACACTTTTAGTAGTCTCACCCTTGTGAAACTAAGTTTATTTTGGGTTTATTAATATCTTGGTATGAGAGTGGCACACCCACTGAATCCATGATATTGAGGTTGTGAGATATGTTCCTCCAACCTTAAGCTGTCTTAATAAATGGCATTTCTGCCAAGTAGGATTGTTTGATTGTTTGCCTCAATTAATAATTGAGTGATTTTTGTTATTATTAGATTTCCTTGCTGTATGTATTGTTATGTATGGTTGCTTGCCTTGATTGGTTCTTAATGTGTGTCCTTTATTCCTTTTACGGCGTTAGAAAACGAAGAGGAAGGAAGTGTCGTGAAGCTCTGTTTCAAGTTCCAGTCACTCCAAAACCAGGGACACAAGGAGATACCAGGCAAGCCATCCTGATGCTTGCTGATACAATACTTATCATTATCTATCATGCATGTTTTACCTCTGAAGTTTTACCAAAACTTGATTATCAAAACTATTTTTGATGTGGAATTTACTACTATACTATTATATAGGTTACTATCATGCCAGTAGTTAAACTTGGTAATACCAAGCCCATAAGCCACCATATGGTATTTATTACCATCAAATATACTAGTCCCTAAGTGGACACCCTAAAATTGTGATTCTACAAAACAAAGGCTTTACGGAAAAACCCGGAGAAAAGGCGGATCCTTGTTCTCCGGAGGAATGTGGAAGTGGTCATTTTTGAGAAAGTGGTGTTTTCAAAAATGACACATAACCTAGTCTTCGCCGGACAACCTTTACCGTACTGCCACCCTACCCCAACATGGGCAAGGGGCTTAACTTGAAGTTTGTTCTTATTAGTGTGTGCTATCTCAATGTGCTATAGGGGATGCGATCCTCTGAACCGAATGTCGTGGAGACATATAAAGTGTGGGATTAATTTTCCCTCCGGATGCATCAGATGAGGCATCCTGGCTTGGCGGGGATTAGCTCGGTGCCGGGGATGTGGTGAAACTCAACTGAGAGATAGGCATATTCTAGCTTGAACATAGTGGATGGTTATGATCAGATACCTGATGTTTACATACTGTTGTTACAGTCCGTGATTGTTCACGGGAGGTGTACTGGATCTGGTGGATGTGTACACCTCTGCAGAGTATAACTTTTTCGAAGAAGCCGCGTCCTCGGATATGGACAGTTGAACGGCCATGTAGCTAGCATTGTGTCAATGTTTTCAAAAAGGAAGTTTTTGAAAAGGAATTTTG
This sequence comes from Alopecurus myosuroides, assembly GCA_028641055.1. Lineage (NCBI taxonomy): Eukaryota > Viridiplantae > Streptophyta > Magnoliopsida > Poales > Poaceae > Alopecurus > Alopecurus myosuroides. The sequence continues at coordinate 351,802,797 of CM054059.1, forward strand.
GAAAGGAAGTGTTGAACTTGTGAAGTTCGGAAAGGAATGGAAACTTATACCGTGGAGGTATCGTCGATGATGAAAAGCCAGATGCTGATATACAAAACAAAATGTTTTGCAAAGAAAACCTTTTCTACTCTAAGCAAGAATTCTGGAAACTGATTCCAAAAAGTTTTGCAAAGAGAAAATATTCTTTAACAAAACTTTACAAAACCTCTTGTACATGTGAGATCTACAAGAGAAATAAAACTATATATTATTTTTCTTCTGAAGTATCTTCTTCAACGAAGATACAGATAAACCTGACTGCAACTGTGGTGTCATCATATATGAACACCATTGGTAGTGAACCCTATTTATAGCCTACCTATTCCACCATATAAGCATACTTGCATGTTTAGTAAGTGACATGATGGATGTCTTGCTGAGTACATTCAAATGTACTCATTATGGTTTCGCCCCTGGTATCTACTTATCAGATTTGGAGAAGGAGCCTCCGAAGGAGTTCTATGAAGAGAAGTACGGAGTTGACGGCTTTGCGAACTAGGATCGTCTCCGGGTCAGCAGCCTGTAGGTTAAGGCGTGACTTGGGCTCAACTACGTTGTGTTTTAATTGTCTTCCGCTGTGTTTGATAAGTTGCCTGCCCCATGCGGCAGTTGTGTTAAACTTGATCATGTGATATATGTGTAATACCTTTATGTATTCGTGTAATGGATGATGTATTTCTGTGTGCCAACTGTGTATGTTGTTCACGACTGATCTTTCTGGGATCGTGAATGTATGCATACGGAGGGTTTCAGACTGCCGGTCTGGGGTCCTTACACCCCCCCTTGGTTATTACCTTGATTTCCAGCCGCCGGGTTACCAGCTGGGGGTGGGCCGTTGCCCGGGTTTGCCCCTGGACCCGGTCCTCCTCCCCGCCCTGCGCCTCGCATAGCTCTGTGCACTTCCTCATTTTTCCATCTTTGTAAATCGGCGCACTGCTCCAAGGAGTGGTTAGCCGGCCTGCCATTCCTGCTGTGTTTTGGGCACGCCATCCTGAAGATGTCCCAACTATTACCCGGCCGGGGTGGCCCTTGGTAGTTTCCTCCGTTGTGATTCCCAGTATTGAAATTTCCTTCTGCTCTGGGTCTTGAAGACCCGGCTTCTGTATTGGCGACAAACTCGGAGCCTCCTTCGAAGGGACGCTTGTTCTGACTACTTCCATTGTTTCCTGACGCTGTTCCGTTGCCGGTTCTTCCATTACCGCTTGCGTTTGCTTTTGTCTTCTTGTCATCAGCTTCTTCTTCTGTGGTATCTGTCGCAGCGTGTTTGTTGCACGCATCCATCAATTCTCCCATTGTGACTTCTGACGCATTTCGACTGGACTTCATGCGGGTTAACTTTTGCACTAAAGGTATATACTTGCATGTTTTTGCCATGGCTTGTAGCGCATCCTTGGGCTGGATGTCTGTGGATGAATGAAGTATCTCCATAACCCGGCGCACCCAACTGCGCGCCGATTCTCCCTTCTTTTGGACGCATCGCTCTAGATCATCGATGGTGAATAATTTCCTGCAGGTCCCGTGAAAGTGCTTGATAAACGCGGTCTTCAGTTCTTCCCACGAGTTGATCGACCCCTCCGGTAGATTGGTGAACCACAGTTTTGCTGCTCCTTCAGACATCATCAGATACATGAATTTGGCTTGAAGATTCTCGGACGCGTTGCGGATTGACATTGCCATCTCGTAACTGCTTAGCCATGTTTCGGGGTCCATGGTTGGCTCATAATTCACTACTTTCCCTGGCTCTTTAAACTTTTCCGGGTAAGGTTCAGCTCTAATATTGTCCGAGAGACACTTGGGCCCTGCAAGAATGATTGAAGCCGGCCTTGCCCTGGAAACGTGTGACGCCGCGGGGGGCGCGTCTGGGCGCTGTGCTGCGGGAGGTCCATGCGCTGCAGACCCGGCCGCGGCCCTCCGAGCCCTAGAACTGTCCACGACGGCCTGAGCTGCTGACACTGCCTGAGCGCGGGGAGGAGGCGGCATTGGCTGCTGCTCTTCCCTCCGCCGCGCCGAACTTGTTTGTAAATTCCCTTGCTGCTGGCTGACATATGGCGTCCCGTGCATTCCGCTTCTGTGATCCGGGTAATTGGCTTGCTGTGCCACCGCGGTGTGCAACAGTTCGATGGCTTGCCGGGTCTTCTCCGCATGGGGCGACTCTCCCACAGGTATTTGATTCAATGCGAGTGTCGCCGCATATACGTTGTCCATAGGATTGTTGTAGTGGCCGGCTGGCGTGCGAAATCGTGATGGCGGCGGCGGCAGTAAATCGTTGCCGGTTGTGACTCTAGTTTGCGGTGGGGGTAACCCGGTCCGCTCATTCGCCGGATGTGTCGCTGCTGTTGTCTGTTGGGGTGCGGTTCCCTGGTTCACCACTGGTATCGGTTGGTCCTGGGGCGTGATGAACAAATTAGCCGGATTAATAACCCCGCCCGTTGCTGGCAACCTGGTGTGGTGCCTTTGATGTATCCTGGACGTTTCCTCTCGAAGCCGGGTTTCCAACGCGTCTAGTTCGCGCCGTCGGGTGGCCATCCCCTGTCTATCTGCTTCCACTTGCCTTCTTTGCTGTTCCAATGCACGACGAGCCACGTCCAGATCTCTAACACGCTCTGCCGCGTTTTCTGGGGTGATAACAGTGGCGAGGACTGTGGGATCCAAGATCAAATTATTATCGAACAGGGCCGGGTGGCGCGGATTCGAGGGGCCCGCCCCTGGTGTCCGATTGGCTTGAAACCCGAACATGTTGGCGTGTTGCTCCTCATCTGCCGCACGGCTGGTGACCGATGCTGACTCTCCATCGACCCGGGTCAAGACCGGGTCTCCGTTAACCGCGCCCTGTTGCTGGGCCACTGCCCCGACTGGTGCCGCGGCTGTGCTTCCTTGGTTAGCCGCGGGGGCTGCATAGACTGCAACTCGGCGCGCGACATCCGGCGTAAATTCAGGCTGTTCCTCTTCACCGTTCTCCTCATACCGGTTTTCCAATAGATCCAGGATAGACCCGGTGTCATCTTCTCCTTGGGCCCGGTCGCGTGGGGTCCATGCCGGCTCCTCCGGCTGTTCCCACTCCGCGATGGGTTCTTCTACTGGATATGTCGTTCCCGTCGATTCTTCATCATTTGATCGGGTAGACGTGGTTTTTCCTGGCATAGAATCAGATCCAACGTTGTCAGGGACCGAATTGGAAGCACATACCATACCGATGAAGACGTTGATCCGGCCGATTGTTATGACGGATCCGGTTTCGAGGTGATCCGACTCCGGCCCCCAGCCGGAATCGTCCACCACCTTTTCTCCTTCGTGGTCGATGTAGATCTCGCCGATGACAAGATTTTCCATGCCCTTCCGAGCTTCTCCCGTGATGTAGACACCTTTGGACGCAGGCCCCACGGTGGGCGCCAACTGTCGTGGGATAATCACGGCAGATGTTACCAGGGGTAACTGATCTTGGGGCAAGTCGACACAGGCGTTCGGGAGAGGGTTTAGCTCAAAGGAAGACATGATACAACTTGATATGACAGCCGGCAATCGAAGTCGCCGGATCTCTATTCTCGATACAACAACACGATTAGGGTTTACCCTGGATACTTGATAACACTCGATATTGCTAAGGCTCTCGAATCTCTGTCTCAATCTATACCCGGGGGTCGATTTATATAGCTCCCGTACCCCCTAACTTACTTTACAAGGCACACCCGGGTCCTACCCAGACACGGCGTGCTAACCCTAACTTTCCTTTACAACACCCACAATCCGGGTCACCAGGCCCACGAGCTTGGGCCTTCACAAACATCTTTATCCCTAACTGTACCCTACTCACTGTCTCTGGGCCGGGTTATTCCTCGGATCTTGGCATACCGGGTTGGCATCCCCCCATCAAACCACGCGCTCCCCTGAACGAGGAAGAGGTCCCAGCACCGCTGCTGGCCCCATGGTGGGCGCCAACTATCGTGGTGTGGAGAAGACAGATGCCATAGTATGGCTTAAGTTTGGGGCCGATGGACCCTGTGAGTATCCGGGGAGGGATCGCACGCCTAGATAGCACGCTCACTACACTGCAAACAACAAGATCTACCCAGGTTCGGGGACCTCGTGTGGAGGTAACACCCCTACTCCTGCCTCTCTCTCTGTATATGTGGTGATGAGTACAAGTGCTGCTCAAGCTCAAGGAGCTAGAGGAAGAAGAAGCTCTACTGTTATCTCTCCCTCAATAAACTAGCAGCACTTCTCCTCTCAGATTATCAGCTACCCTCACATAGGAGGGGTGTGGCCACCTTATATACTTGTGGCCACCAACTATTAGTACATGATTAGGTGACTACACACTATGCCGTATGGCACGCTTCCGCTTACCCGCTGACAGACGCCAAAAGTCTCCGCTGTCGTGGTCGCTGACATGTCCTTGCCCCCTTGTCAGAGACAGGACGTGGCCTCGCCCATACAGCGCACTGTACCAGCGTATGCATACGCATCATCACGCCTAGTAAGTTGAACCGCACGCATGTACTCTCCCTGGATAGACAAGATCACAGCGGCTCCATTGACTTTCCCTCCGAGAAGAGTAAGCCCCTTGTCTATCCGGACCCACCAAGCGCTACTCGGTCAGTCCGGACAATACTCGCATCTTCAATTGAATCCTTGTACTTCCTACCGAGATAGCTCCATCTCGGTAGCAATCCAACTCGGTACCTTCCTACCTATTACGGCTCAACTCGGTAAGCAATACCTGGAACACCATTTCAAACCAACCTTGCCCCTACTCGGGGGTAGCCCCCCGACACTCGACAAGTATGTTTATAATAAAGTTAGATCACATCAAACTCAACCTATTCCATCCCAAGTAAATCCTTGGAACTTCCTTAAAAGGTATTAAACCAAGAGATAATGAATCTTCCAACTCAAATCTTGACCTTGTCCTAGCAAACTTGGTTAAACCCCTTTTGCCATGATTGTTGCTTTGTATGTTTGTTTGTTATTATGCTTGTTTATTTTGTTATTGTGTTTTCAATGTATATATTGTACGAAGAGCAACGATCTTTTGTGAAGAGTGTGTGATTCTTCACCAACTTCAACAATGCAAGTAACACACCATTCACTACCCATTATTTTCTATATGCATCATTAGAGTTTTCAGTAGTATACATGATAGGAAATTTTACCAAGTTATATTATGCTATGCTATTGTCCTAGTAGGGTGTAGCCATTCCTTTTACCCTTGTTATTTTGATAGCCTTAGAACTTAGTAGACGTTATGCAATGTCACAAAGTGTTTACTTGATGTTGTCGAAAGTTCTAAGTATAACGTTCAATGAAACACCTGGGTGGAATTTGGACGTGATTGGTTTAAGTTGAGTGTTGCCTCAGGGCCCTTGTCTAAGGGTTATTCCACTTGAGGTTGTCACTTGAGGATGGCCACCCAGGTTCAAAGAGATTACTATGCCCTTCTAAGTTTAGTAGCTTCCCGTGCAGCCTTTAGTCATATGGGCTCTGTCTTGATCAACTAAGTTGAATGAACTCACCAGACTTACAAGTAGATGTAGCATAATTATAGGTGGAACAGGTAATCCAAACGATGATGGAATTTCTTCTGAAAGATCTCGTCTCGATCTTCTCCTTTCCTTAATGCACTCAGGGTGTATAGGATGTTTGGGTTTATTTGAGTCTGAAGATAAAAGTGCACAAACTCTGCAGAGTCAACAAACTAAGTTCTTAGCCGTGTCCCCGGTTATGGACAACTATGAGAAACTGGACAAGGAATGACGGAAGAATGTCATCACCATTTTCAGTAAGTAAATTTTTGACTAAGTGAACAGTAGTTGTGGTGCTTAGATCTTAATCCAATGTTGCCACCCTTTGAAAAGAAAAGTTTGTTTTAGAAAAGAGATAGGATAAAACTGGCTTTATGCAAACTTTGCCAAAACTCCATTCAGCCAAATAAGCAAGTAGTATTAGTCTTGCCATTTATATCCACCATAGTGTTACTTGCCAATACATTAAATTGTATTGACTCCCTTGTGGCTGCATATTCCATCATGCAGATGATTCCTGAAGACGAGTGAGGATTTTTTTTAGGATCTCGAGTCTACCGCCAACATGTTTTCCTGTGGCACATGAAGAAGATGGGCTCAATGTTGTACTATGTTTTCTGCTGTATTTCTTTATTTTCTGTCAGTCTTCTAAGACTGTGCAAGTTGTATTATTATTTTGTAAAGACTGGATCATGCGATGTAATAGAATTTGATGCATTTGCCTGATATTTCATTTTGTATTGTGGTGCTAGCATTTGATCCAGGGACTAGCACAATAACACAACTGTTCTTAAATTATTTAAATGTGGGAACGCTACAAGTAAAAAGGTGAAAGCTAATGATGTGATACCGTGGCACTCCCCAAAGCTTGGAATAAGCTAAGGGGATGCCAATACCAATGACGAATTACTTCTTCGGTGGTGGTAGTGAATCCTTCCCATAATCAGACTTCCAAGGTAAAGGCTCTCCATCAACAAACGATGACTTGGTCTCCAATATCCTGAAACTCGCAGCAGAACTTATACGTTTAAACCTGGTCTCATATTCACAATTTTGATTATGCACGTCGTAAAGTTGTGCTTGTAATTTTTTGGTGGCCTCGTGGAGCGAGAAGATATCCTGCCAAAGCTTAGAAGTATCCTTCTTGTGCTCAGCAATAAGTTCTGCACTTATTCTATGGATGATGTCCACTTCACGTTCTGCCATCTTCTTGTACCTAAAGACTTCTTGCTCCAGATCTTCCATCCTAGATTTCAGTCTGCCTTCTGATGACCCACAAGTATAGGGGGTCTATCGTAGTACTTTCTATAAATAAGAGTGTCGAACCCAACGAGGACCAGAAGGTGTTGACAAGCAGGTTGGATAGAGGATTCACTGTAAACACTAGCAAACTGGTTTTTGGAGGTTTTTGATATAGCAGATAAATAAAGTGCGAGTAAATAAAGTGCAGTAAATAATATTGCGGCGAGTGGCCCAATCCTTTTTAGAGCAAAAGACAAGCCGGTTGTTCTACTTATGATTACCAAACGTTCTCGAGGACACATGGGAATTTCGTCAAGTGCTTATGCTTCATTACGATTGATTAATATTTATTGGTTCATGAAGTGTTGTGTGGGTGAACCTACGCTAATGCACTGCCCAAATAGGACTAATACATACTTATGAGTATACCCCTCGTGAGCATCTGCAAATACAAGAAAGTAATTAAGATAAATATAACCACCGCCTTGAAACTCCGGGATCCTACACTCCCTCGTGCATTGGTTTCCTAATGGGGGTTTAGGTTTCTGTCACTCCGGCAACCCCACAATTAGTAGCTAAACATATAATGCATCCTCCTAGGCCCATAAAGGTGAAGTATCATTTAGTCGACGTTCACATGACACCACTAAAAGAATAGCACCACAACTTAAATACCGAACCACGAGATATTACTTCAACATAACTTCACTACTAACATCATGACTTCTCCCATGTCCTCAAGAACTAAATGAAATACTCACAAGACATCATATGGATCATAATAAGAGGAGATATAATGGATAATAACAATCTGGTCATAAAGTGCTAACACCGATAAATATCACAAGGATCAACTACTAACAAGTAATCCCCACCGGGAGAGAGATCTAATGTAAAACAACGATAGAGACCCCTAATTGTTACAGCGGCATGAAGGTGGATGATGAGGGTGATGCTGATGGTGGTGATGATGATGACGGTGACGATCTTGATGATCCCGGAGCGATGACGGCGACGATGGCGATGATTTCCTCTCTCCGGGGAGGAATTTCCCCGGCAAATTTCTCCATGTCGGTGAGCTTTTCTCTCTCTGGTGTTTTCTGCCCCGAGGCGGCGGTGGAATAATTCTTCGATGATGTTCTGGGGCCTAAGGTTCCCTAGGGTCAAGTACGCAAAAGGGGGCACCCGGGAGTAGGCCAGGGGGGCCACACCACCCCAGGCGCGACCAAGGGGGGCGCGCCGCCTGGTGGTGTGGGCCCTAGGTGCCCCCCTCCGGGTGCCCTTTTGGCACACTTCCTCCTCGGAACTTCTAAGACTCCTCCAGTATCCCCCCCTCTTCTTCTGATCTTCTGAAATAGGGTATCTTGACGATGTTTTTTTTCATTAGATTTCTGGTTCCTGTGCTTATTCTACAAAAATTATGAAACATGCAAAATAAGATAAAATAACATAAGTGGTGCATCATAACATGAAATATATCGATGAATAACAGAAAATAACAATATAAAACGGTGATGCAAAATGGACGTATCACCTTCTACTTTAGGACCCCTAACATCTTCTTTCTACACCATCCCATCCTTGAGAAGCAACTCCTTGGGATGCATCTTCAACTCGTTCATGTACGGGTTGACGATGTTCACGACGAAGTTATCCTTGGAGGGTCCAGGAGAGGAAATTTTGTCTCTAACTCTGAAGATGAAACCTGGCAGAAATAGATCGAAAGGAAAACACGAAGGGAAAATGATATACTGACCTTCGGGGGATCCGGAGGATTATATAGCGAAAAGTTTCATAACAAAAGGAAGGTGCAGGGATAAAATGATTTAGAGATGGGCACCGAGGCGCCCACACCATGTGGTGGCACGGACAGGGGTGGGCCCGCGCCACCAGGTGGTATGGTGCCCTCGGGCACCGTTCCCTACACTTTTTTGGCTCATTATTTTTCATATTTTCTGAAAACAGCAAAAAATTAAGTTGGAGAGTTAAACGCGGACTTTTTCTTACCAAAACTGTTACCTATTCGAAAACAGACTATGTAGCTTCTGGATTCTTCCAGAGTCACCTCTTGAATAGTATCAACATCTTCATCATAAGAATCTCCAGAAATATAATGTTTGAGTCTTTTCCCATTCACCACTTGTGTAGTGTTATGCTTAAGTGAAACAATTTTGATTGCACCTGAACGATACACTTCTTCAATAACAAAAACGTCCTTCCCATCTTGAGAGTAATTTTCCTGCAAAAAATCTGAGACGAGACCTATACAATAGAACTATCTCACCAACATGGAACTCTCTTTTAAGAATTATCCTATCATGTCATTTTTTAACTTTCTCTTTAAAGAGTCTAGAGTTTTCATAAGCTTCACTTCTCCATTCGTCTAAAGAACTCAAGTCAAACATCCTTTTCTTACCGGCAAGTTTAAAATCTCTATTAAGTTCTTGCACTGCCCAATAAGCTTTGTGTTCTAATTCTAAAGGCAAGTGACAAGCTTTTCCATAAACCATTTTATTAGGAGACATACCCATAGGATTTTTATAAGAAATTCTACAAGCCCATAAAGCATCATTTAACTTACTAGACCATTTTTCCTAGATTTATTAACAGTCTTTTGCAAGATAGATTTAATTTCTCTATTTGATAATTCTACTTGCCCACTTGTTTGGGGATGATAAGCTGAGGCAATTCTATGATTAACATCATATTTAGCAAGGGTTTTTCTAAAACCACCATGAATAAAGTTAGAACCTCCATCAGTCATAAGATATCTAGGCACACCAAACCTAGGAAAAATAACATCTTTAAGCATTTTTAACAAGGTTTCACCATCAACACTCTTTGTAGGTATAGCTTCTACCCATTTAGTAACATAATCAGCAACAACAAGTATATGAGTATAACCATTCGAAGGAGGAAACGTACCCATAAAGTCAAATCCCCAACAATCAAAAGGTTCAATAACAAGAGAATAATTCATAGGCATTTCATTGCGTCTAGAAATATTACCAACTCTTTGACATTCATCACAAGATAAAATAAACTTTCGTGCATCTTTAAAGAGAGTAGGTCAGTAGAAACCTGATAGTAGAACCTTTTGTGCAGTTCTATCTCCAGCGTGATGTCCTCCATAAGCACTACCATGACATTTTCTTAATATCTCTCGTTGTTCAGGTTTTGCAACACATCTTCGCATAATACCATCTACTACTTCTTTATATAAGTGTGGGTGATTGATACGTCTCAAACGTATCCATAATTTCTGATGTTCCATGTTGTTTTCATGCCTTATGCTACATGTTTCTTATACACTTTATGTCATTTTTATTGATTTTCTCGGACTAACCTATTGACAAGATGCCACAGAGCTATTTCCTGTTTTCTGCTGTATTTAGTTTCAGAAAAGTTGTTCTTCAAATATTCTCGGAATTGGATGAAATAAAACCCAGAAGTCTTAAAAAGTCGTCACGTACACGGAGTCTGGAGGAGACCCGGAGGGGGGCCTCACGGGCCCCACACCATGAGGCGGCGCGTTCCCCCCTCTGGCCGCACCCAGGGGTGGTGTAGGCCCCCTGGCTGCCCACCGACATTGCCATCTCGCCTATTTATACCTCTCAGAAGGTTAACCCTAAATACACCAGCCTTTTCCATCGAAAACATCCGCAGCCGCCGTCATCGTCAACCCTAGTTCGGGAGGGTTCTCGAGCGCTCCCCGGCACCCTGCCGGGAGGGGGATTCATCACCGGAGGCCTCTTTATCACCATGCATGCCTCCGAAGTGATGCATGAGTAGTTCATCCCTAGACTACGGGTCCATAGCAGTAGCTAGATGGTCGTTCTCTCCTCTTTATGCCTCATGTTTAGATCTTGTGAGCTGCCTAACATGATCAAGATCATCTTATTATAATGCTACATGTTGTGTTTGCTGGGATCTGATGAATATTGAATGCTATGTCCAACGATTATCAATCTATCATGTTCTTTTCATGTGTATGTTATTTATGATCTTGCATGATCTCCGTTACTAGTAGATGCTCTGGCCAAGTTGATTCTTGTAACTCCAAGAAGGAGTATTTATGCTCGATAGTGAGTTCATGCCTCCCTTTCACTCACGCTCGAGTGATAGAAACGTAAATGGGTGGGGGATGTGTTGTTACCATTAGGGAGAAAACAACAATGCTTTGTCTAAGGATGATTTTATTGTTAACATTGCACACTTTGCTTACTGCAATTATCTATTGCTTGCAACTTAATACCATGACATTCTGAGGGTGGATTATTCGTCATAGATGCAGTTGTATAATGGTCTATGTATCTTGTTGTAATGCCCGCATGAATCACACATCATGTCATGCGTATGTACTACGGTGCAGCCTTTATATCTGTCAATTGCCCAGCTGTAATTTGTTTACCCAGCATGTTATATATCTACTTTGGTGAGACACCTCTAGTGAACTGTGAACCCCGGTCTGTTTCTTTACACTGATATACAACCACTCCAACCATTGTTTTCCTACTGTAATTTTTGTTCTCTTTGATCTACTGCAAACAAATATTATTTTCCGCATGGTACGTCTAATCCTTTGTTTCAGGAAAACCAGTGAGATTGAAACCTCACTGCTTCGTTGGGGCGAAATAATTTTATTGTGTTGTGTAGATTACATGTTGTTGCCGAACCGGTAGTGTGCCCTGCCACCATAAGCTGCATCAACCTTTGGGAGTGATTTATTTCTCCTACTAGTCAATTCAACCTTGGTTTTTTCTGAGGGAAAACTTGTCGCTGAACTCTTCACAACCTTTCTCTTGGAGTTTACCAACGAGTGTCAACATACATACACCAACAAGTTTTCAGGCGCCGTTGCCGGGGAGAAAGAGGATTTCTGCAAGGGGAGTCTCTCACTTCCAATCTCTTTACTTTGTTTTTCTCTTGCTTAGTTTATTTTATTTTGTCTTGTTTGCTTCTCTTTATAAAAACACACACAAAAAACTGTTCTTATTCTAGTTGTTATCCTATTTTTAATCTTGTTAAAATGAGTACTCCCGAGAACACTAAGTTGTGTGACTTCACTACCACAAACAACAATGATTTAATTAGCACACCTATTGCTCCACCTGCTCCTACTGCTGATTTTTATGAGATAAAGCATGCCCTATTAAATCTTGTTATGAGAGAGCAATTTTCTGGTGTTAGTACCGATGATGATGCTGCCCATCTTAATAATTTTGTTGAACTATGTGAGATGCAAAAATATAAATATGTAGATGTAGATATTATTAAACTGAAATGGTTTCCTTTCTCTTTGAGAGGAAGATCTAACGAATGGTTGCTATCTTTGCCTAGAAATAGTATTGATTCATGGACTAAATGTAAGGATGCTTTCATTGGAAAATATTGTCCTCCTACTAAGATTATATCTCTAAGAAGTAGCATTATGAATTTCAAGCAACTTGATAATGAGCATGTTGCTAAAGCTTGGGAAAGAATGAAAGCTTTGGTAAAGAATTGTCCCACTCATGGACTGACTACTGGGATGATCATCCAAACCTTTTATGCAGGTCCGAATTTTTCTTCAAGAAACCTTCTGGATTCAGCTGCTATAGGAACCTTTATGTCCATCACTTTTGGCTCTGCAACAAAGCTTCTTGCTGATAAATTATTCTGAATGGCACACTAAGAGAGCTCCCCCAGGTAAGAAGGCAAATTCTGTTGAAGAAACCTATTCTTTGAGTGATAGGCTTGATGCTATTATGTGTATGCTTGTTAATGGACATGCTCCTATTGACCCAAACAATGTTCCTTTAGCCTCTTTGGTTGCTTAAGAAGAGCATGTTGATGTGAACTTTATTTAAAAAAAAATCAACAACAATGCTTATAGGAATAATTTTGGTAGTAACAACTATAGGCCATATCCTTCTAATAATGGTATGGTTATGCCAACTCTTATGGTAATTCCTACAACAGCAATAGAAGTGTACCCTCTGATCTTGAAAACATGCTTAAGAATTTTATTAGTACACAAACTGCTTTTAATAAATCTGTTGAGGAAAAGTTTGGCAAGATTTATGTTCTTGCTTCTAAAGTTGATACCCTTGATCTTGACGTTGATCTTCTGAAACTAAATGTTATGCCTCATGATGTTAAAGAAAGCAAAACTCTGAATGCCGTTCAATTTAGAATTAATGACAATGTTAGAATGTTAGCTGAATTGCATGCTAGATGGGAAAGAGAAGAATAAATAGCTAGAAAGAATAATATAGCTAATGTTTGCACCATTACCACCACTAGTAAAACTGAAGCTTCTCATGCTGGTAAACCCTCTACTATTAACGCTAAAGTAATTTGTGTTGGCAATACTCCCACGTCTAATGTTGAACGTTTAAAACTACGTGAAACCACTAAAATTGTTCCTGATAAATGTGCTGATTTTTAAAAAAAAATATGAGAGATAATGGTTCCATTACCTTTGATAAAAATGATCTTGATTTTGATGATTGTAATATATATGAAGTAATTATGTTCCTACAAAATCTTGCTAGTTGTCCTAATGCTAGTACTATGAATATGGCTTTCACAAAACATATTACAAATACTCTCATGCAAATTAGAGAAGAAGAATTAAAACGTGAAGCCTCTATCCCTAGTAAGTTAGATGATGGTTGGGAACCCATAATTAAAATGAAGGTGAATGATTTTTATTGCAATGCTTTATGTGATCTTGGTGCTAGTATCTCTATTATGCCTAAGAAACTTTATGGTATGTTTGATTTTCCACCTTTGGAACACTGTTATTTGGATGTTCGTCTTGCTGGTAATGTTGGAAAGAAACCTTTGAGGAGATTTGATGATGTTCTTATTATGGCTCACAATAACCATCTCCCTATTGATTTCATTGTTATGAATATTAAATGCAATGCTTCTTGTCCTATTATTTCGAAAAGACCTTTTCTTAGAACTGTTGGTGCTGTTATTGATATGAAAGAAGGGAATATTAAATACCAATTCCCACTCAATAAAGGTATGGAACACTTTCCTAGGAAGAGAATGAAGTTGCCTTTTGATTCCATTTTAAGAAAAGTTACAATTTGGATGCTTCTCACTTGAAAATACTTGATTCTAAGTTTTCTGGGCCTAGCTAAAAGGCGTTAAAGAAAAGCACTTCTTGGGAGATAACCCATGGTTTCATTTTTGCTTTGTTTTTCTCTGTTTTCTTTGAGTCAAGGTGTTGTTTACTTCTGTAGAAAATCTTTTGTATCTTTATTTTCTCGTATTTGTTGTGCCAAGTAAATTCTCTAGTGAAAGTTGAGGTTAGATTTGGATTTCTGCGCAGGAAACAAATTTCTGCTGTCCACCGTTAAATTCGTGTAAATTCACAGAAATATCAAAATGACCTGCAACTTTTTGTGGTTCTTCCTCATCTAATTCCAAAAAAAATTCTAGCTTTGTGTTTTTCGATTTGAGCAACATAAGTGCCCTGAAAAAATCTTCTTTACAGACTGTTCTGGTTTTGGCAGATTCTGCCTTCTTACTTGCATTCTCTCTTTTGCTATGTCGAGTGGATTTCTTTGCTCCAAAAAACATCTACGGTTGTAACTGATGTTTAAAAAGTATTAATAATTCTTGTGTTCATGGAGAACATGTGATTTTTTGATTGTGCACTAACCCTCTAATGTGAATTACATTGAGGTTGGTGTGAAGGAACTTTTCAAGGATCAAGAGAAGAGGGTGATATAATGTGATCACGAAGAGTGCAAAGCCAAAGATTGGGGATACCCCCGTGGTTCATCCCAGCAAATTCTAAGAAGACTCAAGCGTCTAGGATTTGGGATGCCTGGCGTGGGCATGACCCCTGGACCTATCGGGTGAGCCTACCCGGTCCAAGGCCCAAGATGAGGGCCCAAAGAGAGGTGTTGTCCCGCGCCACTAGAAGGCCCAACGAAGGCCCACACGCAAGAATTGCGGGTCAAGAAGGAAAGACTTAACCGACCTAGAACTAGGGTTTGTACCCCCCCCGGACACGGTTTGAGACCTAGCCATCTATATAAGGCTAGGAGAACCACCGAGGGGAGATCCAATCTACTTTTCACCACCACAAGCCTTAGGTTCGAGATCATACTCTCGATTTGAGCACCCCCGATTGTAACCGATCTACTGATAATACAGATCGAAGAGCAGGAGTAAGGGGTTTACCTCTACGAGGGCCCTGAACCTGGGTAAATCGTGCCCCTGTTAGCCGACGATCGTCACCAGCGTCCATACGTTCTCTTAATCAAAACCCTACCGGATCATCCGAGGGACTTGTTGAGATTACTATTCGACAATTGGCGCCGTCTGTGGGAACGGCAGGCGTTGGATCCACGGCATCTTTGGCTTATCAGCACCAACCTTCAGCTGGAGCCCCAGAGCGTCGACTCCGGTGGAACCGATCCGCTTCGGGTCACTCATATGCGTGCCCCACTCGTTGGAATCACTCCCGGCGTTCAGCCAGTTGGAAAAGGGCATCCGCTTGACGTTCGGCAGCTTCCGCTTCCATGCCAACAAGGCCGAAATCCTGCGTTTCTGCGAACAGATCGACCTCGGCGAATCGGACTCCGAGTCTGTCTCAAGCCCGGAGATCCTCGACTCGCCATCTGATGATGCTGGGCGCGACCTAGCGCCCAGTGGCGTCTCCATCCGCCGCAATACCCGCGACTTCCAGACCATCGCGACCGAGGAACCCTCCAGAGTCGGTGAAAGCTGTCGACCCACACCTAGGACCGACGGGCCATATCTGGCTCAAGTATGCATGGTAGGATCAGCTGGACCACCCGTGGAAACAGAGGAAAGTCGAAAGTAGCGAGAGCGCATCAAAGTCATGCGAGCCGCTTGGCTCAAAGCAAAGGGGGCAGTACAATTTGGCCAGCCGATAGAAGACAGAGCTTCCCTAGACGACTTGACCGCGTACCACTACCACTTGGTGCGAACGGGGCGGCTGATTGCAGAAGCCCGCAGAGATCTAGCCACATGGAAGGAGGCGGCAGACGCTTCGAGTGCGCGTCGCACAGTGCTCTCAAGGACCCAATCGACGGGTAGCCAACTCCCAAGGAAGAAGCACGTCTCAAAGACTGCTCGGATGGACCACGAGTCCCTCAGCGGTATTAGCAAGTCGCTCGACGCATCCCTCATGCATGTCGATGAGGAAGGCAACGTACACCCGACGACCTCCGCTGCGACTCTCTTGGCAGCCGCCACGTACTTGCAGGCGAACAAGCCACCCGAAAATGACCCCCGCGTGGAGCAAAATCAGCAAGTTCAGAAAGGGTTAGGCATGACAGCCGCAAGACTTGCCGCCCAGAATTGCAGGAACGCGACAACCCCAGAGGCAGTCAAAACACCTCGCAGACACGGGAGCATGTCGCTAAGAAAGGGAGACAAGGAATCGCCTCACTGTCCTCGGGGAATAGAAGCCCGCCGCTGTGGCGACAGTCTGCAGAACGACGAGGATATACCATGAGATCGTGACTGCAACCCGCGGCACCATGGAAGCCGATCGCGACATCGCAGCCGGGAACCACGACGCGAGGACAGTCGTGACCGCCCCGAGTATGACGCGCATGGAGATATCGCACAAAGCAAGGTCGACAAGGCCCGAGCACACAGGAACCGCAACCGACCGTTGTCCACCTCCTCTGACGAAGAGGCCTGTGACGCAATATGCTTCAATCGCAGTATCCGCGAAGTGCCAATGATTTAAAGATTGAAACTTTTGACGGAGGTCCCAAAGTACGACGGTTCGATAGAACCCAGGTCATGGCTCTCAGACTACCTTACTGCGGTGAAGTGCCAGCACGGGAACAAGACAACAACCATGCAGTACCTAAACCTGCACCTCGTGGGCGCCGCCTGCAGCTGGCTCGAAGGAAGACCACGCACGTGTTACAGATCTTGGGACGATCTCACCCGTGACTTCGAGAAAAACTTACAAGGGACGTACAAGCGACCCGCAACCATCGAGGAACTGCGAGCGTGCAGGAAGAAAAGCGGCGAGTCCACCCGCGCATATATCCAGAGATGGACCACGCTCAAGAACACCACGGAAGATATGTCGGATAAATTCGAGGCTGAAGCCTTCTCCAAAGGTGGTCGGCCTGCCGCTTTCCGAGAAGAACTGGGGCGATCTGCACCCGAAACTATCAAGGAGCTGATGGTGATAGCCGACAGATGGGCTAACGGCGAAGATTCCGTGCGCAACGAGAAAGCATCTTCACCCGCACCTGAGGAGGATCACCATAGCTAAAAGAAGAAGAGGAAACACTACGATCAATACGATTGAGAGGAACTAGTAGCAGCGGAGTTCATAAGAAATCGCGACGACGGATCCCACGAAAATCGCGAGTGGAAACCAAAGCCAGATGATAAAACTCCAGAGGAAGATCTCGACGGATATTGCTCCCTACATCTATTTACAGATAAGCGCACGGGAAAAACCAAGGCAACACATCTCCTCAAAGACTGCTGAAAATTCCAGGACATTCACGAGGCTTACACGAAGAAGCACAGGGCCACCGTTAACAAGGGATACCCGCAGCTCCCACGAGGAACCGCCGGATACCAGCCGCCACCCCTCCCTCCACCAGGACACCATAACGCGCTGCTAGCCGCGCTGCCCGCGCCACCCGCTACGAACCAAGGAGGTAACGGATACCCCAACCCTGCGGGGCTCCTAGGCATGATACAAAAAGTTTGCCCGTCCCGAAGAGTTCAGAAGACAAACACACGCCAAGTCAATATGGCAGTGCAAGCTCCACCATCTGCAACCGCTAAAGATGTCAGAGCAGCCGATAACTTTCTCCCGCAAGGACCACCCTCCGCGAGTATATCGACCAAGGCACGCCGCGCTCGTCATTCAAGCGCAAATAGGCAACTACGACCTCGCTCGGGTGTTTATCGACGGTGGCAGTGGAATCAACATCATATACGCAGAAACACTCCGCAAGATGAACAAGAAGCTGGACGGACTCGCCGAATCCGGAACATCCTTCCACGGGATAGTACCAGGAAAAGCCGTCAGGCCACTCGGAACAGTAAACCTGGAAGTGGTGCTAGGAACCCCGAGGAATTACAGGAGGGAATTTCTCGACTTCGAGGTAGTCGACTGGCCGTCACAGTACCAAGCCATTCTCGGCCGAACAGTGTTCACGAGATTCATGGAAGTGCCACACTACGCCTACCTAAAACTCAAGCTTCCAGGAGAATATGGACCGATCACCACAAACAACGACTTTCAAAAATCAGACAAGTGCGACACTGATTTCTACGAGATCGCGAAATCTTTCGGGATGCAGGCGGAGCTGGAAGAGTTGGCAAAAACCACGGATCCCTCTGTGATGCCACTCACCAAAAAGAACGCCCCGGAACTCGAGTTCAGCCCAAACAACGACACTCGAAATCATCAAGTGCACCCGACAGAATCTGCGAAGACGGCGATGGTGTCCACCACCTTGTCAACTGCATAGGAAAGCGCGCTCGTCGAACTCCTCCGTGAGTACTGGAAAATTTTCGCATGGCAACCCTCAGATATGTTAGGAATACCCAGGGAGTTCACCGAGCACTCACTTGAAGTATACAAAGACGCAAAACCAGTCAAGCAAACCACCCGCCGTTTTTCCGAGCCAAAGCAGAGGGCACTCGGAGAAGAGGTGAACAGATTGCTGGCCGCCAAGTTCATCAGAGAAATCAAGATTTCCACCTGGTTAGCAAACCCGATGTTGGTCCCGAAGAAAAATACTGACATCCTTCGCGTGTGCATCGACTATACCTCGTTGAACAAGCACTGCCCCAACGATAACTTCCCACTACCACGAATCAACCAGATCGTGGATTCTACAGCAGGCTGTCAGTGCCTCTCCTTCCTGGATGCCTACTCAGGCTACAATCAAATCAGGATGAAGCAAGAGGACAAGGAGAAGACAACATTCATCACGCCACACGGCGTATACTGGTACACGATAATGCCCTTCGGGCTAAAAATGCAGGCGCAACATATCATCGCTGCATGCAAAAATGCCTCGCCAAGCTCATTGACAAGAATGTACAAATTTACGTTGACGACATTGAAAATCAAGACTCGAGTGGAGGACACACTCCTCGAGGACATCAGGGAGACATTCGACGCTCTCAACGCTTACAGAATCAAACTCAACCCGACAAAGTGCGTCTTCGGAGTCCCCGCGGGACAACTCCTCGGCTATCTGGTCTCCGCCTGAGGAATTGAGGCCAACCCGGAGAAAATACAGGCGATCTTAACAATGAAGGAACCAACAAATCTTCACGGCGTACAGCAACTTGCAGGGCGACTGGCCGCTCTCAGCAGATTCATCGCAAGATTGGACGAACAGGTGCTCCCTTTCTACAAGCTGCTGAACAAAACAGATAAGAGTGGACACCAGAAGCAAAGAAGGCGTTCATCAACCTAAAAAGAGTGCCGCAGAGCAGACGCGTATTGGCAACGGCACAGGAAAAGGAACCACTCCTCCTTTACTTAGCCGCAACAAACCAGGTCGTCAGCGCGGTCATTGTCGTCGAGCGGCCGGAGGACGGAAAAGTAAACGGTGTTCAGAGGCAATTATACTACATCAGTGAGGTACTTTCGCCATGCAAACGGCGATACCCCCACTACCAGAAACTCACGTATGGAGTGGTCCTTACTGCCCGCAAGCTCAAACACTACTTCCAAGAGCATACCGTCACGATGCTAAATGACGCATCACTCGGTACTATCATGAACAACCCCATGGCATCCGGAAGAATCGCAAAATGGAGTATAGAGCTATGCGCCTGGGACATCATATATGCAGGGAGCAAAGCTGTAAAATCCCAGGTAATCGTCGAGTTCCTGAGCGAGTGGACGGAACTGCAAACCCCGGGACCTCCAGAATACACGAGCAACTGGATTATGTACTTCGACGGGTCGAAGATAAACGAGGGAGCCGAAGCCGGTGTCATCCTGATATCGCCAACGGGTGACAAACTACAGTACGTCCTGCGACTCGATTTCCCTCCTGACGACCCCACATCCAACAACGATGCAGAATACGAGGCCCTCTTGCACGATGTGAAGATGACGATTGCCTGTGGAGCCACTCGATTGATGATATACGGGGATTCAAACCTTATCGTACATCAGACGATGAAGGAGTGCGATGCTATTGCAGACAACATGATCGCCTATCGTGAAATGTATAACCTACTCGAAGGAAGTTTCAAAGGGTGCAAGCTAAAGCACATCGCGCGATCAAGCAACGAGGAGGCAGACAAACTGGCGAACATAGGGACCACAAATGCCCATGTTCCACCAGGAATCTACCTCGAGAGAATTAGCAAACGACCAGTCAAAGTCAAGAAGCCCGCATTGACACCCGCAGCAACAGAAATGGTGACCAACCAGCTGATCGCCCTCATAGAGCTCACATATCACATCTCAAGGAAAGTTTTTTTTGGTCGAGCCAACCTGGACGCAGAAATACCTCGACTACTTGTCCAATAAACAGCTTCCGGCAGACGTCCGCGAGGCCAGATAGATAGTACAGCGCAGCAAATCTTTCCGGGTGATCCAAGGAGAGCTGTACAAGCAAAGCATATCAGGAGTACTCCAAAGATGCATCGCGCCCGAAGATGGCAAGGAGCTGCTCCGTGACATACACCAAGGCGACTGCGGGCACCAAGCAAGCTAGAAAGCAATCGTGGGAAAAGCCTTCCGCACAGGATTCTACTGGCTCATGGCGGCTAGAGACTCTAAAGACCTAATCGACAGATGTAATGTCTGCCAAAGGTTCGCGCCCAAGCCACACGCCCCGACCATAGAACTCCACATGATCCCTATCGCATGGCCCTTTGCTCAATGGGGGCTAGACATGGTGGGACCGCTACGGAAGTCAACACCAGGAGGATACACCCACCTGCCAGTCGCAGTCGACAAATTCACGAAATGGATAGAGGCTACGCCAGTCACTTCACAGCACGCCGAGTGCGCCGTAAGATTCCTCAACTCCATCGTATGCAGGTTCGGTGTCCCACACAATATCATCACAGATAATGGGAGCAATTCACAACCAAACAAACTCGGGACTTCTGCGCGGAAAAAGGGATAACTCTCAGCTTCCCTTTGGTAGCCCACCTGCAAACTAACGACCAAGTCGAGCGATCCAACGGATTAGTTTCGGCTGGACTAAAAAAGCGGCTGCTCAATCGGCTGCACCCAGCAGCAGGGCATTGGGCCGAAGAATTACCAAGGGTGTTATGGAGCCTGCGAACAACACCAAATCGGTCGACAAACTACATGCCATTCTTCATGGTATATGGTGCTGAGGCCGTGCTACATGAGGACGTCAAGTTCAGCGCCCCACGAGTCGTCGCATCTAGCGAAGAAACCTCGAACAAGGTACTCGCAGATGATATGGACGCACTGGACGAGATCAGGGACATCGCACTCGCAAGATCTGCAGTCTACCAGCAGTCGTTGCATAACTACCACAGTCGCTGCATACGCCATAGATCCTTCATGATAGGAGACTTGGTATTACGACTCAAGAAAAAAGAGGGGCACAAGCTGGAGCCACCATAGGAAGGACCCTTCATCCTACACGAAGTTATCCCAGGAGACGCCTATCGCTTAAAAAACCCGAAGACATGCGGCATCTAATCCAACCCATGGAACGTGGCGCACCTCCGCAAGGTTTATCCTTAGAGTTTTAATCTTCTACTCGTAAGAAATAAGGCTGTATCAGCCACTTTGGAACTCGAGCAAATACATGGCTTCTCAGCCATAGCAATAAAAACATGGTTTCTCAACCATAGCTACAAAGATTATCCAGTCGCAATTTTTTCTTTCTACATGCTAAACGACAGGTCACACCCCCAAACACATGGGGGCTACGCCTAACTAGCATCATCAACACACCGAGCACTTACACTCGATAAAAAATATAGGGTAAAACAAGGTTCACACCTTATAAACACCTTAAATCAATCGATTAATACATACAAGGGCACAAGGTATACACCTTCAAACACCTTACAAAGCTAGAACACACAAGGTACACACACGTTGGGGACTTACAGACTACATCTATCGACGAGCAGCCGCCTCTTGAAGAAGTCGGTCAGTCTCCTCGGCGGTCAGTCAAACAATTTCCTCTGCTGCAGGATGCACAACCTCGCAACGAGGAATAAAATCTACAGGTGGGCCTCGGGTATCCGGAAGTCACGCCACAGAGTTGAAGTTAAACTTAGGATGCCACAAACGCATGAAGGCGAGCGCCACCTGAGCTCCGCAGATGATTTGTTGGCATACACACTCGCGAACTTCTCCCACCCGACCAAACATCCTCAGCAGGCCAATCAAGCTATGTGGGACAACTCCGAAAGGATAAAACGCCCGATGGACATAAGAGAGAGTCTCCCGACAAGACTCAACGAGTATCTGCGCCTGACTCGCCCGATACTTCAGGGTAGCCAAGATAAAACCTCGGCTACGGTCAGACCAGAAGTTGCCCGCGTGAGGATTAGAGATGCTCGACTCGTAAACAACATGGTTGTCCACCCAATGACCCTCGCAGACCGCATCCGGCTCAACAACTGCATAAAATGGCAAGCGTGTCAAAACAAAACAGCAACCATCGACAAGTACTCGGAGGCTCGCAAAAACTTACAGAGCATGTTCTTCGCAACACCCGATAGCTCCTCCATTACAAATTGCTCACGTTCAGCCGCAAGTTTCTGCTTCGACTTGGCCACATCATCCATGTCTCGCAGATCCTTCAGCCTACGATCGCCATCCACGATACGGTCATGAAGCGGTGCAAATGTACTGGCAGCAGCAACTAACGGATCAACCAGCGAAGCAGCTCCACTCGACGAACCTCCGCTAGAGTCAATCATCTGGAAAGATCAGCAAAGATTCAGGGACAATACAATACCCCACTCGAGAGCATACCACCCAATTTTCGGGTGCTTGGGGGCTACTCCCATCAGGAAAATACAAAGTAAGGTGCAGACATTAAAACGCTGACACTTTCGAAAAACCATTTCGATTGGGCAAAATAAAGTACGGGAATACATCCCAAGGTTCATTACACATCAAAGCGTACAGAAACAAAGACTTTCCTACGGAGCTGCGGAGGTAGTTCCACTCGCGGCAGGCTGTCCTTTACGCCCGGCGCGGGAAAGTACCCCAGAAATCTTCTTCGAAAGCTCCTCAGCACGATCGCCAAAGGGACGGAGTGCTACCTTTTTGCCCAGGGCGTCGCGTGGAACCTCCGAGTACACCTTCTCCAGGTCACCCGAGACACCATGCGCCAGGGAAAACTAGATAGCTGTCTTGGACGCACACTCCGTCTGAGCCAGCGAGTACTCATGGAGGAGATCTTCGTCGCCCAAGAAAACTTGCAGGAGACCGCTCAGAGTAGGAGGAACCGCCACATCCATGAATAGGCGCTCGTGGAACTGCGTCAGCACTCGGGTAGCGTCACCAACTAGGGGGAAGATCCTATTCGTGTGCTCCTGAAGCTGAGTACACGACTTGGTGAGAGCATCGAGTCGCTGGTGTCCGGCTAGCTCCAACCCAACTCCAAGGGCATCTAAGAGACAGATAGAACAATTATCAGAAAAGGAAAAAAAGACAAGCCACAATCAAAGGAAGATACAACGTGACTTACCGACAAGCTTCTGAGCCAGAGGACGGATGACGCCGACAAGATCGCTGTCATGCTTCATGCTCGCCTCCTCCGGCTGCTTCAAAGCTCCCTGAGCTTCCGCGAAAATCCCCTCGAGGTCGGCTGAGCGCTTGCGTGAGTACTCCAGCTCCTTTCGGGTGGACTCTAGCTCCACCTCAAGGGTTTTCAACCGAGAAAGAGCCTCCGCCTTCTCGGCCTTCAAGCGGGTGACTTCATCTACAACTCGGAAGAACGAGGTTGGGACAACGATTGCGACCTGAAAGAGATGGTGAAGGCAAAAATGCGTGTCAACCTACCTTGCAGGGAGCGGCCGTCCTTGGCGAGTTGGTCGCGAATTCCCCGAAAGAACTCGGCGCCCGAAAGCAGCAAGGGAGTCGAGAAGCGCCTGCAGAAAAATCAAAGTCAAAAAACCATAAGGACAACACTTGAGCCTATACTCGACTATACACAATCAAGTATAGCCTCGGGGGCTACTCCCATCGGGAGCACTGCCATGCACCCGACGAAAAGCAAGGTTAACATATAAAGGAGAGTTTCGACTTGAGTCCATGGCCAACCGCAAGCAATTGACCATAGACTCAAGGGCTACTCCCACCAGGAGCACTGCTGTGCACCCGATAAAGGAAAAACACGAGAAGAAAAGGAAGAGAATTTTCACCTTGCCCTGAGCGGTAGACAGTGGATCCGCTGAGCTACCCGAGACCTCCCGACTCCCGGACACTCTGGCATCCACAGCGTGTCCACCCGCAAAGCTGGGCATCCCATACTCCAGAGCTTTAGTTGCCTTGGCTAGGCTCGGGGATCTTCAAGGAGGATCTGCGGCGGGACCAGGATCCACGGTGGCCTCTTTCCTCTTTATAGAGGGAATCGAGGAAGTGAACCGGCCTGGGCTCATAGTCGTGAGACTGCTGCAGAAAACAAAATCAGACAAAGGATAGATGGAAGAAATTCTATGAAGATTCTACAAGAACTCACTCGTCCTCATCATCATCGTCGAGGTTGTTAGGATTCCAGACGGTGGAGATCTTCGACTGACAAACCACAGGAGGAAGAACATTGAGAGTAGCCACCCGAAGAGTCTTAGCTACTTCGACGGGAGCATCACTCATAGAGTTGTCCTTCGAGGTGACCTCCTCCTCTTCCTTCTCCTGCCCCTGCCCGCGGCGCTTGCGCCGATAAAGCTGCTCGCCATTCGACTCCTCTTCCTCCTCCGTGTTGTCCCGCTCGGAACTCGAGTCAGCCTCCGCGACGCTGGTTTCGAGAGGAACTTCAATGTTACTCGCCAAAATATCTGAGACATTGTCTGCAGAAACCGGCGGGTAACACGTCGCCACACTCAAGCTCTACGAATGCGAAGAGAGAAAAAAGAAAAGATCTTCAACATATGAAAATCCAAATTGGAAGAAACAAAAAGAAAAAAAGAAGAACAAAAAAACTCACCTCATCTGGGGAGGGTTCGAAGCTTCGAATGGGTCGAGAGGGCACGCCGAGAAGCTCTCTCCCTTCTTCAGTTTGGTGATGGCCGTGATCTTCTTGTCGAACTCGGCATTCGAAATAATATCATCACAAACGCGACTCGGATCGTTGACGCCATTATATGTCCACATGGGAGTTGGCCTCGCCTGGAGAGGCTGGAACCTTCGGCGCAGGAAGACACCCGCCAAGCGAATTCCATTCAGTGGTGTTCCCTCCTCCTTCTCGCGTAAGCGTGCCACCTTTGCGAGTAGAGGGGACACGATCTTGCTCTCTTCGGGTGAGAGGGTGTGCGACCAAGATTTCCGCCGCTTCAGAATGGCGAATGGCTAAAACTCGGGGACACCACCCGCGCTATTATCCACCACGTAAAACCACTTGCGGCGCCATCCTTGGGCCTAGTCGACGAAGTGCATATCCATGTAGGGGATGTCCTTACTCAACTGAATTCCAAAGACACCAATCCTCAGCGGCTCGCTGGTCTTCTCGTCTGGCTGGGGCTTCTCCCGGAAGACCCGCACCTTGAAGATGGCCTTCCAGAGACCCCAATGCGGGCGAATCCCCAAGAAACACTCGCAAAGCACGATAAAAAATGAGATGAGCTGTATGCCTTAGACATACAACAGCCCGGGGAGGAAGGGATGAAGAGGGAAGGACAGACCGCGGGCGACGTGCTCGGAGAAGACGACACGTTCGTTAGCGAGAGGGTTGGGCGTCTCCTCCTTTTTCGCAGACATACGCACGCACCTGTCCGTGTCCAGGGGCAGCAGCCCCTCACCTTGTATCTCGACGATGCTCTTCCGCGTGGTGTTCGCCGAGTGTCAGTCGCCGATCCTTTTCGCGGGGGCCGCAGTTGATGCGCTCGCCGTGTTCTTGGAGGACGTTGCGGCAGCACCGCGCTTCTTTGCGCCTGCCATTGGAGACTGTTGTTAGAGCACGAAGAGGAAGAAGGTGTGTGCGAATGGGGAAAGGATGAATAGAGCCGGAAAAATTACCCCTACTCTAAGACCTGGTATTTATAACCAAGAAGGATTGATCTGAGCCGTAGATCTAGCAACGTGGCATCCATCATGGCTGCCACGCGTGAAGCGAAAACAAAGCAGCGAGGGACAGTTACCCAGCACGATCTTTACGAAAAGATCGTGCATATTTACAGCGTGCGGCCAGCGGGAAAACCGGGACACGACCGATCGTTTCTGATCAAAAAGCTGGCATGGTGGGCCCGCACGCTCTGACCCACTTCGTCACGTCCCATCGGGAGCAGTCGGAACGATCGAGTGCGCAGTAACGTCAATGCGCACCTCACGACATGCGAAATCTCTTTCGCATAAGCTTTAATGCTCGAAATTTCTTTCGAGTGGACACCCTGACACGAAATCTCTTTCGTATGTGTACGTCAAAACGCAAAATCTCTTTCGCACAAACACCCTGACACGAAATTTCTTTCGTATGGGCACATCAAGACGTGAAATTTCTTTCGCATAAATATCCTGACACGAAATCTCTTTCGTATGGACTTCATAACGCGAAATCTCTTTCGTATAAGGTCAACAAAAGAGAAGATTTATTCACCCGAAGAATCACGGGAACATGATCAAGGTAAAATTGCGAGTACGCGGCTCCCGCAACTCTAGCACACGATGTACTTACGCATCCTTATCCTGGATTGTTTGGCCGACTAGGCACATCTGGATGCCGTATTCTTTCGAGTACGAAGGTAAGACCCAAAGGATCTCTCCTATGGGCCTGGAATCGGACTCAAGCTGCGTCCTCCGGCAAATTTTCCGTGTCAACAACACGAAGAAAAATCCTAGTGGATGCGTCGGGTACCCCTTTAGGTTAAGTTCGACTCGGTAAGACCTCCACGGCCTAGTCACAACGATAACCTCGCCGGATTCGGGTCGGAGGTCTCGAATTCGTGTAGGCCAGAACCGTTTTTGCCTTAGATGCAATTAATTCGCCCTGCTCTTTCGGGAGAGCCAACGACTGAGCCACATCCTTCTGCGAAAACAGCCGACACAAGGCACATTCATCACTCGATACTTGAGTGTATAAGCGCTTCGCGCACAGGGTATACACCCTCAAAACCAGACGATTGAGTGACCAGTCGAAGAAATCAAGAATGAACTTTGAGTGCTTACCCGACTATTCTCAGTCGAATAAACACTCGGGGACTACTGACGTGGGGATGACCCCTAGACCTATCGGGTGAGCCTACACGGTCCAAGGCCCAAGACGAGGGCCCAAAGAGAGGTGTTGTCCCACGCCACTAGAAGGCCCAACGAAGGCCCACCCGCAAGACTTGCGGGTCAAGAAGGAAAGACTTAACCGATCTAAACTAGGTTTGTAACACCCCCCCCCCCGGACACGGTTTGAGACCTAGCCATCTATATAAGGCTAAGAGAACCATCGAGGGGGGGATCCAATCTACTTTTCACCACCACAAGCCTTAGGTTCGAGATCATAATCTCGACTTGAGAAACCCCCCCCCCCATTGTAACCGATCTACTGATAATATAGATCGAAGAGCAGGAGTAAGGGTTTTACCTCTACGAGGGCCTCGAACCTGGGTAAATCGTGCCCCCTATTAGCCGACGATCGTCACCAGCGTCCATACGTTCACTTAATCAAAACCCTACCGGGTCATCCGAGGTACTTGTTGAGATGACTATTCGACAATGCTCAAGGCATCCCCTTCTTCATCAACAATTTGTTAGGTCACTTCTAGTGAAACTATATTTTTATTCGGTCACATCTTGTGCACTTTACTTGGAGCGTCTGTTTGTTTTTTATTTTTTTTTCTTTGACGCAATAAATATAGTTGGAACCCAGCATTCTTTTTGTGGAAGAGAGACACACTCCGCTTTTTCATATGAATACTCGTTTTCTTCCATGCTCCTTTTCTTAGTTTTTCTTCTAGCTGCTGCAAGTCCTTTTAGCTTCTATTTTTCATGCATCTCTTATTAAAAGCTGTTAGTTCTAGTAGATTTATGTTAGTACTCTCTTGTTTCATTGCTATATTAGATGTAGAGTTTTTGTTGTTTGGTGTTCAATGGAAATAGAAATTGCTACATGCGGTAGACAGTATGTTGGAAAAGTTTTGCATGCTTGAGTGGGCCATTAAACGGTTTCACTTGATTATCTGTTGTTGTTTTGAGATATTGTTATGCTTAATGGTAAACCTGCTGGTCTAGTGAAGTAAAAACAATTAAAGGTTGGTCTAGAAGCTTGAAACTGTGCCACACTCGAAAATCCAGCTGATAGCATGATGGTGTATGACATCCTCTGTTCATAACAATCTGATGGCTTTTTTGTTACACGCTACGTTCGGGGTAGCCAACAGTGACTTGTCGCTGCCACGAACCCTCTTGGAGTGATTTACGTGAAGCCTTGGATAATCGAATTTCTAGATGTAATATTTTAACTTGTGAGTTCTAAGTTGCAGTTTTCTGGCACTTCCGCCATCCATATTTGCTAGCCTCTTCGGTGTTGTGCATTGCCCATTCTCACATTGAGAGTTGGTGCAAACTTCGCCAGTACATCCAAACCCCATAGGAGGAATTTCTCTTCTACACATAAGCCCAATATATCTTCCTCAAAACAGCCACCATACCTACCTATCATGTCATTTCCACAGCCATTCCGAGATATATTGCCATACAACATCCATCATCATTATGTTACTTGTTGCATGTTCCATTGTTATTTTGCATACTGCTACACTGGTAGAAGCATTTAGTTTTATACATCAAAGATATTTCAGCTTCAATTATGAGTACTAAAAATGTGATGATTCATTGTAAAATAGAGTGTTGCCCCTACCAGTGAGGTGATAAAAAAAGGAAAAAAAAAGAAAAAGCCAAGAAAAGAAAAAGGGCAAAAGAGAGATAATAAAGAGAAAGGGGCAACACAACTATAATTTATTCCACACTTGTGCTTGGTTAGCACCAATCTTCAGTTTGGAGAGATTTTTCATTTTATGACTTGCATAACTATATGGGGAACTTACATTATAGTACTTGGCATGTATATTCCAGTGATGACCCTCCTCAAAAGATCTCTAGGTCTTCGTGAGAAAGCAAGTTGGATGCACCCCCACTAGTTCCATTGGAGAGCTTTCATACACTTATAGCTCTATGTGCATCCGTTGTGTGGAAATCACTACTCCTTGCATAGCTTCGATTATAAGACTTCCTCTTGTCTAATGATCACTTTCAGCTGTGTGACACTTTCTTCCATTGACCATCCAAAACTCCCATAATGATCATTTAGCCATAACATCATGGTGCCGGGAAAATACTGAACGCTTGCTCGTTTTGAGTGACCAAATAGCTTGATGATTTTCCATGCGTGTAGTGTTGTCGCTTGACTTGATCCTAACATGAGTTGTTGTGAGAGTTGGATGCTTAGGAATGATTATATTGTTGTTCTTGAAGCTTAAATCATCTTTAATATACTTTGCATAGTGGATTGTTTTTTAGTATTGATCGTTAAATGAGTTTTACTTTGTTCTTCTTAAATGGTTTATACATTACTCTATATCAGCTATGAACCATATCCTTTTCTCATTTGATCTTAGTTTACATGCTTTACATTACGATGATCTAGTATATGTTGTTAGCATGTCACCTCAGAAATTATCTGTTTTTATCGTTTACCTACTCGAGGACGAGTAGGAACTAATCTTGGGGATGCTTGATACGTCTCAAACGTATCCATAATTTCTGATGTTCCATGTTGTTTTCATGCCTTATGCTACATGTTTCTTATACACTTTATGTCATTTTTATGGATTTTTTGGGACTAACCTATTGACAAGATGCCATAGAGCCAGTTCCTATTTTTGGTTGTTGTTAGTTTCGGAAAAGTTGTTCTGGAAATATTCTCGGAATTGGACGAAACAAAACCTAGAAGTCTTAGAAAGTCGTCACGTACACGGAGTCTCTAGGAGACCCAGAGGGGGGCTCAGGGACCCCACACCATGAGGCGGCCCCCCTCTGGTCGTGCCTAGGGATGGTGTGGGCCCCCTGGCTGCCCACCAACGTTGCCCTCTCGCCTATCTATACCTCTCGGGAGGTTAACCCTAAATACACTAGCCTTTTCCTCCAAAAACATCCGCAACCGCCATCATCGTCAACCCTAGTTCGGGAGGGTTCTGGAGCTCTCCCCGGCACCCTTCCGGGAGGGGGAATCATCACCGAAGGAATCTTCATCACCATGCCTGCCCCCAGAGTGATGCGTGAGTAGTTCATCCCTGGACTACGGGTCCATAGCAGTAGCTAGATGGTTGCTCTCTCCTCTTTATACCTCATGTTTAGATCTTGTGAGCTTCCTAACAAGATCAAGATCATCTTGTTGTAATGCTACATGTTGTGTTTGTTGGGATGGGATGAATATTGAATGCTATGTCCAATGATTATCAACCTATCATGTTGTTTTCATGATATGGGGTGGCCCGATCTTCTCAAGGAGCTCTCTCTGATGATATGGTGGATGATTGATAACTAGTTCTACACTAAGAACTCTAGTGCGCGTGTAACACACGTTCGTTGGGAGACCGCAAGAGCAAGGTATGAAGATCACAGTAGCAAGTTTCCCACAGAAAGAAACCAAGGTTGAATCGACCAGTAGGAGGAAGGAGTAACTTCAGAAGGTTGATGCAGCTGAGATAGAAGGGCACACTACCGGTTCAGCAGCAACGTGGAACCTACACAACACAAACAATTCATTTTGCCCCAAAGAAGCAGCGAGGTTTTCAATCTCACTGGTTTTGCTGATAACAAAGAGGTTAAATGTATGGTGTGGAAAATAGTATGAGAACAATATGAAAACAGTAGCAGCAGCTCACAAGATCTAAACATGAGGCATAATGAGGAGAGAACAACCATCTAGCTACTGCTATGGACCTGTAGTCTAGGGATGAACTACTCACGCATCAGTCTGGAGGCGGGCATGGTGGTGTAGACCCCTCCGGTGATGAATTCTCCTTCCGGCAGGGTGCCGGGGAGAGCTCCAGAACCCTCCCGATCTCGGGTTGATGATGACAGCGGCCTCAGGTGTTTCTCGGGACGAAGTGGTATTTTTTTAGGGTTGAAGTATCAGGGGGAATAAATAGGTGAAAGGGCGATGGCAGTGGATGCCCGAGGGGCCCACACCACCCCCAGGCGCGCCCAGGGGGCACGCCGCCCTATGGAGTGGCCCCCGTGTGGTCCCCTCCGGGCCTATTCGGGACTCCGTGGAACCTTCGGGAATTCTAAGACTGCCGGGCTTCGAATTTTCCAATTCCGAGAATATTTCCAAAACAACTTTTCTGAAACTAAAAACAGCAGGATACAGGGAACAAGCTCAGTGGCATCTTGTCAATAGGTTAGTCGAGGCAAATCGATAAAAATGACATAAAGTGTAAGGAAAAACATGTAGCATATGGCATGAAAACAACATGGAACCACGGAAATTATAGATACATTTATGATGTATCAACATCCCCAAGCTTAGTTCCACTCTTCCTCGAGTTGGTAAACGACAAAACAAATAATTTCTGAGGTGACATGCTACCAACATAAACTTGATCATGTAAATTGTAAAAGCATAAGCATAGTTGAGATCATAGAACTTTAACACAAGCATGATAGATAAAATTCTAACAATAAAACATAGGAATAACCTTGCATCATGAGAAGTAACACAAACAAAAGATCATGAATAATAATGCACTCGAAAGCTATACGTTCGTTTCAAGCATAGAGATAACATAGCAAAGTGATATTTCGCTTGTCCTTAAGAGTGGGGCAAAACATAAATGCCAGGACACCTTCAAAGTTCATGAGGAAGACTAGAACAAATAATTTGAGAACGAACAATAACACATCATGAATCAACTAATAATGTTTCTGGTACAAATGCACATTAAACTCAGAATGGCAACCATGCTCTCTCAACTATGCATAAAGTTAGAAGATGGAGACTCAACATAAAAGTAAAAGAAAGGCCCTTCGCAGAGGGAAGAAAGGAACACTCATGTGCTAGAGCTTTTATTTTGTTAAACAGAGGTATAAAATGGTTGACACTCCTCCCAACCTTTCTTACACAACCATGGCTAACCGAATTTGCGCGTGCTTGCCAACAAACACATACCATGGAGGAGTGTCTAATTTTTAGAGGGGCATGTATGCTTATGTCAATGAATGGTAAACAGAAAATATAGTACGTCACAAGCCAACTAGACTTCACAAGAGCGTCTCCCATAGAAGGACGCATCTGGGTAGAAGGTCATCCCTCTTTCTCTTTTGTTTACACAATTATGCTTTGATTGATAAATCAGGGGCAGAAATAGTGAAGATAATTTGGTGTATTACTTTGGGGATGGGCACCACGCTGCCAGCTCTTCTATCAATTGAATAAGCGGATGAAGGAACTAGTCCAAGGTGTGAAAGGCGAATCAACAAGTCAGATAAAGATTCTCTATTTACGTCCTCATGTGCAAAAACGGGAGCACAAAACATGAGTGATTTTGAAAGTTTTAAAGGTAACACATGAGCAATTTACTTTGGAGTGGCGGTTAAATACCACATGTAGGTAGGTATGGTGGACTCATTTGGAAAACTTTGGTTTTTGGGAGTTGGATGCACGAGTAGAGCTCATACTCAGTACAGGTGAAGGCTAGCAAAAGACTGCGAGCGACAAATCAAGAGAGCAATAATGGCCATAATCATGCATAGCGACAAAAACATCATTAATCAAAGCATAATTGGTACTACAAGTTCAAAAACTAAATGATCATAGAGTCTATAAGTGACTGGTTTGTAGTCATAAACATGGTGTAAGCATGTGCCAAGTCAACCAAATAAAATATTCAAAGGAGAACACCACAAATTTATGCTTTAAGATGACAACAACAACTGATGATTCTTTCAAAGGCACATTAAACACTATCGGATATTTGATAAAAATCATGCTACAAAAATAACCACAAGGCTTTAGAATTAAAATAACATCTAGCATGACATGAAAAGTCTAGCCACGCTCTATACAAGCTTCTATTTGCACCGTTATAAGAACGAAAACTGTACTACCACTTTCCAACACCAAGCATTTTATAATAAACAAAAATCTCCAAGAGATACAACAATGAAACAAGAGAGTACGAACACAACTCTACTAAAACTAACAGCTCTGAATAAGAGATGCAAGAAAAACATGAGCTAAACAGGAATTTTGTAGCAGCTAGAAGAAAAACTAAGAATACGAGCATACCAAGTATTCATATGAAAAAGCGGGGCGTGTCTCTCTCCCACACAAAGAATTCTAGGGCCAGCTATATTATTGCAGCAAGGAAAACAAAATAAAAACAAACAGACGCTCCAAGTAAACTTCATATGATGTGACCGAATAAAAATATAATTTCACTAGAAGTGACCTGATAAATTGTTGATTAAGAAGGGGATGCCTTGGGCATCCCCAAGCATAACTGCTTGAGTCCTCGTAGAATTTTCTGGGATAAACCACGGGGGCATCCCCAAGCTTTGACCTTGCACTCTTCTTGACACATTATATCACCCTCTTCTCTTGACCCTTGAAAGTTCCTTCACACCACACTCAAAGAGTACTTCGCATTAGAGGTTTAGTGCAACAAACAAAAATTCATGGGTTATGTATGGGCACAAGTGCTATTGATACTTTTAAACATTAGCTACATCCACTGATGTT
This sequence comes from Alopecurus myosuroides, assembly GCA_028641055.1. Lineage (NCBI taxonomy): Eukaryota > Viridiplantae > Streptophyta > Magnoliopsida > Poales > Poaceae > Alopecurus > Alopecurus myosuroides. The sequence continues at coordinate 351,836,485 of CM054059.1, forward strand.
ACGTGAAGCAAACAAATCCCCTTGACATCGTAAAAGAGCAAATGCAAGAAAAATTGCAGAATCAGCCAAAACCAGAACAGTCTATAAAGACGAATTTTTTTGGGGCACTTACGTTGCTCAGGTCAAAAAACTTAAAAAATAAAAAGTTTCGGCATTACCTGAGGAATAAGCACAAAAAATTCAGATCATTCTGATCTTTCTAAATTTTATACGATTTTTTACGGTGGACAGCAGAAATCCAAAACCAACTCCAACTTTCGTCAGAAACTTTACTTGGCACAACAAAAACATGAAAATAAAGATACAAAGGAGTTGCTATAGAATTATACAACCCCTTGACTGTGTTGGTTAATCCAGCACTAAACCCAATTCTTCAGTTTCGTCAGTTAACGTGCCGCGGCAGGAAAGTTCACTACTTTCTCTGCCACGGTAGGAAGTGATAAGTTCAGTCTGAATAAAAGTTTCAGAAATAAAACGAGCGGCGGTCTCCTGTGATCTCGCTCGTGTAGTTAGTATTAGACTGTTTCTTCCTCGCATGTAGGATCACCAGCACAACGTGCGGAGCATGGGATGGAACGTTCGGTAGCTGCACGGAGTAGCCGGTCTTTTCGGTCGTTTAGTTTGGCCACGCATTGTGCTCGTTAAGTAACAGAGAAATCGAAGAAAACGCAGACGGTTGTTATGCTGCACAAAATCGTGTGTGTTGCCTTCTTCTCCCTCTAGCTCTTGCCATCGCGAGCTCGATCGTGTGAGTGAGAGAGTAGCTAGCGCAACGTCATTTGGTATCAGAGCACAGAGAGGTTCCTTGCAATGGCCGATGATGACAAGGCGAAGTCAGGATCTCGATCACCTTCGCTGCCACCGGCCAAAGCCGTAACCCCACCTCCCCCGACTCGTGAGCGCAGTCGCGGTCGCAGTCTCGCCTGGCGCGGCGAGAGCGGCAGCGGTGGGCGCGAGTTCATGGTGCGCGAGGTGATCCACGAGAACGGGGGTGGCGGCGGCGCGATGCACATGTCGATGCTCACTCGGAAAAATTACATCGAGTGGGCGATCCTGATGCGCGTACAACTGCAAGGCGCGAGGCTGTGGGACGTGATTGATCCCGGCATCGTTGGCGGAGAGGATGATCGTGCGGAACGGCAGGCCCTAGGGGCAATACTGCGTTATGTTCCTCCCGAGATGGTGCCGGTGCTCGCAGCCAAGGACAGCGCCAAGGGCGCATGGGATGCCATCAAGGTGACACGTGTGGGCGTTGATCGCGTCCGTGAAGCGCGGCGTCAGAGGCTCCGCCGCGATTTCGAGAACCCCGAGTTCAAATCTGGTGAGGCCATCGAAGATTTCTCGCTGAGGCTGTCCGGGATCATCACCGAGCTGCAGTCCTTAGGGGGCACCATCACCGAGCTCGACGCCGTGCAGAAGTTCCTGCGGGTGGTTCCAGGAAAATATTCACAGATGGCGTGTTCGATCGAAACCCTCCTCGATCTCTCAACCATGTTGATGGAAGAATTGTGTGGACGCCTGTCTGTTTCCGATGGACGCGGAGAGCCGAAGGTGGACACGAGCAGAAGTTGCTGCTCACTGCGGAGCAGTGGAGCGCTCGCCAGCAGCGTGGGCAGTCCTTGGCTCCAGGATCCAAGGGCGGAGCCAAAACCAAACAGAAGGAGGGCTACAAGGCTGGGGTGACCACCACCGGTGGTTCGAACGACGGGAGCACGCGCAAGCTTGGCAATTTCCGCTACTGCGGCAAACCTGGCCACTGGGCGAAGGAGTGCCGCAAGGCGCCGCGAGATCGCGAGCGCAAGGGGGAGGCCGCAAATCTGGCGGAGGCGGCGGAAGCCACCGCCGATACCCCCGCACTACATCTCATGGAAGTCGTGGTGGCGCCACAACAGGAGATCATCCAGGTCGCTGTTGCGGCGGAAAATCAGGCAGTGTACCTGAATGAAGAACGGGTGGTGCCCGTGCCCGCGACTGCAGGAGTGTGGCATTTGGATACTGGTGCCAGCAGCCACATGACAGGGGCCAGAGATGCGTTTGTCACCGTGGATGGAACCATGAGCGGGACAGTTCGCTTTGGAGATGGATCCGTTGTCATGATCAGAGGCAAAGGGGATGTGTTGTTCCGGTGCCCTGACGAAAATCAGCGTATTCTGTCGGATGTGTACTACATCCCCAAGTTGTGCACCAACATTGTCTCAATTGTTCAACTGGACGAGGGTGGATACAAGGCAGTGGTGGAGAATGGATACCTCACTGTTTTCGATCAGAGAAGGAAGTTGCTCGTGCAAGTGAAGCGCACGCCAAACAGACTCTATACCCTGAGTCTGAACCTGACGACACCGGTCGGCCTTCGTTCCAGGGTGGAAGAACCAGCGTGGCTGTGGCACATGCGACTTGGTCATCTGCATTTCCGCGCCGTGAGTGCTATGTCATGAAAGGAGATGGTGAGAGGGATGCTCCGTGTGGAACACGTCAACGAAATCTGCGACGGATGCACCATCGGGAAGCAACACAGACTGTCATTCCCACAAGCGAGCAAGCACCGATCCGAGAAGGCACTCGATCTCGTCCACACGGATCTGTGCGGTCCGATTAAGCAGCGACAGCAGGAGGTGGGCAGTATTTCCTGTTGGTTGTTGATGATCACTTGCAGTATATGTGGTTGGAGCTCCTGAAGAACAAAGATGAGGCCTTTGCCAAGTTCAGAAAGATACGGGCACATGTAGAAGCAAAACAGCAGTGTCATCTGAGAGCATTCCGCTCCGATCGCGGCGGAGAATTCCGCTCCGATCTGAGACACCAAGGGAACCAGGATGGTACCCGTGCTGTGGGGTCACCTTGTGGCCATAGGGGGCCCCTACAGGTATCTCCACTTCCCCCTCCTTTCTCTCTCTCAAAAAATCACTTTGCCACAACGATCTTTCATGTTCTTGTTTTTCTTCCTAGGGTTTCTTTGATCTCCTTGTTTATCCCATCATTTGCACTGAAATTTGGTTCATCACTTCACCGGTATGTGACTCCTCCGCCTATACTTGTAGATTTTTGAATGGTGTTGTATATCTTGAGTATTTTGCTGCACTAGGTGTCTGGTTATTTGAGCTAGCATGCTTGTTTTAGGAAGTTATAAATTGTTTTGATGTATGTATTAGTTCTGTTATGGTTGTTAGAGTAGTTTCATATAACTTTTATGCACCATAGGTGATTTTTATTGGACTTGCTAAATATTTCAGAATAGAAAATATGAAGAAAGTTAGAGGATGGTTTGGGAGCAAGGTTTCTCCTTCCACCTCAAGCGAAACCAGATCTGCAAGGGACAACTCAAACATGAGGCCTTCCCTCAATGACGAACATGTGGACTTGGGTTTCCTGGACTTGATGGAATGAATGATATTTGGGCATCATCGTATCCTTGCAATGATTTGTTATTGGCCTTAAGAATTCATGGTCAATTTTATGATCTGATACATAATCCAAGTTTGCAAGATTTTACTCGTCATGAAATCGACCAATATAGAAGGCTCACTTACATTTTCATGCAAACATTCGTATTTCATGATGAAAATAACCCTTATATAGAGTTTTGTCTCTATAATAGGAGAAAGAGAATGACTTTGGATGATTTTCATAGGGAACTTGGGGTACCCAACCAACGGAAAACATGTAAGATCCAGAACCCCACTGACTTCCAGCACCTCTACTCGAAGCTCTGCTATTAGGACACAAGGTCTGCTCACCGGGTAAGACTTCTTGCATGCAAAATCCCATGGTCAAGTATTTCGCATACATTTTTCTAGAGGAGTTCCAGCTAGGGAAAACACTCGCACCTCCTCAAATATTGATCTTACCATCATGCTTGTTGTTGTAGATAAGGATTATTATTATAGCGTTGGTGCGCAAATTGCTAGGCGTATTCCTAACAATTGTGGTAGGGGACATACTTATGGAGGCATAGTTGCCTCACGCATTTTATTTTTTCAAAGTGACATGCCCCTTGATCATAATGATGAGTTACTTCTACCTAGTACGCTTGATTTTCTTACCATGATGCATCATTTATTCTTCTCACCATAGTCCTCTCCCGGTAATTATAAGTATAGACTTTTATTTGAGGCCGGTTATATTTCACCCCTTTTGTTCGTCTGCCTATGCCTGCCTTGTTTGATGTTTCCAGGATTGGGTGGGCGTTCTCACAAGATATATTGGATGAGTACCTCACACTGAGAATGCCCGTACACCCAGCCACTCAGGAGGTGGCGTACGCAGAGGAGCCCGCGTTGCCATTATCATTCATTTTTGCGGGAAGGCCATCCTTGTTTGGATACGAGGAGTGCTCTTCATCACAGCATCCATCATTCTACAAACTTTCGCTCCACCTGTCGGCGTGAGACGGGCCGTATCAGCCACTCAGAGGATCATCATCGGAATGGGGCCCTTGGAATCAGTGCTTCTATTAGGCGAAAAGCCTAAGCTTGGGTGAGTATATATACACTAACACTCAGTTCATACTTCCTATTCATTATTCATGTCGGTTTAATAATTGTTGAATTGTATATTCTCTTAGACTTTTTAGTATTTTCTTCTTGTTTACTTCTCTCTTTCTCTTTTTGTTTCTTTAAAGAGTCACAAAAATATTTCCCGGTTGTTCTTCTTGTTTTGAGTTTTCTCTTCGTTCTTTTTGTTTTTACTTTGTTTCCTCGCTATTTTCGTTCTTCCCTTTCTTATTTAAAACCCAAAAATATTTCTCCATTGTTGTTTCTTTATTTTTACTGCGTCTTAACCTAACTGGAAAACACCAAAAATATTTCTTTATTCTTTTTGCTTTGTTTTCTTTGTTTTGTTTTCTTTCTTGCTTTTCATTCTTTGTTTGGCTTTATTTTTTTCTTTGTTTTCTTTGTTTGGTGTTCTTCTCTCCACAAATCAAAAATATTTCCGTTTGTTTCTTTCGTAGTTGTAGCTCTTCACTAGTCATCGCCACCAGAGTTCTTGGGTGGTTCGGACACCTATTCGTTGTTGTCCTCGAGTAGGATGACACCCCACTCATCGGAGGTGGCACTCGGTGCCACTCAGCGATCTCCTCCACAACGCATCTCTGCTGCTCCATCACTCCCGCCATGAACTGCTCCTTGGGCGTGGCGGGCATGACTTCAATGTAGTCGGTGGCCATGGAGGCGTGTTCATTTTTCCACGTCGCTAGCGTCTTCTGCTTGTGACACTAGCCTCCTTCTTCAGCCTGTCGAGGCGAAGGTGACCACGAGGAGGCGAAGGAGCGTCGCGGACCTCGTTGATGACGAGGCTTCCGCCGTGAGTACGTTGTCACAGTGGCATCTCCTTCGGCTCGGGCTTGATGGGGGAGAGCTGAGCCCTCGATGCTGAGCCCGAGGAGCGAGAGGTCGTCCCCGCCAAGGACGACGAGGAGGCGGTGGGCATGCCCCTTGGCATCTAGGAGGCCTGACATGTTGCAAACGTATCTATAATATTTTATGCTACATGCTTGTTTTCTACCCAATACCTTTTGTTCTCCACATGTTTTCTATCGTTTTATGGATGTTTTCATCGACTAACCTATTAACGACATGCCCCAAGCCGGTGTTGTTTTTCTGTTTCAGAAAAGTTCTTAAAGAAATATTCTCGTAAGGGGTTGAAAATCCACGGAGATCGTTTTTACCAGGAACAAATACAATGTCCAAAGAAAAGCCGTAGGGGAGCCATGGGCCCCCTAGGATGTGCCAGGCGCGGCCCCACCCTAGGCCATGCCTGGTAGGCCCCTCGGCACCCTTGACACCACATCTTGTCGCCTCTTCGCCCATAAATTGCCTTTAACCCTAAAAACGCCGGGGGCGGAGTTATTTTCCATGAAAACACAGAGAGGCGCCATCACCTCGGATGTCCATTGTAGGGCTTCTGTAGCCATGTTCCGGCATCCTGTCGGAGAGGGGAATAATCATCGGAGGCCCCTACATCGCCATGATCGTGTCCGGACAGATGCATGAGTAGTTCATCTCGGGACTACGTGTCCTAGCAGTAACTAGATGGTTGTTCTCTCCCCTACGCCTCCATGTTTAGAGTCTCGTGAGCTGCCTCACATGATCGAGACCACCGTTATGTAATTATCCATGTTCTGTTTGGTGGGATCCGATGAACCATGAGATTATGATTATTTTGTTCATGTCAATATGAGATGCTTCACTTATATTTGTAGGGAGTTTTAATCTTGTCTTGCAATGCTCTCCGGTGTTTATGATTACCTTGGCCACTTAGTTGTTTTCACCTCCAAGAGATGGTTTATATGCTAGATGGTGGGTTCATGCCTTCCTTACATCTGTGCTCGAGTGACAGAAACGGTGACGGATGGGGGATGTGATGTTGCTACTAGGGATAAAATGGTGGTGCTCTTGTCTACGGACAAGGACCACTGTTTATATTATGTATTGTTCTTAATGCATTTGTCTGTTGCACACAAACAAGTCACTTCGTTGCTACAACTTAATACCAGAGAGATTCGCTGGATAGCTTTCTTGAGGTGGACTTTTAGATATGGATGCATGTTGGATAGTGGTCCATATGCCTTGACGTAATGCCTACAATGTTAGAACTCGTTAACTATATCTCGTCATAATGATATTTTTATACATTCATGATTTATCAATTGACCAGCTGTAATTTGTTACCCAGCATGTTTGTTTTCTTTGGAGAGACACCACTAGTGAACCTATGGCCCCGGTCCTATTTTCCTCATATTTGCAACCTTCTTTAAAGAACTTTCATAATTGTTTCCTTGTTGTTCCATTTTTACTTTTATTACTTTTCATGATTCTATATGTTTAATTCTCTAGTTTTCAGCAAGACCGGAAGATTGACAACCTTCTGGAAAGTTGGGGCAAGAGAGAGTTTATATTTGTGTGCAGGTTCCACGCTTGTTGACACGCCAGACAACAAACAACCTTCTCCAAGACTACAAAGTCCTACTAGTTCGATAAACCTTGGTTCCTTAACCGGGGGGAAATTTTCGCTGGACTACATCATACCTTCCGCTTGGGGTCTCCTAACGAGCGTGTGATTACGGCAGCGTCAAGTACCTTTTCTTGCTCCATTGCTAGGGACTTCAAGCTTGCTGCAAGGGGAGTCTCACACTTCCGCTCTTTTTTTCTTCTTGCTTAGTTTACTTTTGTTTAGTCTTGTTTTCTCTTTATCAAAAAACCCAAAAAAACTAGTTCTCTAGTTTCTAGTCTTTTATTTGCTTTGTTAGTTTATTTTGATAGTATGTCTAGCTCTACTCCTTTTGTTATGTCTCCCAAGGATGAGGTCCTCACCTTAGAACAAACAGGTGGGGAAAGTTTAAAAGATGCTTGGTATAGAATTAATGATGCTCAAAATAGATCCACTAAAAAGCAAGCCACCACTGTTCTTCCTAGAAATTTTTATGTGGGTGTGACCAATTGCAATATTTATATACTTGAAACTTTAATGGGTGGAAACTTTTTAAGAGCATGCCCTTTGGAAAGTCTTAATGTTATTGAAATCCTATTGGGAAATCCTCCTATTGATGCGATTAAAATTGATATCACTATGGAAAAAGTGTTGAATTGGCTGGATTCTATGTAGGAGAATATAATTAATATTCAGAAACAAAATGAGCTAGACAAGAAATTAATTGAGAATGTTGACAAACTAGATGGTGATATAAAGAGTATTTCCAAAAGGGTGAAAATCCTTGAAACTACAAAAGTTAATGAAAATCAACCATCTAAAATAGACAAAATTGAAGAGGTTTTCAAGTGTAGGGAGAGAAGAATGATATGATGAGATGAAGGATGGACAAAAGATAAAGCTTGGGGATACCCCTGTCACCCCAAGACATATCCAAGAAGTACAAGTGTCAAAGCTTGGGGATGCCCAAGGCATCCTCTTCTTCATCAACAAAAATATCAGGATTCTTTCAAAACACTATATTTTTATGGCTTCACATGATATGTCTTATTCTTGGAGCCTCATTTTATTTTACTTTCAATTTTGTTTTTTATTATTGTTGTAGTTTATGGTTGGATCCTAGCATATTTTAGTTTGGAGAGAGACATGCTCCATTTTCATTTCCTAGAACACTCTAGTTTTCACTCTTATTGTCCTCTGAGTCTTCAGTTTTCGCTAGTACTGCGTTTAGCTCTTGTTTTTCACTCGAATTTTGTTTAGAGTTTGTTGGTCTGCTTAAGTTATATATTATTAGCTCTTTGATCGTTGATTATTATTTTCTTTGAGAGTTGTTTCAAATAACTTGATTGGTGTTGGAGAAGAGTAAAATATTGCATGCTTATAGTGGTGCAATAGGAAGCTTGTTTTGACTGTGGCTTAGGATTTTTCATGTCATGTTAGATGTTATTTTAATTGTGTTCTTAGTAGTATATTATGTATCATGACTAGTCTCAAATAGCTGAGATTATTTATGTGCCATTGAAATTAAATCATGTGTTGTTTCCTCATATTGAAGCATGGTATTGTGGTATTCTCATTTAAATGATTTATCTGGATTGACTTGGCGCATGCTCACACCATGTTATGACTATAAACAAAGTCACCTCTATCCTTGATGGTCATTTAGCTTTTTACTTGTAATATCACTCCATTGTTTGATTAATGATGTTTTATCGCTATGCATGATTATATCCGTTATTGCTCTCTTAGTTGGTCGCCCCCAATCTTTTGCTAGCCTTCACATGTACTAAGTATGAGCTCTACCCGAGCATCCAACTCCCAAAAACCAAAGTATGCCAAATGTGGCCACCATATCTACCTATATGTGGTATTTCACCACCACTCCAAGTAAATTTCTCGTTTGCTACCTTTAAAACCTTCAAAATTATTAACCTGTTTTGTGTTCCTGTTTTAGCTCATGGGGAAGTAGTTTAAAGTTTATCATGGTTTATGTCAAGCAAAGTTCTTCTCCCTTATTTCACGCCATGAGTATGGAAAATATGCTCATCTAAATTTAAAAAGAGCTGGTGCCAAATAATATGAACTCAAATAATAATAAAAGGCACTTCCCAGTTGTTTGATGAATGTTGGTGGGAACCCATGGATACGGTTAGCTCTGGTTTGTGAAAGGAAAGGTGGGGGGAAGTGCCAACCATAAGAAAAAAATGCTAATGGAAAATGCTCTCAAAAGTCTAACAACTTTGCTTGACATGGAGTATGATAAGTTTTTCATTACCATTCGTTGACATAGACATACAATACTCTCAAAATTGTTTTCAATACCACTGTTTTATCAAATAAAAAGCTCTAGCACATGATTAATCCCTGCTTCCCTCTACGAAGGGAATTTTTTTACTTTTATGCTGAGTCTTCATGTTCTTACTTTATGCATCAGCTAAGAGAGCATATTGTCATTCTGAGTATAATGTGCATAGTCCCAAAATTTATTATTGATTGATTCATGATTATGGTATTGCTTGCTCTCAAATTATTTGTCTCTAGCCACCATTTAAACATTGAAGGTGTCCTGACATTTATGTTTTGCTACCACACGAAGGACAAGCCGGATACCACTTTATTATGTTTTTCTTTATGCTTGAAACAAACGTATCACTTTCAATGCATTATTATTCATTGTCATTTAATTGTGTTACTTTTCATGTGCAACATATTTGCTAATTTTAAATTAGTTCAAATAATATTTATCATGCCTTTGTTAGAGTACTTTGATATCAGCTTGCAATGCTTTTACATAACATTGATCAAGATTTGTGTTGGCTTCATGTCACCTTGAAAATTATTTTTTTATCACTTACCTACTCGAGGACTGATACGTCAAAAACGTATCCTTAATTTCTGATGTTCCATGTTGTTTTCATGCCATATTCTACATGTTTTCCTTACACTTTATGTCATTTTTATCGATTCCCCGGACTAACCTATTGACAAGATGTCACAGAGCTAGTTCTTTGTTTTCTGCTATTTTTAGTTTCAGAAAAGTTGTTCTGGAAATATTCTCGAAATTGGAAAATTCGAAGCCCGGAAGTCTTAGAATTCCCGAAGGTTCCATGGAGTCCCGAAGAGGCCCGGAGGGGGGCCACACCATAGGGCGGCGCCACCCCGGGGGTTGGTGTGGGCCCCTCGGGCATCCACCGCCATCGCCCTTTCGCCTATTTATTTCCCCCGATACATCAACCCTAAATAGATACCACTTCGTCCCGAGAAACACCCGAGGCCGCCGTCATCGTCAACCCGAGACCGGGAGGGTTCTGGAGCTCTCCCCGGCACCCTGCCGGGAAGGGAATTTATCACCGGAGGGGTCTACACCACCATGCCCGCCTCCGGAGTGATGCGTGAGTAGTTCATCCTTGGACTACGGATTCATATCAGTATCTAGATGGTTGTACTATCCAATTTATGCTTGATGTTTAGATCTCGTGAGCTGCCTCACATTATCGAGATCATCTATTTGTAATGCTACATGTTGTGTTTGCTGGGATCCGATGATTATTGAATGTTATGTCTGTTGATTATTGATATGTCATAAACGTATCCTTAATTTTTGATGTTCCATGTTGTTTTCATGTTATTTCGTACATGTTTGCTATACACTTTATGTCATTTTTATCGATTTCCAGGACTAACCTATTGACAAGATGCCACAAAGCCAGTTCCCTGTTTTCTGCTGTTTTTAGTTTCAGAAAAGTTGTTCTGGAAATATTGTCAGAATTGGAAAATTTGAAGCCCGGAAGTCTTAGAATTCCCAAAGGTTCCACGGAGTCTCGAAGAGGCCCGGAGAGGGGCCACAGGGGGCACACCATAGGGCGGCGCGCCCCCTGGCCGCGCCTAGGGGTGGTGTGGGCCCCTCGGGCGTCCACCGTCATCGCCCTTTCGCCTATATAATCTCCCATATACGTGAACCCTAAAGATATACCACTCTTTCCCGAGAAACACCGAGGCCACCGTCATTGTCATCCCGAGATCGGGAGGGTTTTGGAGCTCTCCCCGGCACCCTGCTGGGAGGGGAATTCATCACCGGAGGGGTCTACACCATCATGCCCTCCTCCGAAGTGATGCGTGAGTAGTTCATCCCTGGACTACGGGTCTATAGCAGTATCTAGATGGTTGTTTTCTCCACTTTATGCCTCATGTTTAGATCTCGTGAGCTGCCCTACATGATCGAGATCATCTTTATGTAATGCTACATGTTGTGTTTGCTGGGATCTGATGAATGCTGAATGTTGTGTCTTCTGATTATCAATCTATCATGTTATCTTCATGCATATGTTATTTATGATTTTGCATCCTCTCCATTATTAGTACATTCTCTGGCCAAGTAGATGATAGTAACTCCAAGAGGGAGTATTTATGCTCGATAGTGGGTTCATGCCTCCTTTGCATCTATGCTCGAGTGACAGAAACGTGATGATGGAGGATGTGCTCTTTCCATTGGGGAGAAAACAACGGTGTTTACTTTTTTTATATTTTTTACATTACACACTTTGCTTACTTCGATAATTTGTTGCTTGCAACTTAATACCCAATGTTTGTTCTGATGATATTCGGAGGGTGGATTATTAGTCATAGATGCAGTTGGATGACGGTCTATGTATCTTGTTGTAATGCCCTCATGAATCTCATAGTAATCTTTATGTCTTGCATATGCACTACGGTGCAACCTTCATTTCTGTCAATTGCCCAGCTGTAATTTGTTCACCACAAATGTTATTTATCTTCTATGGAGAGACACCACTAGTGAACTATGGACCCCGGTCCATTTTCTCATAATGATAATACACACACTGTTTACACTACTTTCACATTGCTTCCACTGTTTTCACTGCTGCTACTGTTTTCATATTGTTCTCATATTGTTTTCCACATCATACGTTTAACATATTCAGCAAAACCGGTGAGATTGACAAAATAACTGCTTCGTTGGGGCAAAGTGTTTTGATTGTGTTGTGTAGGTTCCATGTTGCTATTGAACGGGTAGTGCGCCCTGCCATCACAGCTGCATCAACCTTCCGAAGCTACTCCTTCCTCCTACTGGTCGATTCAACCTTGGTTTCTTTCTGAGGGAAACTTGCTGCTACACTCTTCATACCTTCCTGTTGGGGTCTCCCAACGAACGTGTGTTCACACGCATCAATTATCAATATATCATGTTATCTTCATGTGTATGTTATTTATGATCTTGCATGCTCTGTGTTGTTAATAGATGCTCTGGCCAAGTATATGCTAGTGACTCCAAGAGGGAGTATTTATGCTTGATAGTGGGTTCATGCCTCCTTTGCATCTGTGCTCGAGTGACAGAAACGTGACACATGGAAGATGTGATGTTGTCATTAGGGAGAAAACAACGATGTTTACTTTGTTTACATTGTTTATATTACACACTTTCCTTACTGTTATAATCTATTGCTTGCAACTTAATACCCAATGTTTGTTCGGATGATATTCGAAGGGTGGATAATTTGTCATAGATGCAGTTGGATGACGATCTATGTATTTTGTTGTAATGCCCGCATGAATATCATAGTAATCTTTATGTCATGCATGTTCTTGATCTCTCAATTGCCCAGCTGTAATTCTTTTCACCACGCATGTTAGCTATATTTTATGCAGAGACACCTCTATTGAACTGTGGACCCCGGTCCATATTCTCATACTGATAATACACAGACTGCTTCCACTCCTTCCACTTCTTTCACACTGTTGCTACTGTTTTCATACTCTTTTCATATTGTTTTCCATACCATACATTTAACCTCTTTGTGATCAGCAAAAACGTTGAGATTGACAACCTCACTGCTTCGTTGGGGCAAAGTGAATTGTTTCTGTTGTGTAGGTTCCACGTTGCTGCTGAACCGATAGTGCGCCCTGCCATCTCCGCTGCATCAACCTTCTAAAGTTACTCCTTCCTCCTACTGGTCGATTCAACCTTGGTTTCTTACTGAGGGAAAACTTGCTACTGTGCTCTTCATACCTTCCTCTTGGGGTCTCCCAACGAACGTGTGTTACACGTGCATCAATCTAATTTCTGGCGCCGTTGCCAGGGAGGAAGAGAATTTCTTCAAGGGGAGTCTCTCATTTCCAATCTCTTTACTTTGTTTTTGTTTTTCTTAGTTTATTTTATTTTTTCTTGTTTGCTTCTCTTTATCAAAAATACAAAAAATTAGTTCTTATTCTAGTTGTAGTTTTACCCTGTGTTTAGTCTTGTTAAAATGACTACTCCTGAGAACACTAAGTTGTGTGACTTTACTAGCACCAACACCAATGATTTCATTAGCACACCTATTGCTCCACCTGCTCCCACTGCTGATTTTTATGAGATAAAGCCTGCCCTGTTGAACCTTGTTATGAGAGAGCAATTTTCTGGTGTTAGTACTGATGATGCTGCTGCCCATCTTAATAATTTTGTTGAACTATGTGAGATGCAAAAATATAAAGATGTATATGGAGATATTATTAAACTGAAATTGTTTCCTTTCTCTTTGAGAGGAAGAGCAAAAGAATGGTTGCCATCTTTGCCTAGAAATAGTATTGATTCTTGGACTAAGTGTAAAGATGCTTTCATTGGAAAATATTATCCTCCTGCTAAGATTATATCTTTAAGAAGTAACATTATGAATTTTAAGCAACTTGATAATAAGCATGTTGCTAAAGCTTGGGAAAGAATGGAATCTTTAGTAAAGAATTGTCCCACTCAATGACTGACTACTTGGATGATCATCCAAACCTTTTATGCAGGTCTGAATTTTTCTTCAAGAAACCTTCTGGATTCAGCTACTGGAGGAACCTTTATGTCCATGACTTTGGGGCAGCAACAAATCTTATTGATGATATGATGGTAAAGTATTATGAATGGCACACTGAGATAGCTACAACTAGTAAGAAGGTAAATTGTGTTGAAGAAACCTCCTTTTTGAGTGATAGACTTGATGCTATTATGTCTATGCTTGTGAATGTCCATGCTCCTATTGATCCAAATAATGTTCCTTTAGCCTCTTTGGTTGCTCAAGAAGAGCATGTTGATGTGAACTTCATTAAAAATAATAATTTCAACACCAATGCTTATAGGAATAATTTTGGTAGCAATAATTATAGGCCATATCCTTTTAATAGTGGTACTAATGATAGAACTGGAATGTCTAATGAAAGAATTTCAGAAGTTGAAAGAGCCACTAAAGACTTTATGCTAAAACAATACGAGAAAAATAAACTATTTACTAAGACCATGGGGGAACAGTCTGTTATGCTAAGAAATATCAGCTATCAACTTGAGAGTTTAAGTAGATAAATATCTGGTTTGCAAGTTAAAATTGCTCATGCTAAAACTTCTATTCCATTCATGTCTGAAGCTCAATCTTCTTTGATCAATAGAATGACTGCTAAAACTGAAACCATAGATGAGAATCCTTTTGCTGCTACAAATGCCATCCAAATTCGAATTGATGATAATGTTAGGATGTTAGCTGAATTGCATGCTAGATGGGAAAGACAAGATGAAATAGATAGAAAGAATAATATAGCTAATGTTTCCACCATTACCACAACTAGTAAAACTGAAGCTCCTCGTGCTAGTAAACCTTCCACTATCAATGGTAAAGAAATTGGTGTTGGCAATACTCCCACTTCTGCTATTAAAAATGCAAAACTGCCTGAAACTGCTAAAAATGTTCCTGATAAAAGTGTTGAATTTTTTAGAAACATGGGAGACAATGGTCACATTACCTTTGATAAAAATGATCTTCACTTTGATTATTGCAACATAACTTAAGTTATTAAGTTCCTACAAAAGCTTGCTAGTTGTCCTAATGCTAGTGCTATGAATATGGCTTTCACAAAACATATTACAAATGCTCTCATGCAAATTAGAGAGGATGAATTAAGATGTGAAGCCTCTATCCCTGGGAAGCTAGATGATAGTTGGGAACCCATTATTAAAATGAAAGTGAATGAATTTGATTGCAATTCTCTATGTGATCTTGGTGCTAGTATCTTTGTTATGCCCAAGAAACTTTATGATATTCTTGATTTGCCACCTTTGGAGCACTGTTATTTGGATATTCGTCTTATTGATAATGTTAGAAAGAAACCTTTGGGGAGAATTGATGATGTTCTTATCATGGTTAATAATAATCGTGTCCCCGTTTATTTTTTGTTATGAATATTGAATGCAATGCGTCTTGTCCAATTGTTTTGGGAAGATCTTTTCTTAGAATTGTTGGTGCTGTTATTGATATGAAAGAGGGGAATATTAAATTTCAGTTCCCACTCAAGAAAAGTATGGAACACTTTCCTAGAAAGAGAATGAAGTTTCCTTTTGATTCTATTATTCGAACAAATTACAATTTGGATGCTTCTTCACTTGAAAACACGGGAATCCACTTTTCTGGGCCTAGCTAGAAGGCGTTAAAGAAAAGCACTTCTTGGGAGATAACCCATGGTTTTATTTTTGCTTTGTTTTTCTATGTTTTCTTTGATTCAAGGGGTTGTATAGTTCCGTAGCAACTCCTTTGTATCTTTATTTTCGTGTTTTAGTTGTGCTAAGTAAAGTTTTGATGAAAGTTGGAGTTGGTTTTGGATTTCTGCGTAGGAAACAAATTTCTGCTGTCCACTGTAAAAAAATCGTGTAAAATCCAGAAAGATCAGAATGATCTGAAATTTTTAGTTCTTATTCCTCAGCTAATGCCGCAACTTTTTTCTCTTTAGGTTTTTATATCTGAGCAACGTAAGTGCCCCGAAAAAATTCATCTTTACAGACTGTTCTGGTGTTGGCAGACTCTGCCATTTTCTTGCATTTGCTCTTTTACGATGTCAAGTGGATTTCTTTGCTTCACGAAACATCAGTGGTTGTAGATAATTTTTAAAAGTATCAATAGCACTTGTGCCCATGCAGAACCCATGAATTTTTGTTTGTTGCACTAACCCTCTAATGCGAATTACTTTGACTGTGGTGTGAAGGAAGTTTCCAAGGGTCAAGAGAAGAGGGTGATATAATGTGATCAAGAAGAGTGCAAAGGCAAAGCTTGGGGATTCCCCCGTGGTTCATCCCATAAAATTCTAAGAAGTCTCAAGCATCTAAGCTTGGGGATACCCAAGGCATCCCCTTCTTCATGAAAAATTTATCAGGTCACTTCTAGTGAAACTATATTTTTATTCGGTCACATCATATGAAGTTTACTTGGAGCGTCTGTTTGTTTTTATTTTGTTTTACTTTGTTTTCCTTGATTTAATAATATAGTTGGACTCTAGCATTCTTTGTGTTGGAGAGAGACACGCTCCGCTTTTTCGTTTGAATACTCGTTATGCTCATATTCTTAGTTTTTCTTCTAGTTGCTGCAAAATTCATGTTTAGATCATGTTTTTCTTGCATATCTTATTTAGAGCTATTAGTTTTAGTATATTTGTGTTAGTACTCTCTTGTTTCATTGCTTCATCTCTTGGAGAGTTTTTGTTTATTATGAAATTCTTGGTGTTGGAAAGCAGTAGTACAATTTTCGTGCTTATAACAGTGCAAATAGAAGTTTGTATAGATTGTGGCTAGACTTTTTCATGTCATGCTAGATGTTATTTTAATTCTAAAACCTAGTGGTTATTTTTGTAGCATGATTTGTCTCAAATAGATGAGAGTGTTTAATGTGCCTTAGAAAGAATCTTGAGTTTTTCTTGTCATTTTGAAGCATAAATTTGTGGTGTTCTCCTTTGAATGTTTTATTTGGTTGACTTGGGACATGCTCACACCATGTTTATGACTACGAACCAGTCACTTATAGCCTCCATGATCATTTAGTTTTTGAACTTTTAGTACCACTTATGCTTTGATTAATGATGTTTTTGTCGCTATGCATGATTATGGCCATTATTGCTCTCTTGATTTGTCGCTCTCGGTCTTTTGCTAGCCCTCACCTGTACTGAGTATGAGCTCTACTCGTGCATCCAACTCCCAAAAACCAAAGTTTTCCAAATGAGTCCACCATACCTACCTACATGTGGTATTTAACCGCCACTCCAAAGTAAATTGCTCATGTGTTACCTTTAAAACCTTCAAAATTACTCCTGTTTTAGCTCATGAGGACGTAAATAGAGAATCTTCATCTCACTTGTTGATTGGACTTTCACACCCGGGACTAGTGGCTTCATCTGCTTATCCAATTTATAGAAGAGCTGGCAGCGTGGTGCCCATCCCCAAATTAATACAACAAATTCTCTTCACTATTTCTTCCCCTGATTTATCAGTCAAAGCATAATTGTGGAAACAAAAGAGAAAGAGGGATGACCTTCTACCCTGATGCGTCCTTCTATGGGAGCCGCTCTTGTGAAGTCTATTTGGCTTGTGACGTACTGTATTTTATGTTTACCATTCGTTGAAATAAGCATACACACCTCTCTAAAAATTAGACACTCCTCCATGGTATGTGTTTGTTGGCAGGCACCCGTGGATTCGGTTAGCCATGGTTTGTGTAAAAAAGGTTGGGAGGAGTGTCAACCATTTTATACCTCTGTTTAAAAAAATAAAAGCTCTAGCACATGAGTGATCCTTGCTTCCCTCTACGAAGGGCCTTTCTTTTACTTTTATGTTGAGTCTCCGTCTTCTAACTTTATGCACAGTTGAGAGAGAATGGTTGCCATTCTGAGTTTAATGAGCATTTGTCCCAGAAACATTATTAATTCATTCATGATGTGTTATTGTTTGTTCTCTAATTGTTTGTTCTAGTCTTTTGCATGAACTTTGAAGGTGTCCTGGCATTTATGTTTTGCCCCACTCTTAAGGACAAGCGAAATATCACTTTGCCATGTTATCTCTATGCTTGAAACAAATGTATATCTTTTGAGTGAATTATTATTCATGATCTTTATTTGTGTTACTTCTCATGATGCAAGTTGATTGCTATGCTTTATTGTTAGAATTTTATTTATCATGCTTGTGTGTAAGTTCTATGATATCAGCTATGTTTACGCTTTTACTATTTAGATGATCAAGTTCATGTTGGTAGCATGTCACCTCATAAATTATGTGTTTTTATCGTTTACCTACTCGAGGACGAGTAGGAACTAAGCTTGGGATGTTGATTCGTCATAAATGTATCCTTAATTTCTGATGTTCCATGTTGTTTTCATGCCATATGCTACATGTTTTCCTTACGTTTTATGTCATTTTTATCGATTTCCCGGACTAACCTATTGACAAGATGCCACAGAGCCAGTTCCCTGTTTTCTGTTGTTTTTAGTTTCAAAAAAGTTGTTCTGAAAGTATTCTCGAAATTGGAAAATTCGAAGCCCGAAAGTCTTAGAATCCCCGAAGGTTCCACGCAGTCCCGAAGAGGCCCGGAGGGGGCGCCACAGGGAGGCCACACCATAGGGCGGCACGCCCCCCTGGCCGCGCCGGGGGTGGTGTGGGCCCCTCGGGAATCCACCGTCATCTCCCTTTCGCCTATTTATTCCCCCCGATACATCAAACTTAAATAGATACCACTTCATCTCGAGAAACACCCGAGGCCGCCGTCATCGTCAACCCGAGATCAGGAGGGTTCTGGAGCTCTCCCCGGCACCCTGTCGGGAGGGGAATTCATCACCGGAGGGGTCTACACCACCATGCCCGCCTCCGGAGTGATGGGTGAGTAGTTCATCCTTGGACTAGGGGTCCATAACAGTAGCTAGATGGTTGTACTCTCCACTTTATGCCTCATGTTTAGATCTCGTGAGCTGCCTCAGATGATCGAGATCATCTATTTGTAATGCTACATGTTGTGTTTGCTAAGATCCGATGATTATTGAATGCTATGTCTGTTGATTATCAATCTATCATGTTATCTTCATGTGTATGTTATCCAAGAGATGGTTTATATGCTTGATGATAGGTTCATGCCTTCCTTACATCTGTGCTCGAGTGACATAAACGTGACAGATGGAGGATGTGTTGTTACCATTAGGGAGAAAACAACGATGGTTACTCTATTTACATTATTTACATGACACACTTTGCTTACTTCGATAATCTGTTGCTTGCAACTTAATACCCAATGTTTGTTCGGATGATATTCGAAGGGTGGATTATTAGTCATAGATGCAGTTGGATGACGATCTATGTATTTTGTTGTAATGTCCGCATAAATCTCATAGTAATCTTTATGTCATGCATGTTCTTTATTTGTCAATTGCCCAACTGTAATTTGTTCACCACGCATGTTAGCTATCTTCTATGGAGAGACACCTCTAGTGAACTATGGACCCCGGTCCATTTTCTCATACTGATATACACACACTGCTTCCACTGCTTTCACACTGCTGCTACTGTTTTCATATTTTTTTTCCACACCATACATTTAACCTCTTTGTTATGAGCGAAACCGGTGAGATTGACAACCTCACTGCTTCGCTGGGTCAAAGTGAATTGTTTGTGTTGTGTAGGTTCCATGTTGCTGCTGAACCGGTAGTGCGCCCTGCCATCTCAACTGCATCAACCTTCTGAAGTTACTCCTTCCTCCTACTGGTCGATTCAACCTTGGTTTCTTACTAAGGGAAACTGGCTACTGTGCTCTTTATACCTTCCTCTTGGGGTCTCCCAACGAACGTGTGTTACATGCGCATCAAGGACGAGAGTTATGCTTGGGGATGCTGATACGTTGCAAACGTATCTATAATTTTTGATGCTCCATGCTTGTTTTCTACCCAATACTTTTTATTTTCCACATGTTTTTTTATCGTTTTCCTGATGTTTTCATTGACTAACCTATTAACGAGATGCCTCAGGCCAGTTGCTATTTTCTGCTGTTTTTCAATTTTAGAAAAGTTCTTAAAGAAATATTCTCGGAAAGGGCTAAAAATCCACGAAAATCGTTTTTTTACCTGAAACGAAGACGGAGTCCAAAGAAGAGTCGGAGGGGAGCCAGGGCCCCCCAGGGGGTTCCAGGCGCGGCCCCACCCTAGGTCGTGCCTGGTGAGCCCCTGGGCACCTTGGCCACCGCCTCTCGTCGCCTCTTCGCCCATAAATTGCCTTTAACCCTAAAAACGTCGGGGACGGAGTTATTTTTCACGAAACATACAGAGAGGAATCGTCACCTCGAAAGTCCAATCTAGGGCTTCTGCAGCTCTATTCCAGCACCCTTTCTAGAGAGGGGAATCGTCATCGGAGGCCTCTACATCGCCATGATTGCCTCCGCACAGATGCGTGAGTAGTTCATCTCGGGACTATGTGTCCATATCGGTAGCTAGATGGTTGTTCTCTCCCATATGAATCCATGTTTAGAGTCTCATGAGCTGCCTCATATTATCGAGACCATCGTTATGTAATTGTGCATGTTGTGTTTGCTGGGATCCGATGAACCATGAGATTATGATTGTTTTATCCATGTCAATCTGAGATGCTTCACTTATATTCGTAGAGAGTTTTAATCTTGTCTTGCAATGCTCTCCGGTGTTTATGATTACCTTGGCCACGTAGTTGTTTTCACCTTCAAGCGATGGTTTATACGCTAGATATTGGGTTCATGCCTCCCTTACAGTTGTGCTCGATTCACAAAAACGTGTCGGATGGGGGATGTGTTGTTGCTACTAGGGAGAAAACATCGATGCTCTTGTATACGGACGTTGACCACTACTTGCATTACGTATTGTTCTTAATGCATTTGTCTGTTGCACATAAAGTAATCACTTTGTTGCTGCAATTTAATACCAGAGAGATTTGCTGGATAGCTTTCTTGAGGTGGACTTTTAGATATAGATGCATGCTAGATAGCGGTCCATATGCCTTGACGTAATTCCTAAAATGTTAGAACCCGTGAACAATATCTCGTCATAATAGTATTGTTATACGATGATGATTTGTCAATTGACCAGCTGTAATTTGTTCATCCAGCATGTTTGTTTTATTTAAAGAGACACCACTAGTGAACCTATGGCGCTCGGTCCTATTTTTCCTCATATTTGCAACCTTCTTGAAAGCACTTTCATAAATATTTCCTTGATGTTCCTTTTTACTTTTATTACTTTTCAAAACTCTATACGTTTAATTCTCTAGTTTTCAGCAAGACCGGAAGATTGCAACCCTTCCGAAAAGTTGGGGCAAGAGAGAGTTTGTGTTTATGTGCAGGTTTCACGCTTGTTGACGCGCCAGACAATAAGAAACCTTCTCCAAGACTACAAAGTCCTGGAAATTTTCCGCTCGACTACATCATACCTTACGCTTGGGGTCTCCCAACGAGCATGTGATCACGTCAGCATCAAGGCCCCTCGACGGCAGGTGAGAGACGGCGACGGGTACACCAGGGACGGCCGGCAGCCGCGTCGTGCTCCAGGACAACCTCGATCGTCCGCCCAGGCTCGCCCCACCAGACACGTGGCCGTTGGAGTTCTGTCACCCGGAGACCGTCGGCTCGCCGTTGGCGGACGCCAGGCGCTCGGTGCGGCGCTACTCGAAGTAGGTCGTCTAGAGCGCGTGGTTGTAAGCTGCCCAGCAAGGGTCCAACTAGGCCTCCTCCGGCATGGCAGCGCGCATGGCGGCTATCTCCGCCACACGATCCATGTCGGTGGGCACCGGCGGCACCGGAACGCCTCCTGCGCTCAGACGCCAGATGCCCGACACGCGGAGATCCGGCGGCGTCGGGTAGTTCGTCTCTTCGAGGAGGCGGGCTTCCCAGTCGTGCAGGTGGCCGCGGCCGAAGCTGTTAGTCGTGGCGGCGTCCCCGGGGAAGCGCTCAGCCATTGGGGAAACTGGATGGGCAAGGAGAGAGAGAGAAAGAAGACGAGCTTTCAGGCGAGGATGTGTCGGTCGCCTGCGACGGGGCGGGATTTTATACTGGCCGAGATGGCGGGAGGGGTGTAGATGCGTGGGCGGGAAGCTCGGCGGTGCCGCGCCATTACGCCGTTGCGTGACCGATTGGACGCATCAGTCAGTCTGAAAGGTTGTCGACAACTGCAATGAACAACGCGCGAACCAAGGCGACGAGGACGACGAGTCACGATCGCTGGCTCGGCAGACCCACCGGCGAGCCAAACGTTTTTCACGTCTTTTCGCTTTCGCCGCCTCCCTAACTGCCCCCGACGCGCCGCTGGGTTCGGCGTGTGTAAGCCGGCTTTAATTTCGTCCAAACCGCTGTTATTTTGGAGGCGCGGCTGGACAAAAAAAAAACGGCAAGTGGTCTCGGGCACGGCTGGAGATGCTCCTAGATCTAACAAATACTCCGTATAACCTAATTTGCATATCCATTCAGAAGCTACACAATCATTCCGAATTCTCAACCGCATTAGCTAGCCTAGCACGGCGCCGGGACAACTGAAGATGGCGCCGCTGCCAGAGGAGCGGCGCAAGCCTTCGCCAGCAGAGTCCGGCGCGTGGACGCTGCGGTTTCTCCAAGCCCTGGGAGTGGACGCGACGCTCCCGGCGTCAGCGGAGCGTCCCGAGGCCTACTCGGCCCTTGTCCGCGCGCTCCTATCCTCCGCTACCATCTCCTCCTCCCCGGCGCCGCGCGTCTCCTGCACCCTCTCCGTCTCCTCCGCCGCAACCGTGAGCACTACGGTCTGCCGTCTGGCGTCTCCTTTACGAACTGTACCTAGCTAGTGAAGCTGCTCTGACCAGTGGTGCCATCGGGTCGGCTGTGCAGAACGCCTACAACACGCTCCACGGCGGCGCGGTCGCGGCCGTCGCAGAGGCCGTTGGGATGGCGTGCGTGCGCGCGGCGGCAGGGGATAAGGAGATGTTCCTCGGCGAGCTCAGCACCGCCTACCTCTCAGCCGCCCGCCTTGATGTGAGATCTACATCTCTTCCTCAATTCCTGGCACTAATTCGATGCTTCCAGATTTGAAATTTTGTGGTTGGTTACAGTCAGTGAACTATTTGTGACTGAGAAAATTATGGTTATGTTATGTAAACTGAAGATTCTAGCTAAAATACTGGTTCTGATATTATATCAGGACTGAAATGCTAGACCATTCTAACTATATTCGCTAAAGGTACAAACAGAACATGTGTAACTTACATTGTGTAAATTACATGTGTCTTTGATAGTAGTTTCAAACACGTAAGTGATCAAACATATAAATGTCGGAACACTGGATATCAGTGTAATTGACAAGGGTGTTGGATTGCACACACTGGGCCTTGGCATGACGTCGGGTGAGAACCTCCATTTCAAAGAAAAATGGGGACGGCTTGATTTAGAGATTTCACTTGAACGGAAACTTAAAAGTTCCAACACAAGAATGCCATGTTTCTGAAGAAGTGCACATCTGGCATGAATGGGCTAATGGCATGACTAAAAGCTAGCATAGTGCAGTCATAAGATTTGAACATCTGTGTACTCTGTAGACTATAGTACTAGTGTAATGGGCTAATGGCATGACTAAAAGCTAGCATAGTTGAATTATAGTTTGCATGACAAGGTTTGTTCTGAAATAGAAGTTCAACTACTTATGCTGCACTTAGTGAACCTGCACCAGAGGTACAAAATGTTCACTTGTTAACACAAAAAGTGATACCGAATATACACGAAGTGCACATGGTATCTTGTTTCATGAAATGTTTGAGCGGAACTAGTGATGCTTCCTCATGAAGATGCCTTGTATAGACGTCCCTTATGTTGTTTACCTACGTCATAGTTTCATCTGCAATCGATCTGTAGCCAAATTGGTCTGGATTCCCTTTTAGAGTGTTCAACCATCAGTGATGTTTATATCTGGATCTTTTTTGGCTCTTTACTAGGAAATTATTTTCATGCATTGCTGGCTGGTAAATAACCAATGATTTACTGACAATTGAAAAGCTCTGCTAAAGAATAACAAACTAATAGATATTCCATCATACCTCTTAGAGGACTTTCATCTGCGAACAATCAAAAGGATAAGTAATTCTGGTCTGAATATGATCCATTGACATCCTAGGTGTTTTTGGCTTCTTAAACATTTACATAAAATTTGAGTAAAAAGTAGCGTGGAAGCCTGAGATCTCTTGCAGACCATATTTACAAGTAGTGAATTTAGTCCATGATTTTGTTATGTGCAACTGAATGGCGAGCTATCCCAGCTTAGAAAATTTACCGAAGTGAGGATCGGGGAAGACGGGAGAGAGCTGTTTTACATATTTTTTGCCAAGTTACAATCAGCACTACATGTAGGCTCATGGTGTTCAACTGGGCTGAACCACGGCATGATCCACCAGGGGGATGTGCATTTTC
The DNA here is from genome assembly GCA_028641055.1 of Alopecurus myosuroides. Classification (NCBI taxonomy): domain Eukaryota; kingdom Viridiplantae; phylum Streptophyta; class Magnoliopsida; order Poales; family Poaceae; genus Alopecurus; species Alopecurus myosuroides. The sequence goes on from CM054059.1 coordinate 351,860,628, forward strand.
CAAGTACTACCCGTCGCATAGTTACTCAATAACAAGCTATCAAAAGTCGAAGTCTAGACATTGGAACCCTTTGTCTCTCGATTCCAGAGTTTTCAATCCTGCACGTGTTTTACTAATGTGTTCCTTCATCCTTGTCGACATTTATGCAGTCTGAAGTAGAAGTGGAAGCGCAGATACTGAGGAAGGGCAGATCTGTCGTGGTTACTGCAGTTGAGTTTCGGCTCAAGGACAGCAAGAAGCTCTGCTACACATCTCGAGCCACCTTCTACATCATGCCTGTGGCAAGCCTGTAAACAATCTCCTAGTGTACATGGAACAGTGTTGTATTTATACAGCCAGAGCTTCTTGCTGTTACTGCTCTGATAAATAAAGCAAAGACTCATTCTGCACTGATAAGTAAAGCGAATACTCATGATTGAGAAAATAGGTTGCTTTTCCTGAAAAAATTGCAGTCGTGTATTCAGACTGCTGCTCGTTCATCTCTTCCATGCTGTCCATCAATTCATAGATTCGGCAGGAAGATGCAACTGGCAGATGTTATCAAGAAATAAAAATGACACTTGTGTTTCTGACAGTTGGATAATAAGCACCGCTAGATTCCGAGATACCATAACAAGTTGTATTCTGGTTTCATACGGTAGAATTTGAGTTGTATATAACCCTTCATATTTCAAACAGACATCAGAGGGCTTAGGAAATCTAATTAAACGATGGTACTGATACACCCAATAGCACACATCTGCAAATAATTCAAAACACGGTATCCCCAAAAACAGACCCTGTATGTACATGTAACTAATCCCCAATCCATGGAACATTTGCACAAATCACTATTTTTCCGCGTGTTTAAACACTAGCCACACAAAGAACCATGAGAAATCGGGATGCAAACTGATCCAAGTCAAGGAAAGAATGTACATCACACACTTTGCCTTGCTGGTGCCGCTGCAAGAAAAGTACTTCGGGAACCATCTGTGCACCACCTATACCTCATAATTCAACGGGTCAACCATGCGTGACCACACAACCGGTATGCAGCAACTGATGAATTCGCGGGAAGGTATCAAGAGGCCTCCTCAATTGTGCTGCCTACACCTCTTCACTACCAAGGTTGCTCTTGATGATGTTAAACTTGCACAGCGGACATGTCGCGTTTATGTGAAGCCACTTTTCTATGCAGGTGCAATGAAAATGATGGTTGCAGGGAAGCTCTCGCAGCTCGACACCGTCTTCGTATGGGCATAGGCAGATACAGCACTCCTGCATTCGCAAGTATAAAGGTAGTTTAAGGATGGTATTTTGGGGATTTGGCAGATTTAATCGCCCACAAGAAATACTAGCACTGGACTTTATGGTTTTCTGGCATCTCATGAATACGCTAGTAAACAATCAAATTTGGGGATTTGTATAAATATGCTAGTAATATAAATCACATGAAGAGTGTACAATTTGACCAGGGGCCAAGACTAAGCCAAGAGAATGAAAAAAAAAAAAAGCAGGAACCAGTTTTTAAACTAAATTCCCTCCAAGGAAAGTACTCATCATTCCCAAACTTAACCAAGACTCAATCACCATTTTACATCTGGCAGAGTGTGTGCTAACAGTGAAATGTAATTCTATTTATGAACTACAGATCTAGGCACCAATCATCAAGAGTGTATAATTTCACATGATTACTCCCTTCAGTAAAAAAAAAAAAACTGTGACTGCCTGGTAGGCTAGATGTGTGCAGTCAAACAATGTCTAAAATGCAATAAGTAAATAATATGAATTTTTTTTCACAAATAGTAACAATTAAGTAACCTTTTCAATATGTGGCGACAAATCTACTGGACAAATTGGCCCTTGTTAACATTGAAAATTGAAGTCACTCTGTAGGAACTAGAGTGAATGCATGATCCAACTAGAGGAATTACATGATTAGTTGGCTGAAAATATCCAAAAATCGTTAACAAATTTAATTCTAAAAGGGAATTTGCAATACATCCCAATTTAATTCTAAAGGTCAATTTAATCATGAATAGCTTGGGAAGAATAATAATAAAATTATATCATTAAAAATTATGGTTTTTTATTGAAGAACTTACTGCATCCTCAGCTGAAAGAATGTGCTCAACAGGAGGGTTGGTGCCACACTCAGTCATTACTCCACCCACAGGTGCTGCAATTCCAGCAACCAGCTTGTCTGCATCACCCATTGTCCGGAATTTGTATTTGGATAGGTTATTAATATCGTCCTCAGTTGCTCCTTCCTGCTTAAGGTAAAACAAGCCACAGCTTCAGTAGAAGATATAGTTTGCTTACCTCACCTCTGTAAAATTGGATACTTAGTAAAATCCTTCCCCTCCCCACACACCCACCCTGGGTTCTCATTTGCAGGGACTATTTATAACTAATGGGTCAGGTTTTGGGCAACATAATAGACAAATAAAGATACTATGGCGGAAAGTTGAAAACTACGTTGGTCAGTTCATATGTACAACATACTAGAAATGAGTAGTGATTTAAGTTTCGTTATACCACTATGAAAAAAGTTCTTCTTTTCTTATAAATTATTATACGGGTCAATCAACTGAAGGAAAAAAAACACAGTTGAGATACTTAATATTGTATGTCCGACTATCTGTATTATCTAAACAGGCCATTAGTCACTGCATTTAACAGAAATGATCTAGAAGCTCATTAGACTAAACACTCATGCCAATCTTATTACATATTTTTCTCAAAATAATATTTTTTCCAGCACAACTGGCATACCTGATCAGCTACAGCATATAAGATGGCAATAATGCAAGGTAGGCAGCAACAGACAGCAATGCCAATCACACAAGCCAGGGCAACACAGAATACCACAAAGAAAACATCAAATGCCAGAAAAACAATGGAGAGCCTGCAAGGAGAAAGCTATATTAGACAAAAGTCACAAATATTAAAAAGCATAGTATCATTTGCATGCCAACGCCACTTGACGCGTACCAGTAAAGTTGAGGAGCCTCTTCTGATAAAGCCTGACCACCTGCAGATACCCAATAGAATCCAATGATCCACCATATGAAGGAAAACATCGTGTTTCCAGACTCCAAGTGCTTGACAATACTGAACAAAGTACATAGATTATGGGCAAGCTGGTAAAAACAATTAATTTTAAGCATTTATAAGTAACTAGCTCATAGTACAGAACTAGGGGAAATGAACAAATGATCGTGTAAAGGACAGCTGAACAGGGGAAAAGTGTATCAATTACATGAGTACATTAATATTAGAAGTGGAAACCATAGACATTTTAGCATCTATTTCAACGAAACCATTTCCATGATTTAACCATAATTGCATAATTATCAATCTCAAACAACCTACTCAGACTACACGGCCTATTTAAATTTGCACCATCATGGATGATATTTCCGATCAATCGCTTGTAGTGATTAGATTGCAACCAGTGTCAACAGAAAGCAGCTGAACCTTGACAAATCAAATGGTAGAATGATCACACATTCATAGTTCAGGGTAGGATCTCCTTCAATAAAAATAAGTCCTATAAGAATAGTAAAGGCTTGGCAGATAAGTGACCTGTTACTTAACTGCGCTTATAGTAAGCCATTTTCCTAGATTAGTTTTTCAAGTCACCCGTGCTATCATAAATGACATCCAGATCTCCATGATATTTACAATAATGCACCAGAACCAGTCTTTGCCTTCACAACATGTGCAGTGTGCTAAACAGCAAACAAGCCACACAAATACAATACCCCAAAAACCTTATCCAAATAATGAATTGCCACCCCCAGGTCCACCACCCTTATCTGAACTACATATAAAAGAGCAAACATGTTGGGATACATTTAATCCCAGACCTTAAATAGTGATGATCAAACGATCCAAATCTCTCCAATGTTGAGCTCAACTCAACACAGATCCGATGGAAAATTAGTGTCCGATCTCCCTACGATGCATCTACAGCCATTGATGAAGCAGAGGAGTCTTCGTACGCTCTCCGCCTGAACAACTCTCTCTTCTCTCTACTTTCTTCAAAAAGAACAAACATGTTGGGATACATTTAATCCCAGACCTTAAATAGTGATGATCAAACGATCCAAATCTCTCCAATGTTGAGCTCAACTCAACACAGATCCGATGGAAAATTAGTGTCCGATCTCCCTACGATGCATCTACAGCCATTGATGAAGCAGAGGAGTCTTCGTACGCTCTCCGCCTGAACAACTCTCTCTTCTCTCTACTTTCTTCAAAAAGAAAAGAAAAACTCCAGATAGGCAGACGACGCGTTCAATCTGGCAAACGTCCTACCTGTCGACGATCTTCTCCAATCATCGATTCTTCCTCCATATGGTAGATATGCCTGCAATCCTTCAGCCATCACGCCTCCCAACCTGTTTCTGATTAATTAGGGATACAGACTTACGGTCGCCGGCGCAATGGGGACTACGGACATCCTCTGCATCTTTCGTTGGTCGACATATACTAGGATTCCATACCAGTATTGCCGCTGTCATGCAAGTATGCAACTATGTAAGCAACACGCTCTGCTTTTTCCCTGCCAGATACAGAAGTATTTTTCCTGGCTACTTGTATGTGCTGCTTTGGCCTGAAGAAGATTGAGGTGATGGTGTAAGCACATGTTGGCTGCAACGACCTTGATTTGGATCACTCTTTTGTGCTAATTCCTCTGGACGAGCCGGACTACTAACAGATTCTTTTCATGTGAACACGGTACCATACAGGCTCTCACTTCAAGTTTGTTTTGATACATACATCTAGAAGCACAAAGGGAAAGTCCGCCTTAAGGGATAGTTTCAGTTCCTATTAATTCAGGGTCTCGGTAGAATGTGTTTGAATCAATAACAACGATCGCGGTAGAATGTGCTTACAAAAATAGGAACTGAATTAATAGCTTGCATTAAAGGATACATGCGTGCACACTAAATAGTGGGCAGAAAACAGAAAACCTTGAAGCCCATTCAATTGACAATTAACCTATCTCTCATCCATGTCCACTAATTCACTGTCTAGTTTGAAAAAAAAATGCATTAGTATCAACGGGACACGCGCAAGCCTCCCACTAGGAACATTACTAAAACATACAAAACTAGGCTTAGTTTGAGTTATGAAGAATTGAATCGTCTAGTAAAATTGGTGTAATACTAAATCTAGCGCCGATGACAGTTGATGGGAAAATATTGATCATTATAACAATAAATTAAGTCCAATACGAAGATTAGCAGTTGTAACTCCAAAAGCACACAGAAAAAGTGTTTTGATTAGAGGTGCAGTATAAGATAGTTACATTAACTTATCTACCCAAATTTCACGAAGTATTTGGATCAATCTGAGCAAAATTCTCACCTGATTTTGAAATCCCCATCTTCAGCATCATCCTGCAGCGCCCCGGCCCCACCAGCACGGGTCTCCCGGCTGCGGCGCCTGTACTCGACGACGACGCAGAGTACGTGGAGGAGGCACTGAAGCACGTAGCCCGCGATCCAGAAGCGGAGAGGGACGGCGGGGCTCTCGGTGAGGGAGGCGGCGAGGACGGCGGCGGCAACGGCGACGAAGGCGAGGTTCCAGAGCACGTCGAGCACGACGACGGGCTTGGAGTAGGCCCAGTCGGTCTGTCGCTCCTCAAGGTGCTCCGCCGCCGTCTCCCGCACCGCCACCGACGGTTCGCGCATGAGGCGGCGACTGCCAGAGCGGCGTAGGAACCGCGCCGCGCCGCGGAGGCTCGGGAGCCGCCCGCCGCCGTTGGCCGTCGCGCGGGAGGTCGGGGAGGCGGGGGAGGTGAGGAGGGGTGAGGACGGTGAGGAGTCGCCGGAGCGACGCGGGGAGTTGGACGCCATGGCCGATGCAGAACCCTAGCCTGGTTCTCTCTGTCGGTCTCCCCTCGGTCCTTCCTCTGTTTCGGTTTGGGTTGTTTCCTTTTTCCTGCTGTTTTGTGGAAAGTTGGTTTGCTTGTGAGTTTGGGGACTTGCGAGGTTTCGCGGTGTGGTGGTGCGGCTCTTCGCTGATTCTAGAGCAGCTCTTTGGTTTCTATTTAGGTCGATTTCTGTATTTATCAATCCTCTCTCAACTACATTTTTTTTTTGCGAAAAGGCCAACCAATCTATTATTGATCATCAACAACGATACAAATACAAAGTATCTCAAAGGTAATAAAATTTACAAATAGGTCTTCGGACCACCTAACGATGACTACAAACATTGAAGCGAGCCGAAGGCACGCCGCCGTCCTCACCCCTCCCCCGTTAGAGCCGACTAAAACTTGTCCTAGTAAACCTTGTTGTAGTAGACGGAAAGTCGTCGTGCTAAGCCCTCGAATACCATCGCACAAGAACATTAACCATCACCAATGATGACAATCGTAGACCGGAAGAGCCGGACCTGCAACTACACGGACGTATACGAAAATGGACCGGATCCTCGGAGATCCGCCGAACAAACGTCTCCACACGCTCTCCGCCGACACTAGACGCACCCCGGAGCGAGGATAGGATGGGAAGAACCTTATTACGTCTTCAAGATGTAGCCACCGCCTCGCCATCTCGAAGAAGACACCGGAGAAAAAGCTAAACAAAGAACAAAAAACCTCCCGCTGACGAGAGGCCGCGATCCGCCACGTCTCCAAGGCACCACTGGAGCGGACCAGCGGTGTCGCCGACAAGGAGGACGGAACCCTAGATGTGTTTCTACGGACGCCTCCCGGTCGTCTCTCTCCTTGCCTCAGATACCTAACCTATCTCTTAACTATATTTGATGTATAATAAGATTAATGAACCCATGCCTCGCACTAGACGAGAACATCACCTCCCACTAAAAAGTAAATCCGCATCCATCAAATACACGTATGTAAAACGTCCGGATCAATTTTAAGTTGGATGGACAATCACCCTCTTATCAATCCAAATAATGTGTTTTCATTTTACCTAGAATTTTGAAGAGAGAACACAGAATATGCGCAAACCAATGGTTGTTGCTATCCATGATGAAACAGTAAATGCATTGTTGGTTAAAAAATAAATTGATTGTTCCCTGCTACTGAAAACATGGTAATCTCTTCGATGATAGGAAGCAACACCCGAGAAAATTTCTACGTAATCCAACTACTCTCTCCGTTCACTTTTATATAAGGCACACTTCTCGCTATTTCAATTTTAACCAAATACATAGTAAAATGAGTGAATCTATATATAAAAGGAGTCTACATATACTCATTTTGTAATGTATGTGACTAAAATTAAAATGGCTTATAAAAGTGAACCGGGGGTGTCGAATATATGCCAAATAGGGGTATATCTGGCATTGGCCGAAGGCTGGATTACTCGGGTGGCACATATGCAATGGAGCATGGTCCATTGGGCGGTCCAGTAAGCTGATGCACAGGAAGGTGGATTCTAGAAGAATCTGGATTACGGCCCAATGCGTAATCCGGCTTGGAGAAGAAGTCGGACGCCCTGTTTAGTAAGAATAGGAATACTTTCCTTGGTCGCCATGTTCTCCTTCCTGTAAACCCTAATCCGATGTATATATATAAAGACGGACAGGAGCCGCCTAAGGTCACAAGATCGCAAGATAGCGAAACCTAGACTCATATCGTACTCTGTATACTTCAGACTTTAGACCCGATTAGTGAGATTGCAAGAGTTGGGCACCGCCTTTGTTGCGACATACCGAATATGGGTAAACTCGTGTCCCCGCCTACGACAACTTTCCTATGTTTCCACCCACGATCTACTCAAAGGCTTATGGCACCCACTGCCATGAACCATACTAAGAACACTCGACAGTTGGCGCCCACCATGGGGCCAGCGGCGTCCGGGGTTACATTCCGAGCGGGAATACTCGGCGGAATTGGCAATACAATCACGGTCGGAAACCTGGAATTCGACGGAAACATCGGTCGCTTCGTCGATAACGGTTCCTATTTGCGGCACAGAATCACCTTGTAAGTGGTTGCGTCCTTCCTATTTGATCTGCTAACGTTTTCATCGGTTTAACGACGGAAGCAATGGGTTTCCGAGGTGGAAGCAAATTTATTCTACCCGCCCTATGCCCAGTAGAAGATGGCTTTGACACCGGATTTGGGATGAATCTGCCTTATCCTTATATGGGGGCGGACCAAGATCTATTATCTGCGTATTGCTAAAGCATGACTCAGTTTACTGTGTCTCAGGAGATGTCTATTCCCACATCGCACTTCGTAGGCATGGTGCAAGCAGAGCCTGTTGAAAAAATGGAGGGCGAACATCCCGTCGAAAAGGCAGAAGACGACAAACCCACAGAAAAAGTGGATGACCCGAAACCCGCCGATCAGGCGGAAAACTTGGAAGCCGAATCTATATTGGCCGCAATTGAAGCAAAGCTGGATTCAAAAACCAGATCTGCATCTGGAGAGACAAATTCTGATGATGATGGTGAGGCTTTCGAAAGAAAGATCAAATCCATGCAAGGAGGTTTCCACGAAGTACTCATGGCTAAACCCGCCGAAAAGGCGGACGCCGGGGAAAAGGAGGAAACAGATCCAGCTACCCCTCCACTAGATAATACAAACGGGGAGGAAGAGGATGGTCAAAGCCTGAAATTTCATATTGTTCAAGAATTAATGGAAGACAAAGCCCTAAAGAAACCCCCATCCTCCAAGAAGAAGAAGAAATCAGTCAAAAGGCTATACGCCAAAGTACAGAAGAAAAGGCTGGAAAAATTGGCAGACATAGCCAACCAGAACCTGGAAGTCGGCGGAAGCAGCGCTGCAAAGACAACGGAGAAGAAAAAGCAGAAACGGGTTGATACAGTTCCAGTACCCCAGATGTCGGAACAAGATGAAGCTTAACGGCTACAAAACCCGGTTGGAATGCATAAACCATCGGAAGTGCCGGAAGCCGAGAGATAAGCATTAATGCGGCAACAGCAACAACTTTACCGGAATTGGGAAAACCTGCAAAATCCCAGGCTGCCGTCAAAGCGCAACAGGAAGAAATCGAGGAATTCGAACGCCGGAATCGCTCAGGAATTAAGCCTACGAGGTTGCCCGGAGTAGGAATGCCGGGAGAACAGCCAGTCAAAAGACGGGTAGAGAACCAAACCTGACAAAGACACGTGAACAACATAAATGTTGAGGGAGAACGCATCTATAAAACTTCTGCGGAAAACACGGAAGCTACGTTCGCCATCCTCAATGACGACCTCTACTCTGCATATGAAAAGATTCAGGGAGTCTATGCTTTCTTAGGAAAAGCATTACAACAGCAACAACAAGAACAAGCGCGTTCGGGTAAGTTGTATGAAAATTTGTCCTTATGCAGAACTGCCACAGGCACAGCCGCAGCTGCAGCACCCGATCGAAGCAAACCTAGAGATTCATGAAGCTCCAAAGGGAAGAATGTGGATCCCAAAAAGGACAAGAAAGACCCTCGTGATAGAGATGTAGCGTCCAGAACTGGGTCTCATTCGCCAAATCGCGAGAATAACCCAAAATCCCGAATCAACGTCGATTGGGAAGACAGAAACCGGAAAGAAGACAATAGCCCTATTCGCCAATCTCGTGCGGAGAAATACGGAAAAGCAATGCCACCTCCGAGAAACCTGGCTGATAAAGCCGGACGATATGACCATCCTCACAGGCATGAGAGATCCCGAACTCCACCAAGGAATAAGGAGCGTGGCACAAGTAGAACTCCGCCTCGCCACAAGGATAGAGATGCCCGAAGAAACATAGACGAACCCCGACGGCCGAATTCACGCAACTGTGGAGTAAGGAGAAGTAGATCCCCCTCAGTCCAGTCCATCGAAAAGTATTCTCCACACTCACCTGGTGTGGAAAGGGATGATTTACATTTTGGACCAGATTGCTTCACTGACAGAATCCGGAATATAAACCTCCATGCTGGCTTTGCCAAAGTCGGACCAACTTACCACAAGTATACTGGAAGCACAAACCCAGATACATGGCTTTCTGATTACTATACTGTCGTTTAGATCAACAAATGAACATATTTGGAAGCCGTAAAATTCCAGGCTTTGATACTACTAGACGGAGCACGTGACTGGATTGATGGACTGCCATTAAGAACGGTGGATAGCTGGGAGGATATGGCCAGAGTTTTTGCTCAACACTTCCGAGTCACATACAACCATCCCAAGAGCATTAACTAGTTAAGTTGTTGCACCCAATATAAAAATGAGTCGTATGTCGACTTTATTTTAAGATGGACAACAATGAAGAAGAGTTGCTCTAGAGTAAGTGACGTCCAAGCAACGCATGCTTTTGTTAATAGCCTCAAACCCGGCCTTGTACGGTTCATGGTAGGATAAAAAACACATAAAGACATTGGCTCTATGCTAACAACTGCTAATGAGCACGTAGCGGCTGAAGATGATATCAGGGCAAGAGACGGAAATATAGATACACTTATACAAGCGAAAAAGTCGTCCCGCCCTGTGTCGATTAGTCATCTCGACAAGTCTCTCGGATGATCCGGTAGGGTTTCGATTAAGAGAATGAATAGGCGCTAGTGACAATCGTCGGCTAACAGGGGGCACGATTTTACCCAGGTTCAGGGCCCTCGTAGAGGTAAAACCCTTACTCCTACTCTTGAGATCTGTATTGTGAGTACACCGATTACAAAGGGGGTGCGCAAGCCGAGAGATTTATCTCGAGCTTATGGCTATGGTGGTGAAAAGTAGATTGGATCCCCCCCTCGATGGTTCTCCTAGACTTTTATATGTGGCTAGGTCTCAAACCGTGTCCGGGGGGTTACAAACCCTAGTTCTAGGTCGGTAGGAGTTTTCCTTCTTGACCCGCAAGTCTTGCGGGTGGGCCTATACTGGGCCTTCTAGAACAGCGGGACAACGCCTTACTCTGGGCCTTGGTCTTGGGCCTTGGACTGGGTAGGCTCACCCGACAGGTCCAGGAATCATCCCCATGTCAGTAGCCCCCGAGTGTTTATTCGACTGAGATTAGTCGGGTAAGCACTCAAAGTTCATTCTTGGATTTTGCGATTGACTGTTCAATCGCCTTTCTTCAAGGGTGTATACCCTGCATGCGAGGTGCTCACGTACTCGAGCATCAAGCGGTAAATGTGCCTTGTGTTGGCTATTTTCGAAGAAGGGTGTGGCTCAGTTGCTTGGCTCTCCCGAAAGATCAGGGCCAATTAATTGCATTTAGGGCAAAAACAGTTTTGGCCTACACGAATTCGAGACCTCCGACTCGAACCCGGCGAGGTGATCATTGCGACTGAGCCGTTGAGGTCTTACCGAGTCGAACTTAACCTTAAAGGGGTACCCGGCGCGTCCGCTGGGATTTTTTTTAGTGTTGTTGACACAGAATGTTTACTGGAGGACGCAGCTCGAGTGCGATTCCAGGCCCACAGGAGAGATCCTTGGGTCTTACCTTCGTACTCGAAAGAATACAACATCCAGATGTGCCTAGTCGGTTGAACGATCCAGGTTTAAAAAGATGTGTAATTACATTGTGAGGTAGAGTTACGGGAGCCACGTACTCGCGATTTTACCTTAGTCGCACTATAAGTGCTAACCTCTGGAATTCTTCGAGTGAGGTAATCTTCTTTTTCTTGATCTTGTGCGAAAGAGATTTCGCGTTATGAAGTTTATACGAAAGAAATTTTGTGTCAATGTATTTATACGAAAGAGATTTCGTATCAGGGTGTTCATGCGAAAGAAATTTCGCGTCCTGATGTTCATACGAAAGAGTTTTCGTATCGTGATGCACGCAGTGATGTCACCGCGCACTCGACTGCTCCCGATGGGACATGACGAAGTGGGTCAAAGCGCGCGGGGCCCATCTTGTTAGCTTTTTGACTGGAAACGAGCGGTCGTGTCCCGGTTATTCCGCTTGCCGCGCTGTAAATACGCACGATCTTTTCGTAAAGATCGTGCGGGGGTAACCGCCCCCATCTCTTCGTTTCCGCCTCACACGTGGCAGTTGCGATGAGCGCCACGTTCGCGGATCAACGGCTAAGATCATCCTGCCGCGGGTATAAGTATTGGGCCTTAGGGGAAAAGTAACCTTCCCGGCCCCCATTCTTCTCCTTCTTCCTCTACGCACACTCCCTCTTCTGCAAGCTCGAACTAGTCCTCAATGGTGGGAGCAAAGAAACACGGCGCCGCTGTGGCGCCCGGTAAGGATGTGGCGAGCGCCTCTGCGGCAACCCCGACGAAGAATATGGGCGATTGGCGCCCGGTGAATACCACGAGGAAAAGCATCGTCGAGATGCAGAGGGAGGGGCTGCTTCCCCTGGAGAGATCCAAACGCGTGCGTATGTCCGCGAAGAAGGAGGAAATTCCCAACCCCCTCTCCACCGAGCGCGTCGCCTTCTCGGAGCACATTGCCCGAGGTTTATCTTCCCCCCTCCATCCTTTTCTCATCGGGCTGATGTATGTCTATGGCATACAGCTGCACGGTCTTCCTCCCAACGCGATACAACACATCTCGTGTTTTATCGTGCTCTGCGAGTGTTTCCTCGGCATTCGCCCGCACTAGGGGCTTTGGAAGGCCATCTTCAAGGTCCGGATCTTTCGGGAGAAGCCCCAGCCAGGCGAGAAAGCTGGGGACCCGCTGAGGACCGGAGGCTTCGGGATCCAGGAAAACAAAGATATTCCCTACCAGGAGTGAACTTCGTCGACTTGGCCCAGGGGTGGTGCCGAAAGTGGTTTTATGTCGGGGGTGACAGCGCGGGTGGCGTCCCAAAATTCCAGCCATTCGCCGTTTTGAAGCGGCGGAAATCCTGGACGCACTCGCTCTCAGACGAAGAGGTTAAGGTCGTCATCCCTCTACTCGCAAAGGTGACGCACTTCCGTGACAAGGAGCAGGGAACCCCACTGAACGGGATTCACCTGTCGAGTGTGTTTCTGCGCCAGAGAGTCCAGCCTCTTCGAGCGAGGCCGACCACCCTGTGGGAGTACATAGGTGCCAACGACCGGAGCCGCACGTGCGACGACCTTGTGTCGAATGCCGAATTCAACAAAAATATCGCGGGCATCACCAATTTGAAGAAGGGAGAGGGCTACTCGACGTGCCCCCTCATCCCGTTGGACGCAGAGAACCCCCCGACTGAGGTGAATTCCCTAATTTTCTTCTTTGCTTCGTACTTCTTCTTGTTTTAGGGTTTCGTCGACTGAAACTCTTCTTTTTCTTCTTTTCGCCTTTTGTAGAACCTGGACGTGGCAACGAGCTACCCGCCAGTTTCTGAAGATGAAGGTGTCTCAGATCTTCTGGCGGGCAACGCTGAAGCCCCTCCCGAGGCTAGCGTCGCGGACGCCGAGTCGAGCTCCGAGCACAAGGAGGTGGACGAGGAGGAAGATTCAGATGGCGATCAACTTCATCGTCGCAAGTGCCGCAAGCCAGAGGAGGCTGACGTCACTTCCAAGGATGACTCCTTGAGTGATGACCATGTCGCGGAGGTAGAGCCTCTCCGAGTAACTGCTCTCAACGTGCTTCCTCCTGTCATCCGTCAGTCGAAGATCTCCACCGCCTGGAATCCTGACAATCTCGACGATGATGACGAGGATGAGTAATTTTCGTGTGTTCTCTCCTTTGTTACGAATTTGCCTTCTTTTCTGTTTCTAACTTTTTCAGTAGTCTTGCGACCATCGGTGCAGATCAGTTTGCTTCTTCAACTCCGTCCGTGAAAAGGAAGGAGGCTGCCGCAGATCCTGCTCCAGCTGCCGCTCCCACACAAAGGCCTCCGAGCCTAGCAAAGGCAGTTGACATTCCGGAGTACGGGATGCCTAGCTTCATGGGTGGACGTCCTGGAGATGTCGGCGCGTCCGCGAGCAGGGAGATCTCGGCTAGCTCGGCTGATCCCTTGTTCCTCTCAGGGCAAGGTAAACTGTTCTCATTTTTCTTGCAACTTGTCTTGCTCTCTTTCTTTTATCGGGTGCATGACAGTGCTCCCGATGGGAGTAGCCCCCGAGTCTATGGTCAATTTCTTGCAGTTGGCCATGGACTCAAGTCGAGATTTTCGTTGGAATTATGTTTCTTGGTTTTGGTTTTCATCGGGTGCACGACAGTGCTCCTGATGGGAGTAGCCCCCAAGGCTATACTTGACTGTGTACAGTCGTGTATATGCTCAAGTGATATCTCTCTAACTCTGCTCGGAATTTTTGCAGACCGTTCTTGATTCCCTTGCTGCTTTCGGGCGCCGACTTCTTTCGGCTGAGGCTAAGTGTGCTTCTCTTCGGGGAGAACGCGACCAGCTCCTCCAGGATGGCCTCACCCTTCAAAGTAAGCTGCCACACGCCTTTTGCCTTAGTTCCGTTTCTTCCTGGTCATGACTATTACTTTAATCGTGCCCTCTATACTGCAGATCAGGTTAGTCGCCTGAAGTCCGAGAAGGCGGAGGCTACCTCTCGGGTGAAGGACCTTGAGAAGGAGCTGGAGTCTACTCGAAAGGAGTTGGAGTCCACGCGTAAGCATTCGGCTGACAGTCTCGCGGGAGCCCAGGACGCCTTGAAGCAGCCGGAGGAGGCGAGTGTGAAGCACGACAACGATTTAGTTGGCGTCCTCCGTCCCTTGGCCCAGACTTTAGCTGGTGAGTCATGCTCGAATTTCTTTCGACTGTGGCTCGTCTTTTTCTCTTTCTGATGGCCATCTGCTCCATCCTTGTCTAGGTGCCATCGGAGTTGGGCTGGAGCTACCCGGAGCGGTTCGGCTCGACGCCCTCACGGATGCGTGCACTCAGCTGTAGGAGCATGGGAACAAAGCTTGCTTCCTCATCCGCGATGCTGCCCAAGTGCTGACGCAACTGCACCAACGCCTGCTCGTGGATGTGCCAGTTCCTCCGACTCTTGGTGGCCTTCTGGAAGTTTTCCTAGGTGAGGATGATCCCCTTCAGGAGTACTCCCTTGCGCAGACCGAGTGCGGAGCCAAGACGGCTATCCAATTTGCCCTGGCGCACGACATCTCGGGTGACTTGGAGAAGGTGTACTCGGAGCTTCCTCGAGACTCGCTGGGAAAAAAGGTAGCGTTCGTCCTTTTGGCGACCGTGCGGGGAGGCTTGCGAAGACGCTCTCTGAGGTAGTTTCCCGCGGTCGTAGTGGAAAGCCTGGTACGAGTGGAACTACCTCCGTAGTTCCTTAAGTTGATCGTTGTTTCTGTATGTTTTTGTGTGTAATGAACCTTGGGGTGCATTCTTGTACTTTGTTTTATCAATCGAGATGCTTTAAAACTGTCAGCGTTTTTGTTATCGTGCCTTACTTTGTATTCTCCCGAACGGGGTAGCCCCCGAGAATTCGAACATTTTGTGGCGGTACCTCGCCGATTGGGGTATGGTACTGTCTCTAAAAATTTATTGTTCTTTCCAGGTGGTGGATTCCAGCGGAGGTTCGTCGAGTGGAACTGCTCCTTCGACCGAGTCGTTGGTTGCGGCTGCCAGTATGTTTTCTTCGCTCCATGACCGTGTCGCGGATGGCTAGCGTAAGCTTAAGGCTCTGCGAGGCATGGCGGCTGTTGCCAAGTCGAAGCAGAAACTCGCTGCGGATCACGAACAATTTTTGATGGAGGAGCCGGCGAGCGTTGCGAAGGGCATGCTCTGTAAATACTGCGAGCCCCCGAGTACTTTTTGTTGATTCCTGCTTTTGTTTTGACGCGTTTTCTGTCTATGCAGTTGTTGAACCTGATGGAGTGTGTGAGGGTCACTGGGTGGACAATCATATTGTTCATGAGTCAAGCAGCTCCAAGCCTCACGCGAGCAATTTCTGGTCTGACACCAGCCGAGGTTTTGTCTTGGCTACTCTGAAGTACCGGGCGAGTTAGGCGCAACTTTTTGTTGAATCCTGTCGGGAGGCCCTCTCTTCTGTCCATCAGGCGTTTTACCCCTTCGGCGTTGTTCCGGATAGCTTGAGTGGTTTGCTGAGGTTGTTTCGTCGAGTGGGGGATGTTCGAGAGTGTGTGTATCAGCAACTCATTTGTGGTGCTCAGGTGGCGCTTGTCTTCGTTCGTCCGTGGCATCCTGAAGTCAATTTCAATTCTGTGGTGCAACTCACTGACACATGAGGGCCACCTGTAGATTTTGTCCCCCATTATGAGGTTGTGCGACCCGCGGTGGAGCGGATTATTCAAGTGACCGCCGCGGAGACTGAGCGACTACTTCAAGAGGCGGCTGCTCGGCAATAGCTATAGTTCTTAAGGTGTATGTACCTTGTATGTTTTAGTTTAAGGTGTGTGTAAGGTGTGTACCTTGTGACCTTGTACATTAATTCGATCGGTTAAGGTGTTTGTAGTGTGTACCTTGTTACTTTGTAAGATATTTATCGAGTGTGAGCACTCGAATATTTTGCTGATGCTAGTTTGGTGTAGCCCCCGTGTGTTGGGGTGTGTCCTTTAGCATGTGAAGAAGAAAAAATAAACAATAAAATTGCGACCGTATATTCTTTGTAGCTATGGTTGAGAAACCATGTTTTTATTGCGATGGCTGAAAAGCCATGTATTTGCTCGAGCTACAATGTGGCTGGTACAGCCTTATTCCTTCCGAGTAGGGGAGTAATCCTAAGGGTAGAACTTGCGGAGGTACGCCATGTTCCACGGGTTGGAGTAGATGCCGCCTGTCTTCGGGTTCTTCAGGCGGTAGGCGCCTCCTGGGATGACTTCGTGTATGATGAAGGGTCCTTCCCATGGTGGCTCTAGCTTGTGTCCCTCTTTCTGCTTTAGTCGTAGTACCAGATCACCTACCACGAAGGATCTGTGGCGTATGCGGCGACTATGATGATTGCGCAGCGATTGCTGATAGACTGCAGATCTTGCGAGTGCGATGTCCCTGATTTCGTCCAGCGCATCCATGTCTTCTGTAAGTGCCTTGTTTGAGGTTTCTTCGCTGTATGCGACGACTCGTGGGGCGCTGAACTTGACATCCTCGGGTAGCACGGCTTAAGCTCCATATACTATGAAGAATGGCGTGTAATTTGTCGATCGATTTGGCGTCGTTCGCAGGCTCCACAGCACCGATGGTAGTTCTTCGGCCCAGTGTCCTGCTGTGTGTGTAGTCGAGAGAGCAGCCACTTTTTCAGGCCAGCCGAGACTAATCCGTTAGATTGTTCAACTTGGCCGTTAGTCTGCGGGTGAGCCACCGAGGCGAAGATGGAGTTATGCCTTTTTCTTTGCAGAAGTCCTGGGTTTCCTTGGCTGGGAAGTTGGTCCTATTATCTGTAATGATATTATGTGGCACGCCGAATCTGCACACGATGGAATCGAGGAATCTCACGGTGCACTCGGCGTGTTGCAATGTGACTGGCATGACTTCTATCCATTTAGTGAATTTGTCGACTACGACCAACAAGTGGGTGTATCCTCCGGGTGTTGATTTCCGCAGTGGTCCTACCATGTCGAGCCCCCGTTGAGCGAAGGGCCACGAGATGGGAATCATGTGAAGCACTATGGCATGTGCCTATGACTTGGGTGCGAATCGTTGGCAGGCGTTGCACCTCTCAACAAGATCTTTGGCGTCTCTAGCTGCCGTGAGCCAGTAAAATCCTGCTCGAAAAGCCTTCCCCAAGATTGCTCTCCAGCTTGCGTGATGTCCACAGTCGCCTTGGTGTATTTCGCGGAGCAGTTCTTTGCCATCCTCGGGTTGGATGCACCTCTGGAGTACTCCTGCTATGCTTTGCTTGTATAGCTCTCCCCTGATCACCCGAAAAGATTTGTTGCGTCGTACTATCTGTCTAGCTTCGCAAATGTCTACTGGGAGCTGCCTGTTTGACAGGTAGTCGAGGTATTTCTGTGTCCAGGTTGGCTCGACCAGAAATACTTGCCTTGAGATGTTATCGGTGAGCTCGATGAGGGCGATTTGCTGGCTGGCCTCCTTTTCTGTTACTGCGGGTGTTGTTGCTTGCTTTTTGACCTTGACTGATCGTTTGCTTATTCTCTGGAAGTAGATTCCTGGTGGAACAGGGGTGTTTGTTGACCCTATGTTCGCCAGTCTGTCTGCTTCTTCGTTGCTTGATCGTGCGATGTGCTTCAGCTCGCACCCTTTGAAGCTTCCTTCGAGTAGGTTATACATATCGCGATAGGCGACCATGTTATCTGCGACGGCGTCGCACTCCTTCATCGTCTGTTGCACGATAAGGTTTGAGTCTCCGTATATCATCAATCGGGTGGTTCCTCAGGCAATCACCATCTTGATGCCGTGTAGGAGGGCCTCGTACTCTGCATCTTTGTTGGACGCTGGATCGTCAGGGGGGAAGTCGAGTCACAAGACATACCGGAGCTTGTCGCCCCTTGGCGATATGAGGATTACTCCGGCTCCGGCTCCCTCATTTCTTTTATATCCGTCAAAGTACATGATCCAGTTGCTCGTGTATTCTGGGGGTCCTGGAGTTTGCAGCTCCGTCCACTCGCTCAGGAACTCCACGACCACCTGAGATTTTACAGAGTTACGTCATGTGTATATTATATCCCAGGCGCCTAGCTCGATGCTCCACTTTGCAATTATTCCGAATGCCATTGGGTTGTTCATGATAGTACCGAGTGATGCGTCGTTTAGCACCATGACAGTATGCTCATGGAAGTAATGTTTGAGTTTGCTGGCTGTAAGGACCACTCCATACGCAAGTTTCTTGTAGTGGGGATATCACTGTTTGCACGGGGAAAGTACCTCGCTGATGTAGTACACTGTTCGCTGAACACCATATGCCTTTCCGTCCTCTGGCCGCTCGACTATGATTACCGTACTGACCACTTGATTTGTTGGGGCTAGGTAAAGGTAGAGGGGTTCCCTTTCCTGCGGTGTTTCCAGTATGTGTCTGCTCTTCAACACTCTTTTCAGATTGATGAACGCCTTTTTTGCTTCTGGCGTCCACTCGAACTTATCCGTTTTCTTCAGTAGCTTGTATAAAGGGAGCACTTGCTCGCCTAACCTTGCGATGAACGTGCTGAGGGCTGCCAGTCGTCCTGCGAGCTGCTGCGCGCCGCAAAGATTTGTCGGCTCTTTCATCGTCAAGATTGCATGTATTTTCTCCGGGTTAGCTTCAAATCCTTGGGCGGAGACCAAATAGCCAAGGAGTTGTCCTGCAGGGACTCAGAAGACGCACTTTGTCGGGTTGAGTTTGATTATGTACGCGTTGAGAGCGTCGAATGTCTCCCTGATGTCCTCGAGGAGTGTGTCCTCCACTCGAGTCTTGATGACAATATCGTCAATGTAAACTTGTACGTTCTTGCCAATGAGCTTGGTGAGGCATTTTTGCATGCAGCGCTGATATGTTGCGCCTGCGTTTTTTAGTTCGAAGGGCATTGTCGTGTAGCACTAGACACCGTGTGGTGTGATGAATGTTGTCTTCTCCTCGTCCTCTTGCTTCATCCTGATTTGATTATAGCCCGAGTAGGCGTCCAGGAAAGAGAGGCGCTGACAGCCTGCTGTAGAATCCACAATCTGGTCGATCCGTGGTAATGGGAAGTTGTCCTTGGGGCAGTGCTTGTTCAATGACATGTAGTCGATGCACACGCGAAGGATGTCGATATTTTTCTTCCGGACTAACACCGGGTTTGCTAACAAGGTGGAAATCTTAATTTCCCCGATGAAGTTGGCGGCTAACAATCTGTTCACCTCTTCTCCGAGTGCTCTCTGTTTCGGCTCGGAAAAATGTCGGATTGTCTGCTTGACTGGCTTTGCGTCTTTAAACACTTAAAGTGAGTGCTCGACAACTCCCTGGGTATTCCTGACATATCTGAGGGCTGCCAGGCAAAAATCTCCCAGTACTCACGGAGGAGCTTGACGAGCGCGCCTTCCTATGCGGGTGATAGGATGGTGGACACCATCGCCGTCTTCGCGGATTCTGTCGGGTGCACTTGATGTTTTCGAGTGTCGCTGCTTGGGCTGAACTCGAGTTCCGAGGCGTTCTTTTTGGTGAGCGGCATCACGGAGTGATCTGTGGTTTTTGCCAGTTCCTTCAGCTCCTTCTGCATCCCGAAAGATTTCGCGATTTCGTTGAACTCACTGTCATATTTGTCTGACTTTTGGAAGTCGCCGTTTATGGTGATTGTGCCATATTTTCCTGGGAGTTTGAGCTTCAGGTAGGCATAGTGGGGTACTGCCATGAATCTCGCAAACGCTGTTCGGCCGAGAATGGCGTGGTACTGCGATGGCCAGTCGACCACCTCAAAGTCGAGGAATTCCCTCTTATAATTCTTCGGGTCTCCAAATATCACCTCCAAGTTGATTGTTACGAGTGGTCGGACGGCTTTCCCTGGTACTATCCCGTGGAAGGATGTATATGATTCTGCGAGTCCGTCCAGGTTCTTGTTCATCTTGCGAAGTGTGTCCGCAAATATGATGTTGATTCCGCTGCCACCGTCCATAAACACCTGAGCTAGGTCGTAGTTGCCTATTTGCGCCTAGATGACGAGCGCGGCGTGCCCTGGTCGATACACTCGTGGAGGGCGGTCCTCTTTGGAGAAAGTTATCGACTGCTCTCACATCTTCAGGTATTCAGTCTTGGACGGTGGGGGCTGTACCGCCATGTTGACTTGGCATGTGTTCGTCTTCTGGACTCTACGGGACGTGCAAACTTTTTGTATCATTCCGAGGAGCCCTTGTGAATTCGGGTATCCGTTAGCTCCTTGGTTTGCGGTGGGTGGTGGTGGGAGCGCGGCCAACGCTGCGTTCTGGTGTGCTGCGGGTGGACGCAGGGGTGGTGGCTGGTATCCTCCTGGCAATTGCGGGTATCCCTGGTTAATGGCGGCCCTGTGCTTCTTTGTGTATGCCTCGTGAATGTCTTGGAACTTTTGGCAGTCTTTGAGGAGGTGAGTGGCCATGGTTTTGCCCGTGCGCTTATATGTGAATAGATGTAGCGAGCAGTACCCGTCCAGGTCTTCCTCGGGAGTTTTATCATCTGGTTTTGGCTTCCAGTCGCGATTTCCACGGGACCCGCCGTCGCGATTTCTCGTGAACTCCGCCGCCACCAGTTCCGATTGATCATCATGGTCGTAGTGTTTCCTCTTCTTCCTTCGGCGTTCTCCTTTGCGATCCTCCTCAGGCGTAGGTGAAGAGGTTTTCTCGTTGCGCAGGGATTCTTCGCCGTTTGCCCATCTGTCCGCTATCGCCATTAATTTTCCGATCGATTTGGGCGCCGATCGTCCTAGTTCTTCTCGAAAGGCGACGTGCTGAGCACCCTTGGTGAAAGATTCGACTGTAACTTCTTCTGATATGTTTCCCGCCGTGTTCTTGAGTATGGTCCATCTATGGATATACTCGCGGGTAGATTCTCCGCTCTTCTGACTGCAGGCTCGCAGCTCCTCGATAGACGTCGGCTGCTTGTACGTCGCCTGGAAGTTCTTCTCGAAGTCGCGGGTGAGGTCATCCCAGGATCCGTAGTAGGCGCGCGGTCTTCCTTCGAGCCAGCTGCGAGCAGCGCCTACGAGGTGTAGGTTTAGGTAATGCATGGCCGTTGTCTTGTTTCCGTGTTGGCATTTTACCGCGGTAAGATAGTCTGAAAGCCATGACTTGGGCTCTTGCGAGCCGTCGTACTTTGGGACCTCCGTTGTGAGCTTGAATCTTTTGGGCATCGGTGCCTCGCGGATTCTACGACTGAAGCACATTCCGCCGCAAGTTTCTTTGTCGGAGGAGGTTGATAGCGATCGGGCGCGGTTTCTGCGGGCTCGAGCTCTGTCAACCTTGTTCTGCGTGATGTGTCTGCGCGCGTCATATTGAGTCCGATCACGATCATCCTCTGGCCGTGGCTCCCTGCTGCGATGTCACGAGCGGCTTCCGTGGTGCCGTGGACTGCTGGCACGGTTTCGCGGGCTATCGTCATTGCTGTGTGGGCTGTCGCCACGGCGCCTGGCTTCTTTTCCTCTAGAGCGGCGAGGTGACCCCTTGTCTCCTCTCTTCGGTGACGTACTCTCGCGTCTGCGATGTGTTTTATCAACTTCTAGAGTTGTCGCATGCTTGCAATTCTGGGAGGCGATCGCTGCTCCGGCCATACCTAGCCCCTTTTGAACCTGCCGGTGTTGTCGTGCGCGGGGGTCGTTTTCGGGTGGCTGGTTTGCTTGCAGGTACGTAGCTGTGGCCAGGATCGCGGCGGCTGGAGTCATGGGGCGCACGTTGCCTTCCTCGTCGACGTGCATGAGGGAAGTCTCGAGAGATTTGCTAATCTCACTGAGAGATCCCTGATCCATGCGGGCAGTTTTCGAGGCATGCTTCTTCTTTGGGTGTTGGTTCCCTGTTGACTGGGTCCTGGAGAGCGCTGCACGGCGCACACTCGAGGCGTCTGCCGCTTGCTTTCTTGCCTCTAGTTCCTTGTGGGCTTATTGCACCTGTCGTCCTGTCCGCAACAGGTGGTAGTGGTACACCGTCAGGTCCTCTTGAGTGTACGTGGGCGGTATCGGTTGGCCCGAGTTTATCGATGTTTTCGCTTTGAGCCAGGAGGCTCGCGAAAATTTGATGCGCTCTCGCGCTTCTTTGCTCTCCTCCGTTTCGTCGGGTGCTTCGCATGAATCTGCCATGCAGACTTGGGCCAGATATGGCGCGTGAGTCCTAGGCATAGATTGGCGGTTGTTGCAGATTTTGGAGGGTTCCTCGGTCACGATTGTGTGGAAATCGCGTGTGTTGCGGCGGATGGAGCCACCGCTGGGCGCTGGGTCGCGTCCAACGTTGTCAAATGACGACTCGAGAGCCTCCGGGCTCAAGACGGACTCGGAGTCCGATTCGTCGAGTTCGATCTAGTCGGGGAAGTGCAGGACCCCTGCCTTGTTGGCGTGGAAGTGGAAGCCGTCGAACGTCAGACTGACGCTTTTCTCGAGTTCGCTAAACACCGTATGTGATTCCGGCGAGTGGGGCGCGTAGAAGAGCGACCCGAAGCTGATCGGCTCCATTGGAGTCGATGATACGGGGCTCCAGCTGGATCTTGGTGAAGACGAGGCCGAAGATGCCGTGGATCTAGCCCCCGCCGTTCCCACAGACGGCGCCAATTGTCGATTAGTCATCTCGACAAGTCCCTCGGATGATCCGGTAGGGTTTCGATTAAGAGAACGAATAGGCGATTGTGACAATCGTCGGCTAATAGGGTGCACGATTTTACCCAGGTTCAGGGCCCTCGTAGAGGTAAAACCCTTACTCCTACTCTTGAGATCTGTATTGTGAGTAGACCGATTACAAAGGGGGTGCGCAAGCCGAGAGATTGATCTCGAGCTTATGGCCATGGTGGTGAAAAGTAGATTGGATCCCCCTCGATGGTTCTCCTATCCTTTTATATGTTGCTAGGTCTCAAACCGTGTCAAGGGGGTTAGATACCCTAGTTCTAGGTCGGTAGGAGTTTTCCTGCTTGACCCGCAAGTATTGCGGGTGGGCCTATACTGGGCCTTCTAGAACAGCGGGATAGCGCCTTGCTCCGGGCCTTGGTCTTGGGCCTTGGACTGGGTAGGCTCACCCGACAGGTCCAGGAATCATCCCCACGTCACCCTTAGAAAAAGGCTGCTTCAGATGCACAAGAAAATCCCAAAGAAGTAAATATCGCCTTTCGAAAAGAAAACTCCAATCAATGGAAAAGCAAAAGTGCAGAAGCCAGGGAACCCATAGCCTACTCCTAGGAAGAGTGGGACAAAATCAGAGGGGAACCTTGCATACATCATGCACAGTTTGGAAAACCAAAACAAAAAAACCAACAATGTTGGCTTAACAAGCATATGAGAAGGAGCGCCGGAGCTGGGAACAAAGGGAAGAACTCCAAGAGGAAGTTCAACAAGCAAAAGCCGGAAGCTGAAAAAGACGAAAGCGAGTCTGACACTGACGATCAGATTCAGGAGCAACAGCGCAAAGACGAACCCAAGTTCCCAAGGGTAGAGGGAGAATACAATCTCACCTTTTTAGCGACGCCATCAGCCAAAAAAGTGAAACAGTCTTGGAGAGAAATCAATGTCGTCGTGCCACCAACTCCAAAGTACCTCAAGTATGCAAAAAACCCCAATTACTTGGGATCAGTCCGACCATCCTGGCAATATCCCGGAACCAGGAACGCACGACCTGAGAGTAAGACCTATAGTGCAAAATCATAGGCTCGGGAGAGTGCTAATGGACAGAGGATCTAGCATCAACATCATGTACCTGAGAACTTTGAAGAAAGTGCACCTGTCACAAACCCATCTCAAGCATAGCAATGTACGTTTTCACGGTATTGTTCCTGGCAGACAAACAACTTCCATAGAAATCACCTTTGCAAAGCCGAAGCACTTCCGCCAAGAAATGATCTCGTTTGAGGTAGTACCGTTCGAAAGTGTATATCATGCGATACTCGGGCGGCCGACTTTTGCCAAATTCATGGCTAGGTCATGCTACATCTTCAGCAAGCTTAAGATGCCAGGACCAAAAGGCGGAGTAATCACTGTTGAAGGAGATTGTGCGCCTGCAAATGAGCTAGAGTTGGGAAACGCCATTTCTGCTGAATAGATCATCGCAAAGGAAGAGCTGAAAGAACTGGCAAAGGAGGTATTGCAGACAAAGATGCCGACAGGAAAAGAAACTAGAAAGTTGGCTGATAGCTTCAAAGCAGGTTATCCTGGACTCCAAAGATCCAACTAAGTACGTCATTGTGGGGTCCAGAATGTCCGACAAATAGGAAAGTGAGATCATCAAGTTCCTTCGTGAGAACGGGGATATTTTCGCCTAGTGTTCTGCAGATATGCCAGGTGTACCCCCGGAGCTTGCTGAGCATCAACTGAAGGTACTTCCAGGATCAAAACCCGTCAAATGAGGACTTCCCCGATTCGATGGAGAAAGATGGAAGGCTATAGGCAAGGAAATAATTTGGCTTTTAGCAGCTGATTTTATCTAGGAAGTTATTCATACCGATTGGTCCGCCAATCCGGTATTAGTCCCGAAGAAAGATACCATTATTCCTAGCATGTGTATAGATTATACCGGCCTTAACAAATTGTGTCCAAAATATAGGTTCAACTTTACCGTGAATCGATCAAATAATAGATGCCACTGCTGGCTCTGAGCTTTTATGTTGTTTAGATGCTTATTCCAGATATCATCAAATACGCCTAAAGAAGGAGGACCAAATTAAAACCTCTTTCATAACGCCCTACGGAACATATCATTACATAACCATGCCTTTTGGCTTGAAGAACACCAGAGCTACATACCAGCGTTGTATGCAAAGATGCTTGCGTGAACAAATAGGTAAAAACATCCATGTATACATGGACGATATCGCCATCATTTCCAAGGAAAAGGATACACTTCTTGAGGATCTGCGAGAAAACTTTGATAATTTCTGCACATATAAAATAAAGTTACATACATTAAAGTGCGTATTCGGGGTTTCCTCAGGAAAACTTCTTGGTTTCATTGTTTCCTATAGAGGAATCGAGGTAAACCCATAAAAGATCAAAGTAGTTCTAGATATCAAAAGGCCTATGCGCTTAAAGGACGTCCAAAGATTAACGAGTTCTGCAGCCACCGTAAGCAGGTTCATAAGCCGGCTGGGCGACAAAGCTCTGCCATTATACAAATTATTGAATAAATCCGCCAAATTTGTGTGGACAGAAGAGGCAGACAAAGCGTTAGCTCAACTAAAAGAAACTTTGGTGAAAGCTCCAACTTTGGCATCCCCAAAGGAGGAAGAACCCATGTTGCTGTATTTAACAACAACAGTGAGGGTTATTAGTGCAGTGATAATTGTGGAAAGGAGGAAAGACGAACAAACCATTTCAGACCAACATCCGGTATATTATCTCACTGAAGTATTCTCGGAATCAAAGCAAAGGTATCCACATTATCAAAAACTGGCATATGGCGTATTTTTTGCATCACAAAAATTACGCCATTATTTCCAAGGACACCCCATAACAGTGGTAAGCAAAACACTGATACGTCTTAAACGTATCTATATTTTTTTTATTATCTGTGCTTGTTTTCTATCAATTGCTACATGTTTTATTCACACTCCATAAAATTTTTATGCATATTCTGGGACTAACGTATTAACAAGATACCATAGTGTCAGCTCCTGTTTTCTGTTGTTTTTCTATTCCAGATAATTACTTAAAAAATATTCTCGGAATCGAACGAAATAAGGACCCAACCTCCTATTTTTTCCGACACGTCAACGGACTCCAAAGCAGAGATGAAGGAGGGCACCAGGGTGGCAACAACATAGGGTGCCGCAGGTCCCCCTGGCCGCGCCACCACATGATGTGGTCCTGATGTCTACGCACGCTTCTATTCTTGTAGACAATGTTGAGCCTCCAGGTGCATAGTTTTGTAGAACAACAACAAGTTTCCCTTAAGTGGATCACCCAAGGTTTATCGAACTCACGGAGGTAGAGGTCAAAGATATCCCTCTCAAGCAACCCTGCAATTACGATACAAGAAGTCTCTTGTGTCCCCAACACACCTAATACAATTAAAAGTTGTATAGGTGCACTAGTTCGGCGAAGAAATAATGAAATACAAGTAATATGGATGGTTATAAGTGATAGTAGCAATCTGAAATAAAAATGGCAGCAAGCAAACATGTAGCAGAACTGAATGTAAATGGTGTTTCAATGCTTAGAAACAAGGCCTAGAGATCCTACTTTCACTAGTGGACACTCTCAACAATAACAACATAATTGAATGCATAAATATCATATCTTCGCTATGCTACTCCGAACCAATCTCCGGTGGGATAATGAACACCAATCCATGCGTAGGGCTGTAACAACACTCCTCAAGTCTGTATTCCCTCTCTAGGGCACCCCACGCTGTCACTATGAGCGTCCCAAATTAGTATTAAACAAACGCCACAATTTCATAGGGTCATCCAACACAAAATATAAACATCATGCTAAACCACACGGTGCACACAACGTCACCTTTACACCGTGATACGGAGATCTCATAACAAAACCACTTGAGTAGCATAATAGATGAAGAGTAACATCTACTTATTCAACTAGATTACAAAGCTCATGATCACATAAAGATCACACCATGGGAGAGAGAGATGAAACACATAGATACCGGTAGAGCCCTCAGCCCCGGGGAGAACTACTACCTCCTCGTCATAGGAGACAACAACGATGATGAAGATGGCGGTGGAGTCGAGGGAGATGGCTCCGGGGCACTTCTCCATCCCGGCAGGGTGCCGGAAAAAAGATTTCTGTCCCCCCGAAACTTGTCGTCGGCGGCGGCGACGGAGCTACAAAACTTTTTGTGCAAGGGGGATGATATCATTAGGGTTTATGCATCGGGGGATTAAATAGGCGAAAGGGCGATGTCGGTGGGAAGCCAGGGGGCCATGCCACCCCTGGGCGCAGCTAGGGGGGCCCGCGCCCCATGGTGTCGGCACCCCTCGGCCCCCTCCGGGCCTCTTTAGGACTCCTTGAATCCTCCGGGAATTCTAAGACTTCTGGGCTTCGAATCGTCCAATTCCGAGAATATTTCTAGAACAACTTTTCTGAAACTAAAAACAACAGACAACATGAGCTGGCTTTGTGTCATCTTATTAATAGGTTAGTCCCAAAAAATGATAAAAAGGGCATAAAGTGTAAAGGAAACATGTAGCATATAGTATGAAAACAACATGGAACATCAAAAATTATGGATACGTTTATGACGTATTAGGGCCCCTCGGGAGCCCACCGACATCGCCTTTTCGCCTATATATTTCCCATGACGCAAAAACCCTAAATCAATCAGCCTCCATCCGCGAAAAGTTTCGTAGCTCCACCGCCATCGAAGACAAGTTTCGGGGGAAATAAATCTCTGTTTCGGCACCCTGCCGGGACGGGGAATTGCCCTCGGAGCCATCTCCATCGTCTCCACCGCCATCTTTATCGTTATTGCTGACTCCCACGACGAGGAAGGAGTAGTTCTCCGCCGAGGTTGAGGGTTCTACCGGTAGCTATGTGTTTTATCTCTCTCTCTCTCATGGTGTGATCTTTATGTGATCATGAGCTTTGTAATCTAGCTGAATAAGTAGATGTTACTTATCATCTATTATGCTATTCAAGTGGTTTTATTAATGTGAACTCCGGAGTCACCTTGTCCCACGGTGTGAAGGTGACAGTGTGCACACCGTGTGTGACTCTTAGGCTAATGTTCATAGAAATACTTATCATGAGTTATAATTTGTGTTGGATGTCTCTATGAAATTGTGGTATTTGTCTAGAACCATCCAGGGTGCTCAAGGTGATAGTGTGGGGTTACCTAGATGGGGAATGCGACTTTAAGGTGTGCTTTTGCAGCCCTACGCGGTGAAGTGGTGTTCGTTATCCAACCGAAGAGTAATTCAGTGTAGCATAGTGAAGAGAAGATATTTATGTATTCAATTACATTATCATTATTAAGAGTGTCCACTAGTGAAAATATGATCCCTAGGCCTTGTTTCTAAGCATTGAAACACCCTTTACAACCAGTTTTGCTACATGTTTGCTTTCTGCCATTTTTATTTCAGATTGCAATTACCACTTATAATCGTCCATATTACTTGTATTTCACTATCTCTTCGCCGAACTAGTGCACCCATATACCTGACAAGTATATTGGGTGTGTTGGGGACACAAGAGACTTCTTGTATCTTAATTGCAGGGTTGTTTGAGAGGGATATCTTTGACCTCTACCTCCCTGAGTTCGATAAACCTTGGGTGATCCACTTAAGGGAAACTTGTTATTGTTCTACAAACCTGTGCACTTGGAGGCCCAACACTATCTATAAGAATAGAAGCGTGCATAGACATCAAGCTCTTTTCTGGCGCCGTTGCCGGGAGGTAAGGTAAAAGGTACTCACATCCTTTGGCTACTAAGCTATTTTCTAGTACTGTTGCTGGTGCGTGAGTGCTCGAAGTTATTTCCTTTATATTATGCAATTATATCTTTTTGTTTTTTTTGTTTTTATTTTTACTTGTTAGGCTTATTTTTGTTTTTTTCTTGTTTTTATTTTCACTAGTTAGGCTTAATGGAAAACAAAAAAAATATTAGAGAGATTTATAATATTTATCTTGAGTTAGGACATGAAGGGTTTGAAGAGAAAATTAAAAAACTTATGGATCTTCATTTGCATGCTAGTAGCAATGTTATTAGTATGAATTCTTTGAACACCATTATCGCTAATGTTATGGGAAGCTAGTTTTTATGAAAATGATCGTTTTAGTTCCCCAGCTTTAGAGGAGAAAATTTGCTCCGATGATACTTTATCTCCCATATGTGATAATTCTAATGATTCTTGTGATATTTTAAACCCTCCTACTGAAAGTATTCCTTTTAAAATACCTATGAAAATTGTTGAACATGTTATGAATAACTGCTATTTTGGAGATGGAACTGTCCATCTTGGTGATCATTTACTCTTTGTACATGAATTGTGTGAGTTCTTCAAGTGTGCAGGTATTTCAATGGACCAAGTTAAGAGGAAGCTATTCTCTTTATCACTCATGGGTAGAGCTGTGGAACGGTTTAAGATGCTGAAAATGGTCGATCTATTGGCTGGGAGGAAATTGTACCTCTCTTTTATTCTAAATTCTATCCACCGAGTGAGATTCATAAGGATCAAAATCAAATATATATTTTTTGGCCTCGTGATGGAGAAATCATTGCCCAAGCTTGGGGGAGACTGAAAATGTTAATACTCAAATGTCCTAACCATGAGCTTCCTGGGGAAATAATTGTTACTAATTTTTATGCAAGGCTTTCAGGACATTGCAAGGATTATCTAGATGCCTATTAAGAGTGTTCTTTCACAAGTAAGAAGGTTGAAGCTAAGTGGTATCTTCTTGAAAAAAATTCAAATCAATAATGAAGATTGGGATAACGACAAAGGTAAAGAATCAGGTATAAACTATGAGTTTGATTGCATTAAATCTTTCGCTAAAACTGCTGATTTTCAAGAGCTTAGTGCTAAATATGGCCTTGTTCCTCAAACTATTGTTGATTACTATAGAGCCTTTGCTTCTCATATTAATGTTCTTAAATAAAATTGGGACATGTATCATGAAACTTTTAAAGACATGAAAAATAAAATTGTTATTAATGATTGCAATAAACATGTTCAAACTTCTGAAAGTTGTATATCTTATAAGCGTGTTAATTTTTGTGGAGCACTTAGACCTTGTGAAAAGAATCAAATCGAAGAAGAATATTGTATCCATCACAGGAATCAAAACTAGAACGTGGGACAGGGCTCTACATGATCTTGGTGAAAAAGTTTGTGCCCTCTATCCTTTTATTTGTGAACTTTGCTATAAAGTGGGTCATTTGAATTTTTAATGCTCAGGCTGTGATAATAGCCTTTCGAGTCCAATGAGTACTCCAAGTTTGTATTGTGATGACATGATCACTCCTAATCAGTATGATGAACTTACAATATTTTTGGGGTGTGAAGAGTTATCAAGAAAAACTTCTTTGGTAGATATGAGTGCTTTCGATATGAATAGCGTCCTCCATGGATGTCATCTTTATTGTGCTGATAATTTCCACTTAAATACTTACATACAAAATATTATAAAATATGAAACCTTACCAAAATATGACGGGGCTAATATGTGTTTTGTTCTTATTAATGAAAAGGAGGAATCCTCCAAAGTTTCTTCTATTGTTTTGACAATAAACCAGGGTATGTGGAGAAGCTTCCTTTCTAGCATCTCTCTCCTAAAGAGGGGAAGAAGAAGAACAAGAGGAGGAGGAGTAAAAGGAGAGAGGAAACATTATCTTCCCCTAAGCATGTTGCTCCTATTATAGTTGTTGCTGATGAGTCTGAACTCTATGATTATCCTATGCCTGTTACTTATAGTAGTGATCATGGTTGGGAAAATCACACTACTTTTGATATTGAAAATCTCTTGGGTACGAATTCTGAAAATGATGATGTTAATAATTGTTGTACTATTAGTACTATCCATGTTCCTTCCAATATGATATAGAAAGCTCTAAGCTTGTGGATGATGTGTTTGAAAATCCTTTTGCTACTGATGATTATATTTTATGATACATATCCTTCTAGTAAAAATGATGATATGTTTACAGATGAACGCACTTTGGAAGATAACTATTCTATTACTTATGATGATACTATGCCTCCAGTCTTTGATAATCATTATAAAGAATACTATTACATAGGCTATAATCACAATCATCCCCATTAAACTTGTCAAGGTTATGGAGGGATTACCAAAAACTATCTCCCTAATATACAACTTGTCTATCATGTTCGAGTTCTTTATGATGATCCTACTCCCACTACTATTAATGAGAATGACTATGCTTTTGTGGAGAGTATTAATTCTTTTAAGCATGTGGCTCATGATAAGAATGTTTTATGTGATAGTTATATTGTTAATTTTATTCATGATGCTACTGAAATTTAATAATAGAGAGGGAAACATGGTTTTATGTATCTCAATAATATTAAGTTTCCCCTCTTTATGTTGAAATTTTTGAACTTGCACTTATTTTGTCTTCCTATGCTAGCCACTTTGTGCTTTATTGACTTGTTTTTCTACAAGATTATTTTGCATAGGAAGTGGGTTAGACTTAAATGTGTTTTATAGTTGCTTCTTGATGCTCTCTTATTGTGCTTCAATTCTTAATATTATGTGAGCATCTTCAAAAATCATTTTGCCTCGCTAAAAGGCGTTAAAGAAAAGCGCTTTTGGGAGACAACCTATTATATTTTTTTATTCCAGTTTCCTTTTGTTTGCTTTGAGTGCTGGAAGTTCTTACCTCTGTAGAAACCTCTCCTTATCCTTTTTATTTCGTTTTTGTGCCAAGAGTAGCCTCTAATAGGGAGGAAGTAATATTTGGGGAAGTTGCTGTCCTGAAACAGATTTTGTGCTGCCACCAAAAAATAATTCTCTCAGCCAGAACGTCAAATTGATCTGAAATTGTTTGTGCACATGCCCCAGCTTATTATCTAACTTTCATTAGTTTTTCACTTTTTTATTTGAGCAACAAAATATTTTCTAAAAAATCGATCTTTACCTGCTGTTCAGTTTTGACAGATTTCTGCCAATATTTCCATTTGCCTCTGAATCTTTTTCTTTTGGTGTTCTTTTGAGCAGAAGAGCTTTAAAAGAAGTTGTGACAGTAGCTAATGTTTTAATGGGTGTTATACTTGTGTTTAAACTGAACCAAAGTGGATTTATTATTTTGATTACACTAATGTTGCTACTGAAAATTGTGAGAAGTTTTGTATGGAGGAAGTTTTCAAGTGTAGGGAGAGAAGAATGATATGATGAGGTGAAGGATGGACAAAAAATCAAGCTTCGGGATGCCCATGTCACCCCAAGAAATATCCAAGAAGTACACACATCAAAGCTTGGGGATGCCCAAGGCATCCCCTTCTTCATCAACAAAAATATCAGGTCCTCTTTCAAGACACTATATTTTTATTGCTTCATATAGTATGTGTTATTCTTGGAGCGTAAATTATTTTTGCTTTCAGTTTGTTTTGTTTTATTTTCTGTAGTATATGGTTGGATCCTAGCATATTTTGTTTGGAGAGAGACACGCTCCGTTTTCATTTCTTAGAACACTCTAGTTTTCACTCTTATTGTTCTCTGAGTGTTCACTTTTTCCTAGTACTGCGTTTAACTCTTGTTTTCCACTCATATTTTGTCTAGATCTTGTTGGTTTGATTCAGTTATACTCCCTCCGTCTCAAATTAATTGTCGCAAAGTTTGACAAAAGTGGATGTATCTATACCTTTGTCAAACTTTGCGACAATTAATTTGAGACGGAGGGAGTATATGGTTAGCTCTCTGGTCTTTAATGATTATTATCTATGAGAGTTGTTTAAAAAACGTTGATTGGTGTTGGAGAAGAGTAAAATATTTCATGCTTATAGTGGTGCAATAGGAAGCTTGTTTAGATCGTGGCTTAGTTAGCATATCATGTTAGATATTACTTTAATTATATGCTTAGTAGTTATTGATGTAGCATGACTTATCTCAAATAGCTAAGAGTGCTTAATGTGCCATTGAAAGAAATCATGTGTTGTTTTTATCATATCAAAGCATAATATTGTGGTATTCTCCTTTGATGCTTTATTTGGGTTGACTTGGCGCATGCTCACACCATGTTATGACTACAAACCAGTCACCTCTAGCCTCTATGATCATTTTGACTTGTAATATCATTTATTCTTTGATTAATAATGTTTTGTCACTATGCATGATTATGGCCGTTATTGCCCTCTTAGTTGGTCGCTCCCAGTCTCTTGCTAGCCTTCACCTGTACTTAGTATGAGCTCTACTCGTGCATCCAACTCCCAAAAACCAAAGTTTGCCAAATGTGTCCACCATACCTACCTATATGTGGTACTTCACCGCCACTCCAAGTAAATTTCTTGTGTGCTACCTTTAAAACCTTCAAAAACCTATTTTGTGCTCTGTTTTAGCTCATGAGGATGCGGGTAGACGGTCTTTATTTCGCTTGTTTATTAGAATTTACACACCTGGACTAGTGGCATATACATTCTCTTATCCAATTCGCTAGAAGAGCTGGCAATGGGGTGCCCAGCCCCAAATTTGGTTACAAAATTCTCTTCACTCTTTTTGCTTCTGATTTATCAGTTAAGCATAGTTCATAAGTGTGTAAACAAAAGAGAAGAGGGATGATCTACTAACCACAGTAGAAAGGACATCCTTCATGGGAGCCACTCTTGTAAAGTCCATTTCACTCGTGACTTAATGTATTGTCTATTTGCCGATTCATTGACATAGACATACACGTCTCTCAAAATTGTTTTCAATACCTCTGTTTTATTCAAATAAAAAGCTCTAGCACATGAGTAATCCCCGCTTCCCTCTGCGGAGGGCCTTTCTTTTACTTTTATGTTGAGTCTTCACCTTCTAAGTTTACTGCACCAATTAAGAGAGCATAGTTGTCATTCTGAATATAATGTGCATAAGTCCCAAAATTTATATTGATTCATGATTATGTTATTACTTGTTCTCAAATTATTTGTATCTAGTCACCGTTTAAACTTTGAAGGTGTCCTGGCATTTATGTTTTTCTATTCCATGAAGGACAAGCTAAATACCACTCGCTATGTTTTCTCTATGCTCGAAACAAACGTATCAATTTCAATGCATTACTATCCATGATCTTTTATTTGTGTTACTTTTCATGTTGCAACATAGTTGATAAGTTACATTGTTGGAATTATTTCTATCATGCCTAACCTCAGCTTGCAATGCTTTTACATAACCTTGATCAAGATTGTGTTGGCTGCATGTCAGCTCAAAAATTATTTTGTTATCACTTACCTACTCGAGGACGAGCATGAGTTAAGCTTGGGGATGCTTGATATGTCTCAAACATATATATACTTTTTTATTCTCCATGCTTATATTTTATCAATTGCTACATGTTTTGTTCACACTCCATAGCATTTTTATGCATTTTCTGGGACTAACCTATTAACAAGATGCCACAGTGTCAGTCCCTATTTTTTTTTGCTGTTTTTCTATTCCAGATAATTACTTAAGGAAATATTCTCGGAATCGAACGAAACAAGGACCCAACCACCTATTTTTCCTGGCACGTCAATAGAGTCCAAAGCAGAGATGGAGGAGGCACCGAGGTGGCCACACCATAGGGTGGCGCGGCCCCCTGGCCACGCCACCACATGGTGTGGGCCCCTCGGGTGCCAACCGACATCGCCATTTCGCCTATAAATTGCCCCCAACACAACCTAAATCAATCAGCCTCCATCCACGAAAAGTTCCGTAGCTCCGCCACCATCGAAGACAAGTTTCGGGGGACATAAATCTCTGTTCCGGCACCCTGCTGGGACGAGGAATTTCCCCCGGAGCCATCTCCATCGACTCCACCGCCATCTTCATCACCGTTGCTGACTCCCATGATGAGGATGGAGTAGTTCTCCCCCGAGGCCGAGGGCTCTACGGTAGCTATGTGGTTTATCTCTCTATCCCATGGTGTGATCTTTATGTGATCATGAGCTTTGTAATCTAGTTGAATAAGTAGATGTCACTCTTCATCTATTATGCTACTCAAGTGGTTTTATTAATGTGAACTCCGGACTCACCTTGTCCGCGGTGTGAAGGTGGGAGTGTGCTGTCAGGGGGCTACCCCCGAGTAGGGGTAAGATAGGTGAGAAATGGAGTTCAAGGCACTGGTTACCGAGTTCGGCCGTACCGAGTTGGTACGGACCTAATAGGATGATGCTCAGCCGGGTAGGGCGCTATTCGGCAGGGAGCACAAGAGGCCAAGGGAAGATTCAAGCATCTGTCTGGGTCAGCCGGGTAGCACTCGGGTGATCCGGATAGAGGAGAAGTTGTTCTACTCGAAGGCAAAGTCAATGGAGCCGTTGAGGTGAATCCCGCGTATCCAGGAGCCGTACAGGCGTGCGGTTCAACTTACTAGGCATGTGGTAATCTGTATCCAGACATGGGTACAGTGCGGTATGGGCGGTATCAAGTCCTGTCTCTGACAAGGGGGACAGGACATGTCAGTGGCCTACCGTGATGACTGACAAGGGGGGGCAAGACATGTCCGTGGCCTACCGCGGAGACTTTCGGCGATGTTGTCAGCAAAGACACGGAGGCGTGCGCTGCTGCACAGTGGTGTTGTCTATGCAGTACTTGTATTCGTAGAATAGTGGTTGGCCACCAGTATATAAGGTGGCTTACCCCCTCCTGCGCAAGGGACAACGACACTCGGTGGATTAACCCTAGAGGCATTACTACTCACAGAGAGAAAGAAAGAGAGAGAGAGGTACTCTTGTACTCGGCATACCATGATACAGAGAGAAAGGCAGGAGTAGGGGTGTTGCCTCCACACGAGGGCCCCGAACCTGGGTAGATTGTGTTGTTTGCAGTGTTCCGAGCGCGCCTGTTAGGTGTGCGATCCCTCCCCGGATACCTACAGCGTC
Organism: Alopecurus myosuroides; assembly: GCA_028641055.1. Lineage (NCBI taxonomy): Eukaryota > Viridiplantae > Streptophyta > Magnoliopsida > Poales > Poaceae > Alopecurus > Alopecurus myosuroides. The sequence continues at coordinate 351,896,457 of CM054059.1, forward strand.
CATTGGCCCCAACTTTAGACATCCTAATCTGTCTTCTCCACACCACGACAGTTGGCGCCCACCGTGGGGCTAGCAGCGGTGCTGGCTGGGGTTCATATCGAGACGGGACCCGTTTCTCGTTCGGTGAGCGCGTGGTTTGTGGCCTTGTTCACAGATTCGGCTCCCTTGATTTCGTCACCGACAACACGTGCGACTTCGACGGCAGGCCCGTGCCTGCAGGCGGCTCCGTCATCTCCTTCGGAGCGCATCTGGTGTACGTCGCCACCACCGTCATCCGCGAGTACCCCGAGGTGGTGCTCGTTGCTGCGGACCCTCCTGCCGTTCTCGCCGTCAGCGGGCAGCCATCCGGCCGCTGTGCGGGCAGCGTGGAGGTGATGATGACTGGCCCGGCTATCGCTGCCGGGAAAGGTGCGCCCACTGCGCCCGAAGTCGTCGACGAGCCGGCTGCTCGTTCGAGCCACAAGCCCTACGACAAGCCCCAGAATCAACCGGGCTACAAGGCTCCTTCTACATAAACTATGATGCCGGCAGCTCGTGCCGGTTTCGTCGAGAATCTGGGCATGCCTCTCGCCACGGATGCGGATCCAGCGGTGTTGAGGGCGCAGGTCGAGCAGCAACGCCAGGCTTTGCTCCAGGAAGCCCAGGAACTGGAAAAGGTTAGGCTGGAGCTCAACCTTGATCAAAATGAGTACAATAGAGCCCATGGTTTTACTCCTGTTCCTAGAAATCCTAGCAAGATAGGAATCATTCGTCGCAATCTAGGTGCTGAGCTAGCTAGAGATGGTAAAACTGCTAGCAAATCTAATAGTAGGACCTCAGCTGGTAGGCCTAAATATAGCTCTCATGCGAAAACACTTAGTGCTGCAGAGGCAGTTGCTGCCGAGTTGCCAAACTTGTCTAGCGAGGCTCGCATTAGGCAGCAAGACCGGCTCAATGAGCTTGTTCTGGAGGCTGGTAGGCAGAATGAGGCTTTCCGGAAAGCGATGCGTCTCATGTTGTTTCAGTCGCATGGGGCAAGATCCGGAAAACAGGCCCCATCACCGCTTCCCAAACTCCGGGAAGAGCAGACAGATGCAGGTGTACGTTCCGGCTGCCGCCGGAAAACAGCACGCTGTAGAGCGGCAGCCCGGTCAAAAAGACATTGCTGCAGGTACTGGCCATCAGGCCGCCCGAGTTCACCAAGAGGGGCAAGGAGGCAACCGAGATGGCCCATCTCAGCATCATGCTGTCAACCCGGTTCAGCATGTTGTTCAGCCACAAATAGTTGCTGCAGTGGTCAACCCGGTTGCTCAACCCGGTCCTATGCACCAAGACCGCTACAATGATCGGTGATGGAGCAAGCCGGGTACGCCGACCCAAGATATATTGTAGCTCGGTTGGGAGCGAGCATGTTGCAGCCAAGTGATGCAAGGTACAAGCTGGACAGGATCTACCTGTCCGAGGAGATAGAAGCAAGGGGCCCACCCGGGCCAAGTTGTTTTGGTCCCAGGATCATGGGCGAGCCGGCTGTGTCCAAGTTCCAACTGGCTAGAGGGACCAAGACTTATGATGGAAGCACCAAGCCAGATGACTGGCTGAATGACTATGTTACTGCTGTGTACGTTGCCGGCGGCAACCGGAGATGGGTTGTGAGGTATGTGCCTCAGATGTTGGAGGGCCCTGCCCGGATCTGGCTCAACAACCTGCCGAGAGATAGCATCAATTTCTGGCTTGATTTCTCGGAGGACTTCATCAGCAACTTCACCAGCACTTACAAGAGGCCAAACCGACCACAACAGCTCTCAGCGTGCAAGAACTGACCGCGAGTATCTTACTCGGTGGAGCACCCTGAGGAACACCTGTGAGGGTGTGAATGAGTCACAGGCTATTGCCTGGTTCGTTCAAGGCTGCCGACATGGCAGCATGCTGTGGAAGAAATTGTAAAGGGAGATGCCGAGTACGCTCGCCGAGACAATCAAGATTGCAGATAGGTCTGCTCTCGGTGACCCTACTCAGCCTCTGCTTGATTTGTTCGAGCCGAGAAGAAGAAACCATGATGGAGCCCGACGCAATGATGGCCATGACCACCGTAACAAGAGAAGGGATGACCGTTCGGATATCCACTACAGATCGGACCATGTGGCTGTAGTCAGCCAGGATCAACCCACTGCTGGGAGCAGTTAGAGGCAAAAAACTGCTGGAGCCCAGTATGGGCAAAACCAGAATCAGGACCAGAACTTCAAGAACAAGTACAATGCTCCTTAGCAGTACAATGCTCCCCAGGGATCCGGAGACCCTCCGAAGTTTATCTTCAAGACCATGAAGGAGGGACCATGCAGCTTCCATACTCGGCATCCGAGCAGGCCAGCTAACCACACTACTCGGCAGTGCAACTGGTGGGATCGGATTAAGAGTGAGGGCTTTGGCGAGTTTCCTCCTCTTCTGCTCTCAGGCTCCAATGTGCAGCCTATCCGGGCAGCTGCTCCCAGGCCGGCAGAGAATCAGAGGAGGGAGAATGTGAACCAAGTGGCGCAGGGGCCAACCGCAACTACAACAGCAACTACAACCGCAACTACTACACCCGCAACAACAACCGCAACAACAATGTCAACCGGAACAACAACAACAACACTGATGGTGGTGGAGACCGGAACCAGTACCAGGAGCATCATGAGAGCTACATGGTGTTCACCACTGAGCTGGATGAAAATCAGAGCCAACGCATGCGAGCGATGGAAGTGAACGCTGTGATGCCAGCCGTGCCGAATTACATGCATTGGTGCGACCAGGACATTGTCTGGTCCAGAGCTGATCATCCCAAGATCATGCCCAATCCGGGTACCTACGCTCTGGTGGTGGATCCGACCTTCCTAGGGTCCAAGAAGAATGTGAAGTTCAGCAAGGTGCTGATTGACAATGGCAGCAGCATCAACATCATGTACCGCGATACCATGGAGAAGCTCGGAGTTGCCGAGAACATGCTGCTGCCCAGCCGGACCACGTTCCATGGCATTGTGCCGGGGGTGTCTTGTGCCCCCATTGGCCGGATATGGATTGATCTCCATATTCGGCACGAGGGATAACTGCCAAACCGAGTGTCTGCAGTTTGAAGTGGTTGATCTCCAGAGCCCATACCATACTCTACTCGGCAGACCTGCTGTGTCAAAGTTTATGGCCTCAGCCCATGCCACATACCTGAAGATGAAGCTTCCCAGTCCAAATGGCATCATCACCATCTCGGGTGACTACAAGCACTCCATGGAGTGTGCATCTGCTGGATCTCGGCTAGCCGAGTCCATGGTCATTGCGGCCGAGAAGAAGAAGATACACCAGGTGGTGGCACTGGCACATGCAGCTCAACTCGGTATGCCAGGCATGCCGAGCTCTTAGCATGGAGCCACATTCCAGGCCTCCCAAGAGACAAAGAAGGCGCAGATTGACCCGGAGTTCCCAGAGCGTGTTTCCATCATTGGCGCCGGATTGGAGGAGAAATAGGAAAGCGCGCTCATCCACTTCCTCCGTGAGAATCGGGATGTCTTTGCAGGGTCCACTCAGGATCTGCCGGGTGTCCCGAGGGAGCTGGTTGAGCACTCTTTGCATGTGCGGACGGATGCCAATCCGGTGAAGCAAGCTATGCACCGCTTTGCGGCTGAAAGGAGGAAATCCATTGGTGACGAGATCACAAGGCTGTTAGCTAGCGGATTTATCATGGAGGTGCTGCATCCGGATTGGCTGGCCAATCCGGTCATGGTGGAGAAGAAGAAGAATGACCCCATGGTCGCTGTGGTGTGGCGCATGTGCATGGACTACACCGACCTGAACAAGGCCTGACCCAAGGACCCATTTCCTCTACCCCGGATAGATCAGGTGATCGATTCCGCTGCTGGGTGTGAACTCTTGTCTTTTATTGATGCCTACTCTGGTTTTCACCAGATTCCACTGAATCCGGCTAGTCAAATAAAGACTGCTTTTATCACCCCGTACGGGGCTTATTGCTATCGTGTTATGTGTTTTGGCTTGAGGAATACTGGAGCCACGTACCAGAGGTGTATGCAGAAATGACTGCATGAGCAGATCGGAAAAAATGTGAAGGTGTATGTGGATGACATAGTCATCAAAACCAAAGAAAAACACACACTGCTGAGCGATATTGAAGAAACATTTGCAAGCTTGCGCAAGTATCGGATGAAATTGAATCCAACCAAGTGCACATTTGCGTCCCGGTTGGGAAGCTACTCGACTTCTTGGTGTCTAGTCGGGGCACTAAGGCCAATCCTTCAAAGATAAAAGCTATAGAGAGCATGTCTTTAACAAGATCACTGAAGGATCTGCAGAAGTTCACCGGGTGCCTGGCTTCCCTTAGCCGGTTCTTGGGAAGAATGGGTGAGAAGGCCTTGCCTCTCTATCAGCTCATGAAGAAAAGTGACAAATTTGTCTGGACCCCGCAAGCTGATGTGGCGTTCAAAGAGCTCAAGATCATGCTGGCTACCGCTCTAGTTCTAGCGTCTCCATTGCCCAAGGAGCCAATGTTGCTCTATATTGCAGCCACCAAACGGTTGTGAGTGTGGTGGTGGTGGAGCAAGAAGAAGAAGGCAAATCGGTGCAGAGGCCGGTGTATTATCTGAGCGAAGTGCTATCCAGCTCCAAGAAAAACTTTCCGCACTATCAGAAGATGACTTATGGGGTTTACCTGGGTGCCAAGAAGCTCAAGCACTATTTCCAGGAGAATCCAATCACAGTGGTGAGCACTGCTCCCATCTCGGAGATCATGGGCAACAAGGATGCAAGCCGAGTAGCAAAGTGGGCAATTGAGCAAGCTTCTTACACCCCATTGTATGCAAGAAGAGAAGCTATCAAGTCCCAGGCCCTGGCAGATTTCTTTGTTGACTGGGCCAAAATGCAGTATGAGCCTCCCTTGCCGGAAACAAATTTCTGGAGGATGCATTTCGATGGCTCCAAGGTAAAAGAGGGACTCGGTGCCGGTGTTGTAATCACCTCACCCAAGCGGGACCAACTCAAGTATGTGCTTCAGATTCATTTTCCAGCGTCCAATAATGTAGCCGAGTACGAAGCTCTGGTTCATGGCTTGAAAGTATCCAAGGAGATCAGAATCCGGCGGACTGTGTGCTACGGTGACTCAGACCTGGTGGTTCAACAGGTCTCGGGGACTTGGGATGCGCTGGATTCCAATATGGCGTCTTATCGGTTCCTTGTCCAGAATATGACCGGATTCTTTGACGGGTGTGAGTTCCATCACATCCACCGAGCTGAAAATGATGCAGCAGATGCTCTATCCAAGTTGGGTTCTTCTCGGCAATTCATCCCGTCTGGGATTGCTCTGGAACATTTGAGGAAGCCCTCTATCAAGCCATCCCCCAACTCGGAGTCCATATTCATCCAGGCTCTGCCAAACTCAGAAGCTTTTCCCATGGAGATTGACTGGGAGATCTCAAAGGAGAACCCGGGGACTGCTCCATCCAACCCGGGGACTGCCTTAGTAAACCCGGGGACTGTCGCATTCATCGAGGGGATCATTTCTTAGTACTCGGGGACTCGTCTCCAACTCGGAGCAAGTCATGTCAGTTGATCCAATGGAAGTGGATGAACAAGTGTTTCCTACTCGGGAGACACCGAGTTGGGCTCTGCCCATATTATCCTTTCTGATGGATGGTACTTTGCCGAGTGACGAGGTCACAACCAGGCAGATACAAAGAAGATCCAAGGGCTACACCATCATCAACAAAGATGTGTACAAGAGAAGTGCCACTGGGGTACTCCAACGCTGTGTTGAGCCAGAAGAAGGAGAAGAAATTCTCAGAGAAATACACCAAGGAGAGTGTGGGCACCATGCCTCATCTCGGGCCCTAGTCAAGAAAGCATTCCGGCATGTATTCTATTGGCTCATTGCCTTTCAACAAGCAGAAGATCTAGTGAGGAAGTGTAATGGGTGCTAGAGATATTCAAGCAAGATTCATATGCCATCTTCCGAGTTGAAGACAATCCCCATCACTTGGCCATTTGCTGTCTGGTGCTTGGATATGGTGGGTCCTTTCAAGCCAGCTCGGGGCAACATGACACACATCTTGGTCATGGTTGATAAGTTCACCAAGTGGATTGAAGTGAAGCCAATCCGGAAATGTGATGGAAACACATCAGTAAGCTTCTTGAAGGATATAATCCTGAGATATGGCTACCCGCATGGGATCATCTCGGATAATGGGACAAACTTTGCTGAAGGAGCTTTTGCTCGGTTCTGTAAGGAGAAGCGGATTCGGCTAGACATTGCATCAGTCGCCCATCCGGCTTCAAATGGCCAAGTTGAAAGATCAAATGGCAGGGTCATATCTGGAATAAATCCAAGGCTGATTCAGCCATTGCTGAAAACACCTGGGTGTTGGCTAGACGAGTTGTCGGCGGTGTTCTGGAGTCTAAGGACTACCCCTAACCGATCAACCGGATACACACCATTCTTCCTAGTATATGGAGCAGAGGCCGTGTTGCCCACTGACCTTGAGCATGACTCACCAAGAATAACCCTCTATACTGAGGCAGAGGCAAGAGAAGCCCGAGAAGATGATGTTGATCTGCTCGAAGAAGCAAGAGAATTAACTCTATCGCGCTCAGCTGTATATCAACAGAATCTGAGACGCTATCATAGCCGGAAAGTAAACCGAAGGGTTTTCCGAGAAGGAGACATGGTGCTTAGGCTTGTGCAACGCACAACCGGGATGCACAAGCCATGGGAAGGTCCTTTCATTGCGAGCAAGGCTCTGCACAATGATGCGTATTATCTCATCGATGCACAAGCACCACAGAAGAACAGGGCGGATAAATCCGGAGAGGAATCCAAGCGTCCCTAGAATGTAGCTCTACTCCGCCATTTTCATTCCTGAACAAACATTGTATGTATCTCCTTAACCGAGTTAAAATTCCAAGTCGGCACTCTGAATTCAAACTCGGGGACTGCCTGTGCCAATTATTTTTTTGAATTTTGAGACCGTAGGGATAGGCCCTACGGTGTTTTATAGATAAATAGAGTCAACCAATGGGTGACCCAAGAGTTAAAAAAGTGAATTACAATAGTGTCTTAGGGGGAAAGAAGAGGAATTACATCTAGGAGGAAGTTAGTGGAAAATGCTAGTGATCCAAGCCAACCAACTAGCAACAATGCAAGTTTTGAGTCTATATTGATGAAGATCCAAATCATATTTGAATCTGGTCCTCCTTTGACCCCATGATGGCTCTATGTGTTGGAAGATGAAATCATTGCGAGACTTCCAAATATTCCATGTGACGCATGCAAAAATCTCAAGGAAAAAAGGTTCCTTGAAGGACACATTGGTCTGCATTATATGATCCAGACAGGGTTTGCTCAGGTCCCAGTCGATCCCTATGTGGAGTCAACATCTGGCAGCAAAAGCACACTCAAAGAGTAGGTGATCCCTAGTTCCCCGTGCACCATCAGGACAAAGGACATAGATCGTGTCATCGTTATCACGCCAATTCTTCCAAGCCATTAGATCCATCGTGTTCAGTCTGTCCAAGAATAGCAGCCAAAGGAAGACTCTAAGTTTTGGGAGGCATTTGGATTTCCAAATCAGACGTAGCAATCTGTGGCAAAGCACCTGAGCAAAAAGAAAGGCATATAGTTTGGCCGAGGTATAAAGTGAGTTCTTCCATGGATAGATGCACTGATCCATAGTCTCCTCATCCAATACATCCTCATGAAGAAGGTATGAAGCCAGCTAGAGTTCCTCGAAGGCCATAACAGAAAGAGGTAAATTGAAATAATCCGATGATGGTGCAATATTGATCATATCAGCGACAATGACATCCTCATTTATGGCAAATGAATATAGATGAGGTAATTGATCCATAATCAAATCCTGTCCATACCACCTATCCTTCCAAAATAAGGTATCTCGTCCATTCCCAATGGAAACAGTTGTAATTCCAAGGTAGAGATCAAGGAGCTTACAAATGTCTCGCCACCAAAATGAGCTAGACCCTGACTGAATGTTCATCGTACTAGAGGCATGGTTAGCTTTGATAAGCTTAATCCATGGTGTGTCAACCTGTTGGAAAAATTTGTGAATATGCTTAATCAATAAAGCCTTGGTTTGCATTTCCAGATTAATAACTCCAAGAACCCATGCTTTTTGGGGCGACACACTATAGTCCATGCAGCCATGGAGTGAGGACAGCCAATAGAATCATCTTTAGCCCATAAGAAATGTCGTCACGCTCGATCAATGGTTTTAATTAATTCCTTAGGTAGTTTCAGACAGCTCATGTAATGAGCGGGAAGTGATGAGAGAACCGATTGAACCAGAGTCAGGCAACCACCATAATCAAGGAAGCGTGCACAAGCATTAAGACGCCGTTCCACCAGATCAGCGAGTGGTGAAAGATCTCGAACAGTTGGTCTGGTCGTGCCAAGTGGGAGACCCAAATATGGAAAAGGTAAACTTCCAGGTGCACAACCAAAATCCGCCGCCAGACTGATTAATTGCGACTGAGAGATGTTAATGGGCATCATGTTGGATTTGGAGTAATTAATTCAGAGACTAGTGGCTGCGGAAAAAGTAGCGAGGATACATTTGAGAGCTGCCAATTGGCGAGGACAAGCTTGGGCCACAAGTAGCGTATCATCCGCGTATTGGACTATCGGAAAATCAGTGCCAGGGATAGCTAAAGGAGCAATGATTTCCCCAATTTCCATTGATCTATTAACTATGGTGATGGGGGGAAAATAACCCGGTAGGCCAACTCCAAGATATAACCCGGACCAAAGGACGCTGCGCAGGATCCGGCTAAGGATAAAGAAACTTCTGGAAGGCCCAAAGTTTGTAGGCCTCGTAACCCGGATTGTGGGTTGCAGTAAGGAAAGCTAGGGTTTGTAAGCGGTGTTCGGGTAGGACTCAATCTGCGCCTTGGAGGGCAAGCCAGGTAGGGGAACAGGTGCTTTATAAACCGGCCCTATGCTTAGTTTTGCAGAGATCCAAGTAGTAATCATATCGCCGAATATCGAGTATCCATTGTACACAAGAGATCGAGTTAATAAAGTGAGATTGGAGACTCGGCGACTTCATCGCCGGCTACCAGATCGAATTCCATCATGTTTTCCCAAACGCCTGTGTCGACTTGCCCCAAAATCAGTTACCCCTGGTAACATCTGCCGTGATCATCCCACGACAGTTGGCGCCCACCGTGGGGCCTGCGTCCAAAGGTGTTTACATCACGGGAGAAGCTCGGAAGAGCATGGGGAACCTCGTCGTCGGTGAGATCTACGACAACCACGAAGGAGAGAAGGTGGTGGACGATTCCGGCTGGGGGCCAGAGTCGGATCACCTCGAATCCGGATCTGTCGTGACAATCGGCCGGATCAGCGTCTTCATCGGTATGGTATGTACTTCTGGCTCGGCTCCTGACAATTTTGGATCATATTCTGTGTCAGGGGAGGCTACCTACGCCCAATCAGATAGAGAAGAATCAGTTGGAGCAACAGACCAGATAGAAGAATCCATCGCGCAGTGGGAACAGCCGGAGGAGCCGGCATGGACCCCGCGTGACCAGGACAGTGGAAAGGATGATACTGAATCTATCCGGGACCTGCTGGAAGACCGGTACGAAGAAGATAACAGCGGAGAAGAACAGCATGAACTCAAAACAAGCGTAATACGCCGAGCGGCGGTCTACACGGCTCCCGCAGCCAACCTCAATCAAGGGAACGTGACCACGGCTCCGGTCGGGGCGGCTCAGGCATTGGCGCAGCGGCAGGATGCAGCTAACGGAAACCCGATCCTGGCCCGGGTCGATGGAGAGTCGGCATCAGTAACTAGCCGTGCAGCGGACGAGGAGTTGCACGCAAATACGTTCGGATTCCTGGGAAACCGGACACCAGGGGCGGGTCCTTCAAACCCGCGCCACCCGGCCTTGTTCGACAATAATCTGATCCTAGACCCCACGGTCCTGGCTACGGTTATCACTCCAGAAAACGCAGCTGAACGTGTCAGGGACCTGGACGTGGCCCGCCGCGCGTTGGAACAGCAAAGAAGGCAAGTGGAAGCGGAGAAACAAGGGATGGCTACACGTCAACGCGAGCTGGATGCGTTGGAAACCCGGCTCCGAGAGGAAACATCCAGAGTACACCAAAGACATCAAACCAGACTACCAGCCATGGGTGGGGTCATTAACCTGGCGGCTTTGTTTATTACGCCTCAGGATCAACCGATCCCAGTGGTAAACCAGGGAACTGCACCTCAGCCGGCAACAGCGGAAGCCCACGCGGCAAACGTGCAGGCCGGGTTACCCCCACCACGAACCAGAGTCACAACCGGCAACGAGTTACCGCCACCGCCACCGTCACGGTTTCGCACACCAGCAGGCCACTACAACAATCCCATGGACAACGTGTATGCAGCAACACTTGCATTGAACCAGATCCCGGTAGGAGAATCGCCCCATGCAGAAAAGACCCGGCAGGCGATCGATCTACTGCACACTGCAGTGGCGCAGCAGGCCAATTACCCGGACCACAGAAGCGGGATGCATGGGACGCCATACGCCAGTCAACAACAAGGGAATATTCAAACAAACTCGGCACGGCGGAGGCAAGAGCAGCAGCAAATGCCGCCTCCTCCCCGCGTCCCGGCAGCATCAATGGCACAGGCCGTTGTGGATAGCTCCAGGGCTCGGAGAGCCGGGGCCGGGTCTGCTGCACATGGATTGCCTGCAGCACCGCGCCCCGCTGCACCCCCGGCTGGATCGCACCTTTCCCGAGTAAGGCCAGCCTCAACCGTCCTCGCAGGACCCAAGTGTCTCTCGGACGACATCAGAGCTGAACCTTACCCGGAAAAATTCAAAGAGCCGGGAAAAGTAGTGAATTATGAACCCACCATGGATCCGGAAACATGGTTGAGCAGTTATGAGATGGCAATGTCAATCTGCAATGCGTCCGAAAATCTTCAAGCCAAGTTCATGTACTTGATGATGTCAGAAGGAGCAGCAAAGTTATGGTTCACCAACCTGCCGGAAAGATCGATCAAGTCCTGGGAAGAACTGAAGACCGCGTTCGTCAAGCACTTTCATGGAACGTGCAGAAAGCTATTCACTATTGATGATTTAGAACGATGCGTTCAGAAGAAGGGAGAATCAGCACGCAGTTGGGTACGCCGGGTTATGGAGATACTTCACTCATCCACAGATATTCAGCCCAAAGATGCGCTACAAGCTATGGCAAAAACATGCAAGTATATTCCTTTAGTACAAAAGTTAACTCGCATGAAGTCCAGTAGGAATGCATCGGAGGTTACGATGGGAGAATTAATGGATGCGTGCAACAAACACGCCGCAACAGACACTACAGAGGAGGAAATTGATGACAAGAAAGCGAAAGAGAACACCAGTAATAGTGGAAGAACCGGCAATGGATCGACACCGAGTAATAACGGAAATAGCCACAACAAGCGCCCATTTGAAGGAGGCTCCGAGTTTGTAGCTAATACTGAGGCCGGGTCTTCGAGACCCAGATCTGAAGGGAATTTTAATACCGGAAATCACAATGGAGGGCATTATCAGGGACCTCCGAGGCCAAGCAACAGTTGGGATATATTCAGAATGGCGTGCCCGAAGCACAGCAGGAACGGCAAGCCGGCTAATCACTCCTTGGAGCAATGCGCCGACTTACAGAGATGGAAGAACGAGGAAGTAAACAGAGCCATGCGAGGTGCGGGTCGGGGAGGAGGCCCGGGTCCAGGTGGAAATTTGGGCAACGGTCCACCCCCAGCCGGTAACCCGGCAGCAGGAAATCCGGGCAACAATCAAGGGGGAGCGGGAGGTTTCCAGGCTAACCCCAAACAATTGGGTCAATATCATGTGCATACTACGGGAGGCTCTAACAAGGACAAAAAGATGCTAAAGCAGGCGGTTAACTCAGTTTCTTCTGCTGTTCCGAGGTATTTGAGATGGTCAGAACAGGAGGTAACATGGAGCAGGAGGGATCACCCGGATAGAGTGGATCACCCGGGAGTCTTAGCATTGGTAGTGGCACCACAGGTCAATGGGTATGAGCTGAAAAAAGTCTTGATGGACGGAGGAAGCAGCATCAATATCCTGTACTGGGAAACTTTTCTGCGCATGGGTCTAAAGGAATCTCAGCTACAAAAAAGTACAACAGTTTTTCACGGGATAGTGCCGGGTCATTCAGCGTGCCCTGAAGGAAAAATTGCGTTGGAGGTAGCTTTTGCGGAATCAAAGGACAATTATCGAGTTGAGTGGCTTACTTTTGAGGTGGTTAAGTTGCGCAGTCCTTATCACGCATTGTTTGGAAGACCGGCTTATGCCAAATTCATGGCAAGGCCGTGCTATGTGTATCTACAGCTGAAAATTCCGGGTCCTAAGAAGACCATTACCATACATGGAAATCGAGATATAGCGGCTGAGTGCGATGAAGGAGATGCAGCAATGGCTGAGCAAGCCTGTAGGAAAGAGGAACTCAGGCATTACCGATCTCAAGCGGACCTGGAGGAAAGGGAAACTTCAAAAAGGCCGAGCTCTGAGGAAGAAAAAGCAAAACCCAGGGCAGAGCAAGATGCTAAGATGGTGGCTTTCATCAGGAACGATACCTCCAAATTGTCTGGCATAGAAGAGGAAATCACATCGCCGTCTACGGCTAGCAGCGCTGCGATAACGACACACCCGGATTGGTTAGCAAACTCGGTACTCGTCATGAAAGGGTCTAACAAGTGGAGAATGTGCATCGGTCGCGCCAGCCCGGGACCGATTATCGAAAAGAACTAAACAGTGTAACGGGCAGCAGGTTTCAGACGCGCTCTTTTCCTACCCAGGGTACCTAAGGGGACTGGAAGGTTTTTAATGAGGCGGCTTGCTGACCCAAACTTTATCGTATCAATAAAAGGAGATGGTTTTCAAGTATTGTCATGGTCTTTGCTTCGATTACAGGTAAGTGGTACTTGTTATTATCAATACATCAGTATCATCAAAATACATTGCACATACATAGGTCTTTGGGGGCTGAGCTGCTTAAATAGCAGTCACGAACCCAAATACCCGGCCTTGATGCCTATGAGTTATGAGGGCCAATTACTCGCAAGACGAGTACGGTTGCAATCTTATAACCGGACGAAGGAGCCAAATTTCTTGGTTATTCTTACTTAAGCTCGATGTGACTCGCACTAAAGTGGCATGATCTGTTCGCTTACGATTACAATCAACCATGCAGCCCAATGGGATTTGCTTGACCCTGTTTTTCGTATAGATGTAACAACATGGTATCCACGCGAAAGCCGACTTACAGTACAAGATAATCAAAAGGGTCATCTAAACCACAAGTCTATGCAGAGTACAAGGCTAATAGCCGGAAACTCAACGAGTATTAAGCATGACTTCAGTATTTACGCGAACGGCTATTGGTTTTCAGCTTGGTAAAGAGCAATTTGTTCTCTGAGAAAGGCCGCACCCCCCTGGCTCGTACTTTGGGTCATGGGGACTGGGGACTTCGGAACAGAAACAAACTGTTTAGCTATTGAAGCTCGAGAGACCCTAGCTTCCGAGTCTTGGGGACTTAAAGAAAAGTCCACTTATCAAAACCCGTGATGCTCGGAAAACCGAGTCTCGCAAAGGGAATCAAAAAATAGTCGAGTATCGAGAATAAGTTTAAAGAATAAGACAAGTGTCAAGATTATCAAAAGCCGGGAGAGGCACAAATATATCACGAACTAAAAGTACGTTACAAGTGATGGTACCAATATCAAGGGTGCACAGGCGCACCATCAAAATCATATTAGTTTTAAACACAAAAGTACCAGGTATCGCCCTACTCGGCATCCTGAGAGCGGTCTTCCGGGTCTTGGTCCTGGATCTGCTCCTTAGCCTTTCCAGCAGCATTACCCGGACTTCCCGCGTCAGGACGGATAGGCGGAGGGACAGCTGGTGTAGAGGTAGACGGCCGTAATCCTAGCTCGGCCTCTCTCTTAGCAGTTTCTTCTTTTCTCCTGGCCAGATCAGTCGCCCATTTTTCCAACATATCAAAGGGAGGGGGTGCCTCTGCCAATATGGTTTTTCCTTCAGCGTCGTATGAGCTCATGATTGTGTCCAGGTCCATCTTGTCGGCCAAAGCGGTGGCCGAGTGGCGTACTGCGGATTGTATGGCCTTGAAGTCCTTGGGTGTAAACTTGGAGCCATCAGCCTTTAATTCTGGAAACCCGGATATTACCTTTGTCGGGTCAAGCTTAGGAAAGTAAGCTTTCGCCAGCGTAAAGGCCCGGGTCATACCGATCCGGCAGGACGAGCGCTTCCATATCTCAATCCATCCAGGCACCGTCGAGCAGGCTTGCATAAGATTCTCCTCACCCGGGTATACCTCGGAAGGCCACTTCACGGCGTCCAATATAAGCTTTGTGCCGGCAAAAAAGGTCCGGAGCACAGTCTTCAATGTTTTTACCTTGGCAATGGCATCGTCCTCCGGAGCAGCGAGGTTCGCACCTGCAGTTGAAACAAAAGGAAAGTATATCAGTCATCCCGATTATCATAACGATAAAGTAGAGGCAATTAAGTTAGTCGAAGGCAAAAACTCACTTAGCAAGATGCGATAAGTATCCGCAATCTGGTTCGATAAGTTCTTCAGCGCGGATTGGGCAGTGTTGTACTTCTTCTTGTATTTGGAAACGTCTTTTTTCAAAGTTTCCATGTTAGCCTCAAGGGCTTCTCTTCGTTTTACCTCAGCAAGCAGGAGCTGTTCGGTCTTGAGTAACACCTCATCGGACCGGGTCACTTCCGCCTGTAAGGAACAAGGAACGAAAGTGTCAGTCGGATATCATGGAAAACCGGGTATTGCGTGAAGTACCGAGCACAACTTCGGTGATGTAACAGCCCAAGTATGAAAACCTACCATTTAGAATGTTTGATTTCTTGTTATTAAAGTATTGCATCATGTCATCATATTGTTGCATTTGTTTCTTTTGTTTTGCATCTGTTATTCTTTGTTTTCACAATGAAAATCAAACAATTTCAACTGCTTTGTTTCCTCACTTGTTCTGTTACAACTTTTGGAATAAAACTCACAAATAATAACAACCAAATTGTTCCATTTTATTCCATGTTGATCACTCCTTAATTTGTTGGGTTTAATCAAACAATTACTTCAATCAATTAATTCAAATCACTTTCAAATTCAAACCAAATGCATTTCAAACAGAACCCAAATTGAAAGTATGAAAAGGATAACCAAAACATTTTGTTTACCCTGTTATTTTCCAATTAAAGCAATTTGGGTCACCTTATGAAAGTGTTGGTTTTAATAATCCTTTTAATATTCAAAAATCACTCCCATTTTGGTTTATTTTCCCAAACAGCACCAAAATTTCCAATTCATGAAAACTAACAAACCATTCCACTAAGTTAATCCAAGTTAATAATAGGGTTACCCTATTAAATTTGATGTTTTCCAATATTAAATCAATTAGTTGCAAATTATTCAAATTTCAAATCAGTTGGCAAACAGCAACCCAAAATTTGGTTTCCCAAAAACTTAAGTGGTAAGGTGGTAGAGTTTGAACCTACCAGCCCACTGGAATTTTTCCAAGATTTTATCCACTCAAAAAACTATCAAATGTTTCCATTTGCTTTTGCTACAAAAAAAAAACTGCAGAACAAAATAAATACATAAAAAGAACGGTTCAAGAGGGGGGGGGGGGGAGAAAGCCAGCCCAGCCCAATTCCATCTGGCCCGGTACCCCTTGTCCTTTCTGCCGCTGTCTTCCTCCTCGCGATGACGTCAAGCGTACGACTGCACCCCCCACCGTGCGATCTCTCCTCCCCCGCTCGATGTTGCGCCGTACGAGCCCGGAACCCCATAAGAACACCTACCCACTGCTAACCCTAGCCATCTGCCCTAGCTACCTCCCTCCTCGCCGCCGACCGCACCCTCTACCACCTCCCCACCCCTCTGAAGATCACCACCGCTGAAAACCAACCGAGCACAACCCCCCTCTGCCTCCTCTTCGCGCCGCCAGCATGGCCCCCTCGAGGCAGCCCCGTGGCCCGGAATGGAACCACGGCGACTGCCTCAGCCGCCCCGTCTACTCGCCGGTTGCTGGGAGCAACCACGGCGACCGCGCCGTCGCCGGAAACTCCCGCCGTTTTTCTGCTCGTCTTCTGAACGACGACGACCGCAGCAGGTGATCGCCCTGTCCTGTTCCCCTCTCGCTCTGTCCGCCCTCCCGCACATGCCCTAGGCACACACCCACGCACCGCACGCACGAACACCCCGCGAGCGTCCCACCCCGTCGTGCCCCGCCGGAGAACCACCGTCGATCGGTGCTGCCAAGTTCAGTTACAGCCGCCGTGTGCACCTCTTCTTTCATCAGTTAACTGAACCAACACGACCGATGCAGTAGCGTATTGGTTCACTCCGTGCGCTCGCGCCGCGAGGGCAGCGGGTCGAATCCCCGCGGGCACGCTGCCCCGCCCCCTTTTTTGCAAATTTCCGCGCGGCGCTCCAGGCCCACGGGTCAGTGACCTGCAGGGCCACGTCAACTTCCAGCTGCGCCACCTAGGCGCCACGTTGGCCCCCTGGCCCACGGACAGTGGCTAGGGGTAGACAGCGTTGCAGTACCAATAACTTCCAGCACGTTTCCCTTTTAACAATCTAGTCCTCCTAATTTACATTTTGGCCCTAATCTTAACTTGTTAACAACTTTAAATCTAAAACTCCAAATAATACAAGTTAAATATGTTTATTGATCTAATTAAATTGTCCATCCAACTAGGTCATTTGTTTACTGTTTTGAAATTCCAAAATGCAATTTAAATTTGAATTCAAATAAATCAATTGCAATTTGCTAAAATCAATAACTAATTCATTATTAATCCAATAAATGCAAATAAAATATGTTTTCCATATCATTTTGAACCCCCTATTCAACTATAAATTTTGTTTCCTGGTTTGAATAATTTAAATTGCCTAAATAATTTAAATCTTGTTTAATTCAATTAAAATTGCTAGAATCATAACTTGCTCCATATAAAATATTTTTGAACATGCAAAATATGTTTTCAAACCATCAAAGTGTGAACTTTTCAAATGTGAGTTTGAATTTATGTTTTGAACAAATAAAACTTCAATTAAAATCAAACTTGTTTTAAAATCATTTAAAACTTGCTTAATATTGTTTAATTCATAATAAATTCATCCTAATTCAAATTTCAATATTTGAAACATGTAATCCAACTAAAATTTGATGTTATTTTCAAATATAAATTTTTGTTAATTGTTTTGCACACTTTAACTTGATGAAAACAATAATTGTTTGTGTAACATGTTTAAGTAACCACACTTTCCAAACTTAATAAATGATTTCCAAAACTTGTTAAACCCTTTTTATCACTTGCATCTATTATTGTTATTTGCTGTTATTTTGGTGTTATCATCATGCATGCATCATGCTAACAACTTTCACATAATAATTAATTGCAAATCATTTGTTCCACTTAATTCATGGACCCTTTTTCATATGCAACTCAAAATTGCATAGGGGTCCATCTTAATTGTGTTACATGTCACTTAGTTTATTTGATGCAACCATTAACTTGCCATGCATCATCTTGATTGTGCACAATGCCATGATAATGATTGTTTATATTTCTGCCTTGTTTGTTTGCTTCTTCTCGGATAAACGACGACGTTGAGACCGAAGATACTTACGACACCCCTTCTAAGGAGTTAGCTCAGTACCAGGCTACTGGGTTTGCAGGCAAGTTATCACTCACATGAACCATCGTGTTCCTTTCAACATTGGTTACCGATACTTTCCGTTGTCTATTGTTGCTAGCCATATGATTAGTTGTTTCTGTTACGAACCTATCACATGAATCCCTTAACCCTGATATTGCCTCACCTCCATACCTATAACCATTGCTTGTGCCCGTATCTTACTAGCATGCTTAGGTTTGTTTTGCTCGAGTCTGTTACCCGTTACTTTCTGTTACTACTTCATTATGTTCTGGGGGCTCGATGTTAAACAATGAATCATGCTAATGTTACTATTAATAATAAATTTGATGATAAGGCACCGGCAGGAGGCCCTTTGTGGTTTTGAGGCCTGCTAGTGTCGACCCTAATAGGAAAAGGGTCTTGTCTACTGATCCATGATGAGCGCACTAACCGCATGTGGGAAGCGAGTATGGGCGCCCCCCTCAATTTGATTCGATTCGCATCTCGTCCAAATCATCTCATTTAGTTCGTGTTTTCCATTTGCCGCATGCATGTTTTTGCGAGCCCAGGCCAGGGTGGAACTTTCGTAGTCGGCATATAGGGGGACACGTTCTTAGAGTGCTATGAGGGTCCATTTTCTTCTGGGCTCGATTAGCCGTGCGCCCAAGGTGCTTTGGGCTTGATGCGAAGAAGAGTTGAGTTGTGTTGAGTGCCCCGCTTGGTGGAAGGGCCTTTCCATCTGGCGGGTTATTCATGCGTGTACGGCCAAAATGGTGCAACCCTGCAGGGATAATCTTCTCGAGAAGCCGTGTTTTCCGCGGTTATGGATTACTTGGTGAAAGTACTGGCTAACAAGTACTCAGGACAACTTAAACCTAATGATTAACAACCTTACACCCAATGATTAACAACTTGACTAGTAATAGGCTTATTGACACAATAATCTGAACCATCATTATTTCAACTGTGTGAGTTATCCTCGGATTGCTTCTTTGGATAAGGGGCGAGATCCAGGATGGGTTTGTTTGGAGTTAGTCGATAGGTTGGTTACGATACACGATCTTATCTCTTTTCTGGTAGCCGGAAGTGGTAGAAACTCTGTAGTTGGTTAGAGAAGCCAGTTGCAGCATCTTTTATACCCCCTTCCTTCCGTTGAACCCAAAGCATCTGTGCTTGGTGTTGACGGGTTACACTTTGGTGAACTGTGAGTCTTGCTTGCCAGTACGTTTAATGTACTGACCCCTTTGGGGCTGTGGTTTCCGCAGACCTACGTTTCCGAGGATCTACATGGTGGCTACTACGTGGAGTATGACGAGACTGCTGACAAGTAGATAGCGGACCCGGGCAGGATCCGAGACTTCGTGGATGGGCTCCGTCTGTTCGTTTCCGGCCTCTTAGGCCTATTTGGTTCTTGTCTGTACTCAGACATGTTGAATGCTTCCGCTGTGATGTAATGATGAATTGTTGGGACATGTGTCCTCTGGGTGATTGTATTTGCTATCTCTGCTCTAATGAGAGCCATTTGCAACTTATTTCAACCTTTTGTGTCGTAGAGATCTGTTGTGATATCAGTTGTTCAACGCCGTTGACGTACCATGTGTGTATGGTTTGAAGTACGTCAATGGAAGTGTCCTGATTTCTATGGGATAGTTTACGTCGACGCTGAACAGATAGGGGTTGGTTGTCACACATACGTGTGTTGGCCTACTCGTAAGAGGACGCGGGTGCCGGTAAGCCCCGTAATCCAATCTACTACTGTTCAACGGAACGGCGAGTATCCTTTAGAAGTCCGGGTGCGACAAATGGTTTCAGAGCCTGTCTGCCTGTAGGATCCCTTTTTACTGGTCGCAGTTGAGTCTAGAAACTATTTTGTAGCTATGTAGGAAAAATGAAACGTGAGAGTAGGAATTCTGTCATTTTTCTTCTTTCCCCACCCACCCTCCCTTTTCTGGTAAGGAAGTGCAACGTTGTTTTCCCTTCTCATCTAAACTTTCAAGTTAGGATTTCACGTATTCTGGTTTCTCTAGGATGGTTATATCTACTAGACCATAGGAATGGAGGTGGTTGTGACATGATTTATCATGTTGCCTACTCATGATTGAGAACGGAGGCGTGTAAGCCCCGGAAGCAAATCCTCTATTCCTTAAGCAGTAGATATTGATCCTTTAGAAGCCCGGATGGGTTTTCCGTAGTACCTCAGGAGTGTTTTGGTCTCGTTTTCCCGATTTTGCTTCGTTATCCTGTTCTTCTCAACATCCTTTTCGTCCGTTGAAATCTTGTTGTTGTTTTCCACTTCAGTTCTGCTACCGGCGTCTAATCAATAACCCTGTTCCACCCTTCTGACCAGATAATCTATTCTCCAAATGAATCAAATTCTATCCAGCTGTACACCCTCGATACAAAACCCCTTCCTCTATTTGAAAATGTTCCGGTGGTTTGTGAATTCCCTGACATCTTTCCGGAAGAGTTGCCAGGAATACCTATCGTTTTGAACTTTCAGAAAAACTATCCAATGTGCACGATGTGTTTCACGTGTCACAGTTCAAGAGGATCTTCCCAAGAAGTATCCGGACCTTTCCTTTTCTCAGTAGGAATCTCGGGGCGCGATTCCTTCAAGGGGGGGCGTTTTGTAACAGCCCAAGTATGAAAACCTACCATTTAGAATGTTTGATTTCTTGTTATTAAAGTATTGCATCATGTCATCATATTGTTGCATTTGTTTCTTTTGTTTTGCATCTGTTATTCTTTGTTTTCACAATGAAAATCAAACAATTTCAACTGCTTTGTTTTCTCACTTGTTCTGTTACAACTTTTGGAATAAAACTCACAAATAATAACAACCAAATTGTTCCATTTTATTCCATGTTGATCACTCCTTAATTTGTTGGGTTTAATCAAACAATTACTTCAATCAATTAATTCAAATCACTTTCAAATTCAAACCAAATGCATTTCAAACAGAACCCAAACTGAAAGTATGAAAAGGATAACCAAAACATTTTGTTTACCCTGTTATTTTCCAATTAAAGCAATTTGGGTCACCTTATGAAAGTGTTGGTTTTAATAATCCTTTTAATATTCAAAAATCACTCCCATTTTGGTTTATTTTCCCAAACAGCACCAAAATTTCCAATTCATGAAAACTAACAAACCATTCCACTAAGTTAACCCAAGTTAATAATAGGGTTACCCTATTAAATTTGATGTTTTCCAATATTAAATCAATTAGTTGCAAATTATTCAAATTTCAAATCAGTTGGCAAACAGCAACCCAAAATTTGGTTTCCCAAAAACTTAAGTGGTAAGGTGGTAGAGTTTGAACCTACCAGCCCACTGGAATTTTTCCAAGATTTTATCCACTCAAAAAACTATCAAATGTTTCCATTTGCTTTTGCTACAAAAAAAAACTGCAGAACAAAATAAATACATAAAAAGAACGGTTCAAGAGGGGGGGGGGGGGGGGGGGGGGGGGGGGGGGGGGGGGGGGGGGGGGGGGGGGGGGGGGAGAAAGCCAGCCCAGCCCAATTCCATCTGGCCCGGTACCCCTTGTCCTTTCTGCCGCTGTCTTCCTCCTCGCGATGACGTCAAGCGTACGACTGCACCCCCCACCGTGCGATCTCTCCTCCCCCGCTCGATGCTGCGCCGTACGAGCCCGGAACCCCATAAGAACACCTACCCACTGCTAACCCTAGGCCCCTAGCCATCTGCCCTAGCTACCTCCCTCCTCGCCGCCGACCGCACCCTCTACCACCTCCCCACCCCTCTGAAGATCACCACCGCTGAAAACCAACCGAGCACAACCCCCCTCTGCCTCCTCTTCGCGCCGCCAGCATGGCCCCCTCGAGGCAGCCCCGTGGCCCGTAATGGAACCACGGCGACTGCCTCAGCCGCCCCGTCTACTCGCCGGTTGCTGGGAGCAACCACGGCGACCGCGCCGTCGCCGGAAACTCCCGCCGTTTTTCTGCTCGTCTTCTGAACGACGACGACCGCAGCAGGTGATCGCCCTGTCCTGTTCCCCTCTCGCTCTGTCCGCCCTCCCGCACACGCCCTAGGCACACACCCACGCACCGCACGCACGAACACCCCGCGAGCGTCCCACCCCGTCGTGCCCCGCCGGAGAACCACCGTCGATCGGTGCTGCCAAGTTCAGTTACAGCCGCCGTGTGCACCTCTTCTTTCATCAGTTAACTGAACCAACACGACCGATGCAGTAGCGTATTGGTTCACTCCGTGCGCTCGCGCCGCGAGGGCAGCGGGTCGAATCCCCGCGGGCACGCTGCCCCGCCCCCTTTTTTGCAAATTTCCGCGCGGCGCTCCAGGCCCACGGGTCAGTGACCTGCAGGGCCACGTCAACTTCCAGCTGCGCCACCTAGGCGCCACGCTGGCCCCCTGGCCCACGGACAGTGGCTAGGGGTAGACAGCGTTGCAGTACCAATAACTTCCAGCACGTTTCCCTTTTAACAATCTAGTCCTCCTAATTTACATTTTGGCCCTCAATCTTAACTTGTTAATAACTTTAAATCTAAAACTCCAAATAATACAAGTTAAATATGTTTATTGCTCTAAATTAAATTGTCCATCCAACTAGGTCATTTGTTTACTGTTTTGAAATTCCAAAATGCAATTTAAATTTGAATTCAAATAAATCAATTGCAATTTGCTAAAATCAATAACTAATTCATTATTAATCCAATAAATGCAAATAAAATATGTTTTCCATATCATTTTGAACCCCCTATTCAACTATAAATTTTGTTTCCTGGTTTGAATAATTTAAATTGCCTAAATAATTTAAATCTTGTTTAATTCAATTAAAATTGCTAGAATCATAACTTGCTCCATATAAAATATTTTTGAACATGCAAAATATGTTTTCAAACCATCAAAGTGTGAACTTTTCAAATGTGAGTTTGAATTTATGTTTTGAACAAATAAAACTTCAATTAAAATCAAACTTGTTTTAAAATCATTTAAAACTTGCTTAATATTGTTTAATTCATAATAAATTCATCCTAATTCAAATTTCAATATTTGAAACATGTAATCCAACTAAAATTTGATGTTATTTTCAAATATAAATTTTTGTTAATTGTTTTGCACACTTTAACTTGATGAAAACAATAATTGTTTGTGTAACATGTTTAAGTAACCACACTTTCCAAACTTAATAAATGATTTCCAAAACTTGTTAAACCCTTTTTATCACTTGCATCTATTATTGTTATTTGCTGTTATTTTGGTGTTATCATCATGCATGCATCATGCTAACAACTTTCACATAATAATTAATTGCAAATCATTTGTTCCACTTAATTCATGGACCCTTTTTCATATGCAACTCAAAATTGCATAGGGGTCCATCTTAATTGTGTTACATGTCACTTAGTTTATTTGATGCAACCATTAACTTGCCATGCATCATCTTGATTGTGCACAATGCCATGATAATGATTGTTTATATTTCTGCCTTGTTTGTTTGCTTCTTCTCGGATAAACGACGACGTTGAGACCGAAGATACTTACGACACCCCTTCTAAGGAGTTAGCTCAGTACCAGGCTACTGGGTTTGCAGGCAAGTTATCACTCACATGAACCATCGTGTTCCTTTCAACATTGGTTACCGATACTTTCCGTTGTCTATTGTTGCTAGCCATATGATTAGTTGTTTCTGTTACGAACCTATCACATGAATCCCTTAACCCTGATATTGCCTCACCTCCATACCTATAACCATTGCTTGTGCCCGTATCTTACTAGCATGCTTAGGTTTGTTTTGCTCGAGTCTGTTACCCGTTACTTTCTGTTACTACTTCATTATGTTCTGGGGGCTCGATGTTAAACAATGAATCATGCTAATGTTACTATTAATAATAAATTTGATGATAAGGCACCGGCAGGAGGCCCTTTGTGGTTTTGAGGCCTGCTAGTGTCGACCCTAATAGGAAAAGGGTCTTGTCTACTGATCCATGATGAGCGCACTAACCGCATGTGGGAAGCGAGTATGGGCGCCCCCCTCAATTTGATTCGATTCACATCTCGTCCAAATCATCTCATTTAGTTCGTGTTTTCCATTTGCCGCATGCATGTTTTTGCGAGCCCAGGCCAGGGTGGAAC
Organism: Alopecurus myosuroides; assembly: GCA_028641055.1. NCBI lineage: Eukaryota > Viridiplantae > Streptophyta > Magnoliopsida > Poales > Poaceae > Alopecurus > Alopecurus myosuroides. The sequence goes on from CM054059.1 coordinate 351,920,284, forward strand.
TTTCGTAGTCGGCATATAGGGGGACACGTTCTTAGAGTGCTATGAGGGTCCATTTTCTTCTGGGCTCGATTAGCCGTGCGCCCAAGGTGCTTTGGGCTTGATGCGAAGAAGAGTTGAGTTGTGTTGAGTGCCCCGCTTGGTGGAAGGGCCTTTCCATCTGGCGGGTTATTCATGCGTGTACGGCCAAATTGGTGCAACCCTGCAGGGATAATCTTCTCGAGAAGCCGTGTTTTCCGCGGTTATGGATTACTTGGTGAAAGTACTGGCTAACAAGTACTCAGGACAACTTAAACCTAATGATTAACAACCTTACACCCAATGATTAACAACTTGACTAGTAATAGGCTTATTGACACAATAATCTGAACCATCATTATTTCAACTGTGTGAGTTATCCTCGGATTGCTTCTTTGGATAAGGGGCGAGATCCAGGATGGGTTTGTTTGGAGTTAGTTGATAGGTTGGTTACGATACACGATCTTATCTCTTTTCTGGTAGCCGGAAGTGGTAGAAACTCTGTAGTTGGTTAGAGAAGCCAGTTGCAGCATCTTTTATACCCCCTTCCTTCCGTTGAACCCAAAGCATCTGTGCTTGGTGTTGACGGGTTACACTTTGGTGAACTGTGAGTCTTGCTTGCCAGTACGTTTAATGTACTGACCCCTTTGGGGCTGTGGTTTCCGCAGACCTACGTTTCCGAGGATCTACATGGTGGCTACTACGTGGAGTATGACGAGACTGCTGACGAGTAGATAGCGGACCCGGGCAGGATCCAAGACTTCGTGGATGGGCTACGTCTGTTCGTTTCCGGCCTCTTAGGCCTATTTGGTTCTTGTCTGTACTCAGACATGTTGAATGCTTCCGCTGTGATGTAATGATGAATTGTTGGGACATGTGTCCTCTGGGTGATTGTATTTGCTATCTCTGCTCTAATGAGAGCCATTTGCAACTTATTTCAACCTTTTGTGTCGTAGAGATCTGTTGTGATATCAGTTGTTCAACGCCGTTGACGTACCATGTGTGTATGGTTTGAAGTACGTCAATGGAAGTGTCCTGATTTCTATGGGATAGTTTACGTCGACGCTGAACAGATAGGGGTTGGTTGTCACACATACGTGTGTTGGCCTACTCGTAAGAGGACGCGGGTGCCGGTAAGCCCCGTAATCCAATCTACTACTGTTCAACGGAACGGCGAGTATCCTTTAGAAGTCCGGGTGCGACAGGTGAGTTATGCCCGGAACTTGGGGACTAGGTATATACCAAGAGATATCAAGTGTCGATTACCTGATGCGCTGCGGACATACGCTCTAGGATGTTGTTCTCTGAAGCTTTCATGGTGAGGAGAGCGCTCATCAGCTGGTCAAAATTATCGTTACCCGAGTTAGAAGTCTCGGGGTCGCGGAAACTTGGAGAAAAAGTTTTCCTCTTAGCAGGAGACGGCACCCGGGTCATCCGAATGTCGGGGTCTGCTCCTCCTCTCGCGCCCAAAGTGGCAGTATCTTCTTTCTCGCTTCCATGCGAGGCTATTGGATACCCGGCTTCTCGCCCAGCCGGGTCTGTCGGTGACTCTTGTTCATCACCAGCTGCGGCAAACACATCATTAGTTGGCTTCTCTTTGCCCGGGTCCTCGGTTTCCATGTCTTCTTGGTCACTAATAATGGCCGTGGCCCTGTGAAAAGTGTGAAGGCACAGTTAGCACATAGCCGTGAAAAAGACGGCGAAAGTATGGTATAACATTAGGAAAAGAACTTTACCCAGGATTCACCATAAGGTCCACAGGGAATTCGCTGCTAGAACCGGATGAAACTGAAAAATACCAAACGAGGCGTGAGGTTACCTTGCGAGGGAGTGTTTTAGAGGGATCTTTATGTTTAAAGAAGGGTACGGTCAGTACCAGTGTGCCGAGTTGGAGGCGATGAAATACCCGGGTTAAGGGCATCATTGCCCGGGTGGTTCCGAGTCGCCCTGCGCTTGGTCATAGGCGACTCCTTCAGGTATGGCCAAAGGGGGTAATGCCATGGTCAGCTCCGGAATATTATCACAGGAACGCGAATTAGATGTGAGAAATTGATGCAAAACCTTGAAGACGACCCCTTGGGGTTTTCTTTTAGATCCGGCCTTAATTGCCGGCTCTGGTTCATCTTCATCGCTGGCGGACTCCACCTTGCCGTCATCTTCGTCTTCCTCGTCTTGGTCTTCTTGTTCTGAAAGTTACCACGGTTACAATAGGAAAATGAAAAGTGGGATGCGATGAACTCAAAGGAACTGGGCATGTACCTTCATCCGAGTTAACGGCATCCTCCTTCTCCTCCGGGTTTCCAGAGTTAGGAGGAGTGTCTATATTCCAGAAATCATCATCGGCCTGAAGTGAAAGCATAAGAGCAAGGGTTAATGGTTGTATCAAGTAAAGAAGATAAAGGTGAAATCGTGAAAACCAGGTCCTTACCACGGGGGCCGGGTTCTCGAGAGTGAAGGGCTCTAATCCGGCTATATTCCGGATTACCTCGAGCTTCTCTGTCAGAAAGCCCTTGATTGTTTTGTTGGTGTCACTAGGAGCGAAACTGCTGGTGGAGTATCGGATTGGGTCCGTGGCTTGCCCCGAGTATTCGCACATCAATTTTGCACGAATGGAGTTGGGTTGGATGCGGAAATTGACCCAAGTCTTCACCAGGTTAAGCCCGATGAGGCCTTGGGAAGAAAGGATGGAGATTTTAGCCAATAGGGGCAGAATTGCTTCCCTTTCCGAGTCAGGGGCAAACGCGTTGAAGGTTTCAGATATGTCAAGCTGACCCTCCGAGTAACCCGGCAATTTCTTTTCGCCGGGTGGGGAGGTGTCCTGGCAGTAAAAGTATGAGAGCTGCCAATGCTTGACGTGGGAGTTGAGGGTGAGAGGAGGCATTAAAGAGTTCTTGCGGCGTTGGATAGAAACCCCGCCGCAAGCAAGAAGTGCACCGTCGCCGCTTTCGCGGCACGGTTTGCACTGGAAAAGTTCGGGAAAGAGAGCCAAACTTGGCGGAGTGCACAAGTAAGACTCGGAGAGAACGATAAAATGGGAGATGTTTAGTACAGAGTTGGGTCCTATGTCGAAAATGCGAAGGCCATAATGGCTTAAAACGTCGCGGAAGAAAGGGTGACCCGGAGGCCGGAAGCCCCGGGTCACGTGTTCAACAAAACAAATTACCTCATTTTCTGCTGGAGTGGGCCGGGTTTCGTTACCCGGTACCCTCCAGTGGATAATTTCTTGAGAGGGAAGAACCCCTAGCTCGACCAGTTCCTCCAGTTTGGCCTTGGTGACGGAGGACCGCGCCCAGTTGGCGGATATGGAGTTCGTGGTTTTGGCTTTAACCGGCTGCTTTCCCTGTTTCTTGGGCGCCATGGGGTTAACCTGAAAAAGCGTCAGAAGAAAGGATGTGAGAAACGAAACTCGGAAACTATCAGTTGACCGAGTATTGACAAGTGGTGTCAAGTTAACCTGGAAGTTAAATATGATCCGGGTATTACTTTGCTAAGCAAGGTACGAATTTTCCGGGTATCGCGCATTATTACAAAAGTTGTAGAATTTTATGCATGGATGAGCGTTTGGGGATGATAAGTGGTTGTACGTACATCTATTGTGAGCAAATGAGCCGGAGAAGGAGGATTTTCCGGGTGATAGGAACAAAGGCGGAAGATTTGGGCGGCTCGAGCCCAGATTGGGAATTCCATTTCTAGGTTAGTGGTAAAATTAATGATTACAAGTGGTAGGAGAATGAGTTGAAGGGTATATCTTACCTATTGGGTGGGCTAGAGTGAATACTAGTGACCTAATTCGGCGTGACCCGAGAAATCGTGGGCGGCTCGATTCAGATCCAATCTGAGGGGGAGTTAAGAAGTTGCGAGGGTAAATTAGAGGATGTGAAAGACTTACCGGAGGAGATTGAAGTGAAGCTTTGCGGAGGCAAATGGCGCAATCTTGGTGCCCCTTCGCGATTCCTGGCGGACAGGTTGGGGGTCTGGCGGCGGATCTGGGCGGCGGGGCGGAACGCGCTATGGCGGAGCGCAACCGGCAACAGATGGGCTCCGGTGATGCGCGCGAGGCTTCCGTAGTGATGCTCTGTGAGCTCGAGCTTGAAAGAAGGAAGGAAGAGGAATGGGGGAAAGTGAGCCGTTGGAGTTAGGGTTACCTCTAAGGGATTATTTGTAACGGCCGGGGTGGAAAAACTCAGCCCAACGGGCGGGACCCGGAAATTACGGGGTAACGGCTATCTATGTGAAATCTGCGAGATATGCCTTAAGTGTAGAGCGAGGTCTCCGAACGAAAAAGAGAAGGAGATCCTCTCCGCGGTATCAAGATAAATTATCGAGAAAAGTATAAAGTTTTGCTATTCTTATCAAGGCTTAGACCCGGGAAGTTGAGCAAGGCATCTGGAGAAAAGCCGGGTTACTATATGGCCACCAGGGAGTTGGGCCTAGTCATTTCACAAAGCATTTCAACTCGGTCTCCACACATTCGTGCGGTTGATATTTTTTGCAGGGAATAGCCAGCGCTTCAAGGAGGGATCTCTGAAGCCCAAGCTATGATGGGGACTACTGATGGGGGGAAAATAACCCGGTAGGCCAACTCCAAGGTATAACCCGGCCCAAAGGACGCTGCGCAGGATCCGGCTAAGGATAAAGAAACTTCTGGAAGGCCCAAAGTTTGTAGGCCTCGTAACCCGGATTGTGGGTTGCAGTAAGGAAAGCTAGGGTTTGTAAGCGGTGTTCGGGTAGGACTCAAGCTGCGCCTTGGAGGGCAAGCCAGGTAGGGGAACGGGTGCTTTATAAACCGGCCCTATGCTTAGTTTTGCAGAGATCCAAGTAGTAATCATATCGCCGAATATCGAGTATCCATTGTACACAAGAGATCGAGTTAATAAAGTGAGATTGGAGACTCGGCGACTTCATCGCCGGCTACCAGATCGAATTCCATCATGTTTTCCTCTGAGCTAAACCCTCTCCCAAACGCCTGTGTCGACTTGCCCCAAAATCAGTTACCCCTGGTAACATCTGCCGTGATCATCCCACGACACATGGCCTGAAGTAAATCAGCACCATCAGCAAATAAAATCGGAGAGAGTGGGTCCCCTTGACGAACACCACGCTTGCATGCAAATTTTCTCCCAAGAACACCATTTAAGAGAATAGAGGAGGTACCAGTATTAAATATTGATTTGGTCCAACCAATCCAACGGTCATCAAAACCCTGGATACGTAGGATTTTTAGAATAGCCTCATGCTCTATAAGATCGAAAGCTTTCGTGAAATCGAGCTTGATGACAACTGCACCCTCACTCGTCTGCTTGACTTGATGGATATATTCATATGCCCAGGCAATACAATTCTGAATAGTGCAAGATTTTAAAAATCCATACTGATTAACATGAACATATCAAGTATACGCCGTTGCAACCGATTAGCAAGGATCTTGGTTAATAATTTGAAGCTAGAGTTGAGAAACAATATTGGTTTATAGTCATTAGGGCCTTCCGGAGAGCGAGACTTAGGAATTAGTGTAATGAATGCATCATTAATACATTGGAGATTAACCGTACCATGCCAAAACTCATCACATGGGCGATAAAAATCCCATTTAATAATAGGCCAGCAAACCTTGATGGATAATCCATTAAAACCATCGGGCCCCGGAGCTTTGTCCGTGGGAAGATCACGGACTATGTCATCAATTTCATGATGAGTAAAAAGAACCGTGAGAGATTCTAGTCCATCAATTGGGTGCAAGAAATCCCCAAGGTCGATCTCATGATCAATGGGATTAGAGGTGCCCAATCCATCCTGGTAAACCTGCCTAAGAAGGCCAGCTTTTCCTGGTGATTAGAAGCAATGGATCCATCGTCACGAAGAAGTGTAGCAATAGCATTGCGACGATATCTACCCGTGGCCATTGCATGAAAATAGGAGGTGTTTTCACTGCCAAGCTTGGCCCATCTCTCCATGCATCGTTTCTTCCAATAAGTCCTCTGAAAACCAAGTAATCAAGAGAGATGAGTTTTGATGATATCACGAAAATTCCACTCGGTAATATGTAACACCCTTAGTTCCTCAATCACATCAAGTCGTAGAATAACTTGATTGCAGTTGGTAACCAAATTATTGATGACTGAAAAGCTAGAGCTCCAATTTTTGAGTCCTTTGCGAAGGAGTTTGAATTTAGCAGATAAACAACATGCACTCTCTCCTAGACAATGAATGTTCCAGATGTTACTGACCACATAAAAAAAAAACCCGGCATGGATATCCAATGATTTTCAAAATCAAAGATGTGCGCTTTCGGTAAGTGAGTACCAATAGAGACAACACATGGCACATGATCTGATGTAGGCCTCGCAAGAGGGTGAACCATAGTGTTAGGGAACTTTAGAGTCCAACCAGGTGATGTAAAAAACCAATCAAGCTGGCCCAATAAAGGATCAGCTTGCATATTGCTCCACGTGTATGCTCGGCCCTTAATAGGGAGCTCAATTAAGCCAAGATAGCTAATGATTTCATTGAATGCCTCAGTATCAGCGATGTTGGCACCTGTTTTATTGCGACTATCCCCAAATCGATAGAAAATAAAGTCTTCGACAATAAGCCATAAATCATTGATGTCAAAATCGAGACTAAAGAGCCAAGCAATGAAATTCTGTCGGTCAAGCCTGATGCATGGACCATAAACATTTACCAGAGTGAATTTATCCATCGTGGCATTAGATGTGAACTCAATAACAATACCAAATTTTTCCTGTTCAATTATGCGGCCCGTGAACAGGTTAGAGGCCCATGCCACAAGCAGCCCACCAGAGGCCCCTTCAGAAGGGACGTATTCAAAATTATTGAAGCATCTAGGAACAAAGTTTCTCAAAAAACAAAGATCAGGCTCACTCTTCTTGGTTTCTTGGAAACAAATGATAGAAGCAAGGCTTTCCTCAATCTTACTGTAAATGAGAGGCCAATTTTCAGGGTTATTGATCCCTCGCAGGTTCCAACAGAGCACTCTCCAAATTTGAACTAAATTTGCCATGGGAATAAAAAACAAGGAACAAAGTGTAGGATAAAGGGTTCATAAACCCAGACCATGGGATAAAGGTTCCTTAGTGGCAGAACAAAGTGACATGATCCATGAAAAATAAACCGAACGACTGACATAAACAGACGGGTAGGTCCCAGATACTGAAAGTGCACACAGTCTAAACTGAACTTAACACAAAATGACAGACCAAACGATAGACACTGAACTGACATGGCTACTGCTTTGGTTTATGTAGGAGATCTTCAGAGAGCATCTCCAATGGGATGCCACATGTATCCACACCAATGGCTTGCATCTCTTGGATCTACATCATGCCCGGTGTGTCTGCTCTGGGGACAGAAGAGGCACGATGTTGTGGCTGGCGATCTAATAAAGCAATATGCATAAATCCACCGTTAGTGAGCCTAGGTGAACGACAAACATAAGTAACAACCGTAGGTGAGTCATGAATACGAGAACGCGGGCGAGAACGAGAGTGGGGGCAAACCAAAGAGTTGGTCATTGCAGGAGAGGATGCATCAATCATAGGCACTGCATCATGAGAGCCCAACAGAATAGGTGCAAGAAGATCCTGAGCAGACTGACAGAAGAAGGAGCTAAACTCACGTGCATCCAACACCATAGAGCTGACTGTTAACTGACCGAGGGGCCACTGAGCATGCATCACCTGTCCAATAAACCAGTCCTGTAACAGAGCAAACACCTGCGCAATCACCTGGGCAAAATCCATTTGTGGGCCATGGTCATCCAAAATAGCACGAGTATGCACCTGACGCATCATCCAACCAAGAAAGGCAAAGAAGCATGGAAATTCAGGAAGAGCAAGGTTCAGGTTAGCACCACCTGCCTGTACAAACATCAAAGTGGAATTGGCTCCCCCAGTGAGCAAATCAGTAGCAGCAGCCTCATTCTCTGCAATGTGGTCATTCCAAGCCGCAATGCACTCATCTGAAATGTTGTCAGGACCCTCCACACCATCCATCATGGATGGGCCAGCATAACCAAAAGCCTGGCGCGTGTTAATACCCCTATAAACAGGAGGAATTTAAGGCCATGGGCGCCAACCATTGACATGGGCCTGCTGAGACTCAAAGCCCCCCATCTAGCATCTGCTTGGTGTTGATTAAATTCCTGAAGATTGAGCTGGTATTCTGGCATAACAGTGAGGTAAGGCAGATCATAAGGATGGGGTTATGCATTCATAGGTGGTGCAGGATCTTCAGTGCTAATTAGTCCAATGCGAGTGTGTCTGCCATTCAGGATATAAACAGGAACAGACCATGAAATCCCATGTCCCGACATAGTGGAAACACGTGTGACAACCAAACTGCGAGGAACAAAACGTGTCTCCTTGATCAAAGCATGCACAAGCACTCTAGACTTACTATCTTCAGGCCTATGCCACAGCAGTAATTTGCAAAACAGAGAAACAACCTTGTTTATATAGTGCTTAGTGAGATAATCCGAGGGAAAAGCAAGAAAAAGGATCCAAGCCTCATACTCAAAAACAGGGATACGCATGTTGATCCCCTCATCATGACGAACAAATGAGTAAGTGGATTCCTCATCTAATGCACGTGGGCTTCCTCTAACATATAAATCCCTCAGCTCTGGAGAAGCAAATCAAACCCTACCCACCCGAGAGCAAAAATCTCAGCACCCGTGATGATAATCTGACCATGCTCCGTATTAACAAGATCCACAATAGTATCAAGAGCATCCCTGCGTTCATTATCCGGGATGGGGGGGGGGTTTACCGTGACGATGGCGTCTTCCTCGTGAGAGAGCGGTGGATCTCCCACCACCAGAATGCTGCGCTGGATCCTCTCATATGGACCTTGATCTATCCTAGCGTGGTCGGAGATGAAGTGGAATGGCCGAACGGGGAAGTTCGCCATGGGTGGAGGCTCCGAGGCAAGTGCAGGAGAAGCAGAGGAGGGGGCCGCTGGAACAGAGAGAGAAGGGAACGACACCTTCGAGGAGTCCCTGGGTATAGGAGGGCAAGCGGCAGGGATCGATGACGTGGAAAGCGTCGTGGGAGCCGAAACGACCAGATCGTTAGTTACCATAACGGGAATGTCCTTCCGTTTAATGACCCATGATTGACGCGCCTTGCAAAGACTAGATTGATGGCCCCGCTGTTTACATTTATGACACCAAATCTTAAGGCATGCAGCAATAGAATGACCCTCAGAATGACAATAACTGCAGAAGATCTTGATCGGGCAATTTTTGGCAATATAGCCCCATCCATAAGAAGTGGTACATTTAATGTTATTGGTGCAAGATTTTCGGACGTGACCCAGCTCGAGGTAGCGAAAGCAACAACGAAGAGGTCCCTTCAGAGAAGGATCCATGAAAGGCGTCAAGGGTCCACTCGATAAAACTTTCTCCTTAGGAGTAGACGTGTCATCTCAATCCACACATCGAAAACCAAGAATTTGACAATGAGGGCATACACCTGGACATGAAGTCCTAAGGTGATCGTGTAGTCCACAACGTGAGCATCGGCCTAGAAATGCAAAATCCAGATCCTTCGGTGGGAGAATAGGGATAGATAAAAATTTACATATATCATCCTCCGAATATCCCACAGCTCTATAATCCTCCAAATTGTGGCATACATCTGCACCCGGCATACCAGGGATCTGATAAAAAGTTTGAAGTTGAAGTAGAGCAGGAACTTAGGCCCCTGTCGAAGGAGCGGTCCTGGATTCAAGGCTTGACAGGTCGGAGGACTCACTGATAAGCTCGAAGGCAGTGGTTGATGCAGGGTTCGCGGAGTCACCAGTTGGGCAGCAGACCCGGATGCGGTGTTCTCGGCGGGAGTCTCCGTGACGTTCAACCCGGGGGCCGGTGTGGAGATCACCATCTCGGTGGTGACGACTCCGGGCGAGGCAGTAGGCTGCGGATCGGCTTGGATTTCCTCATCCACCTCTCCGGAGCCATCCTTTCACTACTAGAGGAAAGCTTACCCCAGGCGAACCAAAAAGGTCTACCACAGGCGCATTTCAGTTCGCCTGAGACCACATCGCCAGCGGTAATGGCTTACCCCAGTCGAACTGCAAAATGCGCCGGGGTAACTTGACATACCCCAAGAGAATTGGCCTTGTGCGCCTGGGGTAAGCCTTTTACCTGTGGCGAACAAGCATTATTCGCCTGGGGTACAGATGCGCCTGGGGTACAATATGCTGTTCGCCTGGGGTATGGTTTTGCTGTGTCAAAAAATAAAAGAAACGAAAATAACAGAATTACAGGAAATTGACAGAAATAAGTATGAAAATGACAGCAAAATGACAGAATTAATATTCATAGTCTCGAACAGGAATATTCTCGATCATCAACACATAGTTTCGAACAAATAGTCGCGATCATCAACACATAGTTCAACAAATATTACATAGTCTCGAACAATAGTCTCGAAGCGAGATAGTTCAAACAAATCGATAAGTCTCGAAGCGAGATAGTTCAAACAAATCGATAGTTTAGCTAGACAAGCAAAACAACAAGTAGCATCAACAGTAGGAGTACAAGGAGTACAAGCACGGCGATGGCGAAGGTGGTCATCCGGGCCCTCGTCTTCTCTGTCTTCTCTCTCGCTAGGTAAGTGGCGTATCGAGCTTCCGCCTCCACCATGGTCTTGTACCCCTTGTACCTGTTACCGCTGAAACCGTGCACCTGTCTCCGGCATTGGTCCCAGTCGTCGTAGACTCCGGGAACCCTACCGACATACACAACATACCATGTCATCTGTGCATAGGATAAAAATATGAGTTTAGCATCGAAAGTGATAATAGACCGCAAATAACTATCAAAAAATAGAAGCATCAAGGTTTATGAATAAAACACGAAAAATAAAGGACTAAAAGTTATATGATGCAAGTGTATACTAACATTTTGTCAATCCTATGGTCTCCGCGGGAACGGACGAACGCCTTCTAGCGTGTTGAATGTCCGGGTGTCACGTTGCTCTCGTAGGTGTGCTTCTATGTCACGGTTGCTCGGTGGTGCGTGGCCGTGGAAGAACAAGCCACCCCGAGTGATGAGATCCGACGCGAGTATCGTGCAGATCCTCCGCTGGATGCGACGGAACTCAGCCCGCACATATTCATCGGGGGTGTTGGCCATCTTTGTGGTCAGGTCTCGGAGATGGCTTGGTAACAATACCTCTTGGGCATCCTTTAAGTACTCCCTCATCTGAAAGATGACATACCAAGCTTCCAACCCGGATTCTTGCTCCGATTGCTTGAGGCAGGGGAAGTTTGTTACGTGGTTGCACACGTAGGCGCCTCAGACTTTTTTCTCCTTTTTTAGGGGCTTGCCTAAATCGGCAGCGAAGCCGTTGAGGGCACTATTAAGAATATCTCTTATGTCGTTGTAGTCCTTCTGCACCGCCCTACCCGCATCGAGATAAGTGCATACCGACCAATGTGGTTCCATGACGATGAGTACGCATCCTCCGTTTCTGCGCAGAACATTTCGAACAAGCCATCAATATCATCAATCGGAATACTAAGGAGATTCTAGAAAGAATGTAACGACGGGAAGCGGAGAGGACTACTTACTTGGGAAAGTATGGCATGAGAATGGCGTTCTTATCCTTGTTATCTATCAAAAACCCCGTTATGTAGTTCGTGATAACAACCCAGTCCGCAGGTGACCGCAAGTAGTCCTCATTCATGTAGTAGGGGTCCATAATCGCGATGTGCGGGGTATTCTCCATGACCATATCGTGCGCCATGCTGAGCGATACCAGGCGGACAATGCTTCGGTCGAGCTTTCCCAAGTGGAAGACCCTGAATATGTCTTCGTATCTGATGAGAGAACACCTCTGCGGGATTTGTATCCACAAAGCCCACGGATCGGGGCACCTTGACCACATATAGCGGGTAGGAGGGATGTTTCTGACGTAGAAGTTCATTATCTTTGAACAAAATCCCGTCGTGGATGGTCCTCATGTCACCACCCATGACAGCGACAACCTCTGGCGGTAGCATCGGCTGACCTATCTCATGCACCTTCCTCCACGGGACGGCGGGCGGAAAACGGTCCAGGACTCGGGCGGCCGCTGGCTGGCTACTAGAGGAGGCACCACCTTTCTTCTTGTTGGCTGCCGGCCTCTTCCGATGCTTCTTCGGCCTCAAGAAGATGGGAGTGCCGCTTTGTTTTACCGCCTCCTCGGCCGTAGCACGGAGTGTATTCGGGGTAACCAACATAGGTTGTGGAGCCGTAAAGGCCGTCTGCTCCTCGGGAGTTTCTTGGGAATAGGTTAGCTTCTTCTGGATATCCGGTTTTCTGGTGGGTAACTCAGAAGAACCGCCCTCTCTGCCATCTACCTTCTTCTGGATATCAAGAATTCTGGTGGGTAACTCCGGAGGAACCGGCTTCTCGCCATCCAACTGATTTATGAAATCGTCAATGGGAGCAAGTTCAATATCCATGTAGTCGTCATGGGTCTCATGCTCGTGATGTTTCTCGTCATTTGACGTCTCGTGCTCGGGAGGAGGAGGATCCACCGGAGGTGGAGAGAGGACCTTGCCATGTTGGACCTTGTCTTGTTGGCTTGCCGTGGGCGCAACAGGTGTAGTGGTGATGGTCATGCCTTGGCTTGGCGCCGACCCTGACGTGGTGTTCAGCCGAATAAGGGCTTTCGGCCATAGCAAGATTTGACTGTCCAGTTGGCCGAGATTCAGCTCGCTGTCGGCATCGGCGGGTTGATTAGGAGGATACAAGTCCTCGAATCCCGGTAGCACCAGATCGACGCGAACCCGAAGCTCGTTGGCCGGTATATCTCTGCAGTGGTACTTGCGGGATAGTGGCTGCAAGATGCTCCCCTTTGCAACATCCTTCAACTCGATGCCCACTTTTAGTAGGAAGGTGCATCCCGTCGCGTCAGCCTGCGATAACATGCATGGATAGGTCAGAGAGTAGGGTTATATTGAACTTGCTACAGCTTGAGACGGTCAATAATTTACCGTGAGGGCATTGAGCTCGGCTAACATCGACGGACCACAGGTGATGGTGGGCTCGTCGAGCAACGGGGTGGTGGCCGCGCTGGACACGGTCGACGGTCCATCGGGGGCAGGCACGTCGGGCACGGCGGGGGCGACAGGCACGGCCGACGTCGACGCACCACCGGCGGCGGCCGCGGCGGGCACAACCAACGTCGACGGTATGTTGATCGTCGGTAACGGCCCCTGTGAGCCCCCAGCGATGGAGCCACATAGTTTTTCAAATACGGCGGGGATGAGCGCATTCATCTTTTCCCCCACCTTTTCCTCAATCTTCTTCTCCATGTTTGTTTCCAAGTCCTGGACCTTCTTCTTCAGCGCCTCCGTCTCCTCGATCGACTGGCTCTTCTTTGCCGCCCGCGACTCCTTAGTGCTGGGCTCAGCCAAGCCATAGTTGGCGTGCTTCTTATTAAGTCCGTCGCCGGTGATACGGCCTAAGTGCGGCCTTTTCAGAGGGTCCTGGCTCTTTGCCTTGTTGTACCCCCTGATGAAAGGCTTATCCCACACAAATTTGGCCGTCGACGTCTGCGACGAGGAAGATTCAAGCTGTTGTTCTTCTAACTGCAGAAGCAACATATGAACGGTTTAGAAATGGTTTCGTACTAGAATGAAATCATGGACTTGATGATGACGAGTTGCATGAAATGGTAAATTTCTTACCACTAGCTTCTCAACATTTTTCACGCTATCGTCCGTGACCAAAATAACACCCTCCACCATCTTCGGGTCCGTGACAAGTTCCCCGGTCGGAGTTACTTTTCTGTACCTCGACCTCATGAATTTCTGGAATTGCGGGTCATGGGCATACTTGGCGTAAGGGCTCTCAATCCCTTTTTCAATGTAGGCCTGGTCCTCTTTCGCCCAAACTGGCTCCTTCCCGTCGTAGCCACGACAACCGAGATTGTGGTGACCGATGTTCTTCGACGCTAGGTCCTTCCCCCCATTCCGTTTGATTCTTAGTGAAATCAAGCGACTGGTTATCTAGGAAAGTCTTGAAGTCATCGGGCGTAATCCGCGGGAAGTGGCGATGGATCTCTTCGAATGGTTCCTCGTCTCTAATCATCGCCCTCACCATAGTCTTGTAATTGCTCAGGGCTTTGGTGAATCTAGTGAGGGCGAGTTTGTTCACCAGGTTGCCCTTCAGATTCTCGTTGTTTTAGGGGGGAGGGAACTCGTACCGCGCGTGCAGCCTCGAGATGAGTTGGGCGCGCAGAGTTGGCTTCTTCTTGAGAGTCGGCTCGTTGACATTGACGACGTCTCGAAGGATCGCGCCAAGTTGGAGGAAGTACCCCTTCACAAGGTCCAATGGCATCACAGGCGTGCCACTGGAAGGATCCACCTTCGTGAATTTCTCTCAAACGGTGCCGACCTTGTTCGGAACTCGCTGCCGACGCTTCTTTCCCGTCGTGCTGCTCCCTAAGGGACCCCCGGCGCCACTATCAGTGGTTGCCTCCTCGCCACCGGTGAGCCCGTCATCATTGTGGGGCTCGACATCGGGGGGCTGGTCAGACGTCCGATCGTCACCGCCATCATTGGCTCTCTCTTCCTCTTGCGACTCTCTGGCCATAAGGATGTAGTGGTCCAATAAAGCCGGATCCGTAGTAGAAGAAGACATGCCTAGCTAGCAGTAGACAAAATGTATACTAGGTTAGTCACCGGAAAAATGCGGCATGACCTCTGCTATAAATGGTCATGTCGGAGTGCCAGAAATTTGCCGGAACGGAAATGAATCAATGTTCCGGCAAAACATTGGCACTCAATGTACCTGCATAAAACCCCCACATTCTGCCATGATAACGACAGTACCACAAAATGCCAACAGTACCACAATATAATAGCAGCAACTGACAACACCAATGTTTCAGCACAAAATAATATTGATTAAATGCTACTGGTACTCCCAGGTTCCTTCTCAGCAGCACAAAAGAGCAAAAAATACATTGTGGTACTCCCAGGTACCACATGGTGCAGCAATGCTACTGGTACTCCCAGGTTCCTTCTCAGCAACACATTTAAACATATTGATTCAATGCTACTGGTACTCCCAGGTGAGTATTACTGTGCTTAGACTTGGAGAATTTAGCACAGAAATCATGTAATTATCAGAATATAACATATGGCTAATTCTTTACCTGTATTGAATCTGACATGGATAAATTAGGAGTAAAACTACCAAGTCTTGATCTGCTACCAGGAGTAAAAGAATCCTGAACTACTAGCTACTCTCCAGGTCTTGATCTGCTAGCTACTTCCAGGTGCCAGTATACATAGCAGAGATTTACTGATATGTATACTCTCGAGGTGCCAGCATACATACCAGAGATCATGTTGTCCTACTTGTACACATGCAGATGCAGGTCAGCTAATTTATCCTCACTTAACCTCTCTATTCTAGTTAACACGATCAGTAACAGTAAATTCTATTCCAGTTAAAAGGACCAGTATTGCATTTCAGCTTTTAAAGGAAAAGTTAATTATTTAAGAGTATGTAGCATAACAAATATGACCAGGATCAATAAAAAACAATCATATCAGTACTGTAGCTCAGAGTTTGTACCATGACACTAATTCCAAGTTAATTATGCTATTGTTCTTGTACTGGGAAATTGCCCTACTAGGAAAATTGTTGTGCTTATTTAGTGTCTCTTGGGTCTCGGTGGTGTCCTTTTCTCTCATGAACTTGGACTGCAATTCATTTCTAGCTGGTTCTGGTGTTTGTCTAGGGTAGATCAATAGCAGCAACTGCCTGCAACATATATGGATTTCAACAGGGCAGCATTTCATCTGACAGCGCAAACCCAACACCTGTTACGCCTAATACAACATGTCTCGGGATATGGTATAGCTTAGCTTACCAAAGTCAGCTACCAAACCAGTGCGACAAATTGAACATATTCAACTACTAACAGTGAAGAACACCTTCAATTGCTAATGTCATACGACGGTTTGAAACCAATTTCCCACAGATTCAGTTGCTCATGTCATACAACGGTTAATTAAGCCAAAAGATTCCTGTTGAACCCATCTTCCTGTAGTTTTTGAGTTGCTCATGTCATACAACGGTTAATTAAGCCAAAAAAGGTTTTGAGTTGATGCTAGATTTTTCTACGAAATCTAGTGCAGATGATTCCTTAGAGAAAAAATCCTATGGAATTCAATCCTACAAATCAAACGAATTCAGTTTCAAAGAGGCCCGTATTGCAACTTGTGATAGAATGTAACAAGCAGGAATGCAGAATTTCGTGTAAAATATTGTTATAGAAAGGCTAAACGAAACCCATAACATGAAAAGGCTTACAAAATTCTGACCTCAAGGAAAAAACATAATCTGAATTTATCTTCCTTACATTTTTATTATTTCTGTCTGCTATTGTGTATGACCATTACTGACATAGTGCTGAAAAGAATTGGTCGCGAGTCCAGACAGTAAGCAATTTATGATGCAGATAGAAGCTAACATGCTATGGATCACTGTTTAACAGGGCCATCTTTTCTATGTAAAATAGTTGGCCAAATAGAAACTAGGCAACCAAGACACCACACGGTGCACAAAAGATGACACTTTAGCCTATTTCCCTGTCATCTGCTAGAGCATAGGGCTAGTTTATTTCCTGTTGGCTATCAGGGACCCGAGGTGGAAACCTCAAAACTGATACTTGAAGACATGATCCAACATAATCTACAATGGCAACACGGTACCACCCTGTAGCCCAGTCGATTTTACATCTAATCCACCAAGTGCAATCCTTATAGTATATAATGTGATCAACCAGAAAGATGGCAGGATACTCAACTAAAAGGTCAAGTAAACACCATGAAGTTATAATTTACAACTATGCAGCATTACTACAACATCATTCCTATATGAACATGGTCTGAATTTACTATTGTGACTACTAGGTTACTGCAGCATCCACATGGAGAGAACAGTTCCTATTTAAAGAGTGCTAGCAACGGAGCATTAGATTATTATCAACAAACAGTACAAAATGAACAACTTCCAGTACAATATTAGCTTTGGCACATGGACAATGCACATAGCATCAGACTATCAGATATTGCATCATCCAAATGGTGAGGGAGCACAAGTAGCACTATATAGCAAGTCAATATCAGACTTGCAACGATATAGCAAGACAATATCAGCCACTGCTATAGCAGTATGTAGCAAGTCAATATCAGACTTGCAACAATATAGCAAGACAATATCAATACACATAGCAGCCACTGCCATACTAGCTCACAACAACTATATTGGCACACACGGAAGGATTACAATACAGGTGCACAGAATATATATCCCTTAGGTAAGCAACGCTGGTCTAATTTGACTGCATATTCCTAATTGTCTATGCTTAACGTCGTCGGTGCTGGTTCATGCATCTAAAAGCCAACAACCATGAAACCCGTGATCGATCTTAATTAGACTTTAACACTGAAGGCGGAGGAGTGATCTTTATCAGAAGTTTAACTGAAGGCAGAAGAAGACTTGGCTTCCTTGCGATAAGCACAGGGATGAAAAACATAAATTCAGTCAAATTCGAACGCGTCTGCTTGGTCAAATTCCCTGTGCTGGACGGGGGCTTGGAAGAGGGTGGAGGGGGGCTGACCTGGACGGCGTGGGCGACGACGGCGTGGACGACACGGGCGTGGGCGACGGCGTGCTGCTCCTCGTTGGCCTGCTTCGACGTCGACCTGCTGCTCCTCGACGGCGTACGTGCTCGACGACGGCGTGGGCGACGAGGCCCTCGTCCTCCTGCTGCTCGACGACGGCGTGCTCGCGACGGAGATGACGGCGGCGAATTGGGGATCGCGAGAGAGGACAGGTTGTGATTTCGATCTGTTTTGCGCAAGAGAGAAGGAAGCGCGCGGTAGTTGATTTAGCACTGTGGGAGCTTACCCCAGGCGAATCCTGACGAAAATGCGCCTGCGGTAACCCTTACCCCAGGCGAATCCTGACCAAAATGCGCCTGCGGTAAAGTTCCAACGATTTGTTATGTCGTGGGCCCACATACCCTTACCCCAGGCGAATCCTGACCAAAATGCGCCTGCGGTAAAGTTCCAACGATTTGTTATGTCGTGGGCCCACATACCCTTACCCCAGGCGAATTCTGGCAAAATGCGCCTGTGGTAAATTTCCCACTGTTTTGCTTTGCGTGGGACCACATAGCCTTAGCCCAGGCGCATGTTTTACTAAATGCGCCTGTGATAACTTTTACTCCAGGCGCATATTCTCACAGATGCGCCTGTGGTAAAGTTTTCTAAATTACACATCCCACCCCGGCCCGGGACACATCGAGCAATAGGAATGCTATTAGAGGGGGCTCCCACATTGTTTTTCACTTAAAAATTACATACATATGAAAGTTAACATGTGCAAGAATATTAAGTGTCGCATCGAGCGTAAATAGATTGATTTAGCGAGATACCGCAAGTGTTTCTCTCTGAAAACACATTGTACACAGTAGCTATTAGCATGTTATATCGCACATATCGCGAGTATTTCCCTCTCTCAACCTTTCGTCACAATCTTACTCTTGCCTTTCTTGGTCGATGTTGAATACGTGACTGCCATATCGTGACTTCTTCTTGTGAATGGAAGACCTGCCCTAGGTAGTGTGGTCCTGCTTCTTCTTGTGGTGTATGGTGCATCGTCTTCACCGGGTTCTTCCATCATCGGGTCTCCGACTAAGCCGTCGAAGTCCTTCTCATCGGCGACTCCATCCATTCCGACGAGGGCCCTTTTTCCTCTTCTTACGACAACACGACTAGGCTTTGTCGGGTTGGTTATGAAGAAGCATTGCTCCACGTGCTTAGCCAATACCCAGGGCTCATTTTGCGCGGTGGGGTTCTTGGACATGGGTTTGTTGGCTTCAGACATCGACATAGTGGTGAAATATTCGTCTTCTTTCGTGACGTTTGTAGCCCATCTGACATGGAACATCGGCAGCTTTACCCCAACGTAGTCAAGCTCCCAGATTTCCTCGATCTTTCCGTAGTATCTTCTAATCTCTTCGCCCGTGTAAGATTCCATCGTTATAGACGAGTTTTGATAGTCGCTACTTTTGTCTCTTTCCTCTGTGTAGAATGTGTACCCATTGATGTCGTATGCTTGATAAGTCATCAGATTGGGCGCGGGGCCATATGATAAGGCTAATACAATTTTATCTTTCTGGCATCTCATTGGCGGGGGATCGGCATCAATCTGCTTCTTGAACCATGTCGCGAAAGAGGAGTTGTGTGCTCTAAATATGTCATCTTCCGTCATCGGCTTGCGAGCACTGTTTTTTATCGTGGTTTTGTGATCTTCTATCCAAGGGTCGACATCGTCAATGTGTTGTAAAACTACTAGGTGGGTCCTATCAAAGTCGGCTCTCCGACCACAGGAGTCCGCGTCCATTACCCTTTTGCTAGTGTTGTGGCCTACCCCCATGAACCTGTCAAGGTGCTTGTTTGCGGGCAAACAAACAGCTGGCTTCTCATCGCCTAGAAAATTCTTGCAGAAAGAGATGCATTCTTCGGTGAGAAATCCCTGGACGATGCTTCCATCCGGGTGAGCCCTGTTACGAACGAATGATTTGATGATCCCGTTCATTCTTTCTAGCGCCACCATGTTGTGCAAGAATGCCAGCCCAAGATTGGTGATATCGTCCACGATATGGACCAAGAGATGTACCATAATGTCAAAGAAGGCAGGTGGGAAGTACATCTCAAGCTCGCATAGGATGGTGACGATCTCTTCCTGCAGCCTTCCGAGTTTCTTCACGCTTATCGACTTTCGAGTGATGAGGTCGAAAAAGTTACACAGGCCAGTGAGCGTTTGACGGATCCATTATCCCTCTGATTGCAACCGGAAGTATCTGCGTCATCATCACGTGACAGTCATGAGACTTCATCCCCCTGAAGATTTTTTTATCTGCGTCTAGGTATCTGTTTATCAGCCCCGCGTAACCTAAGGGAAATTTCACTCCGAGGAGGCATGTGAATATTTGCGCGAGCTCGTCGGGGCTTAGAGTGAAGCAAGAGGGTTTCAGGCGGTGAGTTTGGTGTTGCTTAGCTCTTTTCCGCTTGCGGTCGTCCATCTCCTCCACCTCATCCTCGTCCTCCTCCGCCTGTTCACGCGTAGAAGGCGGTAAGTGAAGCTCGCTCCTGATATTCAGGACCATCAGGTCGTATCTTGATTTTGGCCCGTCTTTGGTCCTATCTGGCATGTTGAACAGGGTGCCAAGCAAGCTCTCACACACATTCTTCGTGATATGCATGACTTCAAGGCAGTGAGGCACTCCGAGGATTGGCCAGTACCGCAAGTCCCAAAACACGGACCTCCTTTTCCATACCCCCAAGAGCGGTCCTTCTGGCGGAGGACACTTTTTCTCTCCTCTATTTCGCTTCTCTCCTCGCTTCCGCTTCTGTACCTTTCCCGACGGAGGACACGTTTTCCAATTCTTCAATAGAGTATCGATCTCTTCTACTCTTTTCTTGCATGGAGGTAGATCGAGCTCATCTTTACCGTTGAACAGGTCTCCGCGCTTTCTCCACGGGTCGTTCTGTGGTAGCCACATTCGATGCCTCATGTATACGGTTTTAGAAGATCCGGGATCCTTGTGTAGCTGTAGAAACGGCGTAAATTCCATGCACCTGACACAAGCCTTGTGTCCATGGCACACCTGACACGCAATGTATCCGTATCCGAGATAGTCCTGCACCGTCGTGATCAGTTCGGCTCTCATACGAAAAGTTTCTTCTTTGAAGGCGTCCCATGTTTCCACCCCTTCCTCCCACAACGTGTCTAGCTCCTCCTTCAATAGCTCGAGATACAGGTTGATATTGCTCCCTGGCTGGGTCGGCCCTTGAATCAGCATACTCATGTGTATGTACTTCCTCTTCAGACACAACCACGGGGGGAGGTTGTACATCCATACAAACACGGGCCAGGTGCTATGTTTGCTGCTCTGGTTGCCAAACGGATTGAGACCGTCGGTGCTCGCACGAAGCCTGATGTTCCTTGGGTCGTTCCCGAATTCTACATCGAATGCGTCTAATGCTTTCCACTGACGTGCATCCGAAGGGTGTGTTAGCACTGGTTTTTCAACAAGTTCTGGATCGCTCAGCACCGCCTTCTTTCTGTCCTCGTGCCAGCGCATGAGCTTTGCTTCCTTGGGGTCCACGAAGTACCGCTGTAGATGGGGAATGAGTGGAAAGTACCACACAACTTTCCTTGGAGCTTTCTTCGTCCCCCTCTTGTAACGATCAGCACCGCACACCTGACATTTGATTTGGTCCGCGTGCTCATTACGATAAATTATGCAGTCACGGACGCAAGCGTGGTATTTTGTGTGCGGTAAATCAAGGGGGCACACGATTTTCTTGGCCTCCTGTAGACTACTAGCACATGTGTTCCCTTCAGGTAAGTGCGTCTTCAGGTATCGCAGAAGATCTTCCATGCTTGTGTCGGTCCATCCGTGTTTTTCCTTCATCTCCAGAAGATCCAGAGCTACTCTCAAGTGTGACTCCTCCGCCCCGCGACTTGCGTCATACAACGGAGTTGCAGAGTCTATCTCTAGTTGCGTGATCTTAGATTTACGTCTGGCGTCGGTCGACGTGTTCTTGAGAAGAAGATCTTGAACATGAGGGTCCCGCACGACTGAAGTTAGCGGAGTGTTCATGTCCTCGTCTTCATGTTGTTGATCACCATGACTTCCTTCTTCTTCATTATAGTCGTCTCCGTCGACAACCTCTTCGTCCTCTCCATTGCCATGTTCAGACTCCTCCTGATCATCTTCACATGTCACCGCCCAATTGGTCTCGACGTGATCATCGTCTTCATGATCATCCATCCACTTAGTGTGGCCCTCCATGAAACTATACCTGAGCAGGTGCTTCTCCACATTACCAGAATCTGGTTTGAACAAGGACCCCAGCTTGCATTTCCGACACGGACACTCTATCTCGGTGCGGTTGTTTCGATGCATCTCGGCCGTCGCGCTTCGCACGTACCTATGCACCACGCTTGTCCTCATCGCAATGACCATTGCTACAAAATGCAAGAGAGAGAGGTTTCATTAACTGAAAGTGCATTCTTGATATCTCACGGTTTTGTGTGTTTGTTAACAACATAAAGAAGTTGCTAACCGTATACGCTATTTTGTTAAAAGGTTGGTCCTAAATCAGCACGTATACGGTGTCAAAGAAATGGTGAAGAATTCGAAGATCAATGGAACTTTTCTGGCCTTCTACAGAGTTTCAAAGGAAAGGCCGGAAAATTCCGGGCATCCGGAATGGTTCCGGATTATTCCGGCCACTATGGGAAATTGCTCTGTTGCAATCCGGAATATTCCGGAACTTTCCGGCAGCCGGAATTTTCCGGGTTCATTCCGGCCACAACGGGGAATTGTTCTGTTGGCATCCGGAATATTCCGGGAGCCATTCCGGCCACAACGGCGAATTGTTCGGGTGGCATCCGGATTGCTCCGGAATATTCCGGGGGTCCGGAAAATTCCGGACCATTCCGGGCTGGTCGAAATCTGGCCCAAAAACGGCTAGTTTTCTTGGAGGCTATAAATAGAGCTTCACTTCTCTCTCCAAGGGTCAGCTCTTCCCAGCATTGAAGACACCATTAATGGAGCTCACCCACTAGCAAGATCTCCCCCCTCCTCCACCCAAACTCGTTGATTCTTTGAGGATTGAAGGAGGACCACCGGATCTACATCTTCACCAACCCGTTCTTCATTTCCCCCTCTCTAGCTTGAGGGATCTTGCCTAGGGTTTCCTCTTGTGGAGAACCTAGGCTTCTTGTTTCTTGTTGGTGATTCAAGAAGGTTTGGGAGCCCCCAATTAAGTTGTGGGTGTGTGCCCCAAGTGGTTTGTAAAGGATTTGATCCCCGCCTCAAAGGGGTTCTATAGTGGAAGGTGAACTAGGCCTTTGTGGCGAAGTTCATCGGAGATTAAGGTGAAGCCTTAGTGGCGTTGAGTAGGCCTTTGTGGCGAGCTCACACCTCTCCAACGAGACGTACTCCCCTAAGAAGGAGGAACTCGGAAATACATCGTGTCTCCGTGTGCTTCCATTGGTTACCTCGTTCCTCCCTCTCTTTACTTACTTGTACTTGTTGCATTGTTTGCTTGTATTGTCATATAGGTAAATTCATCACTAGTTGCACTATCTAGAGAATTTACCTTACTTGTCAAGCCTAAATTTGAGAAAAATTAAAATTTGCCGTAGCACCTATTCACCCCCCCTCTAGGTGCCCATACTATACTTTCAATTGGTATCAGAGCCTCGGCTCTTCTATCGGGCTTAACCGCCTAAGAGTTTAAGTATGGGTGATGAGGATGACGCTCCGTCCGAAGGAAATGTGTCCATGAATGATCTCAATGCTTTGAGAGAATCATTGACCTCATCCATAGACACTAAATTTGAGGAGTTGCGTCTACTCATGACAACACTCCTCAAAGCCAAGGAACCGGAGGTGGTCGACTCATCCCCTCCGGAAACGGAGGGTGCCAAGATTGGGGTTGATGGTGAACCACCTAAAACTGCTTCCGCCGAACAATCCGCTAAGAAGGGTGTGAATGGAAAGGAAGGATATCATGCCGTTGAAGGCCATTATTCTCCCGATCCCCCCATTCCTTTTCCTCATATAATTCCTAGGGGAGATCCACCTAAAATTGATGCATATTCTTTTCGTGAATGGCAATACTACATGGAGACTCACTTGAACTCTTCTTGTATAGATCTTTGGAGAATCACTCGTGATGGATACAAGCCATATGATCCCAAGAATCTCACAAGAAGAGAGGTTGTAGATTGCCAACTCAATTACACCGCTTTGTCCATCCTTCATCAAGCCGTGGGCCCCAATCACATGCCGCATCTTCAACACTTCTCCACCGCCAAAGAGACATGGGATGCCCTTGTCGTCATGTTTGTTGGGAATGAAAGCATGCAAAGAAATCGCTATGACACCTTGACCAATGAGGCCGAAGGATTCTTCATGCGTGATGGAGAAGATCACGTTGACATGTATCGGAGGCTCAAATCTCTTGCCACCGCCTTCTCTAATGCGGGTGCAACACATATTGATGATGCTTGGATCAAGAGGAAGTTCATAATTGCCGTGATGCCTTTCGAGGGCACGGATATGAAGAGCATTCAAGGGAGACATGATTTCTCCACCATGACCTCTACCCAAGTCATGCAAGAGTTGAGCTCCTACAAAGTGCAAACCAAGAATGCTCTTGACAACCGTGCTAGGGCCATTGGAATGCATCAAGGAGCTTCCGTTGCTTTGAAGGACAAGGTGTTGACAAGAGAAGTTGAGAATGATGAAGATGGTGAAGAAGCATTGCCTCCATTGAAGGAACAAGAATATGATCCCGTTCTAAAGGATCTAATAGCTCTCACCGTGCAAAAGTTTTGGAACAATCCCCCAAAAGGCAAGAAGTTTGTTGAGGAGAAGACCAAGTCTCGTTATGGTAATGATGGGGCTCAAAAAGTGAGATCTTGCTTCAATTGCCAAGACAAGTACCACTTCATTGCGAAATGCCCATATGAGAATAGAGAAAACCATAGCGGCAAGCTCATCCGCAAGGACAAGTCCAAGGTTGAATACAAGAAACCTCATTTCAAGAAGAAACCTTTCAACAAGAAGACTCCTACCAAGTTTGTGCTCTTGACTCAAGAGGAGTATGATTCCGGGAGTGATGAAGAAGAAGAAACAACAAGTGAAGTGGCCGCTCTAGCTATTGCTTCCACTCCATCTTCGTCATCTCTCTTTGAATCCCCCAATGAAAATCTTCCTCACCGCGATGCCAAGTGCTTCATGGCTAAGGCCACGGAGGTATCATCTTCTCCTAACTCTAAGACCCCTAGTGAACTAGAAGATCCACTAGAAGGCAATTGGCTCATTTTTGTGAGCATCAAGCTCATATCTCTTTGGTGGAGCCTAAGAAAGTGTATGAAGCTCTTGAGGACTCCGATTGGGTTGAAGCTATGCATGATGAGCTCAATAACTTTGAGCGCAACAAGGTTTGGAGATTGGTTGAGAAACCCAAGGATTGCCACAATGTTATTGGCACCAAGTGGATATTCAAGAACAAGCAAGATGAGAATGGCATTGTCATTAGGAACAAGGCAAGATTGGTCGCTCAAGGTTTCACCCAAGTTGAAGGCATTGACTTTGATGAAACTTATGCGCCCGTGGCTCGCCTTGAGTCCATCCGTATCCTCCTTGCTTATGCTTCTTCACACAATTTCAAATTGCAACAAATGGATGTGAAAAGTGCTTTCTTGAATGGTCCACTAAAAGAGGAGGTATATGTTAAGCAACCTCCGGGGTTCGAGAATCTCAACTTTCCCAACCACGTTTACAAACTTGACAAGGCTCTCTATGGTCTCAAACAAGCACCTCGTGCTTGGTATGAGCACCTTAGGGAGTTGTTAGATGATCGTGGTTTCGAAGTTGGGAAGATTGACCCCACTCTCTTCACCAAGAGAGTAAAGGGAGAGCTTTTCATATGCCAACTCTATGTGGACGATATCATCTTTGGCTCAACTAACCAAGCTTTCAATAATGAGTTCTCTAAGCTTATGACTGACAGGTTCGAGATGTCTATGATGGGTGAGCTTAAATTCTTCCTTGGCTTTGAGATCAAGCAATTGGCCCGTGGTACCTTCATTTCTCAAGCCAAGTATACTCAAGACATGCTCAAGAGGTTTAACTTCCAAGAGGCAAAGATCAAAACCACTCCTATGCAAGTCAAGTGTCATCTATCACGCAATCCAAAAGGGAGTAAGGATGTGGACCAAAAGCTCTATCGTTCTATGATTGGTTCTTTGCTCTATCTTTGTGCATCTAGGCCCGATATCGTTTTGAGTGTAGGTGTGTGTGCAAGGTATCAAGCGGCTCCTAAGGATTGCCATCTAATGGCGGTTCATAGAATCTTTCGTTATTTGGTTCATACCTCAAGATTTGGTCTTTGGTACCCAAAGGGGGCACAATTTACTCTCAATGGATATACGGATTCCGATTGGGCGGGTGAT
This sequence comes from Alopecurus myosuroides, assembly GCA_028641055.1. NCBI lineage: Eukaryota > Viridiplantae > Streptophyta > Magnoliopsida > Poales > Poaceae > Alopecurus > Alopecurus myosuroides. Next base: position 351,946,379 of record CM054059.1, read on the forward strand.
CAAGATGATAGGAAGTCAACCTCGGGGGCTTGCCAATTCCTTGGTAGGTCCCTTGTAAGTTGGTCCTCGAAGAAACAAAATTGCATCTCTCTCTCCACCGCCGAAGCGGAATATGTTGCCGCCGCAAGTGCATGCACCCAATTGCTATGGATGAGGCAAACTCTCAAGGAATATGGAGTTCATTTGGACAAAGTACCTCTTCTATGTGACAATGAAAGTGCTATCAAGATTGCATACAATCCGGTGCAACACACAAGGACGAAGCACATTGAGATTCGCCACCACTTCATCCGTGATCACGTGGCAAGAGGAGACATTGCACTCGGTTATGTGCCCACCAAGGACAATCTTGCGGATATTTTCACGAAGCCACTTGATGATGCAAGGTTCACATTCTTGAGGAATGAGCTAAATGTGATTGATTCAAGGAGCTTGGCTTGACTATCTTGCGCACACCCCTATAGATGAAACGTGTTCGAGCTTAGATGTAGGCATGGACATATGGGGAGTGCTATCCTAACACATTGGGTTCTCCCTCCCCCCATTATGCCCATAGCAAAAATTCATTGTGATCTCTCTTTTTCTAATGTTGAATTGTGAGCTTCAATGTTGAGTTTTGGCAATGCCCCCAAGATATATCTTCGCGGTTGCATACCATGAACTCTTACATGGTGGCTTAGGCCACCAACCTCTTCCCAAGTGAAGAGTTGGTTCTTAGTTGAATATCTTATGGTTATAGTGTTTCTTGTCCGAATACTACTTCTCGTTGCTATTTCGATCTTATTTGGCTCTTTTCCGAGAAGTAAGACTAGGAAACCTAACCCTTGTGTTTTGCTCTATGTATCCTCTCCCATGCTCATCTTTGCATATGCCATACTCCACACATCACACATCATTCCTTGCCTTTCAAAACTTGCCCTCTCCGAAATTTTTGGAGCTGATTGTTGCTCCTGCCGGAAAATTCCGACCATCCGGAATTTTTCGGATCATTCCGGATAGCCGGATTGCCCCGGAATATTCCGGACCTCCGGAATATTCCGGACCATTCCGGATGGGCAGTTTTCGTCTATAAATACCCCGCACGCACGGGAGGAAGTTTTTCCTCCACTTCTTTCACTCCTCCCGTGCCCTAGCCGCCTCCTTTCGTCGATTTCGTCCCCGTTGCCCCTAGGGAGGATTGTTGGATCCCTCCCTTGGACAAGGACATCCCCATGGACGGTATGTTGATTGGCATCCCTCTTTCTTCGTTTTGTTTGGTTGATTTTGGCTCTAGATGCAATCTTACTAGGGTTTGATCTAGTTCCAAGTTCTATCAATGTGTTTATCTTGCCATTCACTACCTAGATGCCATCCTTTCCCTCGATCTAGTCTAACCAATCTACATCTAGACTTAGATCCAAATCTTAGTTTGTGGCCTTCCCATGTTTTCCAGCACGTAGATCTATTCTAGGCGCATCCTCTCTGGTTTTCCTAGATGTTTGGTGTAGTTGTGAGACAAAAATTCGAAGTCTTAGGCAGTTCCACGAATCAAATCGTGGAGCCCGGAATTGCTCCGGAAATTTCCGGCTCAGCCGGAATATTCCGGATCACTCCGGAATTTTCCGGATGCTGCCAGGAATTCGAGTTTTTGCACTACACCTAACCTTTTGGAGTTCCTTTTGACCCATATGGCATATGCACTTATCTTTTCTACTCCTGTATCCTCCATTCGCAGGTCCTAGAGCTCGTACTGGTCTGAAAAGAAAGCAATCTGTTTCAAGGGGTGCTCGTCCGGTCAGAGGACGGGCTGGTCGTTCCTCCTCCTTTCATGAGACTCGTGAGGATGCTAACACTGAGTCAGTTCCTGAGATTGATCTGAAAGCCTGCTCCGTCCCTCAGTGGAAGTATATCAAGCGGAAGAATCCTTACCGCTTCCCCGATTCCACCTGTGAGGATCCTCGGTTCTGGACAAATCTGCAGCTCAAGTGTTGGGATGAATTCTATTCTACTCAGCAGCCTCTTACTTGTGTGCAAGCTCAAGTGGACATGGATGTCTACAATAGGTACAAGAACTCTGAGCTACGCCATGTGCATGCCTGTTTGGAGAAGTTTGGCATGATGCCACTGTTTGACAATACTGAGGGAGAGTACTGCCCAGAGTTGGTTGCTCAGTTCTACTGCACACTCCATGCTAAGGGTGATGCCACACGCTCCATGACTTGGATGTGTGGAGAGCAGAAGATCTCCAACAATTTGACTGAGTTTGCTGAGGCCTTGGGATACACCTGGACTGCCACCTATGCTGATCACGGTTACAGAATTCATGATGCCCCTGAGTATGATATCTCCAGTCTGGATTTCTGCTATCCCCCCAATGCTAAGGGCAAGACTAAGCCCTTCAACTCCAACATGTATCCCTACTACAACTTGCTCTCCAAGATCTTCCGTGCCTCCATTGTGATAAAGGCCGGTGACTTCTCAGCTATGAGGGCCTTCATGGTGAACCTCATGTTCCTCACAAGGCCTAAAAACCAAAGGAAGATTGACGTGATGGATTTCATCTACCGGGAGATTTGTCTAGGGGTCATGGAGAAGAGGAAGCCCGCTTATGGCCCACTCATTCAGAAGTTCATCAATTCCAAGGTAGGGGTTGAAATCATGGAAAACTATGATGTGATCAAGTGCAAGAAGATGGCTCCTCGGTTGATCAATGGTGATGAGATTCCGGAGTTTGCCAAAGGGAAGTCCAAGTCCCCTTCGGCCACTCCTTCTGCTTCCTCAAGTGGCATTCCTGAGCGTCCCTCTGGTGGAATTGCAAAGTTTTTCAAGGCTATGTTCAACATGTGCAAGGACACTAGGGCCATTGCCCATGAGGCGCATGAGTTGGCCAAGGAGACTCGGCGTATTCAGAACGCCGACCGTAGGCTTGCTGGGTTTGATGTACCTGCTGATCCCACCTCACTTGCTCCTGCTGTTTTGGTCCCCATTGAGATGCCCGAGATCCATGATGATGACTTCTATTTCGGGGTCCCACCGGCAGATGTTGATGATGAGGAGGAGGAGCTGTCCAATGATGATGATGACTTTGATGCTGCTGGGCTTGGAGGACGCGGTGATGAGGAAGAAGGCGATGATGAGGAAGAGCATGGAGAAGATGACTTCATGGAGTGATCTCTTGGGGAGCTAGTGGGCTCTTTGTCCCTTTTTGGCGTCTTGATGCCAAAGGGGGAGAAGGAGTCCCCCATATTAGGTTTCCACGGGATTTGCAAGGGTTGGGGCACAAGTCTTTTGCTTTTGATTTCGATCTTATAGGCTTGTGCTCCGGTATCGTTATTTCGTTTCCTAGTTTTAAAACTTTGTTCTATGTGTGTGGAACCTCGTGACGTATTCGTGTCACCCCTCCCGTGGTTATGTTACTTTTATCATGCGTACCTTTATTGTCTATTTTTATCTATGCATGTTGTATGAACTTGTTTACCCGGCTTGGTGTTTAAAACGTAGGGGGAGCAAAGCCTATGAAGTGTGCGTCTCACGACACACATCGAGGTAGAACTCCGTCTATTTTTTGGACACCATTTCTTTAGTTCATATTGTTCCTCCCGTGAAATCTTTATGTTGTCATCAAACACCAAAAAGGGGGAGATTGAAAGTGCATTCTTGATATCTCACGGTTTTGTGTGTTTGTTAACAACATAAAGAAGTTGCTAACCGTATACGCTATTTTGTTAAAAGGTTGGTCCTAAATCAGCACGTATACGGTGTCAAAGAAATGGTGAAGAATTCGAAGATCAATGGAACTTTTCTGGCCTTCTACAGAGTTTCAAAGGAAAGGCCGGAAAATTCCGGGCATCCGGAATGGTTCCGGATTATTCCGGCCACTATGGGAAATTGCTCTGTTGCAATCCGGAATATTCCGGAACTTTCCGGCAGCCGGAATTTTCCGGGTTCATTCCGGCCACAACGGGGAATTGTTCTGTTGGCATCCGGAATATTCCGGGAGCCATTCCGGCCACAACGGCGAATTGTTCGGGTGGCATCCGGATTGCTCCGGAATATTCCGGGGGTCCGGAAAATTCCGGACCATTCCGGGCTGGTCGAAATCTGGCCCAAAAACGGCTAGTTTTCTTGGAGGCTATAAATAGAGCTTCACTTCTCTCTCCAAGGGTCAGCTCTTCCCAGCATTGAAGACACCATTAATGGAGCTCACCCACTAGCAAGATCTCCCTCCTCCTCCACCCAAACTCGTTGATTCTTTGAGGATTGAAGGAGGACCACCGGATCTACATCTTCACCAACCCGTTCTTCATTTCCCCCTCTCTAGCTTGAGGGATCTTGCCTAGGGTTTCCTCTTGTGGAGAACCTAGGCTTCTTGTTTCTTGTTGGTGATTCAAGAAGGTTTGGGAGCCCCCAATTAAGTTGTGGGTGTGTGCCCCAAGTGGTTTGTAAAGGATTTGATCCCCGCCTCAAAGGGGTTCTATAGTGGAAGGTGAACTAGGCCTTTGTGGCGAAGTTCATCGGAGATTAAGGTGAAGCCTTAGTGGCGTTGAGTAGGCCTTTGTGGCGAGCTCACACCTCTCCAACGAGACGTACTCCCCTAAGAAGGAGGAACTCGGAAATACATCGTGTCTCCATGTGCTTCCATTGGTTACCTCGTTCCTCCCTCTCTTTACTTACTTGTACTTGTTGCATTGTTTGCTTGTATTGTCATATAGGTAAATTCATCACTAGTTGCACTATCTAGAGAATTTACCTTACTTGTCAAGCCTAAATTTGAGAAAAATTAAAATTTGCCGTAGCACCTATTCACCCCCCCCTGGAGGATCCCATACTATACTTTCATTAACTAGATCCGGTTTTCATGGAAAATTTCGGCATGACCTTCCTACAAAAGGTGTAACGCGGAGCGCCAGAAATTTGCCGAAAAGGAAATGAATCAACATTTCGGCAAAACATTGGCAACTCATCCTCATGGCAACACAATAAAATGAAAAAGAGACCGAATTCTCATCCACCGACCAATCCCACGCACCTATTAAGATGACACACAATGCAAAATATATAGACGCGATGACGACGTCGAAGATCACCGGAGAGACGACTGATAAGAGAGTGATAGATCTAGAAGTAGCTAGTGGTGCATTTGTGGTGAGATCTAGTGTCCGGTTAGTAGATCTAGTGGAGAGATTTGGAAGAGGGAAAGTGGGGTAGCATACTAGCTAAAATATAACAAACATGATTGGTTAAATTAGCTAAAAATGGTGGAGGGGTGTGGGGGATTGAGCTAGGAGCACTAATGGGTCGAGTTTGGACTAGTGAGTGAGTGAGTGGGGTGGATAGGGGTGGTGGTGGGTGGCTGGCCGCACTTATTGAGGCCAAATGTTACCCCAGGCGAATAAGGCATGAAATGCGCCTGCGCTAAGGGGTGCTAACCCAGGACTTTTTTTATCCTAGGCAAACAATGATGTGGTGCGCCTGCGCTAAGGGGAGCTACCCCAGTCCACTTTTTACCCTAGGCGCTTCCGTGAATATTCACCTGGGGTATGTGTTATACCGCAGGCGAACTAGGATAAAATTCGCATGGGGTAAAGGAAGAGTGCCAGGGGGTGGTGGTGGCCCTGCCACACTTTACCCCAGGCGCTTCTAGAGATGGTTGGCCTGGGGTAACAGACTTACCCCAGGCGCACCGTGCACTCGTTCGCCTGCACTAATTAGCCCAGGCGCATCAAATTGTGTGTTCGCCTCTGGTAGGTTATGCTGCTATAAGCAAATCTCTAGTAGTGTTTGGTTCGCTTGCCTCCTGGTCGTCGCCCTCCTCGGCTTCCTCAGCCGCGGGTTCCTCTTGCTCGGACTCCTCGCCGCCAGCCTTGTCTTGCTCGACCTCCTCGTCAGCTGCATCACCTTCATCGCTGTCCTCAACATCATCTTCATATTCACCATCCTCGACGTCAGTGTCCGGCTCCGTGGGGCCGTCGATGAACTCCTTGGTATCTGCATAGGAGGCTAGCCGGTATGCCTTCTCCTGGCGGCGCTAGATAAATTCCTCTCGCTTGGTCCACTTGGAGTTGTTCCGGAGTGTCTTGAGCCTGTTGAGATCCAAATTCTCATACCAGGACAACACGAAGTGGAGGGCCTCATCTGCGCCAGCTCGGGAAGCTGAGGCACACCATTTCTTCAGTTCCACCTTGACATAGTCCAAATTGGAGTTGTTGATTGTAGTCGGAGGCTCGATGTCAGGCCAGAAGACCTTGTGTAGGCGCATCCCGGTGGGCACAAGAGTGGTGCCCAGGCCCTTGAGGAGGTGAACTCGGGTCTTGATGTTTTCGATCTGGTCATCGACCATGACCGAGTCGGTAACATCGTGGCCGAGCTCCTTCCGCAACTCCCTGGCCTTGGCCACAGCTTTCTCAGCTCTTGCAATGAGATCTGGGAAGGTCCCTGAGAGAGGTGATGCTGGGTAGAGTCAAGAAACCAGATAAGAAAAACCGGAGAAGAGAAGCTGAGTAGAAGAAACCAGATGGAATAAGTTAGAGAGGGGCAGTAACTTACAACGCATATCCAAGACAAGATCCCTAAGCCTGCTGTGCCATCTGGCAGCAAGGGTGTGCTCTTTGTCCAGCAGGCCTTGGGAGTTGACCAGCATGGTGTCGAGGTCGTTGTTTCGGGCCCTGAGGGATTCAATCTCCCTTTCCAGCTCTAGCTTCTCGACAGCTACCTGATTCAACGCTTCGGTCTTCTCATTTCCAGCCTGCAGCGCCGACTTGAAAGCTTCATCTAGCTCACGCTTGAGCTTGAGCACCTCCGTCTTCTCGGCGGCGAGCTCTGCATCCAGCTTGGTCTAGGTGGTTTGCACCTGTAGCTGCACCTCGGCCGGAGTAACACACCCTTGGTGCTGCTCGAGAAAGGATTTATGCTCATCTGCGAAGGAGCCATCCCGGTCAGTAAAGTAGAAAGGATACAAAAGTCGGATAAGAAGAAAGAGGAGGTAACTTACTCTCCAGAGATGAAATTTTGCTCTGCGCTGACTCGGCCAACACAGTGCAATCTTGGTGCGTGTCAGCAAGGGCCTTGTATTCACCTGCATAGAAACAAAGTTGAGCGAGAAATTGGCGTAAACACAAAACACACAAACAAAAGTATTGCGCTTACTCTCTAAAGAGGAGATCTTGGTGATGGCCTCAGTAAGGTTCTTCTCCGTGATAGCTGCAAGTTGGAAGATATGAACCGGGTTAGAAAACTGATGCCGGAAAAGCATAACCAGTAACTCAAAGTGGATGAGCATTACCTCTTTCACCACGCTCCCCCTGTAGCTCCCGATTCTGCTCCTTGACCCTCCGATGAGAACAGAGGAGCTGGCGGAAGATCTTAGTGTGGGTATCGGTGCATTCCTGAAGAAAGAACAGAGACAGTTTAAGTGGGAAGATTCAGCCCAAGTAGGCTGCAACTCGGTCGAGTATTGCCTACTCGGCCCAAATCTCGGGGACTGGATGGTGTATAGAAAAATAAATAGAAAAAGTTGCAACTCGGAAAACCGGATAGAAGATAAAGTACTTACCCGGTTGGTGTTTTCGGCAGCTTTGCGCAAGCAGTACATCTTGTGTGCCAGGGTGCTGCTGGACGAGGCAACGACCATTGAGATGGGGCCGACATCGGCTTTATTCCAAGCTTGCCGGTACTTGTCCAGGTTGCCCAGCTTCTTGCCGTCCCACTCCGGGTTACCAAACTTCTTGCTATCCCACTCTTGATCAATGTGGCCTATCCGGTCCAGCACGGTATCAATATCTTCTCGGAGCTCATAAGCAAGCTCCGTCAGCTGGGCATCTGACTGGATGGCCAGAGTGCCGGTGTTGGCCTTGGATCCGGCGGGGCCGTTTTTCTTCTTCTTCTTCATCTGCTCACGCTGCTCCTCTTCGCGCTCCTGCCGTCTACGGTGCTCCTCCTGCAGCTCGCGCCAATGATCCGGAAAACTCACAGTGGCAAAAGTTCCGCTGATGCCCGCCCCTGCAGCCAGTTTTCCCTTGGGTGCAAACTGGATATTCTGCTGAACTAGCTGCTGGCTGCGGGTGGTAGGGCCATTCTTGGTGGTCTTGGTGGTGGCCTTCTCGGCTGTGGCCGCAACCTCCAAGGGTCTGGGCTGTTTTGGCCTATTTAGTGGCCAGGCTACTCTTGATGCTGGCGGAGGAGCCTGTTGCTTGGCCGGGGGTTGCTGCTGCTGTGGCTGCTCGGTCTCCTTGGCACCTTGTGGATGGTGCTCGAGAGATGGCGCTGGGTGCTGTTCTGCTGGTTGCTGCTGCTGCCCGGCTTGCACAACATCTTGCGGTGGCTGTTGGTCTGTTGGGGGGTGATGCTGCTTCTCGGCCGCGGGTTCCGGCGGTGCCTGCTGCTGCGCTGCGGTGGGCTCTGGTGGATGCTGCTTCTTGGCGGTGGGCTCCGGTGGTTGTTGCTCAGAAGTGAGCTCCGGTTGCACCGAAACTCGGTCGGTATCCATCTCGGCGCCAGTGTTGTCAGCGCCGAGGTCTTGCTCTTCTTTAACAGGAGGAGGCAAATCGGTCCTCTCCTTGGTCTGGGCCTCTGCCTCATCAGGATCAAGGTCCACGATTTCATGAGGAGTACTCGGCCTTGGAGGCGCCTCAGGGGCGCCAACGTCGAGGGGATCACTAAAGAAAAGAAGAAGAAGGGGAGTAAGAAAAGTGCAAACGCAAAAGCATCCGGGTTGAAAAGAGATGGGCAGAAAAGACAAAGAAACATGAGCATGGAGGAACTCGGGAGAGGGCTTACCCGTCCTCAGTAGGGCGTGCTGGCCTCTTGCGGCCCGTAGTAGTCTTGGTGGGCTTCTTCGCGCCCTTCTTCGGCCTCTTGGAACTGGGGGGCTCGGTGGCACCGCTACCAGGTCTTTTCCTCGTCCCGATCGGGGCAGCGACCGCCACGGGCACCGCATCGATCGGCTCCTCGTCCACCTCCTCTGGAGCTAAGATAAAGAAATACAACCGTGAGATCAAGAAGAATCCGGAAAGCATTGAAATGCATACGATGGTGGTCTTGGTCACCTTCATCATCCTCGGACCAGTCCCGGATTGATGTGGAGACTCGGGACTTACCATCTTGGCCGGCGAGCGGAATGTAGAGTGTGTCCTGGACATCAAATGGCTCTGCGTCATCCTCAGTCCGGTCCGGCTGCCAGTTCTGCTCGAAGATAGCCTTGTCCTCTGTTTTATGGCGAGGAATAACCTAAAGACGCAAACACAAAGCATAAGGGACATGCTATACTCAAGGCAACCGGGTTGAGGCTCTACTCGGTATAGCATGCAAGCACAAAGCATAAAAAGCTAAGTCCTATCAGGAGAGGCCGGGTTGAGGCTCTACTCGGTATAGCATGCGAGCATAAATCATACAAAGCTAAGTCCTATCAGGAGAGGCCGGGTTGAAATTCTACTCGGCTTGGCATGCAAACACAAATCATAACTGGCTATGTCTATTCAATAGGAACCAGGATGAGTTCTACTTGGTGAAGTATGAGAAACAGGAAGCAAAATCAACTAAGTGCATATAGAAGGGAACTTACTTTGGGGGCTGGGTGATCTCGGCTGAATGGCGCAAGACCATAGAACCAAGTGTCCGAGAGGCTGTCCTTGAGGATGGAGCGAGCCCAGATCGCCACCTCCTCCTTGCTGAGCTCGAACTTAGTTGTGCGGGTGCAGTCGCGAGATCCTCCCATGAAGCACATCTTGTGAGCTCGGAGTTGAGAGGGAGAACCCGGCGGCTCACCCAGGCAGAGATCAGGTCATCCTTGCGGAGTCCCAGCTCGACCAACTTCTTTAGTCGGTCGTCGGCGTGGTTCGTATCCGGCACGGTCTTCTTGGGGTGGTATCCCCAATTCCTCATAGCGGTTGGAGGAGTCTTCTCGAAGGCCGACAGCTTGATGAGATCGACCGACTGCTCGCCTGCCGCCAGAGTGGGATTCTTGACGTACAGAAATCCCCTCTGCCACTTCCGGCAGGTGTCCAACCTAAGAACCCGGGGTAGGTACTGGGAGTCCGACCAACGATCAACGCCGCCCCGGTTTGAGTCATCGTTTTGGACGCATTCGGATTGGATTTATTGGGGAGAACCTGCTGGCGGAAGAATAAGTATTTGGCCCAGATGTCTACCGTGGGGTAGACACCAGTGGCGGATCCAGGGGGTATGCCAGGTATGCCGTGGCATACCCCAGAATCCCCTGCCTTTAGCGTTTGCATTTGATCGCAGAAAACGAATCTTCAGTTTTCATCCTGTTTAGCTATTCACTGCGCGCAGGCTATGCAGGCAACATGTGCACCCATCGATTAATTCATCACGGCTCATGCACCGTACTTTTGCAGGTTTGTAGCTAACCAAGTTACGCCCAATGCACACATTTACACATATGTAGCTTGGCTCGTAGCGCTATATATCTATGGACATAGCTATCTATACCTCTTATAAAGCAAAACCCCACTATAGATCATTTATGAATTTTCTATCTTCACATGCAGGCTATCCACGTCATCAATTATTTGTGGCCGTCCGATTCTAATCATCCATCTGTTCATTTGTGATTTGTTCTGTTTTTTGCTGCACGTAGAGACTTGAACGTCACCTCATCCATGGGCCCGGTTAAGTGCTTTGTTATTTCTATTAGCTCTGCTACATTGCATGCTGTAATAAATGGAGTCGCAGGCCACGTTCGGCCGTTTCCGTCCCTATGTGCAACGTACGCACACATCCTTTGGGCAATCTCTTTGTTTCTCTATTAATTACCCATTCATTTCATTAAGCACCTTCGTTTGGTTTTCCGATCCACTGGTCATTTGTTCTAGAGAGCTCCTCAGACCATCCGAGTTGTCCTATAAATTCCGCTCATAGCACACCACACATATCCAAGAAATATTTCTGTCCGAGAGAAGAGATGTACTAGAAATGGAACAAATCGCATGAAAGGTGAAGGATATAAAGGATCTTTGCTTCCATGAACTATGTTGATGACCCGTGTCATGGCGGCTCGAGTTGCACTCAAAGAAGGCGAAAAAAGGTATGCCTTTTGGAACACTCACCTCAACCGGTCAGGAGCTCAACGTCTTCTGCGTTTTCTTTTCTACTTCTATAGTTTTACGTGATATTTTTCTTTCACCATCGACATGCTGCCTCTCCCAGTGCCAAATAAAAGTATGTACTATCATTCTGTTCCTGGAATTCTCAAGTTGGATTGCCATTTTTAGCCACGGCTGAAAAACAAACTACTGACTGGATACTTATAGATCCTTTGTCTTCTTCCAGATATGTGGGAACATGTTACATATATGGCTCCATCAACAAGGGCACGTTGGATTGTCGGTGAGAATAAGGAACCTATATATTTTTGTGCGCGTGGATTAACAGGGCCTCCATCAGTTCATACACTTTCCTGATCGTTTCGCCTAACATGCGCTGAACTAAGCGATGCCTAAGAGGTTAAAACACGCGTGCCAGCGTTGGTGATAATTTCATACCATATCTAATTATTCACAATGCCATTTATCAATGAGAACTGCTAGATAATTCTATGTTTCAGCTTTTGAATTAACATAGTTACACTTTCAACCACAGTTAGTGATATTTTTTATATATGTAGTTAAGCCTCACTATTCGAAAAAGGTTGTGAAATCTATGCTATTTTACTTCAATTTTTTTTTTGTTAAGATGAGATTTTTGGTACAAAGCATTGCATTCCAAAAATAAACTTTAATCTCACTAAGGATTTCCGCAGCAACGCGCGGGGTATTTTTCTAGTATAACTAATTAACCATCTATTAGCCCATAAGTCTGGATCATAACTGCCCGTGCGTTGCACCGGGAGTAGAAAATCACAATTTTCTAGCCTGATGGCTCCGGACCATATTTGGTAGAATCAGATATCTTCCCTCTGATTGGATTGAGACATTGCTCAAAGCATCAGCCTTGTAATGTACTTACCGACAATCTAAATTTTAAAAACTGTTAAATAAATTATACTGGCCTGCGTAGAGAAATCATGAATATTGCAAAAGACGCTTTGACTGAGGATGATAAGAGTTTCACTTAAATCAACAGCTACCCAGGATTCTTTAAGACTAACGAAACCAGAGAGAATATTGTTGTATTGTATGCAATTGGACAATGCATGTGTCATCTTTTGTTCAATAAGCATTGATGAGCTTATGGTAAATAACTAACCCATTATAATTCACTATCTAGGAAAAATGGTTGGAATTGTCCTTAGATTCAGATTAAATAATTAAAGAGCCGTAACCATTTGCATTTTAACATAAAAAGAAGCTAACATATGAGGATTTATCACATTCATATTCTTCCCATTATAAAATCTATGTCGCGGAAGCATACGGAGTTAGTTCTCGTTGTTACAAGTCGGGTGTCGCGGAAGCCAACCAGCTCTACGGTCAAGTGCTTTGCCATTGCCTTCTTAGTCCGCCACTTAGAGATTTCAAGTACTCTTAAGATCCATTCAACTTCGGCAAATTATTCTACAAAGAATATATAATTCATCAATAAAAAACCGAATCTGTTTCATCAGTTACTAAGCCTGGTCATGCTCTCTATTATGGAAAATGGAAAAACTGTTTATGTCCTTGCCAGTGTTCCTCCCAAAGGTTATGTACTATTTTTGGGCTATCACCAACTCTTGACGATAGAGTTGTCTTGTTTACTGATAATTAAATATGAAATATATATTCAGTACAATATTTAACCATGTTAGTATAGATAATTCAATGCACAATCGCATAGAAAGCTACAATGATAGTCATCTTCTCTGGCACAACAATATGGTATGATTGTAACTACCCTAACAAGTGCAGCAGAATAAGCATAGCAGAAGCCCATCGAACATGAATACGTGTACATCAAAATGTTCGATCATGCCACCATACCCAGTCTTCTTGTCGACTCGGTGTCGCCTTTCAGTAAGCTTCAGAACCAGTTTGATAGGACACCGATATTCAGTACATATATAACTATTAACGGGCACATTCTTTTACCAAGGTGGATAAGATTTAAGTGATCTCCAATGCACAGTTAGGATATGATTTATGCAGCGGAAGTCGAACTATGTTTAACTTCACACAATCCTCTGGTCACTGGTCATTGTGCTTCTGAAGAATAGCCACTCCTGTATCATAAGCTTCATCAAACATAGGAGAGGGGGTACGAGCCGATTGCCTTGCCTGGGCCTCGTCATCAAATATTTTAAGCACATGTGAGGGCTCACCGTTCTGCAATATCAACCTCAAATCATTACTGGTAGAACGAAATTATTCTAGAGGAAAAGAAAATTTTCTTGATTTGCTTCAAGACTGTTCAGAGTTCTCTTAAATAACTCCGCCATTTCCTTAGCTTCCAAAATTTGCTTCCATTGCCGCAAAGAATGCTTCAAACGCTCAACCTGCATAAGACCCGTCCAACTCTCTTTTCAATTGTACACACTGTCGAAATTCTATATGCAGTAGCGACTCTCTGAAATCCAATGCATCAAATGTCCCATATTCAGCAGTATCTCGGAAGCATGAAGCAAGCAAAATGCAGTTTGAATTGTTCTCAAGTGACAAGCATAGCAAACTGAAAAGTGAAAACCCAAACTGCGACATATAAGACGGACCTCCAAATCAAGTATCAGATAAAGTGTTGCAACTTGACGCTCATGGGCAAGAGCTTTCCAAGGATAACCATGATTTATGACGCGCTGTCAGTACGAACAATTTGGCTAACCCAGTTCTACTCCCGACTTTTAGAGTTGCTTAGTAGAAAAGTGTTAGTTTTACATGCTTAAGTGCCAATAACATATTCTAGACTGAAATTGTTGCATAAATAAACATATTATTATTATATATCTGAAACCTGAACTTGAGTTCTTAATTTCTCCCATATATTCTGTAGAAGGAGAACAGCAAGTAAATCACATGTCACAGAAAGCTCTCTTGTTACTCCTAATCAAAGGTTGTACCGTACGCTTGCTCGGAAAAGCTCCTATGCAGGTTCAGAATCACCTGCATCTGTAAGCTCAGATTGGTGAGCATCACCTGCTTTCATTGGCCTCTGCTTTCATTGGACTGGGCGACATCGCGATGAACAACAGAGAGGTCCATGACAAAGGCATCAAGGGAGTCGTTGACCACAGCCACGCGCGCACCAGTGATCAGGCACGCCTTCGAGGACACGCTTGAGGAATTTGTCAGCGTGGACTTGGTCTGCCTCCCAAAGTACGCAGCCGAAGAGGCTAAGCAGGTGGATGTCACTTGGTCTTGCGAGCAGAGCACGGTCCAAGAAACTCTCCTTGCTCATCGGAACATGCTCCACCTCGAGCAAGCAATCGGGGATCAGTCCGGCGAGTTGATCTTGGGAGGACGACACCATCAGACGGAAGAGCACCACAAAAATAGGACTCAAGTCCGCAGAAAATCAGAGCGCCCGACCTGATCTCCCATCGAAGCTCCCAGTCCAGCCGCCATGGACAGCACCAGAAAGGGGAGGAGAAATCAGCGAGCTCCAGAAGCACCCGAGCTGAGAGGCAGTCGCGCTGGCTTGAGAGCTAGTTGTCCTCGGATGCTAGATCGGATGGGCGGGCCGTCACAAGCCGCTTGGGATGGGCGTGGCACCGGCCGCGCGGGATGCAGGTGAGTCCCCGGCGACTTCGCGTGATTCAGAGGATGGAGAGACGACGCCAGCCGTGCAGGATGCAGGGAATGCTTGAGAAGCGGCGGCGGCTCGAGACAATGAAATTAGGACCTTCTGGCTGACCGCCAACGTACCATAAGTGGCGGGATGGATGGTCATACTGCTTGTGGAAGGCGAGGAGGATGCAGTTCTGGTGTTAGAGATTGTTGTCGGTGGCGTGAGGAAGGCGCGTCGGACGGCTCGAGTGCAGAGAGTAGTACTTAGGGTAGCGTCGTCTTGGCCTTCGCAGAGTGGCAAAGCAAGTCATCGATGGGTGGAGCTCGTGGCGGCCGCGAATCCAGCGGTTGGCAGCTGCCAAATAGGGAGGTGGCGGGGACGGTGGTCCGCCCACGCGAGGGAATGGATCTCGGATGCGAGGGGACCTGCGGTGAGTGGTTTCATTCCTCGCGCCTAAAAAGTGAGGCAGCGCCTCTCGTCGGAGATCGAGGGGTGCCTTTCCAGATGGGGAAAAAGGCAAGGATCTCTAGGTGTAATAGGGAGAGCTACAGGGTTGAGATCTCCGGGAGCATCCGGGCGTCCATGGAAGTTGGGTGCACCGCGGATTTCCCTTGCCTAATAGGGAGCGGTCGGCTGGGTCTTGGCGAGAGACCGCCGGCGGCGGTGCGGATGCTATCTCGAGGGAGGAGGGGAATTTGGGATTGGCGTGGAAGACGCAAGTTTTTTCCCGTACGAACCGTTTTGTGGCGAAAGGCAGTAGTATGTGGTTTGGTGGGAGGGCAAAACCGTATTTTTATGTTGGACGAAAATTTTGTCAGAAATCCTAATGCCTTTATTATTAAAAACTAGTAAAAATGCCTGTGCCTTGCAACGGAAGGTTCTCATTTGTCTGCACCGTGTCCCAGATTTTTAGTTAAATATTTAATTATGGGCCATAATTCATGGTGAAGAACGCATCTCACAAATACTGTTTTTGAGAATTTCTCCATAGTTAAGAAGATCATGATCTCCAAAAAAAGAGATCATGATACAACCTGATAGAATCTCCTCTATAGTGATGGCGAACACAAAACATATTCTATATTTCTACATCTTTTAAAATTCTCATGTGAAATCCATAGTTCCATATAGTCACATAATATGATCAGCCGAACCGAGTCATATATCTACAAACATCGGACAAATCTTTCCGACTTGGTTCCAGAAATAAGTTTTATAATGACCTTCTTTTGTGGCGATCTCAACAGAAGTTTTCAAACCATGATAATAGATTTTTCTTATACAAGAAACCATCATAATATGCTGTCTCAAAGATGTCATTGTTTACCTATTGGGCCAGACGAAAATTTCCATAACGATGCATATGAGCGAAGTCGAAAATTAAATAGACCCACTTATCACTAGTAGAGAAATGCCATTCTATGGAATGGCATCTGTGGCGCATCTATAATGTTTGCGCCATAGAAAAGAAATTTTGTGGCGCACGGTCACAGGTGCGCCACAGAAATTTTCAATTCCGTGGCGCATCAATACTGCGTGCGCCACAGAAACAGCGTGGGCCCCACCCCAATCAGTGGACTGTGTGTCAGAAGCCCCATTATTATGGCGCACTCCACCTGGTGCGCCACAGAAAATGCCACTTCTGTGGCGCACGGTTGTGCTGCGCCACAGAAATGCCATATTCTGTGGCGCATTTTGACAGATGCGCCACAGAATATGGCATTTCTGTGGCGCAGCACAACCGTGCGCCACAGAATTATGTGCTGGTGCGCCACAGAATTATGTGCACTGTGCACATAAAGATGGCAGCCCCCTCTCTCCCCCCACTCATTTCATTCCAAGTGTATGTTGCTCACTCGTCTCCCCCTTCTCTCCACTCCATTTTTACACATTTAATTCTCTTTTTTTGGTAGGTGAACCTATTTATTCGATGTATAATTGTTGGTGAAGTTTCTTGTTGTTGGGGGGGCCTAATTACTTCCATCTATACTCCGGTCCCTCCCTCTCCTCGCTCTTTTTGCGTCTCAGTATCGAATCTACTAGAGGTGAGTATAGTTGGAGGTGCATGTCTCGTGTGGCCATCGATCGATGTGTATGGGTGTTTGTCATGCATGTGCAGGTGGACCGATCGATTGTCGCGCGCGTGTGGGCGGTCATGGTGCATGGATGTTTGCCGAAATGTTGATTCACTTCCATTTCGGCAAACTTTTGCACCCCATATGTCCTACTTATAGGAGAGGTCATGCCGAATTTTTCCGGCGACTATGCATGTTGTGGTTCTAATTTTCTGCTCTCTATGTGTCTGTGCAGGCAACCATGGTATTAGAAATGAGCTCTGCTCGAATCGCTAGATACAAGAAAGACGCGAAGGCGGACATGATTCGGTGCAACATGCGGCAGATAAGATGTCCGTGTCGATCATGCAAACTCGTGCGCTGGATTGACCCTGATTCCGGACAATTGGAGGAGCACCTTCTCAGACGCGGTTTCTTTGACGACCGCAACCACGTGGCACCGCCGGCAGCAAAAGTTGTGCACGAAGAAGAGGGCGAGCGAGGTGACGAAGGAAATGACGGCGAAGAAGATCATCGTGAAGAAGGATATGTCGGCGGAGAAGATCGACATGACGATGAAGGCGTGAACACGGAGACCCCGCTAATTTCGGCCTTGCGTGACTCTCATGTTCAGGATCTGCTGCTTAAGGAGACGAGCAACGACATAGCTGCAGCTAGGGAGAAAGCCAAGCTGGGGCAAATGGAGATAGACAGGGTGACTCCGTTGTTTCCTGGGTGCCGCCCCGAGGATACGCGGTTGCATGTAACGCTTGCTGCTCTGAAGATGAAGACGCAAAACAAATGGACCGACTCGAGCTTCAACAAGAACTTGAAATTCTGGCACGATCGCCTTCCCGAGGGGAACACATTGCCAAGCAGTATCAACGAGGCTAAGAAAGTCGTGTGCCCTCTTGACCTACCTCACGAAAAATTTCACGCCTGCATCAATGATTGTGTAATTTATCGGGAGGAGTACAAGGACACAACCACATGTCCGAAGTGCGGCCACGGACGATACAAGTGTGGAACCAACAACAAGAAAATTCCTCGAAAAGTGGCATGGTACTTTCCTATCACTCCCCGTCTTCAACGGTACTACGTGGACCCTAAGGAAGCAAAGCTCATGCAATGGCACGCGAAAAGGGAGAAGCCGGAAGAAGATCCGGAGAAGGGCTATATCATGACACATCCTGCAGACGCTGCCCAGTGGGAAGCATTGGACATAGCTTTCCCGAGTTTTGGGGGCGACGCGAGGAAAGTCAGGCTGGGTATGAGCACCGATGGACTCAAATCGTTCGGCAACCAGAGTAGCACACATAGCAGCTGGCCCGTGTTTGTATGGCCTTACAACCTACCCCCGTGGCTGTGCACCAAGCAAAAGTACATACACTTGAGTATTCTCATCCAGTGGCCAAAACAACCAGGTGTCGACATGCATTTGTATCTCGGGCTGCTGAAAGACGAGTTAGACACGTTGTGGAAGACGCCACCCCGTACGTGGGACGCGTACACTAGAGATTATTTCCATATGAGAGCCGCGTTGCTGACGACGGTCACAGACTATCCTGGTTACGCGTATGTATCTGCCCAGGTCGGCCACGGATTCTGCGGCTGCGTGAAGTGCATGGACGGGACCCCGCATCTCCAGCTACCAAGGGATCCTGGGTCTTCGAAAACCGTGTACCCAGGGGCTCGAAGGTGGCTTCGCCTGGATCACCCGTGGAGAAAACGCGGTGAGTTGTTCAATGGTAGAGACAAGCCCGATGGAGCCCCGCGCACGAGGAGCGGCAAAGAAATCGACGAGCTTCTGAAAAATTGGGACGAGTGCCCTTCGCCGGGGAAAGAAGCGACCCAAGCCAGAGCCGCTGCTGGGTGTATTGAAAGCGAGGTCTGTTTTCCACGACTTGGAGTACTGGCCGGTCCTCCACGCGCCTCATAGCCTTGATGTGATGCACATTACGAAGAACGTTACGGAGAGTCTGCTTGGCACTATTTGCAATTCGGAGAAGTCCAAGGATGGGCCGAAAGCAAGATACGATCTAAAACATTTTGGCATTAGGAAAAATCTACAGGTCCCCGCCGATAGTGATGATGATGATGACGATGAGGATAAGACGGAAGGGACTCAACGTCCTCCCCGCAAAAGTCTAAGAAGAACACCGTGGTGCTTCCCGCTGCCTGCTTCACATTGAGTCCGCCGGAGCTTGAGCAGTTTTTCAGGTGCCTCCTAGAAGTCAAAGTTTCTCACGGATACTCAGGGAGTATAAGCAGATATCTGGACTTAGCGAAGAAGAGGTTCACCGGGATGAAGTCTCACGATTGTCATGTGCTCATGACGCAGATACTTCCTGTTGCGATCCGAGGGATAATGGACGAGCATGTCCGTGATACGTTGTTTGGCCTTTGCAACTTTTTCGACGTTATCACCCGGAAATCGATCGGCGTGTGGCAGCTCAAGATGCTACCGGATGAGATCGTGGTGATACTATGCGAGCTCGAGATTTACTTCCCGCCGGCATTCTGTGATATATGTGTACATCTCCTTCTCCATGTCGTTGATGACATCAGGCATCTCGGCCCGACGTTTCTGCACTACATGATGCCGATGGAAAGGCAGAATGGTGTCCTGAAAGGATACGTTCGCAATAGGGCCCGTCCAGACGCAAGCATGGCCAAAGGATTTCTAACCAACGAGTGCATCTCTTTCTGCGACAATTACCTAAGCACCGAAGACGATCAGGATGTTGGTTTGTCCACCAGGACGCACCTTGGCAGGCTCAACGGAGTCGGTCACCGCGAGGGCTGCCGCGACGTCCATGTCGGCATTCAAAAACGACGCGACGACTTTGAAAGGGCTCACCGGGTCACGCTACAACACTTAAAGTTGATCGAGCCTTTCGTGGAAGAGCACAAAAGCTTAATCAATCAGAATTATATTGAAATGGGCGGGCCGAGGAAGATGGGAGACGTAACCAAAGAGCACAATTCCGGCTTCACGCGTTGGTTCAAGCAAAGTCAACTGATTGAAGCACGGAGAAAAATGCCTTCTACGGAAGATGAAAAACTCATATACATCTTATCACAGGGCCCCGGGCAGAACGTAAGGACCTATCAGGGGTACGACATCTCCGGTTACAGATTCTCCACCGAGGACAAGGACATGAGTAGCGAAAATCAAAACTCAGGAGTAACTATGCTATCATATGGCGATGCCGAGACTAATGTGGAAGAAAGATACTTCGGAAAGATCGAGGAGATATGGGAGCTCAACTACTGCGGAGAGACGGTGGTGCCAATGTTCCGTGTGAGATGGGCCAAGAATGTCAAGAAAGAAGGGCGGTATTTCACCACAATGGTTATACCCGATGCCAAATCGAAGAACGCATCCGCGAAAAATGAGCCATGGGTACTCGCTAGCCAAGTTGACCAATGCTTCTTCATCACCGACCCGTCAAGGCCTAGCCGTGTTGTCGTGAGGAGGGGCAAGAGGAGTATCATCGGAATGGAAGGAGACGCCAACGAGGAAGACTTGGACAAGAACGGTGATCCGAAGATCGAGGAGGAGTTCGACAAGCACTTCGACATGCCTACTACTGGTAAAGTAAGAAGGAAGACATCCCTACCTACCCACGGTTGTCCATTCACGCGAAGAAATATCAAGGTGGCCGGCATAAAGTCGAAAATTAAATAGACCCACTTATGTTAGCTTGGGTGTGGCATTACCACTAAGAGCATCCATAATGAGCAACGCTTACACGGACGCTTAAATGAACAAAATTAATACCAACTTAGTGCCGGTGTCTGTAATGCTAGGTGCTAATCAATCCAGGCCGAGCCCTAGTGCTTCCGCTTTCCACGCCGCAAGGAGAAACAAAGGAGTAGCATCGAGCGCCTAGTTTAGCTACTGACGCTCAGGATTGAGAACCGAACCGCCGGGTTGGCCGGGAGTTTGATCCTAGCGTCGAGGCCCAAGTGCCCCTCCGTGGATGCTCTAATTAACCGTATTTTGTCCGCGGGGCTCGCCTTAATAGCCACACCAGAAGATTATGCCTTATCGACTCAGTGATCAACTCCATTTGCCTTAGTGTAGCCCCGCCTCAACTTCAGGCACCCTGAAAGCAGCCGGTGGTTCGACAAAAATTGCAAAACTATTCATATACCATATGGAAGATGGGGTTTCATGTCCCAGATCAGGTGATAGACCTTGTCGTATCATCTGATCATAAAGCTTGAAACTGTCAGATCTCCCATTCTTCACCAAAGCACCTAAGAACAAACAGAGATGTGAACACGGATTGACTGGTCCTAGATGGTATGGTAAACTTGTAGAATTTTGGAAGCATTATGGCTCAATAAATTCTAGGTAGTTGAAAACTTGAAATAGCAGTGATATTAAGCGTTGCATGCTCGTATATCCATTCTAACACACGAAAACCTGAAAACCCGTTCAACAGCTCATGCCTACTGGTAAAATCTCCACAGCCACCCCATCAATTGAGAATTGACACACCGGCCAGTTGCACGATAACTGTTCATGACAACTATTGCTGATAACTAACTTAGAATTTAGAAAGCACAATCAGACGCCTGATTTCTCCATAGTGGCGCAAGATTACATAGCAGTCATGTGTCTACAGCACATGCTCGAACCTGTAGATAAACCCCGGCATGATTCTCCTACTGTAAATTGTGCATAATGAGACTCAGATGGGATTTTATAGTGAGACAATAGCACATTGACGGACGGAGAGCATCACGAGACTTTGGTGAGCAAGGGCGTGGTCCTTCCCGGCAAGGCGTGCGCACACTGGCGATTGAGGTCGACCGAGGAGTAGATGCATGTCGGGGCTGGATACAGGCAGCAGGGAGTCGAGTCTTGGATGATGGCCTCTACTCATCGCCGCTGCCTGAAAACTTATGGACGGCCAGATCCGGCCTCGTCAGATCCTGAGCTTCCTGGAAACGCAGGGACAGAGCGGAGCTTAGGGCAGCAGCATTATTGAAAAACAATTTCGTCGGTGGAGGAAAACTGATCATGGTCCATCTTCTGCGCGGCGTTATGCGAGGAAGATTGGAGACGGGGGGTGGTTATGCATGAATTCGTGCTCCTCTCCTATACTCCTGTCATGTCCCTACTTTCTGGATCAGGTCCATTGCCGCTACAGCCACCCAGCCTCCGACCGTGCCGATGGCGGAGTCCCTGAGCCGCACGCCCTTGCCGTTTGTCCCTCCTTCCTACCGACGCCTTCGGCAGTTCATTGACGGCCCTTTGTCCTGGATCCTGTCGACGACGGCTGGTTAGATTCGATCCGAAGGTGCTTAAGCGGACGAGATACAGTTTGTAGGCGCTTGATGAGGATTGAGGATGAAACGGAAACGAACACACAAGTTTGCTTGTCAGTACTCGGTAGGACGTACGAAACCATCGACCAGGGAACAATTGCACGCGACGTACCAAACCACGATGACGGACGAAAAAGACGGACGGAAATTTGGGAGTAAGAAACCTTAGCGCTTTTATTATTAGGTATATAGATATATAGATTAGGTAGAGATTAGCCCATAAGTCTGGATCATAACTGGCAGCAGCTGGTGTACGTATGCAACTATACATAGGCATGTTTTTTTATTGTGATCAAATATACCTCATGCATATTATTTGTACAAAATATCGTCAGAAAATAGAGTAGCCACTATGATATCTAGATGCATGCTTTTCAACTTAATCCAAATGCCAGATATGCTTTTGATTGGTCGAGAAATCCCAATTTTTTAAAAATTCTCCTAAAACAATTTGAAACCGAGAGAGTTGCGCAAAATACAGACTACAAAGAAATGCGAGAAAATCCGCAACTTCAAATTCATCTCCGGTTTATTTTGAGAACAAAAAACTTCCCGGTTGAAATTGTGGTGGAAGAGCACACTCCAGGGCAAATGAGAGTAACTGGTGAGATTATATAAAAAAATAATCCGAAATGCACGTCAAAATTGCGGCATACCCTTCACTAAAATCCTAGATCCGCCACTGGTAGACACCGAGATAAGCTTCACAGCAACAAACGAAAGTGGAAAACATGGCTACGGCGTTAGCCGGAAGATGATGGGGTTGGAGGCCAAAGTGGCGGAGGAAATCTTGCATGAACTTGGAAATCGGAAGGCCGAAGCCGCGCTTGAAATGGCTAACAAAGATGACGAACTCACCGGGCTGGGGCGCTGGCTCCAGCTCGTCGCCGGGTGGCCGACAGATGACACCGGTTGGTACCCGACGAGTATTAATGAGCCACTGGATGTCCTTGGCGGTGACATCGGAGCCCTCCAAGTTGGCGCGTGTTGAGGAAGGGCCCTCCAGATTCAGATCTGTGATGGGCTCGAGCGCCATTGGAGGGTCTCCGGCCAGGAAGAGCTCGAAGAAGGAGGAAGAGAGGGAGTGGTGCAGTCGTGCGGCGACAATGGCGCGAGGTTGAAGATGACCGCATCGCGCGGTGAAGATCTTGAGGTCCTCGGGCGCTCTCCGGCGAGCGGTGACGCGCATGAATGGATCTGTCTTCTCTCTGCGCGCGGAGCAGCGGCGTGCGGTGGACTCGCGGCGGAGCGGAGTGCTCTGTGCGAGTAAGGTGCGAGGAAGGAGAAAGGTGTGGAAGCAAATGGCGAAGATGTTGAGAGAAGGGGCAGGGCGGGGCACTTAAACCCCCCGAAGCGCAGTTACTGCCTGGGATTAACTGTGAAGGAGATTGTGCGACATGGAGGGGGGGGGGGGGTTACCATGCCCGTTAGAAACGCGCGAAGCGATTAGCTCGCGCGTAACGGGCGCAGTTAATCCCACGTTTCGCGAACTGCGTACTCAAGTAACCTGTGTGAAATGACGCAACGGCTCGTGGGCCCGGCGTGCAGTGGCAGGCGCGTGTCGTGCAACCGCATTAGACCCAAGGCGTCGTGGGCTGCGGTTGCGTGACACGTGTGGAGCCTTACACGCGGAGATATAAAGGCTCTGGTTCGAGCGGCAAAGTTTTGGAAATTTGGCTAAGTGTTGGGATCTCGGCAAAATCCAAAGTTTTAGAAAACTCCACAGACAACAATGGAGTATGTCCGAGTTCGGATTGAGCTCAACCGAGTTGAGGTGCAACTCGGCTGAGAAGGTCAAAGAAGTTATTTACTTTAAGCTGGCAGGGCCTAGCATCCAAGTCCACTGGACCCTACCAGCTCCGGGGACTAATGTCAGGGGGCTACCCCCGAGTATGGGTAAGATAGGTGAGAAATGGAGTTCAAGGCACTAGTTACCTAGTTTGGCCGTACCGAGTTGGTACGGACCGGAGAGGATGATGCTCAGCCGGGTAGGGCGCTATCCGGCAGGGAGCACAAGAGGCTAAGGGAAGATTCAAGCATCTGTCTGGGTCAGCCGGGTAGCACTCGGGTGATCCGGATAGAGGAGAAGTTGTTCTACTCGGAGGCAAAGTCAATGGAGCCGTTGAGGTGAATCCCGCGTATCCAAGAGCCATACATGCGTGCGGTTCAACTTACTAGGTATGTGGTAATCTGTATCCAGACGTGGGTACAGTGCGGTATGGCTGGTGTCAAGTCATGTCTCTGACAAGGGGGACATGACATGTTAGTGGCCTACCGTGGTGACTGACAAGGGGGGCAAGACATGTCCACGGTCTACCGCGGAGACTTTCGGCGACGTTGTCAGCGAAGACACGGAGGCGTGCGCTGCTGCACAGTGGTGTTGTCTATTCAGTACTTGTATTCGTAGAATAGTGGTTGGCCACCAGTATATAAGGTGGCTTACCCCCTCCTACACGAGGGACAACGACACTCGGTGGATTAACCCTAGAGCATTACTACTCACAGAGAGACAGAAAGAGAGAGAGAAGTACTCTTGTACTCGGCATACCATAATACAGAGAGAAAGAGAGGAGTAGGGGTGTTACCTCCACACGAGGGCCCCGAACCTGGGTAGATTGTGTTGTTTGCAGTGTTCTAAGCGCGCCTGTTAGGCGTGCGATTCCTCCCCGGATACCTACAGCGCCCATCGGCCCCAACTTTAGCCATCCTATGGCATATGTCTTCTCCACACCACGACATGTGCACACCGTGTGTGACTCTTAGGCTAATGTTTATAGAAATACTTATCATGAGTTATAATTTGTGTTGGATGTCTCTATGAAATTGTGGTGTTTGTCTAGAACCATCTAGGGAGTTCAAGGTGACAGTGTTGGGGTTACCTAGATGGGGAATGCGACTTCAAGGTGTGCTTTTGCAGCCCTATGCGGTGAATTGGTGTTCGTTATCCAACCAGAGAGTAATTCGGTGTAGCATAGTGAAGAGAAGATATTTAGGTATTCAATTACATTATTATTGTTGAGAGTGTGCTCTAGTGAAAGTATGATCCCTAGGCCTTGTTTCTAAGCATTGAAACACCATTTACAACCAGTTCTGCTACATGTTTGCTTTCTGCCATTTTTATTTCAGATCGCAATCACCAGTTATAATCATCCATATTACTTGTATTTCACTATCTCTTCGCCGAACTAATGCACCTATATACCTGACAAGTATATTGGATGTGCTTGGGACACAAGAGACTTCTTGTATCTTAATTGCATGGTTGCTTGAGAGGGATATCTTTGACCTCTACCTCCCTGAGTTCGATAAACCTTGGGTGTCCACTTAAGGGAAACTTGCTAGTATTCTACAAGCCTCTACACTTGGAGGCCCAACACTGTCTACAAGAATAGAAGCGTGCGTAGACATCAAGCACCACTAGGGGATATCATAAACAATGCATATGCAACAGGAAGAGTCGCCAAATGGGGTATTGATCTTGCAACATTCGACATTAAGTACCAGCCCAGGACTGCTATCAAGTCTCAGGTGTTGGCGGATTTTATCGCTGATTGAACATAAGCTATGGAAAACACCTTGATGCCGGATTCTGAATATTGGATCATGCATTTCGACAGATCCAAAATGAATGAAGGCGCTAGCACAGGAGTGGTATTAAAATCATCAAAAGGCGACATAATGGAGTATGTGTTACAAATCCATTTCAATGCCAGTATAATGTGGCAGAATATGAAGCACTACTTCATGGCTTGCATATTGCAAAGGAGATATGTGTCAAGCACATCTTATGCTATGGAGACTCAGATTTCGTGTATCACCAGCTTAACCAGACATGGGATGCTAAAAGCCCCATAATGGCGGAATATCAAAGAACTGCAGACGAGTTAAGGATGGCAATGGGGCAGGTTTAGACGGATATACCAAATCCAGATCTAAATCCAAATCCATCACCCTCGCTATGGCCTTCCCACGAAAGTATCCATGGGCATGGATGTCGCCTGATGCGCGTGGAACACACGTTCGTTGGGAGACCCCAAGAGGAAGGTATGAAGAGTGCAACAACAAGTTTTTCCTTAGAAAAGAAACCAAGGTTGAATCTACCAGTAGGAGGAAGAAGCACTTCTGAAGGTTGATGCAACTGAGATGGAAGGGCGCACAACCGATTCAGCAGCAACATGCAACCTACACAACACAATCAATTTAATTTTCTCCAACGTAGCAGTGAGGTTGTCAATATCACCGGTTTTGCTGATAACAAATAGGTTAAATGTATGGTGTGGAAAACGGTATGAGAACAATATGAAAATAACATCAGCAGTGTGAAAACAGTGGAAGCAGTGTGTGTATTATCAATATGCAAAAATGGACTGGGGTCCACAGTTCACTAGAGGTGTCTCTCCATAAAAGATAGCTAACATGCGTGGTGAAAAATTACATCTGGGAAATTGATAGAATATGAAACATGCATGACATAAAGATTACTGTGAGATTCATGTGGGCATTACAACAAAATACATAGATCGTCATCCAACTGCATCTATGACTAATAATCCACCCTCTGAATATCATCCGAACAAATGTTGGGTATTAAGTTGCAAGCAACATATTATCGCAGTAAAAAAAGTGTGTAATATAAACAATGTAAACGAAGTAAACATCATTGTTTTCTCCTTAATGGAAACAACCCATCCTCCATCTGTCACGTTTCTGTCACTCGAGCACAGATGTAAAGGAGGCCTGAACCCATTATCGTACTCCCTCTTGGAGTCACTAGAATCTACTTGGCCATAACATCTACTAACAACGGAGAGCATGCAAGATCATAAATAACATGCACATGAAGATAACATGATAGATTGATAATCAAAAGACATAGCATTCAATAATCATCGGATCCCAGCAAACACAACACATAACATTACAATAAGATGATCTCGATCATGTGAGGCAGCTCACGAGATCTAAACATGAGGCATAAAGTGGAGAAGACAACCATCTAGCTACTACTATGGACCCGTAGTCTAGGGATGAACTACTCACGGATCACTCCGGAGGCGGGCATGGTGGTGTAGACCCCTCCGGTGATGATTTTCCCTCCCGACAGGGTGCCGGGGAGAGCTCCAGAACCCTCCCGATCTCCTGAGCCCTCCCGATTTTGTTGAAAAGTGGACTCCCTTTAGGGTTGACGTATCGGGGGAAACAAATAGGTGAAAGGGCGATGACTTTGGACGCTCGAGGGGCACACACCACCCCCAGGCGCGGCCAGGGGCGCCGTCCTATGGTGTGGCCCCCTGTGGCCCCCCTCCGGGCCTCTTTAGGACTCCGTGGAACCTTCGGGAATTCTAAGACTTCCGGGCTTCAGATTTTCCAATTCCGAGAATATTTCCACAACAACTTTTTTGAAACTAAAAACAACAGAAAACAAGAAACTGGCTCTATGGCATCTTGTCAATAGGTTAGTGCCATGAAATCGATAAAAATGACATAAAGTGTAAGGAAAACATGTTGCATATGACATGAAAACAACATGGAACATCAGAAATTATAGATACGTTTATGACGTATCATCGCCCCATATCCAAACCCGTCGGATACCCGGATATCCATGGATATCCATGAGTTTACGCGTTATTTACATCAACATAACCATATTTCAGCACTGCAACGCTATTTCAACACTAACATCGGCAAAACAGGAGTAGTGGAGCAACATTTCAGCAAAACAACAATACTATAACAATACTTTAGCACTGCATCAACATTTCAGAAGGAAAAGTTCACGATTTAAATGACAATATATGATATAATCATATGAGAATGCATCGTAATATCAAAGCAACAATGTTAGTTGGGTATCCATTGGGTATCCATGGGCCGAAACCTTTGCTCGTGCCCACCCCATGAGTTACTGGATATCCGTCCCATGAAATCCGTGGGCATAACTAGAACTCCATACCCTTGCCCGCCGGGTCGGATATACATGGATACCCAGATCCGTGTATAAAATTGCCATCCTGAAGACGAGTTTTCCATATGCTTCCTAGGATTTAAGGTAAATCATGTAAAGCGGGAAGAGAACTGGAACGCGGATGCATTATCCCGAATGGGCTCGGAAAGGGTAAAAATATTACCACCGGGTGTATTCGTTCAGTATTTGTTTGAACCATCTATTAAAGGCGAAGATGTAGATTACCCCCTAATTTCCGAGTCAATCGAAGTATTGTTCATAATCCCGGATTGGACGGTAGCATACATGAATTTCTTAGTGGATCAGAAATTCCCGGATGGAGTGGATGAAGTCTTGCAAAGGCAGATAAAGCGATGATGCAAAGGATATACAATAATTAATGGATATTTCTATAAACGCAATACATTCAGGATCTCCCAACGTTGTCTTTCACCGGAAGAAGGACGGAAAATTCTGCAAGAAATCCATGCCGGAGATTGCGGGCATCATGCTAAATCCAAGAGCATTGTGCATAAAGCATTTCAAGCAGGGTTTTTTCTTACTTACCACCAAGAAAGATGCGGAACACATAGTTTCTATATGTGTCGGATGCCAGTATTACGCCAAACAGACAAATTTGCCGGCGCAAGCACTCAAGACTATTCCTATTACGTGGCCATTTGCGGTCTGGGGGCTAGATACGATGGGACCATTCAAAAATGCAATAGGCGGACAAACACATTTACTCATTGCATTAGATAAGTATACTAGGTGGGTGGAGGCCAAACCCATCAAAAGCTTGACGGTGTGACTGGCAGAATTTTTTTCATAGACATAGTCATGAGATATGGTGTACCACACAACATAATCACGGACAACGGAACAAACTTTTCTATTAGAGAGCTAGCAACAAGCAAACTGGAATCCGCCCGGATCTAGCATCGGTTGCACACCCACAGTCCAATGGACAAGTCAGACACATGAATAGTTCTATTCTGCAAGGGATACGTCCAAGACTCGAATCGCCTCTACAGAGAGTAGCGAGAGCATGGGTAGAAGAATTACCTTCCGTTCTTTGGAGCATACACATACCGCAGAATAGATCAACGGGGCAAACACCTTTTTTCCTGGTTTACGAAGCACAAGCAGTGCTTCCTACGGGCATGATCCATGACAGCCCTAGAGTGCAAGCATACGATGAAGCACATGCCAAAATTTCACAACACGATGTCGTCGATCTTCTCGAAGAAGAATGAGAACTTGTGTTACAGAGATCCTTGATGACCCACAAGTATAGGGGGTGTATCAAAGTACTTTCGATAAATAAGAGTGTCGATCCCAACAAGGAGCAAAAGGTGTTGACAAGCAGGTTGGACAGAGGACTCACTGTAAACACTAGCAAACGGGGTTTTGGTGGGTTTTGATATAGCAGATAAATAAAGTGCGAGTAAATAGAAGACAATAAATATAATTTCAGGGAGTGGCCCAATCCTTTTGAGAGCAAAGGACAAGCCGATTGTTCTACTTATGATTACCAAACGTTCTCGAGGACACATGGGAATTTCGTCAAGTGCTTTCGCTTCATACGGTTGATTAATATTTATTGGTTTGATAGGTGTTGTGTCGGTGAACCTATGCTAATGCACCTCCCAACTAGGACTAATACATACTTGTGATTATACCCCTCGTAAGCATCCTAAAATACAAGAAATTAATTAAGACAAATCTAACCACAACCTTAAAACTCCGAGATTCTACACTCCCTTGTGCATTGGTTTCCTAATGGGGGTTTAAGTTTCTGTCACTCCGGGAACCCCACAATTAGTAGCCAAATACACAATGCATCCTCCTAGCCCCATATAGGTGAAGTATCATGTAGTCGACATTCACATGACACCACTAGAAGAATAGCACCACAACTTAAATATCAAACCACTAGATATTACTTCAACATAATTCCACTACTAACATCATGACTTCTCCCATGTCCTCAAGAACTAAACGAACTACTCACAAGACATCATATGGATCATAATCATAGGTGATATAATGGATAATAACAATCAAGTCATAAAGTGTAAACACCAAGAAATCTCACAAGCATCAACTACTAACAAGTAATCCACACCGGGAGAGAGATCTAGTGGAGAGCAACGACAAAGACCCCTAATTGTTATAGCGGGATGAAGGTGGATGATGAGGGTGATGGTGCTGGTGGTGATGATCATGACTATGACAATCTTGATGATGCCTGGAGCGATGATGGTGACGATGGCGATGAATCCCCCTCTCCGGGAGGAATTTCCCCGGCAGATTTCTCCCTGCCGGAGAGCTTTTCTCTCTGTGTAGTTTTCCGCCCCGAGGCGGCGGCGGAATATTTGTTCGATGATGTTCTGGGGCTTAGGGTTCCCTGGGTGTCAAGTACACGAAAGGGGCGGCCCAAAAGTGGGCCAGGGGGGCCAGACCACCCCAGGCGCGGCCAAGGGGGGACGCCGCCTGGTGGTGTGGGCCCCTGGTGGCCCCCCTCCGGGTGCCCTTCTGGCTGGATTTCTCCTCGGGACTTCTAAGACTTCTCGTATAACCCCCTTCTTCTTTTGATCTTCTGAAATAGGGTATCTCGACGGTGCTTTTTTCCATCAGAATTCTGTCTCGGTGTTTATTCTCCAAAAGTTATGAAACATGCAAAATAAGATGAAATAACATAAGTAATGCAATAAGAGAAAATAACAATATAAAATAGTGATGCAAAATGGACGTATCAACTCCCCCAAGCTTAGACCTCGCTTGTCCCCAAGCGAAACCGAACTCAGTAAACATGAACACATGTTTATGGAGTGAGGTGTCAATAAATAAAATATGAACAAGAAGCATCACATCTATCAAAGCACAAGTCATTTTAGACAACAACTTCCTCTCATATAATTAAACTTGAAATAAGTAGAGGAAATCACAATAAAGGTGCAAAAGGAAATCATAATTGGTGAAGGCAGACTTCGTTCTTGGTCAGAGAACAATTAACAATGTACTTATCTTTCGACCAGAGTCTTTATATTAGAGCTTATATTGCAGAGTTTATCATGCTCAATTATAACGGCCTGTTTGCAGTCATTGGTAACTTTCAAAGTGGTATTCAAAAAGATAAAAGCATTTTTACTAAACAAGGAAGAATAAAGGACACGATTGAGTAAATAAACATATAGATGGATGGATCACAACAACTCAAATGCTTGCTAAAGACAAAAAGGAGTAGGTTTTGCTGACTCAACATAAAGGTAAATGATAGGCCCTTCGCAGAGGGAAGAAGGGATTAACTCATGTGTTAGAGCTTTTTATTTGATAAACAGAGTTATTGAAATTAATTTTGAGAGTGGTGTATGTTTATGTCAACGAATGGAAAACAGAAAATACAATACGTCACAAGCTAGCTAGACTTCACAAAAGCGGCTCCCATTGAAGGACGCAACTGGTATAGAAGGTCTTCCCTCTTTCTCTTTTGTTTACACAATTATGCTTTGATTGATAAATCAGGTGCAAAAATAGTGAAGAGAATTTGTATTATTATGTTTGGGGTTGGGAACCCTACTTCCAGCTCTTCTAGCATTTGGATAAGCGGATGAAGCCACTAGTCCAGGTGTGTAAAGTCCAATCAACAAGTGAGAAAAAGATTCTCTATTTGCGTCCTCATGAGCTAAAACATGGGCAC
Organism: Alopecurus myosuroides; assembly: GCA_028641055.1. Taxonomy (NCBI): domain Eukaryota; kingdom Viridiplantae; phylum Streptophyta; class Magnoliopsida; order Poales; family Poaceae; genus Alopecurus; species Alopecurus myosuroides. The sequence goes on from CM054059.1 coordinate 351,978,060, forward strand.
AATACAGGTGTAATTTTGAAGGTTTTAAAGGTAGCACACAAGAAATTTACTTGGATTGGCGGTTAAATACCACATATAGGTAGGTATGGTGGACACAAATGGCAAAGTTTTGGGGCTCAAGGTTTGGATGCACGAGAAGCATTCCCTCTCAGTACATGTTTTTGGCTAGCAAGGCTGGGTAGCAAGAATAAGAGTTGAGGGAAAACAAACAAACATACATATGATAAAACCAATCATGCAATCTTCCATGGAGGTACAAACAATTTTACTTGAGAATACTAAGCTTATGAGCTAACAAGAAAGGAAGATCATGGAATAATATATCTACATGCAACTCCCTCTTTTCTACTTAAGTCTCAACGTATTGTTGCTACTGACCAAAGCTAAGTTTTCCAAAACCAACTAGATTAACTTGATGCTCCAATATTGATACCAATACTAATAACAATATCAACCATATAACAAAAATTGCAAAATAAAATAAAGTGTAGCAAGTAGATAATGAAACTTCTCATTAATATTCCATTACGGCAACTCAAACCAAGGGATAAACTCATAACCAACTAAAGAGTGATACTTCCGTACTGCAAACCATCCTATATGATATTTTCTCTACTCATGATATGACTCTACTAGAAGGTAAAAAGGTGAAAGATAAAGGTGTGATACCGCTGCACTCCCCCAAGCTTGGAACAAGCCAAGGGGATGCCAATACCAACGGAGAATTAATTCTTTGGTGGTGGTGGTGGTGCACTCTTATCAATCAAGGCATGGAAACGCTCCAGCATCTCACGAAATTTGTCGTTCTCCTCTTGAAGAATATCTACCTCTGTTCTTAAAAGCGTGATATCGTTCATAGAACTCATCTGCGACTCGAAGAGCTTCCTCTACTCCAGGGATGGGGCTGAGTCCTGGAATTGATGGTCTTGGTCCTTGCATGCTACAAGAAGAAACACTTCCATCGCTGCTTGATGACATCCTCTTTGCTTCTTTCTTGACGCCATGATCCATGTTCTTGTGCTTAGGGACTTGGAGATCATCTTCCATCGGCTCCTTCCCTTGTTGTTATTGGCATAGGCCATGGTGCTTCTAAAAACTGAAAACAGATCTGGCAGAAACAGGTCGAAACAGAAACACGACGAGAAAACGATATACGAACCTTGGGGGGTCCGGGGGGTTAAATATTAGAAACATACATAATGAAAGAAAAGTCCAGGTCAAAACGAGTTAGAGTGGGGCTCCGGGGCACCCACACCATAGGGTGGCGCGGCCAGGGGTGGGACCGCGCCCCGGGTGGTGTGGTGCCCTCGGGCACCATCTCCTACCCTTTTTCGACTCGATATTTTTCATATTTTCCAAAAACCAATAATTTATAACTTGGGAAGTAATATGCAAAAAATTTCTTAACATAAATGTTACCTATTCGAAAACAGACTCTGCAGATTCTGGAATCTTCCCTCTAATGAACTTCTCCGGAGTCATTACTTGAATAACATCAACATCTTCATCATACGAATCCCCGGAATATAATGTTTGAGTCTTTGCCCATTTACCACTCGTGTAGTGTTATCTTTGAGGGAAGCAATTTTGATTGCACCCGAACGATACACCTCTTTAATAACATAAGGGCCTTCCCATCTAGAGAGTAATTTTCCTGCAAAAACTCTGAGACGAGACCTATACAATAGAACTTTCTCACCAACATGAAACTCTCTTTTAACAATTCTCCTATCATGCCATTGTTTAAATTTCTCTTTAAAGAGCCTAGCATTTTCATAAGCTTCACATCTCCATTCATCTAGATGTTCAAATCAAGAATTCTTTTCTTACCAGCAAGTTTAAAGTCTTTATAAGTTCTTTCACTGCCCAATAAGCTTTGTGTTCTAATTCTAAAGGCAAGTGACAAGCTTTTCCATAAACCATTTTATAAGGAGACATACCCATATGATTTTTATAAGAAGTTCTATAAGCCCATAAAGCATCATTCAACTTATCAGACCAATTTTTCCTAGATTTATTAACAGTCATTTGCAAGATAGATTTAATTTCTCTATTTGATAATTCTACTTGCCCACTAGTTTGAGGACGATAAGCTGAGGCAATTCTATGATTAACATCATATTTAGCAAGGGTTTTTCTAAAACCACCATGAATAAAGTGAGAACCTCCACCAGTCATAAGATATCTAGGCACACCAAACCTAGGGAAAATAACATCTTTAAGCATTTTTAAAGAGGTCTCACCATCAGCACTTTTTGTAGGTATAGTTTCTACCCACTTAGTAACATAATCAACAGAACCAAGAATATGAGTGTAACCATTTGAAGGAGGAAACAAACCCATAAATTCAAATCCCCAACAATCAAAAGGTCCAATAACAAGAGAATAACTCATAGGCATTTCATTACATCTAGAAATATTACTAACTCTTTGACATTCATCATAAGATAAAAAAAATTTACGTGCATCTTTAAAGAGAGTAAGCCAATAGAAACCTGATTGTAGAACCTTCTGTGCGGTTCTATCTCCAGCGTGATGTCCTCCATAAGCACTACCATGGCACTTTTTCAATATTTCACGTTGTTCATGATCTGGAACGCATCTTCTCATAATACCATCTACTCCTTCTTTATATAAGTGTAGGTCATCTAAAAAATAATGCCTCAAATCATAAAAGAATTTTCTTTTTTGTTGAGCTGTAAATGTTGGTGGCAAATATTTGGAAACAATGAAGTTAGCATAATCAGCATACCATGGACTATCTTGGGAGTTTACCTTTATTGCAGCCAACTGTTGATTTGGAAAACTATCTTTAAAAGGAATAGGGTCATAAGCAATGTTTTCCAATCTAGAAAAGTTATCAGCAACAGGGTTTTCAACATCTTTCCTATCCACAATATTCAAATCAAACTCTTGTAAAAGCAACACCAATCTAATAATCCTAGGCTTCACATCTTCCTTTTCCATAAGGTATCTAATAGCAGCATGATCAGTATGAATAGTAACTTTTGAATCAACAATATAAGGTCTAAACTTATCACAAGAAAAACTACAGCTAAGAACTCTTTTTTAGTATTAGCATAATTCTTTTGAGCAATATCAAGAGTCTTACTAGCATAATGAATAATATTCAAGTTCTTATCTACTCGCTGTCCAAGAACAACACCTACAGCAAAATCACTAGCATCACACATAATTTGAAAAGGTAAATTCCAATCAGGTGGTTGAACAATAGGAGGAGTATTTAAAGCCTTCTTTAAAGTTTCAAAATCTTCCTTACAATCATCATCAAAAACAAAAGGTACGTCTTTTTGAAGAAGATTAGTAAGAGGCTTTGATATTTTTTAGAAATATTTAATAAGCCTCATATAAAAACCAGCATGACCAAGAACACTACGAATACCTTTAACATCCCTGGGACAGAGCATTTTCTCTATTGCTTCCACTTTAGCTCTCTCAACTTCAATACCTCTTTCAAAAAATTTATGTCCAAGAAGTTCCTTCATTCACCATAAAGTGGCATTTCTCCCAATTAAGAACAATATTAGTTTCCTCACATGTCTTCGCAACTTTATCAAGGTTGTGGAAGCAGTTATCAAAAGAAGTTCCATAGACGGAGAAATCGTCCATGAATACATCCACAATTTATTCACAAAAACCATGAAAAATAGCAGACATGCATCATTGAAACGTAGCAGGAGCATTGCACAAACCAAAAGGCATACGTCTATAAGCGTAAGTACCATAAGGACAAGTAAAGGTTGTTTTCTCTTGATCTTGCTTCCTAACAGCAATTTGAGAAAACCCAGAATAACCATCAACAAAGCAAAAATGAGTCTTCTTAGACAACCTGTCTAGCATTTGATCAATAAAAGGCAAAGGATAATGATCTTTCTTAGTAACTTTGTTAACTTTCCTAAAATCAATGCACATTCTATAACCAACCACTACTCTTTGAGGAAGAACCTCATTATTTTTATTAGGGACAACAATCATTCCTCCTTTCTTAGGAACACAATGTACAGGGATCACCCATCTAATATCAGCAATAGGAAAAATAATACCAGCATCAAGGAGTTTTAATACCTCATTTCTTACCACTTCGTTCATCTTAGGAATTAAACGACGTTGATGTTCAACTACTGGCTTTGCATCAGGTTCAGTATTAATAACATGCCAACATATAGAGGGAGAAATCCCTTTCAAATCATAAAGTGTATATCCAATAGCTCCACGGTGTTTCTTCATTATTCCCAATAATCTTTCCTCTTCTTCACCTGAAAGTTTAGCGCTAATAATATTAGTATATATTTTCTTATCATCAATGTAAGCATATTTAAGATCACCAGGTAAAGGTTTTAAATCAAAAACAGGATTCTCCTTGGGTGGTAATGTGGTACCCAAGTTTTCCACAGGTAAATTGTGTTTCAGTATCACCGATTGAGGAAGAAGAATATCATCAATCTCATAATTATCTTCCATAAAGACCTCACTTTCATGGTCCTCCACATATTGATGCATGGCATTGTTAGGAGCAAGAGCAATAGAGGCATGTTTATCAGCTCTAAAATTCTCATTAGGCAATTCAGATTCATAAGGTGCTCTAGCAAATTTGGAGAAATTGAACTCATAATATTTTCCATCAAATTTAGTCAATATCTTATCCCTCTTACAATCTATAATAGCACCACAAGTGTTCAACAAAGGTCCACCAAAAATAATAGGATAAGTTTTACTAGCATCCTTACCAAGTACTAGAAAATCAGTAGGATATTTAGTTTTACCACATAAAACTTCCACATCTCTAACAATACCAATCGGAAAGACAATTTCTCTATTAGGAAGCTGAATAACCACATCAATATCCTCAAGCTCACAAGAACCAATTTCATGCATAATTTCTTTATAAAGCTCATAAGGAATAGCACTAGAACTGGCACCAATGTCACAGGAACCATAATAGCAATGATCACCAATCTTAACAGAAAGCACATGAACACTAGTTTTCTTAGGTCTATTTGGATGTGAGACAATATTAGAAGCATCCTCACAAAAGACAATATGTTCACCCTCTACGTTTCCATAGACAAGGTCTTTCACTATTGCTACAGCAGGTTCAACAATTTTTTGTTCGTCAGGTTCAATAGATTTATTTATGATCTTGTTAACCACACTAGCTACAATAGAGTGTTCTTTTACCTTAACAGGGAAATGCATTTTCTCAATGTAAGGCTTAGGAACATCATGATTAACAGCATGCACTTCTATATTTTTAGCAGGAACAATATCTTTATAAGGTGCATGGTACTTGTGATACTCCTTTTTAGGAATATAAAGATAGGAGGCAAAGGATTTAAGACAATTTGCAGAGTTTTGAGAATCAAGACCACAAAAAGCACTAACATTATAGAAATCATATGTTCCCATAAAATATTTAATGCACTCATAATCATAATTTATACCTAACTTTCTACCTTTGTCATTCTCCCATCCTTCAGTATTTTCTTGAATACGGTCAAGAAGATCCCATTAAATTCCTCCTTCATACATGTGAATGATCCTGAACAAGAAGCATCCAATAAATCCTTATCATGAAGAGAAAGTATTGCATAAATTTATTGATAACAATTTTAGTCGGGAGCTCATGAACAGGACATTTAAGCATTAATAACATGAATAGGACATTTAAGAATTAATAACTTCATTCTCCCCCACGCTTGGGCAATACTCTCTCCATCATGCCGCCAGAAATTATATATTTGATTCTGGTCTTTATGAATCTCACTGGGAGGATAGAATTGAGAATAAAATACAGGAACAATTTCCTCCCATTCAATAGATTCACCATTCTTCAGTAATTTAAACCATTCAGTAGCTCTACCTTTCAGCGATAAAGAGAATAATTTCCTTTTAACTTGATCCATTGTAATACCTGCACACCTGAGTAACTCGCATAATTCATGTATGAAGAGAAAATGATCATCGTGACCGACAATTCCATCTCCATAATAGCAGTTATCCATAACACATCCAACAATTTTCATAGGTATTTTATAAGGATCTAATTCATCAGATAACGGGGCACCTACTACCCTAGCAGTAATGGTAGAAGTACTCCTAAACAGAGAACCAAAAGAATTCTCCATAATGAAATAAAGCAGCAGACAGAAATAAAAACAACACTGACAGTAAAAGTTTCTCTTACCAACTCCACTTACCAATAGCGCTTCTGTCACATCCTCATTTGAGAACAATGTTGTAAGGAGGAGAACTCAAAATTTAGGACCAACAAAAACTTTTAAGTTGATCCCATTATTCCCTAAAGTTGTAACTCCTTATGTGAACCCTTATGTTTTCAATGAGAATAAAGGTGGAATGTTATGAATCTTTGTTTCCTTGCCATCTATACCATCCTTTCTAATCTTGGCTTTGATCACCTTAAAGAGAGAAAACAAAATTCCCTTGAAACCCTAAATAAAAACATGTGTTTTTCTTTTCTGTTTCTGGTCATTACCTTCTCTTTTGAACACCTCCTATATCTATGGAGCTCATCTCAAACTTTTGTTTTCTTTGGATGTCATCCATCCTTGAGTTATGGAATTTCTCACAATTCTCAAAGAAACAATTTTGGTAAAGTGAAACCACTATTTTCCAGGGTGTTTTTCTGCCTAGTTGATAAAACAGGAATAAGAAAAACAGGGAAAACATAAAACATCACCTGTTTCTGTCTTGTTTTCAGCACCTAAACCATTTTGTAAATTCAAACCAAAATGTGCTCTTGAAACTAGACATCTTGTTCTTCAAATCTATACTCTCACTTTTCCATTTGGAATTCATTTGCTGTATCAACCACATCCAAACTTTTCTCAGTTTTTAACATAATCAGGACTAAGATTTTTTCTAGGTCATTAACTGAACTTAACTGAAACTTTCTGTGAGTTTTGAAACCGATTCAAATCTTTCCCAAACTCATGTTTTAATTCATCAAATCCTTGTGCAATCATGTCAAACCAGTACCCCTTACTACCCTCTTCCAAACCGTGTGCTGGTTTTCATCCAGAAGGCCACAAAGAGGGAGAACAACATGAGGCCAAGGATGGTGCTCGAGGGCCCGGCGTGTCATTGTCTCGGGAGAGCTACACCCGTGCCCGTGCTCATGGTGCCACCAAGCTATCCTCTCGTTTCCACGTGATGCTCAGCTTCTATGAAGAGCACACGAGATCGGGGCTCTCCACTACATTATTGTCGAACTCCCGAGAAGGCCACGCTCGTGATCCGTGAGTATAAGACCATCTCCAGCCCTTCTGTCTCGCCACCCCACTCCCCATTCACTCCTCACTCGCCTCATGTAATGCCAAGCCCGTGTTCTTCTGTGTGAGAGCGAGGGGAGCCACGCTCTCGCGTTCTGCACGAGCAGGAAGAAGAGATCCACCCTGCACTCGTCTCTCTCTCAACTTGCCTCTGTGATTCATCATCATTCACCCCTTCCCAAGGCATGTTTTCCTGACATCCTGTCGCGTTGATCTGCATGCAGGAGCAGCACCATTGAGCTCGACGTCACCGAGATCGCCTCGGTGCGTGTTGGACCTGCACGGTGTATCTGGTACTGTTGCTGCCTCAACTCTGCTTCCTCGACCTCGTTCTTCATCCTCGGCCTCAACACTCGCGCCAGATCAAGCCCTAGGTGAGCCTCTACCCGTGCGTGCCATAGCTAGAGGTCACCGGCGTCGTGGTCGCATCGCGAGGAAGGAGATGAACATGCACCGTTCATCTCTGGATCCACGGCCCCCTTTGAATATCGCATGTTCTGTTGTGCACCATCGGATCTCGATCCCGCAGTCTCTTACCGTTTCATTCGCGCGTGCACGGGAACTGAGCCGGCCCAGCGCCGCGCGCTCAGTTGCGAGCTAAAGAAGGCCCGTGGAGCATGCTCTGAGGAATTTTATTCCTTTTCTGTTTTTCCAGAAATCTAACCAAACACTTTTGATGCAAATAAAATTCTAAATCAATAGATATTGCCACCCCCTATTTACCTAGGGTACATTCATGTTTTCTTAACCACATGCAAGTGGTAGATCTGGATTTGCACTTCTGTATCATCCTGGAAAATTCCCAAAACCAACCTATCTGAAACATAAAACATGGAATAACTTTTGTTCTAGGAATCCAATGGAAGTGAGGTTAATTTCTTTGGATAGATATGGATGATACATAACTAGAGCAGTTGGCCTCATATGCATTTGAGTTTCTTGTCAAAAAGGACATGTAGAATGGTAAATGACCAGAGAGCCACTAAATGATTTTTAGGACTTTTTCTAAAATGATTTTTGAGATGAATCCTTTTGGATGTGCTTCTGTATGAGTATATCTATCATACCTTAGCTTGGTGTGTTGATTTGAGCTCTGGATTAATTTTGACATGCATTGGAAGATCTGGTAATTTTCTGCCATTTCTGAATAGTGTGTATTTGTTGTTTGTTAATTATTTAGATGCATTGTCTGATCCTACTAGCATGTGTAGGTGTCGTTTTCCCTGTCATATGGTTGTTATCTTGTAGATCTACCATGTTAGAATAGACCTTGTTCATGAAAACAGTATGGATTTGCATGCATGTCGTGTTTCATGTTTGTTTTCTAGTTTATATGCCTAGTTGTTTTTTCCATCATGTTTATCTTCATGCCATACTTGTTTCCATGCCTTGCATGATATGTTATGACTCTGTTATGTGAATTTTTAGCCTCTGGTTGCATGCACCTTTCATGTGTACAAGTGTATTAAGTGTTGCATGTTCATAGAAATGCCTATTTCTACTCTTATATGCTTGTGTAGTTGTTTCCTAGATTATTTCTTAGATGTTTTACTCATCCATGTGAATGAACAGAGAATCATTCCACTCCTTATGGCCTTGTATGATAATGGTACACCCACTGGACTCATGCCATATGTTTGATGCATGCTTAGTATGAAACTATACCATGTTATGTGTGTTATTTATGCATGTTTGAGTGTTGTAGCATACTTTAGTGCTATTATTTTTGGGTGTTTCCATTTGAGTGAATGCTTTCTGTATGTGTGTTGTATTAGCTTGTGCTTGCCCTTGTCTTGTATTGATTGAGTGCTTTTCTTTTTTACTTTTTATGACGTTAGATAACGAAGAAGCTGTTAATCCTGAAGTGGTTTTCTATAACTCTTGTTTATTTCAAGAGTGTGATCAAGACCAGCCAAGGCAAGCCACTCTAAATGCTTGCTTGTTGTTTACTTATAATTATCTATCATGCATGTTTTACTTCCGAAGTTCTTACGTAATTTGTTTCGAAACCGTTCTTTTAAGTGGACTATACCACTTTCGTTATTATCTAGTTGCTAGCCACTACATAATCTTGGTGTTACCAAGCCCTTTAGATACTTTGGAGTCATCCACTCTTTCACTTAGTAAACACTTTTAACTAGTTTCTTTTGGAAAAACAAAACTTTTGGAAAACCCCGAGGAAAGGTGGGACCTTGTCCGAGGAGGTATGTGAAGGAGGAAATGTTTTCAACTTGTTTTTCCAAAAATGACACATAACCTAGTCTTCGCCGGACAACCAAGCCGTACTGCCACATTACCTCAATATGGAACGGGGTCTAGCTAAAAGCTTGTCGGTGTTAGTCCGTGTCTACCTCAAAGTGCTATAGGGGTTAGAGTCCCTAGAACCGAATTGTCGCCAGGAGGGAGAAACGGGACATACGGAGTGTGGGGATTAAGTTCGCCACCGGTTGCAATAGTTGGGTCTCCTGCCATGGCAGTGTGTTGTCAGGGGAAACCGAGTCGATGTGGCTGACTGACTCGGTGCCAGGGAGAACAAACCCACTTGAATAGGTAGCCATTTACTAGCACTTGCATAGTGGATAGTTAGGACCAGTTATCTGATGTTCGCATACTGTCGCGGACAGTCCGTGTTTGTTCATGGCGGATGTACTGGATCTTGTGGAATGTGTACACCTTTGTAGAGTAAAACTATTCAGAATAGTCGCGTCCTCAGATATGGACAGTTGAATGGCCATGTAGCTACCATTGTGTCAATGTTTTCAAAAAGCTAGAAAGTATTTATGTTGTTGAACCTGGGAGGTACTGGAAAGGGAATGATCGTACCTTTGAGGTACCGGAAAAATGATGGTCTTGAAGATGTGATCTTCCAAGAAGTTTTGCAAAAAGAAAAACTTTCTTTTATTTGGAATGCTTTATCAAAACCTTGTGGACATGCGATATCTACAAGAGAAATAAAATATCTTTTGAAATATCTTCTTCAACAAAAACAACTAAAACTTGATAAACCATGATGGGTCTTCTACTCACCGTGGATAGAACAACCCTAAGTTTAGACGTCCTACCACCTATATTGCATCCTTGCATTTGTTAAGCTTTTATTTAGGGTGTCTTGCGAGTACAATCCAATGTACTCATATGGTTTTGTCCCTGGCTATTGTCTTGGTCAGACTGTGAGAAGCTGCCTCAGGAGGATACTTTTGAGGAGGAGTACTATGATGATCCCGCATACTAGGCACGTCTCCCGGTCAGCAGCCTGTGGTGCTAAGGCGTTGACATGGGTTCTACTCGTTGTGTTTGCTTCCGCTGAATAAAGTAGTTATAAGGCGTGTTTGCCGCTGCCCTGCGCGGTTGTTGTCTCAGACTTGGTCGGCAGACCATTTGTGTAAGACTCTATATTCTTGTAATGGATGTGAACTCTGATGTACCTTCTCTAAATATGTTGCTCATGACTGTCGATCTGGGATCATGAGTGTATGCATATTGGCGGTTTCGGACATCTAGTCTGGGGTCCCCACAGCTTCACTCCCCGACAACGGCGCCAGAAAATAGTCTTGATGACCCACAAGTATAGGGGGTGTATCGTAGTACTTTCGATACATAAGAGTGTCGAATAAGGTGTTGACAAGCACGTTGGATAGAGGATTCAGTGTAAACACTAGAAAACGGGTTTTTGGTGGTTTTTGATATAGCATATAAATAAAGTGCGAGTAAATAAAAGATAGTAAATATAATTGCAGTGAGTGGCCGAATCCTTTTGAGAGCAAAGGACAAGCCGGTTGTTCTACTTATGATTACCAAACGTTCTCGAGGACACATGGGAATTTCGTCAAGTGCTTTCGCTTTGTACGGTTGATTAATATTTATTGGTTCGATAGGTGTTGTGTGGTGAACCTATGCTAATGCACCGCCCAACTAGGACTAATACATACTTGTGATTATACCCTTCGTAAGCATCCTCATACAAGAAGTAATTAAGACAAATCTAACCACAACCTTAAAACTCCGAGATTCTACACTCCCTCGTGCATTGGTTTCCAAACAAAGGTTTATGTTTCTGTCACTCCGACATCCCCACAGTTAGTATCCAAATACACAATGCATCCTCCTAGGCCCATGAAGGTGAAGTATCATGTAGTCGACGTTCATATGACATTGATACGTCCATTTTGCATCACTGTTTTATATTGTTATTTCCTGTTATTCATCGATATATTTCATGTTATGATGCATCACTTATGTTATTTTATCTTATTTTGCATGTTTCATAATTTTTGGAGAATAAACACCGGAACCAGAAATCTGATGGAAAAAGCACTGTCAAGATATCCTATTTCAGAAGATCAGAAGAACAGGGGGATACCGGAGGAGTCTTAGAAGTTCCGAGGAGGAAGTGAGCCAGCAGGGCACCCGGAGGGGGGTCACCTAGGGTCCACACCACCAGGCGGCGCCCCCTAGCCGCGCCTGGGGGTGGTGTGGCCACCCTGGCCCACTCCGGGGCGCCCCCTTTCGCGTACTTGACCCCCAGGGAACCCTAAGCCCAAGAACATAATCGAAGAATTATTCCGCCGCCGCCTTAGGGCGGAAAACACCAGAGAGAGAAGCTCTCCGACAGGGAGAAATCTGTCAGGGAAATTCCTCCCCGAGAGGGGAAATCATCGCCATTGTCACTGTCATCGCTCTGGGAATCATCAAGATCATCATCGTCATCATCATCACCACCAGCACCATCATCCTCATCATCCACCTTCATCCCGTTGTAACAATTATGGGTCTTTATTGCTCTTTTACATTAGATCTCTCTCCCGGTGTGGATTACTTGTTAGTAGTTGATGCTTGTGGGATTTATCGGTGTTAGCAGTTTATGACCAGATTGATATTATCCATTATATCACCTCTGATTATGATCCATATTATGTCTTGTGAGTATTTCATTTAGTTCTTGAGGACACGAGAGAAGTCACGATGTTAGTAGTGAAGTTATGTTGAAGTAATATCTCGTGGTTCGGTATTTAAGTTGTGGTGCTATTCTTCTAGTGGTGTCATGTGAACGTCGACTACATGATACTTCACCTTTATGGGCCTAGGAGAATGCATTGTGTATTTGGCTACTAATTGTGGGGTTGCCGGAGTGAAAGAAACCTAAACCCCCGTTAGGAAACCAATGCACGAGAGAGTGTAGGATCCTAGAGTTTTAAGGCTGTGGTTAGATTTATCTTAATTACTTTCTTGTATTTGTGGATGCTTAGGAGGGGTATAATAACAAGTATGTATTATTCCTAGTTGGGCGGCGCATTAGCATTGGTTCATCCACACAACACTTCATGAACCAATACATATTAATCAACCGTAATGAAGCGTAAGCACTTGACGAAATTCCCATGTGTCCTCGAGAACGTTTGGTAATCATAAGTAGAACAACCGGCTTATCTTTTGCTCTCAAAAGGATTGGGACACTCGCTGCAATATTATTTACTGGAATTTATTTACTCGCACTTTATTTATCTGCTATATCAAAAACCTCCAAAAGCCCGTTTGCTAGTGTTTAAAGTGAATCGTCTATCCAACCTGCTTGTCAACACCTTCTTCTCCTCGTTGGGTTCGACACTCTTATTTATTGAAAGTACTACAATAAACCTCTATACTTGTGGGTCATCAAGACTATTTTCTGGCGCCGTTGCCAGGGACTGAAGTGCTATTGGTAAGTGGAATCGGCAGGAGAAACTTTTACTGTGTGTGTTGTTTTTATTTCTGCCTGCTGTTTTATTTCATTATGGAGAATACCGTTGGTTCTCTATTTAGGGGTACTTCTACCGTTACTGCTAGGGTAGTAGGTGACCCGTTATCTGCTGAATAGATCCTTATAAAATACCTATGAAAATTATTGGACGTGTTATGGATAACTACTATTATGGTGATGGAACTATCCATCCCGGTGATCATTTGCTCTATATACATGAATTATGCGAGTTATTCAGGTGTGCATGTATTACAATGGATCAAGTTAAAAGGAAATTATTTTCTTTATCGCTGAAAGGTAGAGCCGCTGAATGGTTCAAATTACTGAAGAATGATGAATCCATTGGATGGAAGGAAATTGTTCCTCTCTTTTATTCTAAATTATATCCTCCTAGTGAGATTCATAAAGACCGAAATCAAATATATAATTTCTGGCCTCATGATGGAGAGAGTATTGCCAAAGCGTGGGGGAGAATGAAGTTATTAATGCTCAAATGTCCCGTTCATGAACTCCCGAGTAATATTGTTATCAATAATTTTTATGCAAGGCTTTCTCTTCATGATAAGAATTTATTGGATGGTTCTTGTTCTGGATCATTCACACATATGAAGGAAGAAGCTAAATGGGATCTTCTTGACCGTATTCAAGAGAACACTGAAGGATGGGAGAATGACAAAGGTAGAAAGCCGGGTATAAATTATGATTATGAATGCATTAAATCTTTTATGGGAACTGATGATTTCTATAATGTTAGTGTTGTTTGTGGTCTTGATTCTCAAATCTTTGCAAACTGTCTTAAAGCTTTTGCCTCCTATCTTGATATTCCTAAAAAGGACTTTAGCAAGTACCATGCACCTTATAAAGATATTGTTCCTGCTAGTAATGTAGAAGTGCATGCTGTTAATCCTGCTGTTCCTAAGCCTTGTGTAGAAAAATGCCTTTTCCTGCTAAGGTGAAAGAACACTCTATTGTGGCTAGTGTGGTTAATAAGAGTAATAAGAAATATATTGAAACTGATGAACACATAACTGTTGAACCTGCTGTAGCAATAGTAAAAGATCTTGTTTGTGGAAATGTAGACGATGAACACATTGTCTTCTGTGAGGATGCTTCTAATATTGTTTCCCATCCTCATATACCTAAGAAAACTAGTGTTTTGTGCTTTCTGTTAAGATTGGTGATCATTGATATTATGGTTTGTGTGACATTGGTGCAAGTTCTAGTGCTATACCTTATGAGCTTTATAGAGAAATTATGCATGAAATTGTTTCTTGTGAGCTTGAAGATATTGATGTGGTTATTCAGCTTGCTAATAGAGAAACTGTCTTTCCGATTGGTATTGTTACAGACGTGGAAGTTTTATGTGGTAAAAATAAATATCCCACTGATTTTCTAGTACTTGGTAAGGCTGCTAGTAAAACTTGTCCTATTATTTTTGATAGACCTTTCTTGAGAACTTTTGGTGCTATTATAGATTGTAAGAGGGAGAAAATATCGACTAAAGTTGATGTAAAATCTTATGAGTTTAATTTCTCCAAATTTGCTAAAGCACCTTATGAATCTAAATTGCCTGATGAAAATTTTAAAGTTGAACAACTTGCTTCTATTTCTCTTGCTCCTAACAATGCTTTGCAGCAATATATGGAGGACCATGAAAGTGACGTCTTTATGGAAGAGAGAAATGAGATTGACGATATTCTTCTCCGTCAACCGGTGATACTGAAACATAATTTACCCGTGGAACACTTGGGTACCACATTACCACCCAAGGAGGATCCTGTCTTTGATTTAAAACCTTTGCCTGATGATCTTAAATATGCTTATATTGATGATAAGAAAATATATCCCGTTATTATTAGTGCTAAACTTTCAGGTGAAGAAGAGGAAAGATTATTGGGAATTCTGAAGAAACACCATGGACCTATTGGATATACTCTTGATGATTTGAAGGGGATTTATCCTACTATATGTCATCATGCTATTAATATTGAACCTGATGCAAAGCCAGTAGTTGAACATCAATGTCGTTTAATTTCTAAGATGAAGGAAGTGGTAAGAAATGAGGTAATAAAAATCCTTGATTCTGGTATTATTTTTCCTATTGCTGATAGTAGATGGGTGAGCCTTGTGCATTGTGTCCCTAAGAAGGGAGGAATGACTGTTGTGCCTAATGAAAATAATGAGCATATTCCTCAAAGAGTAGTAGTTGGTTATAGAATGTGCATTGATTTTATAAAGGTTAATAAGGTTACTAAGAAAGATCACTATCCTTTGCCTTGTTTTGATCAAATATTAGAGAGGTTGTCTAAGAAAACTCATTTTTGTTTTCTTGATGGTTATTCTGGGTTTTCTCAAATTTCTATAAGGGCAAAAGATCAAGAGAAAACAAACTTTACTTGTCCATATGGTGCTTATGCTTAGGCGTATGACTTTTGGGTTGTGTAATGCTCCTACTACGTTTCAAAGATGCATGTCTACTATTTTCATGGTTTTTGTGAAGAGATTGTGGAAGTATTCATGGACGATTTCTCCGTTTGTGGAAATTATTTTGATAATTGTTTGCACAACCTTGATAAAGTTTTCCAGATATGTGAGGAAACTAATATTGTTATTAATTGGGAGAAATGCCACTTTATGGTAAATGAAGGAATTGTTCTTGGACACAAAATTTCCGAAAGAGGTATTGAAGTTGATAGAGCTAAAGTGGAAGCAATAGAGAAAATGCCCTGTCCCATGGATGTTAAAGGTATTCGTAGTGTTCTTGGTCATGGTGGTTTTTATAGGAGATTTATTAAAGATTTCTCTAAAATATCAAAGACTCTAACTAATTTTCTTAAAAAAAAAGTACCATTTGTTTTTTTATGATGATTGTAAGGAAGCTTTTGAAACTTTAAAGAAGGCTTTAACTACTGCTCCTATCGTTCAACCACCTGATTGGAACTTACCTTTTGAAATTATGTGTGATGCTAGTGATTTTGCTGTAGGGGCTGTTCTCGGATATGGCGTAGATAAGAAGTTGAATGCTATTCATTATGCTAGTAAGACTCTTGATGCCGCTCAAAAATTATTATGCTACTACTGAAAAAGAGGTCTTAGCTGTAGTTTTTTCATGTGATAAGTTTAGACCTTATATTTTTGACTCAAATGTTACTATTCATACTGATCATGCTGCTATTAGATACCTTATGGAAAAGAGAGATGCTAAGCCTAGGCTTATTAGATGGGTATTTCTTTTACAAGAGTTTGATTTGCATATTGTGGATAGAAAGGGTGATGAAAATCCTGTTGCTGATAACTTGTCTAGATTGGAAAACATTGCTTTTGACCCTATTCCTGTTAATGATAGTTTTCCAAATGAATAGTTGGCTGCAATAAAGGTAAAATCCCAAGAAATCCCATGGTATGTGATGGCTCCCAAGTGCAGGAGATCAATTGTAGTAATTTTCGAATTAGAAAGGTTGTCGAACCCACGAGGAGCAAAAGGAACTGGTAAGTAGAATAGCAAAGGAATAATAAAAGCAACATGTGTTTTTGTGTTTTAATTGTGTAGTGCAAGTAAAGTAAAATGCGGAAAGTAAATTGCAACAAGTAGTAGGTCTCAATGAGAGACAAAGCCCAATCCTCTAATGCACAAGAGGACAAGCTCAAGTGTGTGTTTGTGTCTTATATGTGGAAGACGTTCCCGAGGGCTGCACGGATTTAGCTGGCATAGTGATTCATTGCATAACATGTTTGTATATCTTGTCTAGTTTTAATCTTCTTCGGACGAAGCCACAAATAGGAATAGCTAAATAAATAAACTATCACCCCTTATGATGGATCACGTGGCCAATTAAATGACAGCACGAGAATTATTAAGACATGGTGTCCCACCATAGCCTTATGCTCTAAGGTCCCCGATACAAGTACCCTCATAATGCAATTCAACGACTCTGTCTCAAGTTCCTGTCACCTAAAGACATCATCGCGTCACTACACTACGGTGTTCTACTATGAGCCCATGTAGGTGAAGTGTTGTACATTCGACGTTCTTACAACACCATCATAGAATCACATAAAAGATAAATACTAGACCAAATAACAACTCATCTCATGTAACAAATCATTGCCAATTCATCCTATGCCCTCAGGAACAAGCGGGAACTACTCACAACGTGCAAACATGATCATGTATGGTGACATATGTGGTACAACACAATCTGAAACAATGGATCCACCACCAAATAATGACAAGTACTCAATCCCAAACATGCAACGGAGTACAATAACACGTATCTAGGGTGTAGCAATGATCAAACAATGAGGGGATCGGAGTG
Source organism: Alopecurus myosuroides (assembly GCA_028641055.1). Taxonomy (NCBI): domain Eukaryota; kingdom Viridiplantae; phylum Streptophyta; class Magnoliopsida; order Poales; family Poaceae; genus Alopecurus; species Alopecurus myosuroides. The sequence goes on from CM054059.1 coordinate 351,995,423, forward strand.
GATCACGGTGATGGTGATGGTGGAGATGCAGGTGCTGGTGAGGATGGTGATGGAGATGCCTCCTCCCACGCCAAGGAGGAGATGGGGATGAAGATGGGGATGATTTCCCCCTTCTCCGGAGCTCCGGAGCAGCAGGATCTGTCTCCCCCGCGGAGAGTTTCGAGAGTTTTGCCCCCTGGCGGCTCCGTCTCGTCTCGGGAAAATTAGGGTGTTCGTTTTCGGGGAAGACGGAGTCGTCAGCAAAAAGACCTCGGGGAGGAGGTGCTGTGGGCCCATTTGGGGGCCCCACACGCGGCCATGGAATCTGGCCGCGTGGGCTACCCCCTTTTGGCCCTCCTGGCCCTCCTCCTTTGTGTCTTGTGCCCACGGCCTTTCTCCCGAAGAAAAACTGACAGGGTTTCTTTCCTTTCGCAATTTGGATACCTGTAGCTCCTGAAACATCAAAAACATGAAATCAGGTGTTTTCTGACACCCGGAAATTAAATACCAAAAATAGGGACTTTGTAGGAAAGTCCCATAAAATCATCTAAAAAATGCAAAACAATGACATAACATTGATAAAACATCCCAATAATGCCTATATGGATGGTATAAATGATGATATAAAATGCACGTATCAATATGCTGATTATGCTAACTTTATTGTTTCAAAGTATTTTCCTCCAACGTTTACAGCTCAACAAAGAAGAAAATTCTTCTATGACTTGAGGCATTATTTTTTGGGATGACCCACATTTATATAAATGAGTAGATGGTATTTTGAGAAGATGTGTTCCAAATCATGAACAACGTGAAATATTGAAGAAGTGCCATGGTAGCACTTATGGAGGACATCACGCTGGAGATAGAACCTTCTGTGCGGTTCTACAATCAGGTTTCTATTGGCCCACTTTCTTTAAAGATGCACGTAAATTTATTTTATCTTGTGATGAATGTCAAAGAGTAGGATATATTTCTAGACGTAATGAAATGCCTATGAGTTATTCTCTTGTTATTGAACCTTTTGATTGTTGGGGATTTGACTTTATGGTTCCTTTTCCTCCTTCGAATGGTTATACTCACATTCTTGTTACTATCGATTATGTTACTAAGTGGGTAGAAGCTATACTTACAAAAAGTGCCGATGGTGAGACCTCTTTCAAATGCTTAAAGATGTCATTTTTCCTAGGTTTGGTGTGCCAAGATATCTTATGACTGATGGAGGTTCTCATTTTATTCATGGTGGTTTTAGAAAGACCCTTGCTAAATATGATATTAATCATATAATTTCCTCAGATTATCATCCTCAAACCAGTGGGCAAGTAGAATTATGAAATAGAGAAATTAAATCTATCTTGCAAAAGACTGTTAATAATTCTAGGAAGAATTGGTCTGATAAGTTGAATGATACTTTATGGGCTTATAGAACTGCTTATAAAAATCATGTGTGTATGTCTCCCTATAAAATGGTTTATGGAAAAGCTTTTTACTTGCCTTAAGAATTAGAACACAAAGCTTATTGGGCAGTGAAAGAAATAAATAAAGATTTTAAACTTGCTGGTAAGAAAAGAATGCTTGATTTGAATCATCTAGATGAATGAAGATGTGAAGCTTATGAAAATTCTAAACTCTTTAAAGAGAAAGTTAAACAATGGCATGATAAAAAAATCCTTAAAGGGAGTTTCATGTATATGAGAAAGTTCTATTGTATCGGTCTCGTCTCAGATTTTTCGCAGGAAAATGACTCTCGAGATGGGAAGGCCCCTATGTTATTGAAGAAGTGTATTGTTCGGGTGCAATCAAAATTGCTTCCCTTAAAGATAACGCTACACAAGTGGTAAATGGGCAAAGACTAAAATATTATATTTCTGGGGATTCTTATGATGAAGATATTGATGTTATTCAAGTAATGACTCTGGAGAAGTTCATTAGAGGGAAGATTCCAGAATATGCAGAGTCTGTTTTGGAATAGGTAACAGTTCTGTTAAGAAAAAGTTCACGGAATACCTTCCAAGTTATAAATTATTGGTTTTTGGAAAATAAGAAAAATACCGAGCCGAAGAAGAGCAGGAGGACGTGCCCGAGGGCACCATACCATGCCTGGGCGCGTGCCCACCCTTGGTCGCGCCTGGCTATGGTGTGGGCTCCCCGGAGCCCCTCTCCGACTCGTTTTCGACCTGGAGTTTCCTTTCGTTACGCATATTTTTGCTATATAACCTCTAGACCCCCCGAGGTCCGTATATCGTTTTCTCGTCGTGTTTCTGTTTCGAGCTGTTTCTGCCAGGATTTGTTTTAAGTTTTAGAAGCATCATGGTTTCCGCCAACAACAACAAGGGGAAGGGACGGAAGAAAGATGATCTCTAAGACCGGAAGCCAGAGGAGGAGATCGAGAATGGAGCTGAAGAAGATGTAGAAGAGAACCCATGAGTGCGTCCACGCGCGCTACCGTCTCAAGCTTTGGAGTGGTTGCAAGACCTTCTAAGAAAACGACGAGGATGAGCACCGGAGGTAAGGCCCCACGTCACTGCTTAGCTTCAAGGACACCACTTTTAGGCATAAATAAACCTTTCCGTACTTTAATTCATGAGTATCAATCTAGGAGGGTACCCGAGGCAAAGTTTTCTTCTTTCTGGGGTATGGATCATTCTAACCGTGCAGATGAAGGAAGCTCTCGACCTAAGGAAGTGTGGGGGAAATATCTTGATGACTGGAATTCACCGTCTGACAAGCACGTGAATCGTATTGAGCACAATACGGAGATGATGCGTATGCTTATATTCGCGATTGAAAATTTGAAGAAATCAATTGATAAGCTCATTTAGAAGGATCCACCACCACCGAAGAATTGATTCGTCATTGGTATTGGCATCCCCTTGGCTTGTTCTAAGCCTGGGGGAGTGCCGCGGTATCACACCTTTATATTTCACCTTTTAACTTTTAGTAGAGTCATATCATGAGTAGAGAAAATATCATATAGGATGGTTTTCAGTATGGAAGTATCAATCTTTAGTTGGTTATCGTTGTATCCCTTGGTTTATGTTCCTGTAATGAAATATTAATGAGTAGTTTCATCATCTACTTGGTCTACTTTATTTTAGTTTGCAATTTTTGTTATATGGTTGATCTTGTTGTTAGTATTGGTATCAATGTTGGAGCTTCAAGTTATCTATTTGGTTTTGGCAAACTTAGCATTGGTCAGTAGCAACAAAAAGTTGAGACTTAAGTAGAAAAGAGGGAGTTGCATGTAGATATATTATTCCATGATCTTTCTTTCTTGTTAGCTCATAAGCTTAGTATTCTCAAATAAGTTTGTTTTTACCTTCAAGGAAGATTGCATGATTGGCTTTACCATATATGTTTTTGTTTGTTTTACCTCAATTCTTATGCGTGCTATCCAACCTTGCTAGCCAAAAAATTGTACTGAGAGGGAATGCTTATCGTGCATCCAAACCTTGAGCCCCAAAACCTTGCCATTTGTGTCCACCATACCTACCTGTATGTGGTATTTCACCGCCACTCTAAGTAAATTCCTTGTGTGCTACCTTTAAACCTTCAAAATTACACCTGTTTTGTGCCCCTGTTTTAGCTCATGAGGATGCAAATAGAGAATCTTTATCTCACTTGTTGATTGGATTTCACACCCTGGACTAGTGGCTTCATCCGCTTATCCAAATGCTAGAAGAGTTGGCAGCGGGGTTCCCAGCCCCAAATAATAATACAAATTCTCTTCACTATTTTCCCCTGATTTATCAATAAAAGCATAAGTGTGTAAACAAAAGAGAAAGAGGGATGACCTTCTATACCAGTTGCGTCCTTCAATGGGAGCCGCTCTTGTGAAGTCTAGTTGGCTTGTGACGTACTGTATTTTCTGTTGTTATTCGTTGACATAAACATACACCTCTCTCAAAATTAGACACTCCTCCATGGTTTGTGATTGTTGGCAAGCACCCGAGGATTTTTTTAGCCATGGTTTGTGTAAGAAAGGTTGGGAGGAGTGTCTACCATTTTATACCTCTGTTTAACAAAATAAAATCTCTAGCACATGAGTGATCCATGCTTCCCTCTGCGAATGGGACTTTTTTTACCTTTATGTTGAGTCAGTAAACCTACTTCTTTATGTCTTAAGCAAGCATTTGAGTTGTTGTGGTCCATCCATCTATATGTTGATTTACTCAATCATGTTCTTTATTCTTCCTTATTTGTACAAATGCTTTTATCTATTTGAATACCACTTTGAAAGTTACCAATGTCTGCAATAGGACCGTCATAATTGAGCATGATAAACTATACAATATAAGCTCTAGTATAAAGACTCTGATCGAAAGATAAGTACACTGTTAATTGTTCTCTGACCAAGAACAGAGTTTGCCTTTACCAATTTTGATTTCCTTTTGCACCTTTATTGTGATTTCCTCTACTTGTTTCAAGTTTGATTATATGAGAGAAAGTTGCTGTCTAGAATGACTTGTTCTTTGTTAGATGTGATGCCTCTTGTCCGTATTTTATTTATCGACACCTCACTCCATAAACCTGTAGTCATGTTTACTGAGTTCAGTTTCGCTTGGGGATAAGCAAGGTCTAAGCTTGGGGGGAGTTGATACGTCCATTTTGCATCACTGTTTTATATTGTTATTTTCTGTTATGCATCAATATATTTCATGTTATGATGCAGCACTTATGTTATTTTATCTTATTTTGCATGTTTCATAATTTTTGGAGAATAAACACCGGAACCAGAAATCTGATGGAAAAAGCACCGTCAAGATACCCTATTTCAGAAGATCAGAAGAAGAGGGGGGGATACCGGAGGAGTCTTAGAAGTTACGAGGAGGAAGTGAGCCAGAAGGGCACCCGGAGGGGGTCCACCTGGGGCCCACACCACCAGGCGGCGCGCCCCCTGGTCGCGCCTGGGGTGGTGTGGCCTCCCTGGCCCACACCAAGGCGCCCCCTTTCGCGTACTTGACCCCTAGGGAATCCTAAGACCCAGAACATCATCAAAGAATTATTCCGCTGCCTCCTCGGGGCGAAAAACAACAGAGAGATAAAATCTCTCCGGTAGGGAGAAATCTGCCGGGGAAATTCCTCCCCGGAGAGGGGAAATCATCGCCATCGTCACTGTCATCGCCCCGGGCATCATCAAGATCATCATCATCACCACCAGCACCATCATACTCATCATACACCTTTCACGTGGGGGATGACTCCCAGGCCTATCGGATGAGCCTACCCGGTGACGTGGAGACACTCAACACGTCCCCTACTTGAGCCTACCGGCTGCTACGCTACGGGAAGCCCACTCGAAGGCCCATCCGGGTCCAAGAAGCCATAGTCGATTTCTTGAAGCACAAGACAAAAACTCCTATTCGTAGTCTACTAGGACTCATGTAAACCCCTCTTGGCTGCATATATAAAGCCAGGAGGGAGGAGAGAAGAAAAAAAGGGGACAAGCCACGACTAGACGCACTCCTAGACTAGACAATACACGGGATACCCCGTACACACCACCACGACATCACCATTGTAACAGTTCGACTATCTCGCCATAATACAGATCAGACAAGCAGGAGTAAGGGTTTTAGCTCTACGAGGGCCCCGAACCTGGGTAAATCTTGCCTCCTTGTTAGCCGTCGAGATCACCAGCGCGTACATCGTTCCTCTACTTGAAACCCTACCGTCTCACCCGAGAGATTTGTTGATATGAGTTATCGACAATTGGTGCCGTCTGTGGGAATGACACACGCTGGATCTACGGTCTCGTCGGCCTCATCTACATCAAGATTCTGGTCCTCGACCCCCACAGATTTGATCTACTTCGGATCCTTCAACTTTATCGAGCATTCGCCGGTATCACGCACGGCTTTCTTCATCTACATCAACATCGTTCTTCACGCGCAGACTGCAGGACAGGAGGAACATACATATTGAAAATGCCATCAATGGCGACTGAAAACTCATCTGGAAAATTCCTTCAGTGGAAACATGCGAAATCAAATTATCTATCGGCTCCATAACAAGTCGGGGAATTTCGACGGTTAGATCTCCGTGGATTACCCGAACACTGAAGCCCTGTCAGAATCTGACGGAACTCCACGCGACTATGGGAAAACAATTTTCACGGTCGACTCGGACATCAATTCTAAGATCACACCGTTGAAAAGCTGAGAAATACAACCCCGCACCACTCCGTCCTTTTTGAGACAATTCCAACGGTTAGATCTCCGTCAGAGGCTCCTGCACTGCGACACGTTTTGGATCTCTGCGAGTTCGCGAATTCAAATCGCGGATCCGGATCCTATTTCGTGAATTTGCGAGTCGACACAAAGATAAAAAACGTCAACAAAACATAGCGACTCGACATACTAGTGCCCGGGGGCTCGATATCAACATTTCCCGTCGTGTACACAAAACAAATTTCGCGACTTCGCTGCGTCGACTCGGTCCGCCGCATCGAGTCCTTCGGGCAAACATTGCGACTCCGCCGCGTCGATTTGGTCCGCCGCGTCGAGTCCTTCGGACAAACATCGCGAGTCTTCTGTGTTGACTCGGTCCGCCGCGTCGAGTCCTTCGGGAAAACATCGCGACTCTGTCGCGTCGATTCGGTCTGCCGCGTCGAGTCCTTCGGGACAACATCGCGACTCCGCCGCGCCGAGTCCTTCGGGAAAACATCAAGACTCCGCCGCGTCGACACCTTCCGGAACACATCACGACTCCGCCGCGTCGAGTCCTTCCGGAACACATCGCAACTCCGCCGCGTCGACTCGGTCCGCCCTGTCGAAGTCCTTCCGGAAAACAACGCGACTCCGCCGCGGCGGACCGGCCCGGTCCGCCGCGTCGAGACCTTCCAGAAAATATCGCGACTCGGTCCAGAAAACATAGCGACTCCGCCGCACAACTCTGCTGCATCAAATCCTCTCGACAAAGCGACTCGGGGGCTATCCTTTGCCGCAGCCACACTCGTTATTCGGGGGTTGTGCCACGAAAGCGGACGCACTCGACATATTCGCCATAGCCGCACTCTGATGCTTGGGGGTTGTGCCGTGCAACAGTCGCACTGGACACTCGAGGCTCAGCTGGGAAACAGCTGCACTCAACACGCGAGTCTGGTGCCTTGTCGATTCCGCTTCATCGGTTCCGGCGATGTTGTGGACTCCATGACTCGACTCCGCCTAGTCGACTACGCCCACGACAGGTCTCTGGCAGCGTCACACAAAGATAAGTTCCTCCCATATGAGTTGAAAAATTTACCTTTTTATTTTTATAACCTGTTGTGAAGCTAGCTACACCTAACACTCGGGGGCTGCGCCCCGTAAACTACATGTATACACGAGACCCGTCATGTTGCGCGTTACACTACCGCATTTACACGCTACAACCCGAGTAGCTATACTGACTGACGTAGACCCTTAAATCCGACCCAGTTTGCAGCAGCAACTGACAGGTCGGCAAGGTGCATAGACAATGGCTGTCAGGCTAACGAAAAGGCACAGCGTACGATGCAAAAGTGTCGCGTAGGGTCAAATCATTGCCTACCAATAGGTCATACTTGAATCTTCAAGACAAGCACACGGGATTAGCTTCAGAACATCCTGAGCCTATGTCCAACTCTGTGAGTCGAACTTAGCCTCGGGGGCTACTCCCATCGGGAGCACTGCCGTGCACCCGATAAATCGAAGAAGTGACGTTAGAAGATCTTTGAGTCTATGCCCGATTACAGATAATCGCACATAGACTCGGGGGCTACTCCCATAGGGAGCGCTGGCCGCGCACCCAATGAGCGCTGGTCGCGCAACCGACGAGCGCTACGCGTGCACTCGACGTACTACCACGTCGGAAGCATCTAACACGCTGGCTGCGTACCTGAGGAGCTCTGTCAGATATCTTCGTCCAGATTCTTATTGTGGTCGTACAAACCGCATATTAACTCGGATGAAGAAAAGCAAAACAATAAACTTGTCCGCCTCGATGAGACGCATACGATAACGTGGGCTAATTCGTGAAATCAGAATATCTTGAAGACTTTTCGGGTCCATCTTCTTGTGTGGACTCAGTGGCTGAGCGTCCTCGTCAACTACACGACTTCCACGTCATTCTGCGACTCCGCCACGTCCGTGTCAACTACACGATCTCCACCACGTTGACGCCGTCCGCCTTGTCGACTACATGACTTTCGCGTCGACTCCGTCCTCAGTGTCGAGTACATCTCCACTGCGTCAACTCCGTCCGCCATGTCGAGTACACCTCCACCGCGTCGACTCCTTCCGCCGTGTCGTATACACCTCCACCGAGTCGACTCCGACACGTCTAGTCTCTGATAATTCTCGCCACGTCCCATCGGGAGGCATAACGAGTGCTCAGTGCACCACGACATCACGCGAGCATCAGCCAACAGGCTTATTTTTCTTCGGAATCTTCAAACAAAAAGGCACACGCCACAATCATCGCCGAAAACATCGCGGCTCCACTACACAAAAAGGCACTCTCCACGCAGCAGAGAGAAGATTGTGAGTATGCAGCTCATGCAAAAACCACGACTCTACACTACGATGTACAGACACATCACTCGAAACCAAAGACAACACTTGCTGCGCATCCAAAAGAAAATCGCGAGTACGCGGCTCCCGCAACTCCGCATTATGATATACTAACACATCATTTTATCCTGGATCGTTCGGCCGACTAGGCACATCCGGATGTCGTATTTTTCGAGTATGAAGGTAAGACCCAAGGACCTTTCCTGTGGGCCTGGAATCGCACTCGGGCTACGTCCTCCAGTAAATTTTCCATGTCAGCAACACGAAGAAAAGTCCTAGCGGACGCGCCGGGTACCCCTTTAAGGTTAAGTTCGACACGATAAACCCTCCACGGCCCAGTCGTAATGATCAACTCGCTGAGTTCGATCGAAGGTCTCGAATTCGTGTAGGCCAGAACTGTTTTTACCCGAGAAGCAATTAATTGGCCCTGATCTTTTGGAAGAGCCAAGCGACTGAGCCATACCCTTATGCGAAAAAAGCCAACGCAAGGCGCACTTACTGCTCGATACTCGAGTACATCTCACACAGGGTACACACCCTTCAGATCAAGTATTCGACTAACTAAGTCGTGGGATCCAAAAACAAGTTTTGAGTGCTTACTCGATTATTCTCAGTCGAACAAACACTCTGTAACATCCCAATTTTGCTAACGAAAGTGTGTGGTGTTGTGTTCATCTCATACATGCATGAAAACAAAAATTTAAATCATGTTTTAACCAATTTAAATTGTGAATTTAAATGGTTTCAGAAAAACCCACAAAAAGTACTTATTTTGGTTCCCAAAATCTTGTTCTGAAAAATATTTCAATTACACCAAAATAACACATGGTGTTGTTGGAAATTTCATGAGCTTTCCAAAGATAATTTTTGCTAAATTTTATTCTTGCAAAAAGGGCCTCAAAACTTTGTTTTCTGTCCTCTTTTATAAAAGAAAATGACCAATTTGTAAAAATCCAGAGTTCCAGGGGGTTTTCGTAAGTTGTTTTTCCCTGTCGTCTTCCTCCTCGTGCCAGAAGGCAGGAAAGGCGCCGACAGCGACCACGCCACGTCCCACCTCTGGCCTCGCGCGCGGATAAGACCCTGATGGAAGGCGCCGTGACCCTCTTTCCTTCCTCCTCACTCGCTGCTCTCCCTCCTGCTCTCTGTAACACACATGCGAGGTCGGAACCCTAGCTCGCCGGAATTCGCTCCTCGCCGGCGATACACGCTGCCCCGCGATGAACCGAGCGCACCGGCAGCTCCGCCGTCCTCCCCTCGTCGTTCTCGTCAAGTATCAGAAGCCGGGATGGCCCCAATCGTGCGAATCGTGCCGTCTTCCCCGAGTCCGGCCGCCGGCTCCCCGTGCTCGCCGCCGGCGACTCCGACCGCCCCTGCCCCCTCCGACAACTCCTCCAGCATCCCCGAGTCGTGGTGAGCCTTATGGTACCTCCCTCTTGGCCACTCCCCCTCTGTATCCTCCGGCCACCGTGCGCCATCGCTCGCCGCCGGTCACTCCGGTGACCATTTGGTCACCGGTTGGTACCCCTCAACTCCCCTCGAGCTCCTCTCTGTCGTGGTATATTTGGTTTCATCCAATTTGAAACCAATCCGTCGAATTTGAACTCAACCGAGATGATCAGAGCAAAGTGACGTCACAGTGACATCCTGATGATGTCATATTCCTTTTTTTTTAGTTATTCCAGGAAATTCCAGAAAATGATTAAAATTGGAAAATTGAATAACTTCTATTATGTTTGTCAGAAAAATAAAATAAAATATGGTAATGTTCATAAAAAGGTAAGCTACCCAAAAATTTCACTTTCATAAATGTTTGACACATTTCATTTTTGGACATTATTTTATTGCTGTTTAATGATTTAAAATAGAAAAATAAGTTTTTAATCAATAAAATTAGAAAATTAAAAGTTATATGTCAAAATGCTCAAAATGACAAGTACAACCTAGTTATGATGTTTTCAAACTCTTTTGAGCACTTTAAATTGCACTCACTTCCGTAATCGTCCGAAACCCCCTCCGGGGTCCATTTCGGGCAAACTTCGGTAAAAGTGCCTATCTTCCATATGAACCCTAGCAACCCATTGAACCTGTTTAGGGCTTTATTTCAGTGCATTAACCTGCTCATTCATACATATTGCGCATTGCATCGATGCCATGTGTTGATTATTGTTTTTCTTGTTTCGGTGTTTGTCTCCCCTCGGTAGAACGTGACTCCGAAGAGAAGGCCAACAATTCCATGACGAATACTTGATCTTAACCGACAAGTCAAGCACTTATTCCAGAAGATCTTTATCTGGTTTTCTTATACCCAAGGCAAGCATAACCTCTTATCTGCTCATATATGGTTTCAACGTGTTTTGAATCTCGTACTTTGCATTCGGTTCCAAACTATTTGATGTCAGTAGATAGAGTTCCCTATATACTGCATAACCTAGATATCCTGTTCCACTGCTCCTAGCAGCTATAGGTTTGCTTGTGCGCGCTCCGCTAAACCCTGTGAGTCTTTCTTAGCCATGCCTAGTTGTGATCTGATCCATCCGGTTGATGAATCTGGTCAATACGTGAATCATTTATGTCAGGTTGTTGTGAATTGTATTATCTTTGATAACTTGACTAAATAACGGCATGGATGTGAGGCCACAATGGGTTGTGGCGTTTTGTCCTGTTCATGCCCCTAGGAGCGAGTTCTCGCCTTCGAAGCCAAGACTGAGCGTGCAACCACACGCGGGGCCTAACAGACCGCGCTCGACTAACTAACTTGTTTGGCCATGTCCATGAGTCACGTAGTTTGATCTTTCCATCTGCGTGTGAGTCAGAAAACGATTTGGAGAAAACTTAGGGCGTGACCGGGACAAGTGATCGACGTACACGGATCTTGTTCCCGACTCACAGGACAGGTGCCGTCAGGAGGTGGCCAACTCCCTGTTGACGGGGTGGCCCTGTTTGGGTTGACTCATGGATAGGGTCGAGCAAGGTAAAGGTCGTGGCCAGCCACCCGCTGCCGCGCTCCATGGACGAGCGTACATGTGGTGTTAAGAGTTGGATGGTACGTGTGGGTAAAGTGTACCCCCTGCAGGGATTAATCTCCTCAAGAAGCCGTGTCCACGGTTACGGACGACTTGGCAACGGATTCTGTGATCATAGATAACTTCAACGGAATGACTAAAACTTGTTAACCATGATTGAAGGGTGCCTCCCCGGAGATGCCGGGAGGGGTGACCCTTGTAGCATAAGATAGTGTGGGAATGAGAAGGACTTGGTGGAATACAAGAAGATGATGATATCAGTAGTTGAGTAGCTTTCTCATCTGTTTTCAAAATATTCTATGAGACGTGCTATTCCTTCCTCAATTTGGAAAACAAAGATTGCTTTACTCAAATCAGCCTTCATTAAACCCTTTTCGAAATAGCAGATATATAATAGGTTAGCTAAGTCTTGTTGAGTACCTCCCGTACTCAGGTTTGCTTAATTTTGGTTCAGGAGAAGAACTCCATCGGTGGTGATTCAACGTGGACATCGACGAGTAGTTTGGGGTTCCCAGGTGGCAGCCTGGAATCTATGGGCTGGGACGTCGCCTTATGTTGCGGCCTCTTAGGCCTTTTTGGTTCTTGTTGATTAGCAACATAATTTGCCTTCCGTTGTCTGATGTAATGTTGGGTCGTGTGACCTCTGTTTGTAAGCTATACTCTAGTAACACCTGTTTAAATAAAGCTTCATGTTTAGAGTACTGCTTTGATCGGTTGTTGGTTTCGAGCTCATTGTTATACAGTTTTGGCTATGCCTGCATAGTTGTCGCAGTCGAGGGGTTGTGGAGCCGATGATCCATGTCCGAGCCCCCCTGTCGATGTGATCGGCCTGGGGCGAGGTAACCCCAGTAACCCTCGATTGTTGTTGCACTTTCTGGACACATAGCATCTCTGTATAGCTTTGGTCCCGTTTCCTTCAGTTTCATTCGATTCGTGGACGCTTTGATATGCATAGTTGGTTATGACTAGCATGGATACAAGGAGTAGTAGACTGGGGATCCGGACTACGTGCCGATGAATCCAGTCTGCCTGCCGTTGTTTGTTGCGGCCGGGGCTGGTAACCCTGAATCCCTTGTGAGTCCATGGCTAGGAGCACATAACAGTATGTATATCTCTGGGTCCGGGGTCGTGACAAGTCTTGGTATCAGAGCAGGACTGCCTGTAGGAAAACCTTACTGCTTGGTCGATGTTGAGTCTAGTGTTTGTGAAAACTACTTTGAAACTCCAAAATGGATTGCGAAAAACCTTCCTAGGATTCTTTTTACTCCGTACCTGGTATGGCTCTAACTCTGGGTCACCTTATCTATTTTGATTTGAAAAGGTTTTGCTACCTCTTCTAGTCATTCAAAATTTAGGTGCCTTCTCCGGCAAGGACGTTTCTTTCACCCAAGTTGACCTAGTTATGAGTTTCTAGAGTCGTGTGTGTTCTGTGTTCCATTATCTTTTAAACTGGGAGATTCCTTTCCATCCTAATCTCTCAGAGTTGTCCGGATTCCACATTCCTACATGTTTCAAAGTTCTAAATCCTGAACCTCGAGATCTGCTTTCCATCTCGAATGTATCTGTTATCCTCTGCTCAAGTTCTTCAGGAGTTATGTGTGTCTTTTGAAAGACATTCCGTGATTGCTATTCGTAGTGTCCTTCAAGGCACTCAGATAGTAGTTACTCCTTTCTTTTGGTTTTTAACCTTGGACTTGAACCGAAGGTCCCGGAAGGTGCTGAATTGTGGTGTGTTGAATCATGTGGTTTCTTAACCATGTGATGCTCATGCCATCAGTACAGGATGCTGACCTTTAACCCAAGTTCTGTTTCTTTGGATCCTGAGGAATCTGATCCACCTCAGGATGGCTAGGCAATTCCAACTCTCATAGCCGTAGGCTCTCTACTGGAACCAAAAGGGATCACCGCAAGAGTGATCATCCTGAATTCCACATCTTCGTTCTTATCTCAGTTATACCAACTCTTTTGCATGGGTTTTACAAATGAGTATCACCATGTGCATTCCACATGATCTCTGGATTCTCCGGAGCATGTTCCTACCTTCCAGTTGCACTCAAATATCCATCCGTTGTTTTGAGACCAAGTTACATATGAGTGTTGGATTCTTCCGATGCATTTGTTCTTGGTTTCTGTCACCTTATTTAGGCATATGAGCATTCCACCTTGGGATGTCAGGAGAAACAAACTCCAGTACCTCGTTCATCTCTAGAACCAGGTCAAAGTTTTGTAATTCGCAGATTAAAGAAGTTTCATTAGCTTCTGTTCTGTTCTACCTTCGGGTATCACACTCCTTTATATCAAGAGGTCGTGTTAAGTTTCATGGCCTTGTTGATGAAGTGATGCTCTTACACATCTTTAACCACCTTCACTCCAAGCTGGAATGCTCAAGAATGTTGGGTGTGCATTGAGGTGTGCATCAGATGTTCCTAGCAATTTCCATTGCTTCGAAAGATCTAAGAAACATCTGTATCCTTCTTAGCACTACTGGTCACCCAGCCTCTTTTTGAAGTTGGTCGTGTTACCAAATCCGTTCACTCCGGTGCACAAAACTGGTCAGAGAGTTAGGTTCATGCCAAAGCTCTCCAGACCATATCGGTTGCTTTGAAAAGCATGCCTCCTTTCGATTTCCAAGACATACCGGTGGGTTGTGATATTCTGGTTGTCTTCCAAGAAGTATCACCAGGTTTATCACCTGACCGTAATGTCTAAATAAGGGGTAATTTGAACTACTCCTTTCTCCAAGAAACTTCGCTGGATATCCTGGACTAGTCGGTTGAGCTTAAACAATAACTTGGAGAGTTGAAAGACAAAAGCTCATCCTAACTTGTTCCTTTGTTAAGGGATATCTAGTTTTCCTCGTGTTGAAGCAGGATAGTATCCCCTTTGCGGAAATGTTGTCATTCTACCTTGATTTGATTTGGGCTATCGTCAAATCGAGAAAAGATCCAAGGACTATCTTTATGGTGTTTTGCCCGAGTACACCTTCATGTCCTTTGGTCTGACCAATACCTTGCCTCGTTCATGTATCATATGAACTCTCTTCTTGGAGTGTTATGATAAGGGTATTGTCGAGCCCATCGATGACATCCCTATTTTCTCCAAGTTGCAAGAGGTTCATGTTGAACGCTTGGCACTAATGTTGGAAACTTTCGAGAACCATCTTCGTGTCATCATGAAGTTATGTTCTGGATGTTCGAAGTGGCTTACTCCAGTCCATGTGCTTATGGTGAAAGTTGTCGACATGGATCTGAGTATAGTTTCCTTGTTCCTTCGGGAATAATCCCAAGTTGGTCATGCATGTGTGGAGTATTCTTGAGAGGGTTGGTTGTTACCTCCTTTTACTTGAAGAAATTTGTATCCACACCAAGCCACTGACTGATTAACCGTGAAAGAGAAGAAGTCCTAGAACTTCGTTATCTTTGTGACCGTCTTCCCAACAAGGACTCCGATGTGTTCTTTTGCAAGTAAACCATGTTGGTACAACCGTCTTTTGCAAGTTGCTAATACATGAGTTCTATAATCCTGCTCATCTTCTCGAGCTTGACATCGTAGTCCATACCTTGAGAATCCAATAAATGTATCTCGTCAAGAACCGGTGCAACCTCTTTGATCAAACATACAGAGTCTTGTTTATCAATCCATTAACCAGAGCTGAATCTCAAGCAGCAATAATGGTTGGTGTTTCCTTAGGAGTATTGAGATAGGTCCATTTGAGAATCCGGCATGGTTGATGTGGTGGTTGATACAACTAGCCGGAAGGCCTAATGTCATATCTCCTTGTATCCGTAAGAACAACCACTCTCCGTGAGAATTCTTGTGTGGCTCATTCTAACAAGTTTTCCTCACCGTTCTTTCAAACCGGAGTTATACTTTCACTTGATGACCTACAGAAGGCTTGTCTTAAGCCTGATATTTGTATCTAGAACATCCAGGAGAACCTGGAAGTTGATTCCTCCAATGTCTCTTTGTCAATCGTCCAAACCTTTCTTTCGGTGGACAATAGTGCACCATGAGAACCATCTTGTGATGTTTTGCAACCACCATTGATCAGTTTTCTTTTTCAAGTGGTTTGTACTTGAAGTTCTGTTCATCTCACACATTGTGTGAATTTGTCAGTTACTTCAACCATGGGATCTTAACCATGTAGTAGACGTATTGCTACGTCCAAACCACAATAGGAAAGAGATTCCTTATTCCTTTTGGTGTTTCAACCCTCATTGGTTACCCATCCTTATGGTGTGATCAAGAATTCCTCCTTTGTTACGGTGTTTCCACATCTTTCGGTTACCCATCTTCTGTTGTGAAGTAACATCCCGATCTTTGACAAAGATTTCGACAAAGTTTTGAAGGAGTGAAAGTCCCGTTATCTTTCGTGTCCACTCCGAGGAGTGAACATGATCCTGTATCAAATTCTCTATGACACACGATTACAGTGTTTTCTCGTGTTCTCCCTCGTCTACGGATATTACATTGTGGTATCCAAGACCATCCTTTCCATCTTGGTTTTCTGTTTGAAGAAACCACGGTGTTACAAGTTGTCCACCCTTTCTTTTTCAAAAGGATTTAAAGTCTTGTGCATAGCTCATATTCTAAATCCTTTCAAGACCAATCGTCCGAACACTTGAAACCATCTTCTATTCCCTCCGTTATCTTGATGTGTTTCATGCACGTTAACTCAACAGTTCTTTACGGACATTCTGGTCATGAGTTAGCCATGAGATACTCGATCTTCATGAAGATCATTTCCTAAGAGTTTCCCTCTTACCTAAGGTGTATCCGTTCAATACTTCAAGATGCTACGGATCAACCTCTTCGAGAAAAGAACCGTAAGGTTCAAGAAGATCGTTTAAAACCGGTGTTCCTTCTTTCTTCTCCTTCAGGAATCTCGGGACGAGATTCTCGTAAGGGGGGTAGATTTGTAACATCCCAATTTTGCTAACAAAAGTGTGTGGTGTTGTGTTCATCTCATACATGCATGAAAACAAAAATTTAAATCATGTTTTAACCAATTTAAATTGTGAATTT
The DNA here is from genome assembly GCA_028641055.1 of Alopecurus myosuroides. Classification (NCBI taxonomy): domain Eukaryota; kingdom Viridiplantae; phylum Streptophyta; class Magnoliopsida; order Poales; family Poaceae; genus Alopecurus; species Alopecurus myosuroides. The sequence goes on from CM054059.1 coordinate 352,011,981, forward strand.
AAATGGTTTCAGAAAAACCCACAAAAAGTACTTATTTTGGTTCCCAAAATCTTGTTCTGAAAAATATTTCAATTACACCAAAATAACACATGGTGTTGTTGGAAATTTCATGAGCTTTCCAAAGATAGTTTTTGCCAAATTTTATTCTTGCAAAAAGGGCCTCAAAACTTTGTTTTCTGTCCTCTTTTATAAAAGAAAAGGACCAATTTGTAAAAATCCAGAGTTCCAGGGGGTTTTCGTAAGTTGTTTTTCCCTGTCGTCTTCCTCCTCGTGCCAGAAGGCAGGAAAGGCGCCGACGGCGACCACGCCATGTCCCACCTCTGGCCTCGCGCGCGGATAAGACCCTGATGGAAGGCGCCGTGACCCTCTTTCCCTCCTCCTCACTCGCTGCTCTCCCTCCTGCTCTCTGTAACACACATGTGAGGTCGGAACCCTAGCTCGCCGGAATTCGCTCCTCGCCGGCGATACACGCTGCCCCGTGATGAACCGAGCGCACCGGCAGCTCTGCCGTCCTCCCCTCGTCGTCCTCGTCAAGTATCAGAAGCCGGGATGGCCCCAATCGTGCGAATCGTGTCGTCTTCCCCGAGTCCGGCCGCCGGCTCCCCGTGCTCGCCGCCGGCGACTCCGACCGCCCCTGCCCCCTCCGACAACTCCTCCAGCATCCCCGAGTCGTGGTGAGCCTTATGGTACCTCCCTCTTGGACGCTCCCCCTCTGTATCCTCCGGCCACCGTCGACCGCCGGCCGCCACCGCGCCATCGCTCGCCGCCGGTCACTCCGGTGACCATTTGGTCACCGGTTGGTACCCCTCAACTCCCCTCGAGCTCCTCTCTGTCGTGGTATATTTGGTTTCATCCAATTTGAAACCAATCCGTCGAATTTGAACTCAACCGAGATGATCAGAGCAAAGTGACGTCACAGTGACATCCTGATGATGTCATATTCCTTTTTTTTAGTTATTCCAGGAAATTCCAGAAAATGATTAAAATTGGAAAACTGAATAACTTCTATTATGTTTATCAGAAAAATAAAATAAAAATATGGTAATGTTCATAAAAAGGTAAGCTACCCAAAAATGTCACTTTCATAAATGTTTGACACATTTCATTTTTGGACATTATTTTATTGCTGTTTAATCATTTAAAATAGAAAAATAAGTTTTTAATCAATAAAATTAGAAAATTAAAAGTTATATGTCAAAATGCTCAAAATGACAAGTACAACCTAGTTATGATGTTTTCAAACTCTTTTGAGCACTTTAAATTGCACTCACTTCCGTAATCGTCCGAAACCCCCTCCGGGGTCCATTTCGGGCAAACTTCGGTAAAAGTGCCTATCTTCCATATGAACCCTAGCAACCCATTGAACCTGTTTAGGGCTTTATTTCAGTGCATTAACCTGCTCATTCATACATATTGCGCATTGCATCGATGCCATGTGTTGATTGTTGTTTTTCTTGTTTCGGTGTTTGTCTCCCCTCGGTAGAACGTGACTCCGAAGAGAAGGCCAACAATTCCAGGACAAATACTTGATCTTAACCGACAAGTCAAGCACTTATTCTAGAAGATCTTTATCTGGTTTTCTTATAACCAAGGCAAGCATAACCTCTTATCTGCTCATATATGGTTTCAACGTGTTTTGAATCTCGTACTTTGCATTCGGTTCCAAACTATTTGATGTCAATAGATAGAGTTCCCCTATATACTGCATAACCTAGATATCATGTTCCACTGCTCCTAGCAGCTATAGGTTTGCTTGTGCGTGCTCCGCTAAACCCTGTGAGTCTTGCTTAGCCATGCCTAGTTGTGATCTGATCCATCCGGTTGATGAATCTGGTCAATACGTGAATCATTTATGTCAGGTTGTTGTGAATTGTATTATCTTTGATAACTTGACTAAATAACGGCATGGATGTGAGGCCACAATGGGTTGTGGCGTTTTGTCCTGTTCATGCCCCTAGGAGCGAGTTCTCGCCTTCGAAGCCAAGACTGAGCGTGCAACCACACGCGGGGCCTAACAGACCGCGCTCGACTAACTAACTTGTTTGGCCACGTCCATGAGTCACGTAGTTTGATCTTTCCATCTGCGTGTGAGTCAGAAAACGATTTGGAGAAAACTTAGGGCGTGACCGGGACAAGTGATGGACGTACACGGATCTTGTTCCAGACTCACAGGACAGGTGCCGTCAGGAGGTGGCCAACTCCCTGTTGACGGGGTGGCCCTGTTTGGGTTGAATCATGGATAGGGTCGAGCAAGGTAAAGGTCGTGGCCAGCCACCCTCTGTCGCGCTCCATGGACGAGCGTACATGTGGCGTTAAGAGTCGGATGGTACGTGTGGGTAAAGTGTACCCTCTGCAGGGATAAATCTCCTCGAGAAGCCGTGTCCACGGTTACGGACGACTTGGCAACGGATTCTGTGATCATAGATAAATTCAACGGAATGACTAAAACTTGTTAACCATGATTGAAGGGTGCCTCCCCGGAGATGCCGGGAGGGGTGACCCTTGTAGCATAAGATAGTGTGGGAATGAGAAGGACTTGGTGGAATACAAGAAGATGATGATATCGGTAGTTGAGTAGCTTTCTCATCTGTTTTCAAAATATTCTATGAGACGTGCTATTCCTTCCTCAATTTGGAAAACAAAGATTGCTTTACGCAAATCAGCCTTCATGAAACCCTTTTCGAAATAGCAGATATATAATAGGTTAGCTAAGTCTTGTTGAGTACCTCCCGTACTCAGGTTTGCTTAATTTTTGTTCAGGAGAAGAACTCCATCGGTTGTGATTCACCGTGGACATCGACGAGTAGTTTGGGGTTCCCAGGTGGCAGCCTGGAATCAATGGGCTGGGACGTCGCCTTATGTTGCGGCCTCTTAGGCCTTTTTGGTTCTTGTTGATTAGCAACATAATTTGCCTTCCGTTGTCTGATGTAATGTTGGGTCGTGTGACCTCTGTTTGTAAGCTATACTCTAGTAACACCTGTTTAAATAAAGCTTCATGTTTAGAGTACTGCTTTGATCGGTTGTTGGTTTCGAGCTCATTGTTATACAGTTTTGGCTATGCCTGCATAGTTGTCGCAGTCGAGGGGTTGTGGAGCCGATAATCCATGTCCGAGCCCGCCTATCGATGTGATCGGCCTGGGGCGAGGTAACCCCAGTAACCCTCGATTGTTGTTGCACTTTCTGGACACATAGCATCTCTGCATAGCTTTGGTCCCGTTTCCTTCAGTTTCATTCGATTCGTGGACGCTTTGATATGCATAGTTGGTTATGACTAGCATGGATACAAGGAGTAGTAGACTGGGGATCCGGACTACGTGCCGATGAATCCAGTCTGCCTGCCGTTGTTTGTTGCGGCCGGGGCTGGTAACCCTGAAGCCCTTGTGAGTCCATGGCTAGGAGCACATAACAGTATGTATATCTCTGGGTCCGGGGTCGTGACACACTCGGGGGCTACTGACGTGGGGATGACTCCCAGGCCTATCGGATGAGCCTACCCGGTGACGTGGGGACACTCAACACGTCCCCTACTTGAGCCTATCGGCTGCTACGCTATGGGAAGCCCACTCGAAAGCCCATCCGGGTCCAAGAATCCATTGTCTATTTCTTGAAGCACAAGACAAGAACTCCTATTCGTAGTCTACTAGGACTCATGTAAACCCCTCCTGGCTGCATATATAAAGCCAGGAGGGAGGAGAGAAGAAAAAAAGGGACAAGACACGACTAGACACACTCCTAGACTAGACAATACACGGGATACCCCGTACACACCACCACGACATCGCCATTGTAACAGCTCGACTATCTCGCCATAATACAGATCTGACAAGTAGGAGTAAGGGTTTTACCTCTACGAGGGCCTCGAACTTGGGTAAATCTTGCCTCCTTGTTAGCCGTCGAGATCACCAGCGCGTACATCGTTCCTCTACTCGAAACCCTACCGGCTCACCTGAGGGATTTGTTGATATGAGCCATCGACAACCTTCATCCCGCTGTAACAATTAGGGGTCTCTATCATTGTTTTATATTAGATCTCTCTCCCGGTGTGGATTACTTGTTAGTAGTTGATGCTTGTGGGATTTATCGGTTTTAGCACTTTATGACCAGATTGTTATTATCCATTATATCACCTCTGATTATGATCCATATGATGTCTTGTGAGTAGTTCGTTTAGTTCTTGAGGACATGGGAGAAGTCATGATGTTAGTAGTGAAGTAATGTTGAAGTATATCTGGTGGTTCGGTATTTAAGTTGTGGTGCTATTTTTCTAGTGGTGTCATGTGAACGTCGACTACATGATACTTCACCTTTATGGGCATAGGAGGATGCATCGTGTATTTGGCTACTAATTGTGGGGTTGCCAGAGTGACAGAAACCTAAACCCCCGTTAGGAAACCAATGCACGAGGGAGTGTAGGATCCCAGAGTTTTAAGGCTGTGGTTAGATTTATCTTAATTACTTTCTTGTATTTGTGGATTCTTACGAGGGGTATAATCACAAGTATGTATTATTCCTAGTTGGGCGGTGCATTAGGATCGGTTCACCCACACAACAGTTCACGAACCAATAAATATTAATCAACTGTAATGAAGCGAAAGCACTTGACGAAATTCCCATGTGTCCTCGAGAACGTTTGGTAATCATAAGTAGAACAACCGGCTTATCCTTTGCTCACAAAAGGATTGGGCCACTCGCTGCAATATTATGTACAACACTTTATTACTCGCACTTTATTTATCTGCTATATCAAAAACCTCCAAAAACCCGTTTGCTAGTGTTTAAAGTGAATCCTCTATCCAACCTGCTTGTCAACACCTTCTGCTCCATGTTGGGTTTGACACTCTTACTTATCAAAAGTACTACGATACACCCACTATACTTGTGGGTCATAAGACACCACTAGAAGAATAGCACCACAACTTAAATATCAAACCACTAGATATTACTTCAACATAATTCCACTACTAGCATCATGAATTCTCCCATGTCCCCAAGAACTAAACGAACTACTCACAAGACATCATATGGATCATAATCAGAGGAGATATAATGGATAATAACAATCTGGTCATAAAGTGTAAACACAGATAAATCTCACAAGCATCAACTACTAACAAGTAATCCACACCGGGAGAGGGATCTAGTGAAGAACAACGATAAAGACCCATAATTGTTATAGCGGGATGAAGGTGGATGATGAGGGTGATGGTGCTGCTGGTGATGGTGATGACGATGACGATCTTGATGATGCCCGGAGCGATGACGGTGACGATGGCGATGATTCCCCTTCTCCGGGGAGGAATTTCCCCGGCAAATTTCTCCCTGCAGGAGAGCTTTTCTGTTTCTGTTGTTTTCCGCCCCGAGGCGGCGGAATATTTATTCGATGATTTTCTGGGGCTTAGGGTTCCCTAGGGTTCAAGTACGCAAAAGGGGCGCCCAGAAGTGGGGCACGGGGGCTAGACCACCCCTAGGCGCGGCCAAGGGGGGGCGCCGCCTGGTGGTGTGGGTCCCTGGTGGCCCCCTCCGGGTGCCCTTCTGGCTGGCTTCCTCCTCGGGACTTCTAAGACTTCTCGTATACTCCCCTTCTTCTTCTTATGGAATAGGATATCTCGACGGTGTTTTTTCCATCAGAATCCTGGTCCCGGTGTTTATTCTCCAAAAATTATGAAACATGCAAACTAAGATGAAATAACATAAGTAATGCATCACAACATGAAATATATCGATTAATAACAGAAAATAACAATATAAAATAGTGATGCAAAATGGACGTATCGATCCGCCATTTATCAGCAAGGTTTAAGGCGCTATCATAGCCATAAAATCAAGCACTGTTCGTTCAAAGAAGGTGATCTAGTGCTAAGAAGGGTGCAGGAAAGAAAGCACAAGTTAGCCCCAGTATGGGAGGGACCTTTTATAATTAGAAAATCTATGAAAAATGGGTCATACTACCTTTTAGATATTTTGGATGATGAAGATGACCCGGAAAATAAGAATGCAAGAGGAAAAGGCACATAGATGTAGAGCTAGGGGAGACAAAACGGCCATGGAGCATTCAACAGGTACGTCCTTTCTATACCTAGTCCAATTCTATGTAAACATTGTTGAGATCATGAAATAAAGTTTGTCGGAAATCCATGCAAATTCTTTTTGTCTTTTACCATTTAAGCATGTTCCATCTTTTCTATGTCCCAAATAAAACTGAATGCTTTTAGCTTAAAAAAAGGCTCACAGAACACCAGATTTTGCTTGCATGACTGGAGTTCATACTTTTTAGCTCCTCATTTCCTTAAGTATTATCCGAGTTTAGACTGATTGGTTTTTTAACCCGGTTGCTCGGCGTGAAGATTTCATACTTTCGAAATTGCTAAAACACTAAGAAAAGTTTAATCATACAAACCAGAGAACTTAAAAAGAATAGGAAACTAATTTGCTTGCAAGTACAAATTCATCGCAAAAGCATAGATTGTTTATACAAAATCGGCATTTAGAAAGCATTACATAAATAAGTTTTACTTTGGGAAAAGAAGTAATGCATTTTTCTACCTTCTGGCATCCACAGGGCATGGACCCACTCGGCGTACGCGTACTCATCATCGTCATCGCTTTCACTCGAATTCTCCAGAGGTGAAGAAATTTCTTCTTCCGGGTAGAAGGTGGTGGTGGAGACCATCCGAGCGATCTTGGAAGAAAAACCCTTGACGAAGTCGAAGATATCCGCCCTTTGAGCTTCAGTATAATCTTGGAGGGTGCATGTTGCGATGCGCCAGGTTTTGGCAGTAGGGTAGTGAATTTGCATAAGCCCAAGGGCCATGCGCACTCCACCGCGGGTGGCAGACTTTATCAAGGATTCTCGTTGGGGAATGACTTCGTTGAATGCAGCCGGGAGTTGGCCAATGTCAGAATACTCATCTTTTTTATCCGAAGACACTTGCTCACAAGTTTCCTCCCGGATTTCTTCATATTATCGATGAAATTGCCGAAAGATCGGATGCATTTTATCCGAGAAGAAGAGTCGCCTTCTGCTATAAAGTATGAAAAGGCAGATGTTAATATAACTCAAAAGAAAACAGTAAGTTTGAAACTAGAAGGGCAACGGAAAAGCTGAAAAACATACCGAGGATGTGTTTGTCGATTTCGACGATCTCCTTTAGGAGGTCGTGAAGAGCAAACTCCAAATAACGGATTGTAGAGTTATCTTTTTTGCTCTGGGATTTAAGCCGAGCCTCGGAGTTCTCTAGGGCCTTTCGGCTTTCAACCAGCTCCTTCTGGATCTTCACATTTTCTTTATGAAGTTCCAGATTTTCATTACGGAGCTGTTGAGCATTGCCGGCGTCCGCAGCAATTTGTTGTGCTTCAGCAAGTAAGGCTAAAAGGACAAACAAATAGTTAGCGCAAAAGGAATAAAACTCGCAAGACAAAAGGCAAACAAGGAAAGAGATAAGGCATACTTATAGGTAGTCTCCTTGCATTGCTTCTGAAGCTCGCAAAGCTCGGATTCTTTTTCTTCCATGATTTTGAGGAGCGTTTGCACCTCTTTATTCTTCACGGTAAGCTTCTTGAGCACTTCCTTGTTGATAGACTCAGAAGTTTGTTGCAGAAAACACAGAAAAGAAGTAAAGTTAAGAACCAAAGGAAGAAACTAGTATTTTAAAAAGCGTTAACATGAAAAGTTTTTCCGGGTTAATGCTTGGGGCTAGGAGTATACCTGGCTCATCCTTTAAAGGCCTGAAAAAATTCAGAGAATTCCTTCGAGTATTCGGCAACGGTAATTCCCAAATGGCTAATGTCGTCTTGGATGACATGTCGAGGGGAGAAGGTGTAGTTATTTCGGATTATCAAAACGCTTTGCGGACAAGGATGGATTAAAGGTGCTTTGACGAAACGTTTTTTTAGCCCATTGATGTATGTAGCCATCTTCGTCAAAACATTCTTCTAGGTTTACCTTGAAGTTCTGGTCAAAAGGCGGAACATCTTCGTCAAGGTTGACAGAAGATGACCCTCCTTCTTCTGGCTACGCCACCCTTTCTTGCACATCCAGAATGGATGTATAGGCTGGCTGGACTGGCCAAAAGGGGGAAGATCCTCGTCCTGTTGAGGGGCAGTATGCTCTCCCAAAACGCCCACCGTTGGGATATCCGGTGCGACAACGGGAGAACGCTTTGGTTCTCTATGGCATAGCACATTTCGCCTTTTCAATTTCTTCCCTTTTAGAGGGACAAGAGAGAGACTGGAAAGATTGAAAACGAGACTAGGAATTAAGACGAAGAAACTAGTGGGAGTAAAGAGAAAAGTATGAAAATTACCTGGAAGTTGCGACGGCTACGCCGTCCAGGTTTATGGCTTCTAAGGTCGAGGCAACTTTCTTGCGCTTCCTGCCTCCAGTTGCGGCAAACCTGGCTTTCAGGGTCGCCTCTTCCTCTGTAGACACAAGCTGGTCCTCTGGAAGAGTCTGAAGCTACAAAGCATAAAAATAAGTTAGTATGCATTCATGTGCGCAAAGTATAAATTCCCCAAAAGACAAAAGCATTAATTACCTAGGGAGGAGGGTTTTCTACAGTGTACATAGCTAGGCTTTCCAAGTACTGGGTGTGGGTGGAAACCAAATGGTTCAACCTCTTCCGGAAAGTCTTGTCGAACATTCCCGCATGGGTTACCCGCATAGAGTCCTCTAGGCCTTCGTAGGTGCAGAGAAGACGACCGGAGCGGTGAGATAGAGGATGAAGCCGCCGCCCCAGCCATCACAAGACTGTGTCCATCCCCGTAAGAGGTGGGGAGGACACACCTAACTTAGCAATCCGCCTTTTGATCCTAAGAAGATGTGGTGGTAGTTCCTCACTTCCTAGACGGCGTCTAGAGCCTAGTTATCTCTGGGAGAGGCGGCAGAGTTGTCGAAAGGCGGAATCCCTGTATCCCTTCCGGGATAAGGGATATCATGATAATATAAGAAGGAACCCGTCCAATGTTTGACGTATTTCGAGGTTTTGATTTTTGGGAACCATTTCTCTCTGCCACGACGCAGATTGAATGTGATGGTTCCACGGACGGTAGGGAGACCGTCGGAAGTTTTACGCTTCACGTAGAAGCAGTATTGAAAGAAATCTAACCTAGGTGCTATTCCTAGGTATCCCTCAAATAAGACTTGAAAGACGGAAAGGTAAAGAATGGAATTTTGGGAGAGATTTTGTGGCTGGACGCCGTAGTGATGGATGACTTGATGAAAAAAGGCGGAAGAGGGGCAACCCATAGCTCGGAATGTGCAATGAGAGGACCACCATTTCTCCGTCTTCTGGCTTGGGTTCTTCATCTTCTTCTTCGATCCGCCACTTATCCTTATGGATAAATCTGTCTTTCTCCAGGCTTCAGAGAAGAGTCGAAGTTATTGAGCACCTGATACAATTTCCGGCTTTGGCTCCTCCTCCTCCTTCTTGTTCTTCGCCTCCGGCGGCCGCTTCGCCCTCTGCCTTCGCTGATGCGGGATTGTTTTCCTCACCCCTGACTCCAAGATTGGGAGCTGCAGAGTGGTGGAAGGAGGAGGCATGGCAGATCCGGCGGGGACGCTAGGATTTCCTCCCGCCGATGAACCCGCAGTAACCTCTGGCGCAGCCGTGGAGACCCCGGAGCAGTCGATGAAGTACCCGCTGCGGTGGACACGGGCGTTACAGCAGGATCTATGGTAGACATGTCCGTATGCGCGTCGCCGGTGGCCGCGGAACCACGAGTTCTTCCTCCGGTAGCCATTACGGTGTAGGATTTTGTCGAGCGTGAGCCGGAACCGCGGATGATCGACGTTCTCTGGCGAAGATCTCACTCTCGTTTCCTTCGCTACCGCAGTGGGAGTTCTTGGGGGATTCGTAGTGGAGTGAAGTGGAAAGAGATGGAATGGCGGAGGCAGGGCAACTTTTATAGGTGTTCTGCGTTGAGATTTCTCCAATGGCTAAATTAGCCATTGGATGCATGCCGCCTGTCCTGCTAAAAATCCGGGATATGGCGAGCTCGCGAATTGAAGCCTAATCCCCTCGTTTCTCGCGCCAAAATGTAGCAGAGATCGCTTTTCAGGCTTTGACCAAATCGAAATGGCAGTGACATAAACATGGTTTTTTGCGCTTACGTCATGCATAATGGGTTCCTTCTAAGCGAAGTTTGCAAAGAAATGCCGGATTCCCAAAAAAATGGACGGCTTTGGCATGAAAACGCTTGGGAAAAGAAGATTCAAAACTAAAGACCGTCTTTTCTAAATTATTGCTTTCTAGAAAATACGAAGGAATGAATGTCTTAATTTTCCTTTGGGCTACTGTCGAATATATGAGAAATAGGGGTATATCCAGCATTGGCCGAAGACCGGATTACCCGGATGGCCCATAGGCCATAGGTAATGGAGCACAATCCATTGGGCGGCCCAGTAAGTTGATGCACAGGAAGGTAGATTTCAGAAGAACCCAGATTACTGCCCAATGCGTAATCTGGCTTGGAGAAGAAGGCATACGCCTTGTTTAACAAGAATATGAATATTTTCCTTACTCGCCACATTCTCTTTTTTGTAAGCCCTAGTCCGGCTGTATATATAAAGCCGGACGGGAGCCGCCTAAGGGCACAACATCGTAAGATAGGGAAACCTAGACTCACATTGTATTATGTATACTTCAGCCTTTAAACCTGATTAGTGAGATTGCAAGAGTAAGGCGCCGCCTTTGTTGTGACGTACCGAACCTGGGTAAACTCGTGTCCCCGCCTATGACAACTTTCCTATGTTTCCATCCACGATCTAGTCAGAGTCTTATGGCACCCCTGCCATGAACCATACTAAGAAGACTCGACAGGGGGTATTAGATTTCTTTTTAACTCAAAGGATATGGTTTTGCTATTTGTGTGAAATCTTATAAGTTGCAAGTGATATTTTATTTGGCCGCAAAACTGCAAGAAGGATTGTGGCGTGTAATTGAATTCGTTTTATGGGTTTTATGTTGTCTACGATGTTGATATGCCTCAGCCAATTGAGCTATACAACAGACGTGAAATTGTATAAAAGATTGTATGCATTTATGAAATTATAATTGCACACAACGTAGTGCTAGTAAAACATAAGTTTTTATGTCAAAAAATCAACAACCAAAATTTTCTTAAATTTGACAAAAAACACATGATCGGATCAGTCTCTTCCCTAAATTTGACCTGTAAGAGCTTGTGTGGTGCCGAATAGCCCCACGTGAATGATAATTTACGCAAAGAAGAGTCGTCATAACAATTCGGTAACCAAGCAAGTCCACCCATGCTCTAAAACTAGTCACAGTGGGGTTATCATAGATACTATGGGTCATGCCATGTTGGCAAAAAACTGATTTGACACTGCATTTAACGATGAGACAGATGATAGTGGTATCATAGGTAGATACAGTAAGAATAAAATGCATGGTTGGTCATTGGACTTATGTATGAGGTTTTTTTTTAGTTTTTTTTTTGAGATCAGGTTCACTTTAGTTATCGTAATTTAGGACTACCATTTTACGGTAACGCTTTTCTACGGTCACTCAGCCTGATGGCTCGGTGTATTTGATGACATGTCAATGTGTTGACTGTCTACTCCAGTGCACTTTTTTGCAAAAAGATCCCATTAATTCTTCTTACCTACATGAGGCTAGACAATATTTACAAAACACTACGGGAAAGAGTAAAGGCATCAACGGCCGGTTTATACGCCGACGGCCAAATGTCGGGGCCGTCAGCGTAGGAGGCAGAATGGGGCAGCCCACAGACCTGGTCGTCGGCGTAAGGAGGCCGTCAGCGTATAGGTAGCTTCGTCGACAGTCGCCATCGGCGTATACGCAGCCATTGGCGTATAAGCGGCCACGTGGCACCATGGAACGGGCCCGAACGGAGGCCGTTATGAAGTGGATTCGTCGACGGCAATGCCATCGGCCTATCCTATTTTTTTCTTTTTTATTCCAGTAATTGAATTGGCTTATATTTAGACTTATTTATTTCTCTATATTTTTTTAGTGGAGGTACATTTTATAAATAAATTGGAACGGTTAGTACCTTCGAATGTCGATATCCTGCCACCCGCATAAAATAATGGCGTGAATCCGAAACCTGACACTACAACATAAATGTAAAATAAATAAAAAACATACATATATAATATACATCTACAACATAAATATATAACATATAGCTCAATTTTTACGGACCCCGAGGCTCCGAAACCCCACTTTTGGGAAAACACTATAATGTGCGCCTACGTCGTGTACCCCCTAGACGGGTATCGAAAGGGGTAGAAAAGTAGAACCTTATCTTCTTTTATGCATAATTAGGTCATAGAAACACGTCAAGACAAGCTTGGACCCGAAATTATATAAGATTCCCTTGGGTATTACTCGCGACGAGAGTTTCACGGTTTTTGGTCCTCACAAAATGCGTGAAACTTGTGTAGTACCAGCGAGAGGGTCTACGGAGCGTCTGGATCCCACCACAAGTTAGGGGGGGGGTGCCATACCATATGTGTACTTGTGTGTTGTTGCGCTCCGGGTGTGACCTGCTTCACTGGCATCCACTTCTCTCTAGGGAGTATGCATGCACTTATAGCCTGAAACTCCCATATCGGACGAACCAGAGGGAATCTTCTGAAGAGTTAGGTTCTAACTTTGTTTTGTGTGTTCCCAGGTCCTATCCTAACACAACCAAGAAACTAATTCCACTTTGCTACCCCTTTCGACGCCGTTACCGCGTGTAGACTACGTATAAGCCTGGTTTTTCTCTAGCGGGGATAGGGTTTCATCGGAGAGGGCTCCAGAGCGTATGGATCCCACCACAAGCTGGGGTATGACATACCATGTGTGTACTTGTGTGTTGTGGGTTTTGGATGGCAAAGATTTCACTCCGGGGTGTGACCTGTTTCACCAGCATCCACTTCTCTCTAGGGAGTTTACATGCACTTATAGCCTGGAACTCCAGTATGGGACGAACCAGAAGGAATCTTCTGAAGAGCTGGGTTCTAACTTTGTTTTGTGTGTTCCTAGGGCCTAACCTAACACAACCAAGCACTTAGTTCCACTTTGCTGCCCCTTTCTATGTCGTTACCGCGTGTAGACGTATAAGTCTGGTTTTTCTCCAGTGGGGCTAGGGTTTAACCGAAGAGGGGATCCGGAGCATCTAGATCCCACCACAAGCCAGGGGTGACATACCATGTCTGTACTTGTGTGTTGTGGGTTTTGGATGGAAATTATTGCACTCCAGGGTGCGACCTGCTTCACCGGCATCCACTTCTCTTTAGGTAGTTGACATGCACTTATAGCCTGAAACTCCCGTATCGGACGAATTAGAGGGAATCTTCTGAAGAGTTGGGTTCTAACATTGTTTTGTGTGTTCCTATGGCCTAAACTAACACAACCAAGGAACTAGTTACAATTTTCTACCCCCTTTCGACATCGTTACCGCGTGTAGATGTATAAGTCTGATTTTTCTCCAGCGGTGCTAGGGTTTCACCGAAAGGTTACATAACGTATATGAGCTGACGTACAATAATAAGAATATAGAACTCAAGATCGTTGTGTTCAAATGCCACTAGTTTGACCAAAAGGATGGACAGAGAAGTATCCCTTCCATTGGGTTAGTTGAAGTTAAGCCTTCAACAACCTATAGCAGATCCAGTGTCTTTGTCGTGGCTCACCAAGCCAAGCAAGTTTATTATTTTCCCTATCCATTCCAGAAAGAGGGACTCAAGGGTTGGGAAGTCGTGTTCCAGGTATCTCCACATGCGAAGGTACCCATGCCCTTGAATGATGATTACAACAACATTGACCCTAAAACATATGACGTGGGAATGACTCCAGGACCTATCGAGTGGGCCTACCCGGTCTAAGGCCCAAAGCAAGACACTACTCCATAGCTCTAGAAGGCCCAGTGCAAGCCCACCCGCGGAACTTGCGGGTCAAGAAGGAAAGTTCCATCGACCTAGAGCTATGGTTCGTAACCCCCTCCGATACAGTTTGAGACACAGCTATCTATAAAAAGGCTAGGAGGACCACGGGGAGGGGGATCCAATCTACTTTTCACCGCGATAGCCGTAGTTCGAGATCTATCTCTCGACTTGCGCACCCACCATTGTAATCGATCTACTCGTAATACAGATCAGAAGAGCAGGAGTAAGAGTTTTAGCTCTATGAGGGCCCCGAACCTGGGTAAATCGTGCCCCCTGTTAGCCGACGATCGTCACCAGCGCCCTATTCGTTCTCTTAATTGAAACCCTGCCGGATCATCCGAGGGACTTGTCGAGATGACTAATCGAAAATTGGCGCCGTCTGTGGAAACGGCGGGCGCTGGATCCACGACATCTTTGGCCTCGTCTTCGCCAAGCTTCAAATGGAGCCCAGGATCATCGACTCCAACGGAGCCGATCCGCTTCGGGTCGCTCGTCTACACGCCCCACTCGCCGGAATCTCGCTACACGGTTTCAGCGGACTCTAGAAATGCGTCAACTTGACGTTCGGCAGTTTCCACTTCCACGCTAGCAAGGCGGGAATCCCGCGCTTCCCCGACCAGACCGGGCTCGGCGAATCATACTCTAAATCCGTCTCAAGCCCAGCGGCCCTCGAGTCGCCATCTGATGAGGCTGGTCGCGACCCAGCGCCCAGCGGTGGCTCCATCCGCCGCAACACGCACAACTTCCACACCATTGCGACTGAAGAACCCTCCAAATCCGACGAAAGCCATCGACCTACGTCTAGGACTCACAAGCCATATCTGGCCCAAGTCTGCATGGCAAGCTCAACCGAAAAACTTGAAGAAACGGAGGAAAGTCGAGTGGAGCAGGAACGCATCAAGGTCTCGCGAGCCTCTTGGCTCAAAGCAAAGGCAGTGGTACAATCTGGCCAGCCGATAGAAGCTGGATCCTCTCGAGAAGACCTGACTGCATACCACTACCACCTGTTGCGGACAGGCCGACTGTTGGCAGAAGCCTGCAAAGAACTAGAAGCAAAGAAGAAGCGACGGAAGCTTCGAGTGCGCGCCCCGCGGCGCTTTCGAGGACTCACTCAATGGGGAACCAGCCTCCGAAGAAGAAGTACGTCTCAAAAACTGCTCGCCTGGACCAAGGGTCTCTCAGCGAAGTCAGCAAATCTCTTGAGACTTCCCTCATGCACGTCGATGATGAAGGCTACGTATGCCGACAACTCCAGCCGCCGCAATTCTGGCCGCCGCTACGTACTTACAGGCGAACCAGCCGTCCGAAAACGACCCCCGCGCGTAGCAACAGAAATGGAGACCAGTGTGCAAATCGCCTTCATCAAGCTCATCCATAACATCTCAAGGCAAGTATTTCTGGTCGAGCCAATTTGGAAACAGAAATATCTCGATTACTTGACAAACAAGCAGCTCCCAGAAGACATTTGCGAGGCAAGAAAGATCGTTCGACGCAGCAAATCCTTCTGGGTGGTAAACGGAGAACTCTACAAGCAAAGCATACCAGGAGTGCTCCAGAGGTGTATCGCACCCGAGGACGGGAAGGAACTGCTCCGTGATATACACCAAGGCGAATGTGGGCATCACGCAAACTAGAGAGCAATCGTGGGGAAAGCTGTTCGAGCAGGAGTTTACTAGCTCACGACAGCCAGAGACGTCAAGGACCTCATCGAGAGGTGCAATGCCTGCCAAAAGTTTGCTCCCAAGCCACACGCACCGGCCACAGAGATCCACATGATCCCCATCTCCCGGACCTGCGCTCAATGGGGCTCGACATGGTGGGACCGCTACGGAAATCAACACCCGGAGGATACACTCACCTGCTGGTCGCACTCGACAAATTTACGAAATGGATAGAGGCCGTGCCAGTCACGTCGCAACACGCCGAGTGCGTCGTGAGATTCCTCGACTCCATTGTGTGCAGATTAGGTGTTCCACACAATATCATCACAAATAATGGGACCAACTTCACATCCAAGGAAACGCAGGCTTTCTGCAAGGAAAAAGGGATAACCCTCAGCTTCGCCTCGGTGGCACACCCGCAAACTAACGGCCAAGTCGTACGATCCAACGTATTAGTTTCGGTTGGCCTAAAGAAGCGTCTGTTCACCCGACTACACACATCAGCAGGGCAATGGGCTGAAGAACTACCATCGGTGTTGTGGAGCCTGCAAACAACACCAAACCGATCGACAAACTACACACAATTCTTCATGGTATACGGAGCTGAAGCTGTGTTACCCGAGGACGTCAAGTTTAGCGCTCCACGAGTTGTCGCATACAACAAAGAAACTTCCAATAGGGCACTCACAGAAGATATGGACGCACTGGACGAGACAAGGGACATCGCACTTGCAAGATCCGCCGTCTATCAGCAATCGTTGCGCAATCACCACAGTCGCCGCATACTCCACAGATCCTTTGTGGTAGGATATGTTGTGTGTGTTTTGATACCCCAATAGGAGGGTGTGATGAGCACATCGGTAGGAAATTCCCCTTAGTTAATAACCAAGGTCATCAATCCAGTAGGAGGAAGAGGATCTCAGGAAGGTTGATGCCACTGACGGTGGTGCTGGCCCTTCATCGGTGTCAACAACAACGTGGAACCTGCACACAACACAACCAAAATACTTTGTCCAAGCAGTACAGTGAGGTTGTCAATCTCACCGGTCTTGCTAAAAACAAAGATCAGACGTAAAGTGTGGAAAATGATGTATGCTTGCAGTAGGTAAAGAAAGCAGGAAATTGTTGTGGTTTGTTTAACAGTGTGGAAAATGGACCGGGGTTCATAGGTTCACTAGTGGTGTCTCTCCATAAAAGATAGCATGCTGGGTGAACAAATTACAGCTGGGCAATTGACAAATGGAGGTTGCACCATAATGCACAATATAACATGATGATTACTATGATATTTAGTGCGGGCATTACAACAATGTACATAGACCGACATCCATCTGCATCTATGACTAATAATCCACCCTCAGGTTATCATCCGAACCCCCTTAGGTATTAAGTTGCAAGTTACAGATAACTACATTGAACAACGTCTGTAATATAAGCAATGATTATGCACACGGGCACTCTCACCGCTGATTTCTCCCTAATGGCAACATCACATCCTCCCCCTTCACATTTCTGTCACTCAAGCAAGGTGGTGAGGAGGCATGAACCCACTATCGAGCATAAATACTCCCTCTTGGAGTCACTAGCAACTACTTGGCCAGAGCAACCACTAGCAATGGAAAGCATGCAAGATCACAAATAGCATATGCAAATAAAGACTATAATTAACTTGGCATAAGGTCAATATTCATCGGATCCCAGCAAACACAGCATATAGAATTACAAAAGATCAATCTTGATCATGACAGGCAGCTCACGAGATCTAAACATGGAGGCATATGAGGAGAAGACAACCATCTAGCTATAACTATGAACTCGTAGTCCAAGGGTAAACTACTCACGCATCACTCCGGAGGAAGGCATGGTGATGTAGAAGCCTCCGGTGATGATCTCCTCTTCGGCAGGGTGCCGGAAACAGCTTCAGAGCCCCCCTGATCAAGGGTTGACGGTGACGGCGGCTGTGAAACTTTTCGGGGATTTTTGATCAGGTGTTTAGGGTTTTCCATCCGGGGGAATTAAATAGGCGAAATGGAAAATGTGGTGGATCTCTAGGGGCCCCACAACCATAGCTGGCGCGGCCAGGGGGACCCGCGCCACCCTATGGTGTAGCCCCCTGGTGCCCGTCTTCGACTCTTCTTCGGTGTTCTGGATGCTTCCGGGGAAAATAGGCACTTCGGGCTTTGTGGGGTCCAATTCCGAGAATGTTTCCAGAACAGCTTTTCTGAAACCAAAAACAGCAGAAAACAGGGAACTAGCACTTGGCATCTTGTTAATAGGTTAGTCCCGGAAAACGTATAAAAATGCTATAAATAAGGGAGAAAACAAGTAGCAATTGGCATAATATGATCATGGAGCATCAGAAATTATGGATACGTTGGAGATGTATCAAGCATCGCCAAGCTTAGTTCCTACTCATCTTCGAGTAGGTAAACGATAAAACAATAATTTCCGAGGTGACATGCTACTAACCTAAACTTGATCAATCTAATGTAAAGGCATATGCATGCTGAGATCATAGAACTTCGAACACAAACATGATAAATAAAACTTTAATAATAAAGCATATCAATTACTTTGCATCACGAAGAGTATCTCAAATAAAGGATCATGAATAATAATGCAAAGAAAGGTAGACGTTTGTTTCAGGTATAGAGAAAGCATGACAAAGTGATATTTTGCTAGTCCTTAAGAGTGGGGCAAACCATAAATGCCAGGACACCTTCAAAGTTCATGAGGAAGACTAGAACAAATAATTGAACAACAAATAATATCACATTATGAAGTAATTATTGATGTTTATGGGACAAATGCACATAGAACTCAGAATGGAAAAAATGCTCTCTCAACTGTGCATAAAGTTAGAAGATGGAGACTCAACATAAAAATAAAAGAAAGGCCCTTCGTGGAGGGAAGAAGGGATCACTCATGTGCTAGAGCTTTTATTTTCTTAAACAGAGGTATTAAAAGTTTGACACCGAGTGTCTATATTTTAGGAGATCTATGCTAATGTCAACGAATGGTAAAAAGAAAATACAATACGTCAAAAGCCAACTGGATTCACAAGAGAGGCTCCCATGGTGAAGGACGCAACTGGTGTAGAAGGTCATCCCTCTTTCTCTTTTGTTTACACAATTATGCTTTGACAGATAAATCGTGGGAAAAAATAGTGAAGAGAATTTGTTTGTATTAATTTGGGGCTGGGCACCCCGCTGCTAGCTCTTCTATTATTTGGACAACTCATGAATCTTTCAAGACATATTAAACACTCTCAGATATTTGAGGCTAATCATGCTACTCAATAACCACAAGGCTTTAAAACTAAAATAAAATTTGGCATGGCATGAAAAAGTTCTAGCCACAGTCTATACAAGCTTCTACTAGTACTGTTATAAATTCTACTTCAAGCAAAAATTTTCTTCTCCCAACAAGCTACATACAAAACATGCTTTAACAAAAATACTCTTTATGATCCAACAAGCAAACATGAGAGTACTCACATAACACTACGAAATATAACATCTCTAATAAGAGATGCATCCAAGACAAGAGCTAAATAAATGCAGCAGCTAGACAGATATTAAGAATACAATTTATTCTCATGGAAAAGCGGAGCGTGTCACTCTCCAATAAAAGAATTCTCAGGTCCAACCAAGCTTATTGAAAAAGTAAAAACAAACTGAAAGCAAAAACAAAACAAAAACTGAAAACAAAAATAAAAGACGCTTGATACGTCCATTTTGCATCACTATTTTATATCATAATTTTTTGTTATTCATCGGTATATTTCATGTTATGATGCATCTCTTATGTTATTTATCTTTTTTGCATGTTTATAATTTTTGGAGAATAAACACCGGGACCAGAAATCTGATGGAAAAATCACCGTCGAGATATCATACTTCAGAAGATCAGAAGAAGAAGGGGGACATCCGGGGGTTCCTAAAAGTTCAGAGGAGGAACTCAGCCAAAAGGAGAGTCGAAGGGGGGGCACCAGGGGCCCACACCTAGGGGTGGAACGCCCCCTGGCCGCGCCACCTAGGGGTGTGGCCTCCCTGGCCCACCTCTGGGGGTCATCTTTTGCGTGCCTGGCCCCGAGGGAACCCCAAGCCTCATTCCATCCTCGAAGAATAATTCCGCCGCTACTGCGGGGCAGAAAACACCCGAGAGAGAAAAGCTCTCTGGTAGGGAGAAATCTGTCGGGGAAATTCCTCTCCGGAGAGGGGAAATCACCGCCATCATCACCGTCATCGCTCTGGGCATCATCAAGATCGTCATCATAATCGTCATCACCACCACCACCATCACCCTCATCATCCACCTTCATCCCGATGTAACAATTAGGGGCCTCTATCATTGTTTTGCATTACATCTCTCTCCCGGTGTGGATTACTTGTTAGTAGTTGATGCTTGTGAGATTTATCGGTGTTTGCACTTTATGAACAGATTTTTATCATCCATTATATCACCTCTGATCATGATCTATATGATGTGTTGTTCTTGAGGACATGGGATAAGTCAAGTCGTTAGTAGTGAAGTAATGTTGAGTAATATTTAATGTTTGATATTTAAGTTGTGGTGTTATTCTTCTAGTGGTGTCATGTGAACGTCGACTACATGATACTTCACCATTTATGGGCCTAGGAGAATATACATCGTGTATTTGTCTACTAATTGTGGTGTTGCCGGAGTGACAGAAACCTAAACCCCCTTTAGGAAACCATTACACGAGGGTGCATAGGATCCCGGAGTTTAAAGCTGTGGTTAGATTTATTTCTTAATTACTTTCTTGTAGTTGCGGATGCTTGCAAGGATTATAATCACAAGTATGTATTATTATTGGATGGGACGGTACATTAGCATAGGCTCACCCACACAACACTTATCAAAACACCTAAAAATATTCAGCTGCATGGAACAAAAGCACTTGACAGAAACCTTCCGTGTGCCCTCGAGAACGTTTGTTAATCATAAGTAAACTCACCGGATTTTCCTTTGCTAAAGAAAGGATTGTGACACTTGCTTCAATTATTATTACTACATTTTATTTACTCGCACTTTATTTATCTACAATATCAAAAACCCCTACAAATCTGTTTTCTAGTATTTACAGTTATTCCTTCATCGAAACTGCTTGTCAACACCTTCTGCTCCTTGTTGGGTTCGACACTCTTATTTATCAAAAGTACTACGATACATCCCCTATACTTGTGGGTCATCAAGAATATTTTCTGGCGCCGTTGACGGGGAGTGAAGCGCTATTGGGAAGTGGAATTGATAAAGGAAGCTTCTGCTGTAAGTGCTATTTTTATTTCTGTCTACTGCTTTATTACACTATGTTTGGAACTCCTTTTGAGTCCTTATTTGTGGGCATTGCTGCCACTGCTAGGGTAGTAAGTGACCCACCGCATGATGATTTGGATCCTTATAAATACCTATAAAGATTGTTAAACATGTTATGAATAACTGCTATTCAGGTGATGGAAATGTCCATCCTGGTGATCATTTGCTCTTTTTACATGAATTATGCGACTTGTTCAAGTGTGCATGTATTACAATGAGCCAAGTGAAGAGGAAATTATTCTCTATATCATTGACAGGCCGAGCCGCTGAATGGTTCAAACTGCTAAAAAATAGTCAGACTATTGTATGGGAGGAAATTGTACCTCTCTTTTATTCTAAATTTTATCCTCCTAGTGAAATCCATAGAGATCGGAATTATATATATAATTTTTGGCCTCATGATAGAGAGACCATTGCCCAAGCATGGGGGAGACTGAAGTTACTAATGCTCAAACGCCCCATTCATGAGATCCCCAGTAATATCGTTGTTAATAATTTCTATGCAAGGCTTCCTCTTCATGATAAGGATTTATTGGATGCTTCTTGTTCTGGATCATTTACACGTATGAAGGATGAAGCTAAATGGGATCTTCTTGACCGTATTCAAGAAAACACTAAAACATGGGAGAATGACAAAGGTAGAAAGTCAGGTATAAATTATGACTATGAATGCATTAAAACCTTTATGTCATCTGAGGATTTTCATAATGTTAGTGTTGTTTATGGTCTTGATTCGCAAGTTGCTGCAAACTTGTATAAGGCTTTTGCTTCTTACATTGATATTCCTAAAAAGGAATGGGATAAGTACCATGCACCATATAAAGATACTATTAATTGTGTTCCTTCTAGAGATATAGAAGTTCGTAATATTGATTCCATTGTGCCTAAACCTTATACTGAGAAAATGCCTTTCCCTGCTAAGGTAAAAGAACACTCTATGTTAGCTAGTGTGATTAATAAGAGTGCAAAGAAACTTGTAGAACCCGAGGAACAAATAACTGTAGAACCTGCAGTAGCACTAGTAAAGGACCTTGTTTATGAAAATGTAGAAGAGGGACACATTATATTTTGTGAAGATGCTTCTAATATTGTCTCTCATCCTAGTAAATCTAGGAAACCTAGTGTTCCTGTGCTATCTGTTAGGATAGGTGATCATCGTTATTATGGTTTATGTGATATTGGTGCTAGTTCTAGTGTTATTCCTTATGAGCTTTATAAAGAAATCATGCATGAAATTGGTTCTTGTGAACTTGAAGACATTGATGTGATTATTCAACTTGCTAATAGGGAAACTATTTCTCCAATTGGTATTGTTAGAGATGTGGAGGTCTTGTGTGGTAAAACTAAATATCCTGCTGATTTTCTAGTACTAGGCACTTCTGCTAGTGATACTTGTCCTATTATATTTGGTAGACCTTTCTTAAACACTTGTGGTGTTGTTATTGATTGTAAAAAGGAGAAAATCCTTACAAAGTTTGATGGAGAATCCTATGAATTTAATTTCTCCAAATTTGCTAAAACACCCTATGAAGCTGAATTACCTAATAAAAATTATAGAGTTGAACAGTTGGCTGCTTTTGCTCTTGCTCCTAACAATCCTTTGCAACAATACATGGAAGACCACGAAAGTGATGTCTTTATGGAAGAAAGGAATGAAATTGATGAGATTTTCCTACATCAGCCAGCAATGCTGAAACATAATTTACCTGTGGAAGACTTGGGTACAACATTACCACCCAAGGAAGATCCTATTTTTGATTTAAAGCCTTTGCCAGATAATCTTAAATATGCTCATATTGATGATAAGAAATTATATCATGTTATTATTAGTTCTCAACTTTCTGATAAAGAAGAGGAGAGATTATTGGGGTTATTGAAGAAACACAGAGGTGCTATTGGTTATACTCTTGATGATTTGAAGGGAGTTTCTCCTACTATATGCCAGCATGTTATTAATATTGAGCCCGATGCAAAGCCAGTTGTTGAACATCAATGCCGTTTAAATCCTAAAATGAAGGATGTGGTAAGAAATGAGGTATTGAAACTCCTTGATGTTGTCATTATTTATTCTATTGCTGATAGCAGATGGGTTAGTCCTGTGCATTGTGTCCCTAAGAAAGGAGGGATGATTGTTGTGCCAAATGAAAATAATGAACTCATTCCTCAAAGAGTAGTAGTTGGTTATAGGATGTGCATTGATTTTAGGAAGGTTAACAAAGTCACTAAGAAAGATCATTAACCTTTGCCTTTTATTGATCAAATGTTAGAAAGGTTGTCTAATAAACCTCATTTCTGCTTTCTCGATGGTTATTCTGGGTTTTCTCAAATTGATGTTAGGAAGCCTGATCAAGAGAAAACAACTTTCAATTGTCCTTATGGAACCTACGCTTATAGACGTATGCCTTTTGGTTTATGTAATGCTCATACTACCTTTCAAAGATGCATGTCTGCTATCTTTCATGGTTTTTGTGAAGAAATTGTGGAAGTTTTCATGGATGATTTCTCCGTCTATGGAACTTCTTCTGATAATTGTTTGCAGAATCTTGATAAAGTTTTGCAGAGATGTGATGAGACTAATCTTGTTCTGAAGTGGGAGAAATGCCATTTTATGGTTAATGAAGGAATTGTTCTTGGACATTAAATCTCTGAAAGAGGTATTGAAGTTGATAGAGCTAAAGTTGAAGCTATTGAGAAAATGCCCTGTCCCAGGGATGTTAAAGGTATTCGTCGTATTCTTTGTCATGCTGGTTTCTATAGAAGGTTTATTTAAGATTTCTCTAAAATATCAAAACCTCTTACTAATCTTCTTCAAAAAGGTGTACCATTTGTTTTTGATGAAGATTGTAAAGAAGCTTTTGAAATTTTAAAGAAGGCTTTAATATCTGCCCCTATTGTTCAACCACCTAATTGGAATTTACCATTTAAAATTATGTGTGATGCTAGTGATTATGCCGTAGGTGTTGTTCTTGGACAGCAGGTAGATAAGAAGTTAAATGTTATTCATTATGCTAGTAAAACTCTTGATGCTACTCAAAAGAATTATGCTACCACTGAGAAAGAATTCCCAGCTGTAGTTTTTGCTTGTGATAAATTTAGCCAATATATTGTTGATTCTAAAGTTACTATTCATACTGATCATGCTGCTATTAAGTACCTTATGGAAAAGAAGGATGTTAAGCCTAGGCTTATTAGATGTGTGCTTCTTTTACAAGAGTTTGATTTACATATTGTGGATAGGAAGGGTGTTGAAACTCCTGTTGCTGATAATTTGTCTAGATTAGAAAATATCTTTGATGACCCTATCCATGTTAATGTTAGTTTTCCTAATGAACAGTTAGCTGCAATAAAAGTGAGCTCTCAAGAGAGTCCATGGTATGCTGATTATGCTAACTTTATAATTTCGAACTATTTGCCTCCTACCTTTACAGCTCAGCAAAGAAGAAAATTCTTCTATGATTTGAGGCATTATTTTTGGGATGACCCACACTTATATAAAGAAGGTGTTGATGGTATTATGAGAAGATGTGTTCCTGAAATGGAACAACAAGAGATATTGAGAAAATGTCATAATAGTGCTTATGGAGGACATCACGCTGGAGATAGAACTGCACATAAGGTTCTACAATCAGGTTTTTATTGGCCTACTCTCTTTAAAGATGCTAGGAATTTTATTTTATCTTGTGATCAATGCCAAAGGGTTGGAAATATTTCTAGACGTAATGAAATGCCTATGAATTATTCTCTTGTTATTGAACCGTTTGATTGTTGGGGTTTTGACTTTATGGGTCCTTTCCCTCCTTCACAAGGCTACACTCATATTCTTGTTGCTGTTGATTATGTTACTAAATGGGTAGAAGCTATACCTACTAAAAGTGCTGATGGTGAAACCTCGTTAAAACTGCTTAAAGACATTACTTTCCCTAGGTTTGGTGTACCTAGATATCTTATGACTGATGGAGGTTCTCATTTTATTCATGGTGGTTTTAGAAAAACCCTTGCTAAATATGATGTTAATCATAGAATTGCTTCACCTTATCATCCTCAAACTAGTGGGCAAGTAGAATTATCCAATAGAGGATAAAATCTATCTTGCAAAAGACTGTTAACAAATCTAGGAAAAATTGGGCTAAGAAATTAAATGATGCTCTATGGGCTTATAGAACTGCTTACAAAAATCCCATGGGCATGTCTCATTAAGCTGCCTCCTCTATGTATGGCTAAAGATGTGGGGACGATGGACGCTGGAGGTGTCCGGGGAGGGATCACGCGACGAGTAGCCGCGTGAGGTGAGATCCACACAACACAAACAACACGATGTACCCAGGTTCAGGGCCCTCGTGAGGAGGTAAAACCCCTACTCCTGCCTTTCTCTATGTATTGCTATATGTCACCGAGTAGCTCACAGTACAAGGAATGATGTTCACCGAGTAGCCTCTCTATGCTCCCGAGTAGAGCTAGGTCAAGAACTTAGGGTTTCTAGGGTTTCCTCTCAATGTCTCCCAGCGTGCCTCGCGCAGGAGGCGGCGGGGCACCTTATATACACGGTGCCCAGCCGGATACGTCCAAATCCTAGACAAGTGTCGACATAGTGTTCACATGTCCTTTCTCCGAGTACGGCCTGACAGCTTTGGTCGTTGGTCTTGGCCGCTTCTGTAAAGTCGTTGGGCAAAACTAGGGGACAGACTGGTATCACTGTACCTAGTCACAGAGCAGGCCCCCCTTATCCTGCCACCGACTGCTTCCATGCTGTCACTGTCAGGCAGGCCGTCCCCACGTGAACAGTAGTTCGAATGCTGCCAAGTACGGACCCAGGATACGCGGGATCCTGTGTCAGAACGGCTCTTTTGACTTCCTGCCCGAGTAGTTTCCCGCCAAAGGTTCCCGCCAATTGTACTCGGGCCAAAGTTTCTACTCGACAGGGTAGAAACTGATTGATATCTCCGCCTGGCCATCTCGAGGTGAGACCGGGTAGCAGACTACCGGGTAGCGAGTACTCGGTAGTCGGATACTCGACCAAACCTTTCTTCTGTACGCGGCCTTTATCATCTGTCTTTACCCTACTCGGGGGTAACCCCCCGACAGCAGTCCCCGAAGCTGGTTGAGTCTTGCGAACTTGTTCACTAGGCTCTGCCAGCTTAAAACCAGCCTTTGCATCTTACCCATCGAACCTCAAGACTCTGGTTTATAGAAAAGCTATTCACTTGCCCCTAGAATTAGAACACAAAGCTTATTGGGCAGTGAAAGACCTAAATAGAGATTTTAAACTTCCTGGTGAGAAAAGGCTGCTTGACTTAAGTTCTTTAGATGAATGGAGGAGTGAAGAATATGCAAATGTTAAGCTCTTTAAAGAGAAAGTTAAAAGGTGGCATTATAAGAGAATTATTAAAAGAGAATTTCATGTTGGTGAGAAAGTGCTATTGTATAGGTATCGTATCATATTTTTTGCAGGAAAACTACTCTCGAGATGGGAAGGACCTTTTGTTATTGAAGAAATATATCGTTCGGGGCCAATTAAATTTTTTTCCCTGGAAGACAACTCTTCACAAGTGGTGAATGGGCAAAGACTCAAGCACTACATTTATGGAGATCTTTATAATGAAAATGTTGATTGTATTCAAGCCATGATCCCGGAGAAGTTTATTAAGAAGCATATTTCAGAAACTGCAGAGTCAGTTTTTGAATAGGTAACAGTTTGGTAAGAAAATGTCCGCGAAACATCTTTCAACTTATATTTTTACTGTTTTTAGAAAATATAAAAAATTATGAGCCGGAAACGAGAGGGAGACGGAGCCCGGAGGCTCCACACCATAGGGTGGCGTGGGCCCACCTCTGGTCGCACCAGCCCATGGTGTGGGCGCTCCGGAGCCCCTCTCCGACTCGTTTTCGACCTGGACTTTTCTTTCGTCATGAAACTTTTTGCTATAGAATCCCCCGGACCCCCCCATGGTGCTATATCGTTTTCTCGTCATGTTTCTGTTTCAAGTTGTTTCTGCCAGATTACATCTTCAGATCTAGAGCAACGATGGCTTCTCTTGGATCTCCCAAAGACAGTTTCTTTAAGAACGTTGTCAACCCGTACTTGAACGAGTCGAAGACGCGTCCCAAGGAATTGCTGCTCAAGGACGGGAAGGTGCAGATTGAAGATGTTCGGGGCCCTAGAAGAGAAGCCAGTCTGGAAGCCAGGATGGAAGAACTGGAGCAAGAAGTTTTTAGGTACAAGAAGATGGCGGAGTGTGAAGTTCAGATAATCGACAGGATAAAGACAGAACAGATCGCTGAATACAAGAGGGATAATTTGAAGCTTTGGGAGGAGATTCTCTCACTCACCAAGGCCACCAATGATATGCAAGCACAACTCTATGACGTACAGAACCAGAACTGTGAGTATGAGAACATGTTTAAACGTATAAGCTCTGCTACTAGTTTCAGTATGATGGAGACCAGGACGTCATTTGTGGATGGAGAGACTTTACCTTGGAAGACCGAGGATGAGAAGGATCCACCACCACCGAATAATTGATTCGTCATTGGTTTTAGCATCCCCTCAGCTTGTTCCAAGCTTGGGGGGAGTGCCGCGGTATCACATCACTATCTTTTATCTTTTTACTTTTTCAGTAGAGTCATATCATGAGTAGTGAAGTTATCATATAGGATGGTTTGCAGTATGGAAGTGTCTCTCCCTAGTTGGTTATCGTTGTATCCGTTGGTGTGAGTTGCCGGTTTGAAATATTAATGAGAAGTTTCATCATTTACTTTCTATGCACATTATTTCAGTTTTCAACTTCTGTCATATGGTTGAGCTTGTTATTAGTACTTGGTATCACTCTAGAGATCATCAAGTTAATCTAGTTGGTTTTGGCAAACTTAGCTTGGGCCAGCAGAAACAATAATTTGAGTTGCTAGTTTAAGAAAGAGGAATTTTCCTATTTCCTATTAGCTCATAAAATTAGTATTCACAAGTTAATATCATTTGTGCTTTCAATGAAGATTGCATGATTGGTTTCATCATATGTATATTATTTTGTTTTCCTTCAACTCTTATGCTTGCTACCCAGCCTTGCTAGCCAAAAACCCTATACTGAGAGGGAATGCTTCTCGTGCATCCAAACCTTAAACCCCAAAACCTTGCCCATTGTGTCCACCATACCTACCTACATGTGGTATTTCACCTCCACCCCAAGTAAATTTCTCATGTGCTACCTTTAAAACTGTCAAATTACTCCTGTTTCGTGTTCCTCTTTTAGCTCATGAGGACACAAATAGAGAATGTTTATTCACTTGTTGATTGGACTCACACGCCTGGATTAGTGGCTTCATCTGCTTATCCAAATGCTAGAAGAGATGGCAGCGGGGTTCCTAGCCCCAAATAATAATACAAATTCTCTTTAGACTTTTTGCCCCTGATTTATCAGTCAAAGCATAATTGTGTAAACAAAAGAGAAAGAGGGATGACCTTCTATACAGTTGTGTCCTTCTATGGGAGCCGCTCTTGTGAGTCTAGTTGGCTTGTGACGTACTTTATTTTCTGTTTGCCATTCGTTGACATAAATATACACCTCTAAAAATTTAGACACTCCTCCATGGTTTGTGATTGTTGGCAGGCACCCGAGGATTTGGTTAGCCATGGTTTTTGTAAGATGGATGGGAGGAGTGCCATGCATTTTATACCTCTGTTTATTAAAATACTAGCTCTAGCACATGAGTAGTCAATGCTTCCCTCTGCGAATGGCCTATCTTTTACTTTTATGATGTGTCTGTAAACCCATTTCCTTCTATCACCAGCAAGCATTTGAGTTGTTTGAAGGGGTCGTTGCATAGAAAACAAAAATTTTCCTACGCGAGAGACACCCGAAAGGCCAAGATCTAATCTAGGAGACGAAGTGCAACGGGCAACAAGAGGGTTAAGGAGAACACATACCCTCGAAGACTCAAAGTGGTACGAGATCAAATCTCGTTGTTGGCGTAGTCGTACTCACACCGATCCCGATAGCGAGAAGATGGGCACCGCAATCCGGCGGTGCATCCGTGATCGGTCACACATACGGTTGATGACGACCTCCGTTCCCTCGTTCCAGCGGGGCACGGAAGTAGAGGATCCCTCGAAACTCCAGCAGCACGACGGCATGGTGGTGAAGAAGAATCCCACGGTCAGGGCTTCGCCAAGCCGGAGACCATGAAATGGAGCAGCGGGTGGAGGGAAAGGGAAGTGGCAAGTGTGTGAAGGAGGGAGAGCTCTCACCCTCCTTTTATAGGAGAGGGGGGAGGCAGCCCAAGGGGGTGCGGCCAGCCCATGGGTGTGCCCCCACCTCTTCCCTCATCATGTGAGTGGACACTCCACTCACCTCCACTCACTTTCCCATTATTTCCCACATGGAAAATCCAAAGGTTTTCTTTTAATAAATAAATAAAACCTTTTTATTTCTTTATTTCAGCATTTGTTAATTCTATTAACAAAATTTTGCATATAGCACCTCGAATCATTTTTTAATTCTATTAACAACCATTCGACGAAAAACCCCTTGAACTATTTCAATTTTCCCCGAAACAATTTCGGTGCTGTCCAAAATATTCTTCGATATTCCGTATCCTCTCAAACGCTTCATCGAACCTTAAGTGTGTCACCCTATGGTTCGCGAATAAGATAGACATGATCGAGACTCCTCTCCGATCAATAATCAACAGCGGGATCTGGAGATCCGTGATGACTCCTATATATTCAACGATGACTCTCGTGATCGTGTGAACCAACAACGCAGTGAACTATTCCCTTTGTCTCGCGATATTTTACTTGTCCGAGATTCGATCATTGGTATCAACCATACCTTGTTCAATCTCGTTACCGACAAGTACTCTTTTCTCGTTCCCGTGATATAACATCCTTGTGATCATATCACGTGCTTGCAAGAGGTTTCGATGTGATATCACCGAGAGGGCCCAGAGTATATCTCTCCGTCATTTGGATGGACAAATCCCACTCTTGATCCATGATCCTCAACTAATACTTTCCGAATACTTAACGACACCTTTATAGTCACCCTGTTACGGTGTGACGTTTGATGCCATCAAAGCACTCTTCCGGTATCAGCGATTGACATGATCTCATGGTCTAAGGAATAAGTTACTTCGTATGTTTGATATAACAATGTAAACTAAATGACTTGATCGCATTGCTATATTCTCTTTGGGTATATGTTCATCACATCATTCTTCTAATGACATGACTCCATTATTAATAACATCCAATGTTCATGATCATGAAACCTTGATCATCTATTAATCAACGAGCTAGTTAAAAGAGAGGCTTTACTAGGAACCATTGTTTGTTTATTAAGAACACATGTATCAACGTTTCCGGTTAATACAATTCTAGCATGAGAAATAAACATTCACCATAAACAAGGAATAAGATAATAACCATTTTATTATTGCCTCTCGGGCATATTCCCTTCAGTCTCCCACTTGCACTAGAGTCAATAATCTAGTCTGTAAGCACTTTAACACATATGGTGTACCAGTGTTATTACCATGCTTCGCATGCGGTAAACATCATCAAAAAGATCTGAACTGTTCAGGTCCTATTGTATTTGCATGTCCTTTGCGTCTACACGCATCACTCATTCTCTAAATGAGATGGCTTTGTATATATATGGTCAATTGGTGAAAACTTTATTCCTCAGCTTAAACTGATGTCACTAACATTGTGAAAATGTAGCTTCATAGTGTTAGCATTCTTGGAAACTCACCAAGTTCCGGTGATACCTTAATTCCTCAGCTTAAACTGATGTTACTAACATTGTGAAAATGTAGCTTCATAGTTTCAGCATTCTTGGAAATTCACCAAGTTCAATAAAGAACTCCTTGACACAAAATACGCTTATAATCAGTTGTTAACACAACGATGTACTTTAGCCTTTGTTGTAGTATCTGTCACAATATTTTAATTTTGAAACTCTTTCAAATCCAGCATGGAACTTTCTTCCATCCTATTGTGCTACCCTTCATCACATATTTTAATTGAGATAAAATTACTTGAATAAATGACAAGACTATTAGTGTAACATATTACAACTAATATTTTTTCATTACTATATAGGAAAACATATCCTTAACATTTCTAAAATGACACAAGGATCTCTCCCACTGTTGTCTAATCATCATATGAATTATCCTACTATAACATTTTATAGCATAGGACTCATCTGGTTGTGTACATAGCATGGAAACATGACTTAGAAATCTCAATTTCAATGATGCTCATCATGTGTCAAAACACTTGAATCTTGCTCAATTACTTTCCATGTGACAAGAACTCCTTGTCATTTCTATATTGTCTTACTTCAATATTTCATCTATGTAATTTGGCTTCAATCATATCAGGCGATTCAATCCATCTCTTATAGATATCGATGCCCAATATCTTCTAAGCCTTTCATCAATATGAAAATCTTAACCGTGTTAATTTAAAATACATATTTTCCAATCAACCATATGTCATCTACATAAAGTATTGGAAATATGTCATAGCGCTCCCACTTAATTTCTTGTAACTCTACAAGCATCTTTATCATTCATGATGGAATCAAACTCTTTTGATAACTTCATTAAGGTAAAGATTTCAACTTCGTTATGCTCACTTCAACCATTGAAGTGTGCATACCTTTCTAGCAATCTTTTGAATTTTACAAAACTCTCAGACTGTGTCAAGTACACATCCTTGATCAAACTTCCTCGAGAGGAGAGTTGGTTTTGTTATTCAACTGCCATATCATAATATGTAACTTTTTGCTAGAACTATCCGCAAAGACTAAAGCATCACTACGGAAGATCGAAATCTTGTAGTAGTCAACTCTTTGAACTTCGTCGAAAACAACTTTTCGATAAGTATCCATGTCTTTGTCGCTATATAGACCCTTTTGCTATCGTTAGGCATCATGCCTATTGAAAGGACTACCAAGTCACATACTTGATATTCATACAAGGATACTATGGCGGATATAATGACTCATAGTCAATTTTACGAAGTCAGGGCCCATCATTTGCTTCCTTTATAAGGTCCATGTCCTTTTGTTATCAAAACAACACTTTACACTTAAACCACAAGTTGTTCTAAGTACAAAGTTTTTGGACTTTTCTGGTACAGTTCGCAAACTCATTTGATGTATCTACAACATTTGTAGTGTCTTCTACTTAGTCAAAATAGTAAACCCCGGAACAACTTCCAGTGCTGCGCTACTCTTGACATGATAACGAAGATTCTCTAATCTCGTTGAGTTTGTACTGTGCTCCCACTCACTTGTTTCGCAAGAACTACTTTCTCGAGAAATCAACCCTTTCTGACAAACAACATTTGTCTTTTGGTTCGGTGATAGGAGAAATACCCAATGTTTTATTTGCGATAACCTTATAAACATATATTTATCCTATTTTGGTTGTAAACATTTTACACATGCTATGCATACCAAAACTTAAGAAAAATGACAATTCAGGTCACTACCCAAACCATATCTTATATGTTGTCAATTTCAACGGATCATGATGGTGCTCTTTTCAGTGTAAAAGCGGTTGTCCTTAATGTATAAACTACAAAATTATAATGGAAATTTTATTAATATTACCATGTCAAACAGGGTTTGATTTTGTCTTTTGAATACTCCAATCTAATGTGGGGTATTCGAGAAGTATAAGTTGTAGAACAATTCTGCAACTTCTCAGATGTTTTGCTAAACTTGTAACTCAAACTTTATCCTTTATGATCCAGTCATAAATACTTGATTATCTTGTTACATTGATTTTAACTTCATATTAACAACCTTTTTAACCAATTTCAAAATGTCAAACTCCGTTCCCTTTAAATAGATATACTCACATATCTACTCAAGTCATCGACAGAATTTTATGAAGGAAAAATTAATCCACCATACATGACTACACATAATGGACTATATACATCAATATGTATAATCTCCACTAAATTAGTCGTCCATTCTACTTTGGCCTAAGAACGGAATTCTAGCCATCTTTTGGAAGAGGTCTCACAAGCGACAATTTATTCAAAACAAAATGACTCCAAAAGTCCATTAATATGGAATTCCTTCATGTTTTCCTTTCCGATATGAACTAAAATGGTGGTGTCACAATTTAGGTGAAACTCTTCTACGTCTTGCAACGTTTAGCATTTAGTCTTATAGATGTTTACTTTACCAACATGATTTATATTAACATATCCATCAATTATGGAATATGGTCATAGTTTGAACAATCTCATTTGTTCTTACAAAAGACTAGAACAAAATAACAAATTATTAAGTTCTTCAAATAAATCTTGACTGTTTGGTTCGATATGACAATGAACACAATAACACTTTATTTATGTTCTTGTCATAATCGATTCCACATCTATTACTAGTTCCTTTTAGGCCCTTGTATTTCTTGCATTGCGTTGCTTTGTATGACAAATCATACCAACCAATGTGGTATCAAAATACCCTAAAATACTTTGTTAACTAGTAATACATCTATAACTTGTATATCAAGCATATACTCTGAGCTTGACTTTCCAGTTATCTTCTTTTTCTGCCATATATCTTTTTGTAATTCTATTTTCAATATTCCCTTTCCTTTATAGAAGAATCATTCAGCATCAAACAATGCTAGTCCTACTAGCTCATTTTCTTTGGCGTGTTAGTCATATACTATCACCCATTGAGTCATACTTTGAGTTTGATTGTTCTACTAATATCACCATATTAATAGCATTCTTCTAGATTCCACTATTAGCAATTTCCAAGTAAGGTAAACTACTTTACCCATACTTCTAATCCATCCCCTCATAACAATTTTATGATTAAGCTACTATAGCTCGAAGGAAGGGATTTAGAGGATAATTTTTAGCGCCCAACTTCTTGGAATATTCAAATGCCTAGCGTCTTCAATCATTGCATATATTCAAATAATATAAGAATACATTGTCACGCTAAATTATACTCAGCCATGTTGCCACAAATAAGTTTCTAGATATCAATATATCTTTCACTTGATTATTTCTGAAAACAATTCTTTTCGGTTCCTAAATCACTTTGATCAAAAAACATTCTTTTGAAGATAAAGAAATACGGAAGCAACCATGACTCTGGATTCTAAGAAGGAATTATTTGCTCTCTAGATTAATCAATCATTAACCACATGGAGCTAGGTAGGAAATACCAAAAATCTACAATAGGACTCAATTTTAAATTTCACTAATACGGTACCAATCTTAAATGGTATTTACCAGATCATAACAGTTATATCTAAATTAACAATCTAAGTGTAAGGTAGTTATGTGGATGCCAATGAGTACTACCATTTGTGCAAATTCACTTTGATTTGTTGTTCATGATAAATAAGTTCAAGTCAATTCAAAATTAAACCATGAACTCCCACTCAAAAACAACATCCCTCTTAGTCGTCTTTAGTGATTACACGAACCAAATTCACTACATCAAAACCGATCATCACGTGAGATGATGTAGTTTCAAAGGCGAACATCGACATGTTCATCATATCATCCATATGACTCATGCTTTACCTTTCGGTTACGTGTTCCGAGGCCATGTCTGTACATGCTAGGCTCGCCAAGTAGAACCGTAGTATTTCTTGTGTTTCAAGGCCATGTCTGTACATGCTAGGCTTGAAAACACCCGTTGTATGCGAACGTTGAGTCTGTCACACCCGATCATCACGTGGTGTCTCGAAACGACGAACTTTCTTAACGGTGCATACTTTAAGGAAGAACACATTATTATCTTGATATTAAGTGAGAGGGATCATCTTATAATGCTACCAACGTTATCTAAGCAAAACAAGATGCATAAAAAGGATTAACATCACAGACATCACATGAAAGGATAACATGATATGATATGGTCCTCCTTGCACTTGATCTCCATCATGTGCATTATGGTATGATCTCCATCATTCCACCGGCGTGGTACCAAGTACCATGGCACCCAATCTTGATTGTCCATCAATAAGAAGACAACCATATGGATACCTTCTGGTATATCAATAATTTACAAAATAGATCGTCTCATAATCAAATTTGTAATATTGACCATATCACATCACATGCCGAGCAAAAACTAGTTAGACGCTTCTAATTTATTTTTGCATATTTTACATGGCTTAGGGCTTTCGAGGATAGAACCGTTCATACCTACGAACATCAACCACAACGTTGATAAACATATTTTTAGCAACCCTTCGTAGATTAGATCTTAACTATAGTAGGAGAAACGGACACCCCCTTAGCCACAAGTGAGACAACTCTCGCGTACATAGTACACGTAAACTTAGTCTGGGGCAGCTTCATCCTACTATGCCACTAAGATCATAAAATACTCAAGGAGGCAATAACATGATCATCAACGCCCACATACTCATATGTGTTCTACCCGTACAAAACATCTACGCATAGATCTGGCTCTGATACCACTGAAGGGGTCGTTGCATAGAAAACAAAAAATTTCCTACGCGAGAGACACCCGAAAGGCCAAGATCTAATCTAGGAGACGAAGTGCAACGGGAAACAAGAGGGTTAAGGAGAACACATACCCTCGAAGACTCAAAGTGGTACGAGATCAAATCTCGTTGTTGGCGTAGTCGTACTGACACCGATCCCGATAGCGAGAAGATGGGCACCGCAATCCGGCGGTGCATCCGTGATCGGTCACACGTACGGTTGATGACAACCTCCGTTCCCTCGTTCCAGTGGGGCGCGGAAGTAGAGGATCCCTCGGAACTCCAGAACCACGACGGCATGGTGGTGAAGAAGAATCCCACGGTCAGGGCTTCGCCAAGCCGGAGACCATGAAATGGAGCAGCGGGTGGAGGGAAAGGGAAGTGGCAAGTGTGTGAAGGAGGGAGAGCTCTCACCCTCCTTTTATAGGAGAGGGGGGAGGCAGCCCATGGGTGTGCCCCCACCTCTTCCCTCATCATGTGAGTGGACACTCCACTCACCTCCACTCACTTTCCCATTATTTCCCACTTGGAAAATCCAAAGGTTTTCTTTTAATAAATAAATAAAACCTTTTTATTTCTTTATTTCAGCATTTGTTAATTCTATTAAAAAACTTTTGCATATAGCACCTCGAATCATTTGTTAATTCTATTAACAACCATTCGACGAAAAACCCTTTGAACTATTTCAATTTTCCCCGAAACAATTTCGGTGCTGTCCAAAATATTCTTCGATATTCCGTATCCTCTCAAACGCGTCATCGAACCTTAAGTGTGTCACCCTACGGTTCGCGAATAAGATAGACATGATCGAGACTCCTCTCCGATCAATAATCAACAGCGGGATCTGGAGATCCGTGATGACTCCTATATATTCAACGATGACTCTCGTGATCGTGTGAACCAACAACGCCGTGAACTATTCCCTTTGTCTCGCGATATTTTACTTGTCCGAGATTCGATCATTGGTATCAACCATACCTTGTTCAATCTCGTTACCGACAAGTACTCTTTTCTCGTTCCCGTGATATAACATCCTTGTGATCATATCACGTGCTTGCAAGCGGTTTCGATGTGATATCACCGAGAGGGCCCAGAGTATATCTCTCCGTCATTTGGATGGACAAATCCCACTCTTGATCCATGATCCTCAACTAATACTTTCCGAATACTTAACGACACCTTTATAGTCACCCTGTTACGGTGTGACGTTTGATGCCATCAAAGCACTCTTCCGGTATCAGCGATTGACATGATCTCATGGTCTAAGGAATAAGTTACTTCGTATGTTTGATATAACAATGTAAACTAAATGACTTGATTGCATTGCTATATTCTCTTTGGGTATATGTTCATCACAGCATTCTTCTAATGACATGACCCCGTTATTAATAACATCCAATGTTCATGATCAGGAAACCTTGATCATCTATTAATCAACGAGCTAGTTAAAAGAGAGGCTTTACTAGGAACCATTGTTTGTTTATTAAGCACACATGTATCAACGTTTCCGGTTAATACAATTCTAGCATGAGAAATAAACATTCACCATAAACAAGGAATAAGATAATAACCATTTTATTATTGCCTCTCGGGCATATTCCCTTCATTGTTGTGATCACATCATCTATATGTTGATTTATTCAATCATGTTTTCTATCCTTCTTTGTTTAGCATATGCTTTATTATCTGAATGAATATTACTTTGAAAACTATGAATCACTATAAAAGAATTGTTATAATTAAACATGTTAAGCCCTACACTATAAACCTTGTTATAAAGACTTCACCTAAGATAAGTATAATTTCATTAAATGTTCTCTGACCAAGAACGAAGTTTGCCATTACCAATTTTGATTCTCTCTTTTGCATCTTTGTTTGTGACTCCCTTTACTTGTTTCAAGTTAAGTTATATGAGAGGAAGTTGCTGTCTGTAATGATTGGTGCATAGGTAAATGTGATGCTTCTTGTCCGTATTTTATTTATCGACTCTTCACTCCATAAACCTCTGGTCATGTTTTCTGAGTTCAGTTTTGCTTGTGGACAAGCGAGGTCTAAGCTTAGGGGGTGGAGTTGATACATCCATTTTGCATCACTATTTTATATCATAATTTTCTGTTATTCATCGATATATTTCATGTTATGAGGCATCTCTTTTATTATTTTATCTTATTTTGCATGTTTTATAATTTTTGGAGAATAAACACCGGGACCAGAAATCTGATGGAAAAAGCACCATCGAGATACCATATTTTGCGTGCCTGGCCCCGAGGGAACCCTAAGCCTCATTCCATCCTCGAAGTATTATTCCTCCGCCGCTGCGGGGCGGAAAACACCCGAGAGATAAAAGCTCTCTCGAAGGGAGAAATCTGCCGGGGAAATCACCGCCATCGTCACCGTCATTGCTCCGGGCATCATCAAGATCGTCATCATCATCTTCATCACCACCACCACCATCACCCTCATCATCCATCTTCATCCCGCTGTAACAATTAGGGGCCTCTATCGTTGTTTTGCATTAGATATCTCTCTCGATGTGTATTACTTGTTAGTAGTTGATGCTTGTGAGATTTATCGGTGTTTGCACTTTATGACCAGATTTTTATCATCCATTATATCACCTCTGATCATGATCTATATGATGTGTTGTGAGTAGTTCGTGTTGTTCTTGAGGACATGGGAGAAGTCAAGTTGTTAGTAGTGAAGAAATGTTGAGTAATATTTAATGTTTGATATTTAAGTTGTGGTGTTATTCTTCTAGTGGTGCCATGTGAACATCGAATACATGATACTTCACCATTTATGGGCCTAGGGGAATGCATCGTGTGTTTGGCTACTAATTGTGGGGTTACCGGAGTGACAGAAACCTAAACCCCCTTTAGGAAACCATTACACGAGGGAGTGTAGGATCCCGGAGTTTAAAGCTGTGGTTAGATTTATTTCTTAATTACTTTCTTGTAGTTGCAGATGGTTGCAAAGGGTATAATCACAAGTATGTATTAGTCTTGGATTGGACGGTACAATAGCATAGGTTCACCCACAAAATACTTATCAAAACACCTAAAATTATTCATCCCGACAAGGAAGGGATGAAGAGGGAAGGACAAACCTCGGGCAACATGCTCCGACAATGTGACGCGCTCGGTGGCGAGGGGATTAGGCATCTCCTCCTTCCTTGTGGACATCCGGACGCGCTTGGAGTCCTCGGGAGGGAGCAGCCCTTCCCTCTGCATCTCGATGATGCTTTTCTTCGGCGCGTTGGAGGCGCGCCAATCGACCGTCTTCTTCACTAGAGCCGCCGTGGAAGCGCTGGCCACCTCCTAGCCGGACGCCGTGGCCACGCCGCACTTCTTGCCTCCCGCCATTGGGACTTTTCGTGTTCGCGGGAGAGAAGGTGTGCGCGCAGAAGAGAACGTTATCGCCAGAGGAAGAAGAAGATGGGTTGAGGGTCGGTAAAATTACCTTTTCCCTACGGCCCGTTACTTATACTAAGGTTGGACCGCCACGGCCCGTTGATCTGTTAACATGGGACACATCCCCGCTGCCACGTGTGAAGCAGAAACGAGGAGGCAGAGGGCGGTTACCTTCGCACGATCTTTTATGAGAGATCATGCGTAATTACTGCACGACCAACAGAAAAACCGGAGCGCGACCGCTCGTTTCCGGTCAAAAAGCTGCCAAGGTGGTCCCTGCGTGCTCTGCCCCACTGCGTCACGTCCCATCGGGAGTAGAAGAGTGCACGGTGACGTCATGGCACACCTCATCAACATGAAAACTCTTTCGTATGGAAAACACTGACACGAAACTTCTTTCATATGGACCTCAAGACACGAAAATTCTTTCGTCTGGAACTCAAGACACGAAGATTCTTTCGTACAAAAACATTAACGTGAAATCTCTTTCGTATAGATCTCATGACACGAAATTTCTTTCGTGTCAGTCTCCCAAAAACTGCAGGACAGCAACAGTAGCGCTCGCTACTACTCGGGAACAGAAGAAAACACCCGCTGTGCGTCTGGACGGAAATCGCGAATGTGCGGCTCCCGCAATATCGCATCACGATGTACAAACACGTCATTTTAACCCTAAATCGTTCGGACGACTAGGCACATACGGATGCAGTATTCTTTCGAGTACAAAGGTAAGACTCAAGGATCTCTCCTGTGGGCCTAGAATCGCACTCGAGCTGCGTCCTACAGTAAATTTTCCGTGTCAACAACACGAAGAGAAATCCTAACTGACGCAACGGGTACCCCTCTAAGGTTAAGTTCGACTTGATAAGACCTCCACGGCCCAGTCGCAACGATCACCTCGCCAAGTTCCAGTCGGAGGTCTCGAATTTGTGTAGGCCAGAACTGTTTTTGCCCTAGATGCAATTAATTGGCCCTGATCTTTCGGGAGAGCCAAGCGACTGAGCCGTATCCTTCTACGAAAAGAGCCAACACTAGGTGCACTTACCGCTCGATACTCGAGTACATCCCATACAGGGTACACGCCCTTGAAGTCAGGCGTTTAAATGACAAGTCGCGAAATCCAGGGACGGACTCTGAGTGCTTACCCGGCTATTCTTAGTCGAATAAACAATCATGGGCTACTGACGTGGGGATGATTCCAGGACCTGTCGAGTGGGCCTCCCTGGTCCAAGGCCCAAGACCAAGGCCCAAAGCAAGATGCTACTCCATATCTCTAGAAGGCCTAGTGGAAGCCAACCCGTGAAACTCGCGGGTCAAGAAGGAAAGTTCCACCGACCTAGAGCTAGGGTTTGTAACCCCCTACGATACAGTTTGAGACCCATCTATCTATAAAAAGGCTGGAAGAACCACAGGGAGGGGGATCCAATCTAATTTTCACTGCCATAGCCATAGTTTGAGATCTATCTCTCGACTTGCGCACCCACCATTGTAATCGATCTACTCGTAATACAGATCAGAAGAGAAGGAGTAAGGGTTTTACCTCTACGAAGGCCCCGAACCTGGGTAAATTGTGCCCCTGTTAGCCGACGATCATCACCAATGCCTTATTCATTCTCTTAATCGAAACCCTACCGGATCATCCGAGGGACTTGTCAAGATGACTAATCGACAACATACGAGGGAATTTTCTATCAAGAGCAAGAGAACTTTGGGGGACTTTGGCATACAAGGTCTCGAGGATCTCGAGAACGATGCACCAACAGGTGGTGAGGTAGTGGAGAATATAAAGGACATAGACATGCTCACCAAGGTTGAGGCGGAAAATGACAGCGATGATGAGCCTCCACTGTGCGAGGAGCCTCCAACTTACTACTCTCGTGATAGTGATGTTGATAGTGACGGTGAGAACCAAAGACTTAATTATGAGATCGATGATTTGTGGTGAGGGTCTTTTATGTCTTTATTATTCTTAGTATTTATTTATGTCTTTATTATGCTTAGTATCTATTTACTTTATTATGCTTAGTATTTATTTTCCAAAATGCTTATTAATTGCATTACATCTTCATGCTTCTTAATTGTATCATGTCTTTATGCTTACTGTTTACCCTTTCTTAATGCAGGTGATCCACCAATATGAGCCAAGGCAATGAATCAACGTCCTCCTTGCTGAAGGCGATACGCCAGAGGAAGTCTACCAAAAGTGGATGGGAGCCTATTCCAAACCCGAGATACATTACTGACGGTGGTGGGACAAGGGGAGCTATTGATGCACTCCCTCTGAGGACATCACGAGGGTGAGGTGAAGGACGAGCACCAGGTGACAGAGGATGAGGGCGATGTGGTAGACAAGCACTAATTGAGGGAGGTGACATACTGAAAGTATAGTATGGGCACCTAGAGGGGGGTGA
Source organism: Alopecurus myosuroides (assembly GCA_028641055.1). NCBI lineage: Eukaryota > Viridiplantae > Streptophyta > Magnoliopsida > Poales > Poaceae > Alopecurus > Alopecurus myosuroides. Next base: position 352,053,217 of record CM054059.1, read on the forward strand.
ATAGGTGCTACGACCAATTTTAATTTTTCTTTCACAATTAGGCTTGACACAAAGGTAAATTCTCTAGATGATGCAACTACGGTGAATTTACCTATATGACAAGGATAACAACAATCACAATGCAAGTACAAGTAAAGGGAGAAGGGAACGAGGTAACCGATATGAAGCAGGCGGAGACACAATGTAATCCCGAATTCCTCCTTGTTAAGAGAGTACGTCTCGTTGGAGGGGTGTGAGCTCTCCACGAGGGCGTACTCAACGCCACAAAGGCCTCACCCTATTCTTCGATGAACCCCGCCACAAAGGCCTAGTCCACCTTCCACTATTGATCCCCTTTGAGGCGAGAATCGAATCCTTTACAAACAACTTGGGGCACACACCCACAACCAAATTGGGCGCTCCCAACAATCTTGAATCACCAAGAGTAGCAAGATGCCTAGGTTCTCCACAAGAGGAAACCATAGGCTAGATCCCTCGAGCTAGAGAAGGGGAAATGAAGAACGGCTCGGTGAAGATGTAGATCGGGGACTTCTCCTCCAATCCTCCAAAGATCTTCGAGTTTGGTGGGAGGGATTGGGATTTAATGCGGATTTGGTGAGCTCTTAAATGCTATTGAATGCCAAGGGGGAGAACTAGAGCTCAAGGTGGAAGAGGAGGGGTATTTATACCCCCTCCTCAAAACTAGCCGTTTGGCTGGAAAACAGGTACCGAAATATCCGGTCCAAGTTTGGACCAGAATATCCGGTCTCCAGATCTGCTCGATTTCGTTGTCTAAAACCGTATTATCCGGTTGCCTCTGAATAATCCGGCACGAATAATCCGGTTGGCTGCAGTCCTGCGCAGGCAACTGGACCGGATATGCCGGTACAAATAATCTGGTTCACTTCTGTGAGATTCATCTCCAGTCCTTATCCGATTTTCGAATAGAAACTCCGTAACCGGAATATCTGGTATAGTTTGAATAATCCGGTACCAATATTACGGCTCATCTCTGTCCCAAACTGGACCCAAACCATCCTAACCGGAATATCCGGTTTCCCTGAATAATCCGGTTGCTCACTGTCCCAAATCTCTTAGCCCAATCTTCACCGATCTTTTCGGTGATCGATGCCGATGTTAAGTATAACACCTGCACACTAAACATCTCGATAAATAATGTACTAAGTATTGTTAACTAACACATAAAACACCAGGAAAACGAAATGCACTTTCAATCTCCCCCTTTTTGGTGTTAGATGACAATACTAAGATTTGCAATAAAGCTTTGACGAGAACATGTTTGAAACAAAATGGAAATGTCTCCCCCTATCTATATGCACATCTTTTGTGTGCCTCAAATGCAAAAAAAGCAATAATATACGGAGAGACATTTCCAACAAGTAACAAACATGCCAAAGGAACAATATCACCAATATGTTGAGAATAAGAGAGAAATATATACCTTGTGCGTAGAGATGATAACATGTATACCCAAGCACAACAATAGATAATATCCTCAACATATAAGATTGATAATCCATATTAGCCAATAACATAAGATAGATAATCCATGATAACCAATAATATAGTCCCACACCACATGATAGCACATAGTTTTCAACGAGACAATAAAACGAAAAAGTTCACGAATAAGCCTAAATGGACACAAGCTTTCAAGAAATGGTAAAAGCATACGCTTGTGCCCGAAACCATGCAAATCCCCATAGGCCTACCACTACTTATCCCCCTTTGGCATGAAGACACCAAAAAGGAATAGGTAGTGGTGCTACCATCCCAACAACGATCTAAGGATCGGAATGCTCAGACGACTCTCCGGCTGACGCGTCAGAAGCACCCTCGGCCTCCCTCTCCAAATCCTGATCCTCATCCTCATCTTCCTCCTCAAAGTCATCTCCATCACGAGCACGAGAAGAAGCAGTTGTGGCACGAAGAGCCTCCTCAATACGCTCCCAAGGGGTACGGTCTCTGGAAGACCACTGAGAGTAGTACTGTGGAACAAGAGGGGCAGGAAGATCACCAGAAGCACCACTCACATGGTTAAGGATCTGACTCTGAGTGCTAGACATAGCGGTGTCCCTATGGTAGGCATGGTACTGCTTCTTGTGGGTATCCACCTTCATGCAAAGCACGTTGCGCTGAAACCAGGAGAGCTTCCTGACATTGCGCAAGGTGGAGGAAGGATCAGCCTGGGGAGCACTAGAAGGGGCCACATCTCCTCTAGAGGAACCGCCCTCAGAAGGAGGAACAGGAGCAGGAACTGCCTTCTTCCTCTTGATGTACACCTTCTTGAACTTGTGCTCTGCCATGGGCAACTCAGAAAAATCCCTCTTCATCACATCCTTGATCAGCATCATGATATATGGTCCATATGGTATGGTGTTCCCACCAATCATAGCATTGCGCAACTCATGGAAGATGATGTCCATGACATCCATAGTATAAGAAGCAGTAGGGTCCTCATCCTCAATACACTGCTTAGCAAAAATCAGAATGTTGCACAAAGGACTGGTGATAGCATCATTGTTACCTCCACTTGGCACCAAGAAAGACCGGAAGAGGCGCACGAGCTGATCATAGAAGGGGATGAGCCCTTCCAGCTTCCCAATAGCAAAACCTGGAGCATACATATCTGCCATAGATCTCTCCCTATGAGGCCTCTCCACATCATGCATACGGTAACCAAGTGGAGGGTGAGAGTTGTACCGGTAACCAAGCAGACGAGCCAATCTGTGAAAAGGAATCTCACAAGGAGTGGTCTGAGTCATCCACTTCAGAGAGCAAGGAACACTCTTGACAAACACCAATGTGGACATGAACTGAACAACAAGCTCGTTGTTGTAGGGGCAGTGGGTCTCCAGAAGCCTCACAAGACCAAACCTCTCAGTGATACTGGCAGCATCAGCAAACTCCTCCTTGTCCCTGATTATCTGAAACTTGGCAGGATTCATCTGACGGATAGGAAACTTGTAGTCGGAGTAGATGTCAGCATAGATATATGACTGCTCCAAGTTCCAGAAACGAGCATCCTCACACTCCACATCACGAGGAGTGTTGTACCAATCCTTCTGTCTGATCTGAGCATAGTCCTGAGTGGAGATATATGTCTTGTAGTTCTGCCTAGATGCCTTTCCTTTCTTCTTCTTTGATGGCTTTAAGGCGAGAGACTTGCCCTTGGTAACAACTTTCCTTGGAGGGCGGTCACCGGGATCCTCATCACTAGTGTCCTTGTACGAAGGATGCTTGTGAGGGCCCAACTTGTCAGCGTGAGAGCTACCTGTGAAGAAGAATCGTAGAGGAAGCAATAGGGGTAAGTGCACATATGTCAAACAATGGAGGAAACATACGTAAAAACAATAGGGAAGATTCCATGGTATGCAACAGTTAATTCTAGTTAGGATCAAACTAGTACTGAAGAAATTCGGGACATAACTCAACCGGATATTCCGGTTTAGTTCTGTACCGGATATTCCGAGTGTGTGACAGAACACTACCCGATATTCCGGTTCAAAACTGAAACGGATATTTCGGCTGCTCGACAGAACACAACCGGATATTCTGGTTCAAATCTGAACCGGATATTCCGATAGCTCGAAAATAGCACTAGATTGATTCTACACTAGATTTGAAAACTAGATCGGTGACTTGTGAATCTAAACTATTGTCTCTAGCATGCATAAGGTACCCTAGGGAGCAATTTCTACCAAGCATTGTCAACAAAAACAAAAATCCATGAATGGTATGGTTATGGCACCAAGATTCAAAGGATTTGAACTTTACCGCGTCCATGGAAGAAGATGCTTGGATGGAAATGCTTCCGAGTACGAGGGGAACAAGATCCAGGCAAAAACTCGCAGATCCCGCGGAGGAAGTGGCTCGGGAGGCCAAGAATCAAGGTGGCGGCGCTTGGGGTGGAGAAGAGGAGTTGGGGGAGAAGAAAAGGCAAGAACTGCCTCTCTCTCCATGCTCCTCCGAACAAGTGATCTGCGTCGGACCGGATATTCCGGTTCAAGTTTGAACCGGATATTCCGGTACCACCCGGATATTCCGGTTCAAAACTGAACCGGAAATTGCGGCTACCATCTAATTCTAATCTTCCTAGTTTCAAAGGAATGACAAATGTGCTAGATAGAGTTTGGTTTTTGGGTAGGAGCGCTTAGGATAGAAACACCAAACTAGAAGTAGTACTTATCCCGCTCAAATGCAAGAATCAAACAAACAAAAGACCAATTGAGTGAGATTTTCCTACGAAAGAACACTTAGAAGGGAAAAACAATAAAAGCAATGAAATGTCAAATAAACCCCAACTAAGATCCAACTCTTCAAAAAGAAGAGGTTGGTGGCCTAATCCATCATGTAAGAGATCATGGTATGCAACCGTGAAGATATATCTTGGGTGCATTGCCAATTCTCAACATTGAAGCTCACAATTCAACATTAGAAAAAGAGAGATAACAATGAATTTTTTCTTTGGGCATAATGGGGGGAGGTATATGTCCATGGCTACACCTAAACCCAAACACGTTTCATCTATAGGGGTGTGTGCAAGATCCTCAAGTCAAACTCCTAGAATCAATGATGTTTAGTTCATTCCTCAAGAACATGAATCTTGCATCGTCAAGTGGCTTAGTGAAGATATCCGCAAGATTGTCCTTGGTGCGCACATATGCGAGAGCACTATCACCTCTTGCCACATGGTCACGGATGAAATGATGATGAATCTCAATATGCTTCGTTCTTGTGTGTTGCACGGGGTTTTAGGCGATCTTAATGGCACTTTCATTGTCACACATGAGAGGCACCTTATCCAAATGAACGTCATAGTCCTTGAGAGTTTGCCTCATCCATAGCAATTGGGTGCAAGCATTTGCGGCGGCTACATACTCGGCTTCGGCGGTGGAGAGAGATATGCAATTTTGCTTCTTGGAAGACCAACTCACCAAAGACCTACCAAGAAATTGGCAAGCCCCGGAAGTGGACTTCCTATCATCTTGATCACCCGCCCAATCGGAATCCGGGTAGCCCTTGAGAGAGAATTGTGCCCCCTTTGGGTACCACAAACCAAACCTTGAGGTACGAACCAAATACCGAAAGATCCTATGGACCGCCACTAAGTGGATTTCCTTAGGAGCTGCTTGATACCTTCACACACACCTACACTCAAAATGATATAGGGCTTAGATGCACAAAGCTAAAGCAAAGAACCAATCATAGAACGATACAAATTTTGGTCCACATCTTTACCGTTCGGGTTACGCTTGAGGTGGCACTTGACTTGCATAGGAGATGGCTTGATATTTGCATTTTGGAAATTAAACCTCTTGATCATGTCTTGGGTATACTTGGCTTGAGAAATGAAAGTACCACGAGCCAATTGCTTGATCTCAAAGTAGAGGAAGAATTTAAGCTCCCCCATCATAGACATCTCGAACCTGTCAGTCATAAGCTTTGAGAACTCATTATGAAAAGCTTGGTTAGTTGAGCCAAAGATAATATTGTCCACATAGAGTTGGCATATGAAAATCTCTCCCTTTACTCTATTTGTGAAAAGAGTGGGGTCGATCTTCCCAACTTCAAAACCACGGTCATCCAACAACTCTCTAAGGTGCTCATACCACGCACGTGGTGCTTGTTTAAGTCCATAGAGCGCCTTATCGAGCTTGTAGACAAGGTTAGGAAAGTTGAGGTTCTCGAACCCCGGAGGTTGCTTAACATATACCTCCTCTTTGAGTGTACCATTCAAGAAAGCACTTTTGACATTCATTTGTTGCAATTTGAAATTATGCGAAGATGCATATGCAAGAAGGCTACGGATGGACTCAAGGCGAGCCACGGGAGCGTAGGTTTCATAAAAGTCAATGCCTTCAACTTGAGTGTAACCTTGAGCTACCAATCTTGCCTTGTTCCTTATAACAATGCCATGCTCATCTTGCTTGTTCTTGAATATCCACTTAGTGCTAATAACATTGTGGCAATCTTTGGGCTTCTAAACTAATATCCAAACCTTGTTTCGCTCAAAGTTATTGAGCTCATCATGCATAGCTTCAACCCAATTGGAGTCCTCAAGAGCTTCAAACACTTTCTTTGGTTCCACCATAGATATGTGAGCTTGATGCTCACTAAAATGTTACAATTGCCTTCTTGTGGATCTTCTAGCTTGAATATCTTCCAAGACCTTGTTGTCTTGGGCATCAATATGCTTCAAAGCTCTTCTTATCCTTCTAGCACGACGGGCTTCGGTCTCCTCATTATTGCGAGGAGGGATCACTTGATCATCTTGATCATTTGGGTCCCCATCTTGACCAATTTGGCCTTGATCATCATCATCATCATCATCATCAACTTCTTCAACACTAGATTCAACTTGAGGAGAGGAGGATGTGGATGGTTGATCTTGGCCTTGACCTTGACTATCATGAATGATAGGAGTGGTTCCATCTTGCGTAGTAACTTGGTCAATAAGAGGAGGGTCTTCAACATGTTCTTGGGTAGGTGCATCACTTGGCTCCTTGGCTTGTTCTTATATTGTAGAGGAGGGATCCACTTGAGTAGATCATAGTCCTTCTCGAGTCGCCATAAGGTGTCCCTCAATGGGGCGGAAAAATCCCACACCCATCCTTCCTATGGCTTCTTGAGGCATTTCAACATCTACATTAGAAACATGAAATTGCGCCACTTGGGAGCCATCATTTTCCTCGAAAACCACACTACAAGATTCTATGACAATCTGTGAGGCTTTGTCAAAGACTCTATAAGTGTGGGATTCGGCACCGTAACCAACAAATATACCCTTAAGAGTTTTGGATTGAAATTTAGACAACCTAACACCCTTGATCAAATAAAAGCACTTACAACCGAATACACGGAAGTAGGAGACGTTGGGCTTGTTGCCGGTGAGGATATAATATGGAGTCTTGTCCAAGACCTTGCGGATGTAGAGGCGGTTGGAGGAGTGGCATGCGGTGGATATGGCCTCGGCCCATAAATATTGGGGAGAAGAATACTCCGCCAACATGGTCCTTGCCATATCCAAGAGAGTGAGATTCTTCCTTTCGGCAACACCATTTTGTTGAGGAGTGTAAGTGGCGGAGTATTGATGACGAATGCCCTCATCACTAAGGAATTCATTCAAAGTGTAGTTCTTGAACTTTGAACCATTATCACTCCGAATAGCCATGATTTGCACATTGTGTTGATGTTGAACTTGGTTGGAGAAGTCGATGATGGTTTGTTGAGTCTCACTCTTGCACTTGAAGAAATAAACCCAAGTGTATCTTGAATAATCATCGACAATCACCAAGCAATACTTCTTGCCACCAAGACTTGCTTCGGGCACGACACCAAAGAGATCAACATGGAAAAGCTCCAAGATACTCTTTGATGAAATAATAGTCTTGTCCTTGTGTGAGATATCATGCATCTTTCCTTCAATACACGGCCTACAAACGCGATATTTGGAAAAGGAAACATTTTATTTTAGTCCGACAATAAGGCCACCTTTGTGGAGACTTTGCCAAGTTCTCATGTTCACATGGGATAAGCGGCGAAGCCACAACCACCCCACGTCAGCCTTTCCAAAAAGACACATTGCTTGAGAGTTGGTAGACTTCGAAAAGTCCACCATGAACAACTCATTTTCAACATGTCCCACGTATGTGACGTCAAGAGTCTTGCTCCTAAAAAGGACCACAATATCAGGATCAAAGAAGATGGAGAAACCCATCTTCCCTAATGAACAAACTGAAAGTAAATTGTAACAAAGGGATTCAACAAGCATGACGTCAACGATAGTGATATCAGGAGCAATCACAACCTTTCCAAACCCCGATACCTTAGACTTGGACTTGTCTCCATAGCTGACGGTTGCTTGAATGTCATTTGGGCTCAACTCTGTCACAAGTTATTTGCTTTCGGTCATATGACTAGTGCATCCACTATCAATTATCCATTTAGACCCACCGGAAGCATAGTCCTCCGAGGCCTTAGACATGAAGCACCTGGCATTTGTGTGAGGATGATTCTCACTGGAGGATTTAAATAGAGATGAAGATGATGGAGTAGAAGCAATAGCAAGAGCGAACACTTCAATTGTGGTTTCTTCTTCTTCATCACTTCCAGAATCATATTCCTCTTGAGTCACTAGCACAAACTTTGTGGGAGATTTCTTGTTGAATGGTTTCTTCTTGAAGTGAGGTTTGTTGTAGTCAACCTTGGACTTGTCCTTGCGAATGCGCTTGCCACCATGGAGTTCTCTATTTTCATAGGGACACTCTGCAATGAAATGGTGCTTATCTTGACAATTGAAGCAAGACCTCACTCGTTGAGTCCCATCATTGCCATAGCGAGACTTGGTCTTATCCTCAACATATTGCTTGGCCTTGGGAGGATTCCTCCAAAACTTTTGCACGGTGAGAGCAATGATATCCTTGAGCACGGGATCATATTATTGATCCTTCAATGGAGCCAACTCCTCATGGCCCTCTTCTTCATACTCAACCTCTCTCGACACAACCTTGGCCTTTAAAGCAACTGATGCCCCTTTGTGCATTCCTATGGCCCTAGCACGGTTGTCAAGAGCATTCTTGGTTTGCACTTGATAGGAGCACATCTCTTGCATAACTTGGGTTGAGGTCAAAGAAGTAAAGTCATGTATTCCTTGAATTCTCTTCAAGTCCGCGGGCTCAAATGGCATGAGAGCAATCATGTACTTCCTTTTGATCCAGACATCATCAATGTACTTGGCACCAACATTGGAGAATGCGGTGGCAAGAGTCTTGAGCCTTCGGTACATGTCTTCATGGTTCTCTCCATCATGCATATAGAACCCTTCGGCCTCATTGCTCAAGGAATCATACCTATTCCTTTGCATGCTCTCATTGCCGACAAACATGACGACAAGAGCGTCCCATGTTTCCTTGGTGGTGGAATATTGTTGAAGATGCGGCATGTGGTTAGGACCCACGGCTTGTTGAAGAATAGACAAGGCGGTGTAGTTGAGTTGACAATCTACGACTTCTCTTCTTGTCAAGTTCTTGGGGTCATGAGGCTTGTATCCATCATGAGTGACCCTCCAAAGTTCTATACAAGAAGAGTTCAAGTGAGTCTCCATGTAATATTGCCATTCACGAAAAGAAAAAGCATCAATTTTAGGTGGATCTCCCCTAGGAATTATATGAGGATGTGGGACGAGACGATAGGGAGAATAACTTCATTTGACGGAGTGATATTGTTCCTCTCCTTCCATACCCTTATCGGTGGAGTTTTCAACGGAAGCATTTTTAGATGGATCACCATCATCCCCTTTCTTGACGCCCTCCGGATTGTCGTCCGGAGGAGATGAGCCAGTGACCTCCGGTCCTTTGGCTTTCAAGAGTTGCATCAAGACTTGACGCAACTCATTGATTTTGGTATCCATGGATGAGGTCAATGAATTTTTCAACTCATTGAGATCATTCATAGAGACCGGCGCCTCGAAACCGGCGGCCTCCATCTCATCGACCATACTTAAACTCTTAGGTTGTTAAGCCCGATAGAAGAGCCGAGGCTCTGATACCAATTGAAAGTATAGTATGGTCACCTAGAGGGGGGTGAATAGGTGCTACGACCAATTTTAATTTTTCTTTCACAATTAGGCTTGACACAAAGGTAAATTCTCTAGATGATGCAACTACGGTGAATTTACCTATATGACAAGGATAACAACAATCACAATGCAAGTACAAGTAAATGGAGAAGGGAACGAGGTAACCGATATGAGGAACGCGAAGACACGATGTAATCCCGAGTTCATCCTTGTTAAGGGAGTACGTCTCATTGGAGTGGTGTGAGCTCTTCACGAAGGCTACTCAACGCCACAAAGGCCTCACCCTATTCTCCGATGAACCCCGCCACAAAGGGCTAGTCCACCTTCCACTATTTATCCCGTTTGAGGCGGGAATCGGATCCTTTACAAACAACTTGGGGCACACACCCACAACCAAATTGGGGGCTCCCAACAATCTTGAATCACCAAGAGTAGCAAGATGAATAGGCTCTCCACAAGAGCAAACCCTAGGCTAGATCCCTCGAGCTAGAGAGGGGGAAATGAAGAACGACTCGGTGAAGATGTAGATCGGGGGCTTCTCCTTCAATCCTCCAAAGATCTTCGAGTTTGGTGGGAGGGATTGGGAGTTAATGCGGATCTGGTGAGCTCTTAAATGCTATTGAATGCCAAGGAGAAGAACTAGATATAAAGGTGGAAGAGGAGGGGTATTTATACCCCCTCCTCAAAACTAGCCGTTTGGCAGGAAAACAGGTACCGGAATATCCGGCCCAAGTTTGGACCGGAATATCAAGTCTCCAGGTCTGCCCGAGTTCGTTGACTAAAACCGGATTATCCAGTTGCCTCTGAAAAATCCGGTTGGCTCCTGTCCTGTGCAGACAACTGAACCGGAAATTGCGGCTCCTCCGGAATAATCCGGTACAAATAATCCGGTTCACTTCTGTGAGATTCATCTCCAGTCCTTAGCCAATTTTCGAGCATAAACTCCACAACCGGAATATCCGGTATGGTTTGAATAATCCGGTACCAATATTCCGGCTCATCTCTGTCCCAAACTGGACCCAAACCATCCTAACCGGGATATCCAGTTTCCCTGAATAATCCGGTTAGAATAATCTGGTTGCTCACTTTCCCAAATCTCTTAGCCCAGTCTTCACCGATCTTTTCAGTGATCGATGCCGATGTTAAGTATAACACCTGCACACTAAACACCTCGATAAATAATGTACTTAGTATTGTTAACTAACACACAAAACACCGGGAAAACAAAATGCACTTTCAAATACCGTCCTCTTCTGGTGACGTGGCTTCAGAGTCTCTTGAGGTTGAGTTGGAGGTGGAGTCTCGAGACGAGGAGACGCAGTGTCGCGACGAGGGGATAGTGTCTCGAGGCGAGGAGATGGACGCCCCCGCGCGGCCGAAGAAGCCAAGGATTCGTGGGGAATCGACTATCTATGATGAGTCCAATGAGCCTAAAATCGAGGAGAATAAAATCATCGTTACGCCTAACGACGTTAAGTAAGTGACTATACTAATTTTGAACATGTCATTTCATTTTTATCAAAGCAATTTGACATGTACTAATGTTTGATTATTGTGCAGCAACTGGACATATCCTAAGGGGGCCCGTGCTCCTAACACCATTCTTGGAGCTCTGATTGGGAAGTACTGGCCGGGCTTTTACACTGTGATCCCCAACGACGAGAAGAAGCTAGCTTGCCATTGGGTAGACTTCAGGTTGCCGATTGCTTGGGCTTCGGGAAAGCTTATGACATTGTGATCTCCTCGTTCTGGGTAAGGCAAGTTTTTCGAATTTCGTTCATAGTTGATGCCCCTACCATGCTAACTCATGACTCTCACAATTTTTTTCCATGTTTAAATAGATTCTATAGGGTGCTTCCCGAGCTTCAGGCTCGGTGAACAAGACTTTGTAGGGGCTTGTCAGAAGTTGAAACGGCAGTAGTTCTGCAATCAAAAGCATACCTGTCTCAATCAATTAAGTTCTAAGAAGTTCAGTAAGATAGTGCTAAAGCATGACAAACCTGAGATGACTTTGGAAAATTACATCTCGGTATGTAAAAATTGTCAATGGTATTATATGTTGTTGCTAAACTCTAATTTTATTATCTATTCTTCAAAACAAGTCTTCATTTTTCAGGTTATGCCCCAGTGGGCCGATGGTAAGGAGGACGCATGGGAGGCAATGGCATTGATATGGCTCGGGGAGAACGACGAGTTCAAAACCATTAGCCAACAGAACAAGACAACCCGCGGCAACGAGGGGACACATTGTGCGGGAACCCGCAAGCATGATCATTTAAACGAAAAGATGGTATTTATATACATGGAACAGCCTACATTTATTTTCCCTTGTGTTTCTACTTGATATGCATAACATCTCTATGGCGATGCAAGAGGACATTACGGCGGGGTGGGGGGGTGGGGGTGGGGAGGGTTCTTACACACATGGAAGTATGGGAGAAGATGAAGATCAAGGGGCCCGATCTATCCCAGCCTCAGCCCTCGCTTCCCGAGTACTTCAGTAGTTCCAGGGAGGACTTAGATAGCTACTGCTCGGCGTTCCAGGGTTTTTATCCGGAGGTGGATAACTCTATTCAGCAGGAGACCGATGTGAGAGATTTGGTCGTGGGCGGGCGCGGCAGGGAGCATGGAAGTTTCCGCTGCCTTGATCAGGTGACCCCGCATACTCCTGAGTTGAACCTCATGTGTATCAAGGCCACCCTCACCGCCGACGGCCCCGCTATCCCGCCTCCTCGACGGCCTTCCCGATCTCGCTATGATTTAAGTTTTTCTCAGTTTCATCCTCATTTCGACATTCGTTCCTAAGTGACTAAGTTGACGAGATTCAAGTTACATCGAGATTCATTTTTCTTGAAATTGTAGCCTAATCTCGACACGGCCTACTAATTGTGGGGTTACCGGAGTGACAGAAACCTAAACCCCCTTTAGGAAACCATTACACGAGGGAGCGTAGGATCCCGGAGTTTAAAGCTGTGGTTAGATTTATTTCTTAATTACTTTCTTGTAGTTGCAGATGCTTGCAAAGGGTATAATCACAAGTATGTATTAGTCTTGGATTAGACAGTACAATAGCATAGGTTCACCCACACAATACTTATCAAAACACCTAAAATTATTCAGCTGAATGGAACAAAAGCACTTGACAGAAACCTCCCGTGTGTCTTCGAGAACGTTTGTTAATCATAAGTAAACTCACCGGCTTGTCCTTTGCTGAATAAAGGATTGGGACACTTGCTGCAATTATTATTACTGCATTTTATTTACTCGCACTTTATTTATCTACAATATCAAAAAAAAACTACCAATCTGTTTCCACTATTTACAGTTATTCCTTCATCGAAACTGCTTGTCAACACCTTCTGCTCCTCGTTGGGTTTGACACTCTTATTTATCAAAAGTACTACGATACACCGCCTATACTTTTGGGTCATCAACGCTCCAAGTAAATCACATAAGATGCGACCGAATAGAAATATAGTTTCACTAGAAGTGACCTGATAATTTGTTGATGAAGAAGGGGATGACTTAGGAATCCCCAAGCTTAGACGCTTGAGTCTTCATGGAATTTGCTGGGATGTACCACCGGGGCATCCCCAAGCTTAGGCTTTTCACTCTTCTTGATCACATCATATCATCCTCTTCTCTTGACCCTTGAAAACTTCTTTCACGCCAAAATTCTCACAATCTTCATTACCAACGTTAGTGCAATTGAAATAATAAATTCACATGGTTCAGTTTCAACACAAGTTTAACAGTAAAAAACACATTAGCTACTATCACAACTTCTTTTAAAACTCTTTTTCTCAAAAGAACACCAAAAGAAAGAGATTAAGATGCAAACGCAATAAATGGCAGAAATTTGTCAAAACAGAACAGCAGGTAAAGATTGATTTTTTAAAAAATCTTCTGTTGCTCAAAAAAATAGTGGTCAACTAAGAAAAGTTGTGTATATAACTCATGATTAAGAAAACGGGTTGAAAATAGCAAAATAAAACGGGTTGTCTCCCGGTTGCGCTTTTCTTTAACGCCTTCCAGCTAGGCATAAAAGGGAAACTCAAGTATTTGAAGTGAAGAAGCATCAACATCATATCTTGCTCTAATAATAGAGTCAAAAGGTAGCTTCATCTTCTTTCTAGGAAAGTGTTCCAAACCTTCCTTGAGGGGGAATTGATATTTAATACTCCCCTCTTTCATATCAATAATAGCACCAACAGTTCTAAGAAAAGGTCTTCCCAAAACAATAGGACATGAAGCATTGCATTCAATATTTATAACAACAAAATCAACTGGGACAAGGTTATTGTTAACCATAATAAGAACATCATCAATTCTACCAAGAGGTTTCTTCTTAGCATTATGGGCAAGATTAACATCCAAATAACAGTGTTCCAACGGTGATAGATCAAGCATATTATAAAGCTTTTGAGGCATAACAGAGATACTAGCACCAAGAGCACACAAAGCATTGCAATAAAAATCATTTACTTTTATCTTAATGATAGGCTCCCAACCATCATCTAATTTCCTAGGGATAGATGTTTCAAGTTTTAACTTTTCTTGCCTAACTTTCATGAGAGCATTGGTAATATGTTTAGTAAAGGCCATATTCATGGCACTAGCATTGGGACTTCTAGCAAGATTTTGGAGAAACATAATAACTTCAGAGATATTGCAATCATCAAAATCAATATTATTGTCATCAAAAGTAATGGTACCACTATCTCCCACATCTCTAAAAATTTCAGCACTTTTATCAGAAGCAATTTCAGCAGTTTGAGGCAATTTCAGCAGTGTGACACTCTGAATAACTTGTCATCAAGAAGCTTTGTTGCATTGCCCAAGGTGATGGAGATAAAGGTACCTCCAGCAGCTGAATCCAATAGGTTCCTTGAAGAGAAATTTAGTCCTGCATAAAAAGTTTGTATAATCATCCAAGTAGTCAGTCCATGAGTGGGACAATTCTTCACCATAGTTTTCATTCTTTCCCAAGCTTTAGCAACATGTTCATTATCAAATTGTTTAAAATTCATTATGTCACTTCTCAGGGATATAATCTTAGCAGGAGGATAATATTTTCCAATGAAAGCATCTTTACACTTAGTCCATGAATCAATACTATTTCTAGGAAAAGATAGCAACCATTCTTTAGCTCTTCCTCTCGAAGAGAAATGAAATAATTTCAGTTTAACAATATCTCCATCCACATCTTTATATTTTTGCATCTCACATAGTTCAACAAAATTATTAAGGTGGGCAGGAGCATCATCAGTACTAATACCAGAAAATTGCTCTTTCATAACAAGATTTAATAAAGCAGGTTTAATCTCATAGAAAGTAGCAGTATGAGCAGGTGGAGCAATAGGTGTACAAATAAAATCATTGTTGTCTGTCCTAGTGAAGTCACACAACTTAGTATTCTTAGAGGAACTCATTTTAGCAGAATAAAAGCAAGCAAATAAATAACAACTATGAAGTAAACTATTTTTTTTGTATTTTTGATATAGAGAAGAAAAACAAGACAATAAGCAAAATAAAGAGGTTGAGAGTGAGAGACTCCCCTTGCCAGGAGACTTCTTCCTCCCCGGTGACGGCGCCAGAAATTTCCTTTATGTTGTGAGTTGGGATACCCCAAGAGGAGGGTGTGATGAGCACAGCGGTAGGAAATTCCCCTTAGTTAAGAACCAAGGTTATCAATCCGGTAGGAGGAAGAGGATCTCTGGAAGGTTGATGCCACTAACGGTGGTGCTGGCGCTTCACCGGTGTCAGCAACAACGTGGAACCTGCACACAACACAACCAAAATACTTTGTCCCAACAGTAGAGTGAGGTTGTCAATCACACCGGTCTTGCTGAAAACAAAGATTAGACGTATAGTGTGGAAATGATGTATGCTTGCAGTAAGTAAAGAAAGCAGGAAATTGTTATGGTTTGTTTAACAGTGTGGAAAATGGACCGGGGTTCATAGGTTCACTAGTGGTGTCTCTCCATAAAAGATAGCATGCTGGATGAACAAATTACAGCTGGGCAATTGACAAATAGAGGTTGCACCGTAGTTCACAATATAACATGATGGTTACTATGATATTTAGTGCGGGCATTACAAGAATATACATAGACCGACATCCATCTGCATCTATGACTAATAATCTACTCTCAGATTATCATCCAAACCCCCTTAGGTATTAAGTTGCAAGCAACAGATAACTTCATTAAACAAAGTGTGTAATGTAAGCAATGATTATGCACGTGGGCACTCTCACCATTGTTTTCTCCCTAATGGCAACATCACATCCTCCTCCTTCACGTTTCTATCACTCGAGCAAGGTGGTGAGGAGGCATGAGCCCACTATCGAGCATTAATACTCGCTCTAGGAGTCACTAGCAACTACTTGGCCAGATCAACCATTAGCAATGGAAAGCATGCAAGATCACAAATAGCATATGCAAATAAAGACTATAATCAGCTTGGCATAAGGTTAATATTCATCGGATCCCAGCAAACACAACATATAGAATTACATAAGATCAATCTTGATCATGATAGGCAGCTCACGAGATCTAAACATGGAGGCATCTGAGGAGAAGACAACCACCTAGCTACAGCTACAAACCCGTAGTCGAAGGATGAACTACTCACGCATCACTCCGGAGGCAGGCATGGTGATGTAGAAGCCTCCGGTGATGATCTCCTCTCCGGCAGGGTGCCGGAAACAGCTTCAGAACCCCCCTGGTCTAGGGTTCACGGTGACGGCTGCTGCGGACCTTTTCGGGGATTTTTGATCAGGTGTTTAGGGTTTCCATCCCGGGGGATTAAATAGGCGAAAGGGCAAAGGCGGTGGAGATCCAAGGGCCCCTCAACCATAGCTGGTGCGGCCAGGGGGACCCGCGCCACCCTATGGTTTGCCCCCTAGTACCCGTCTTCGACTCTTCTTCGATGTTCTGGATGCTTCCGGGGAAAATATGCACTTCGGCCTTTGTGGGGTCCAATTCCTTGAATGTTTCCAGAACAACTTTTTTGAACCAAAAACAATAGAAAACAGGGAACTGGCACTTGGCATCTTGTTAACAGGTTAGTCCAGGAAAACGTATAAAAAATGCTATAAATAAGGGAGAAAACAAGTAGCAATTGGCATAATATGATCATGGAGCATCAGAAATTATAGATACATTGGAAACGTATCAAGCATCCCCAAGCTTAGTTCCTACTCGTCCTCGAGTAGGTAAACGATAAAACAATAAAGTCTGAGGTGACATGCTACTAACATAAACTTGATCAATCTAATGTAAAAGCATATGCACGCTGAGATCATAGAACTTCAAACACAAACATGATAAATAAAACTTTAATAATAAAGCATAGCAATTACTTTGCATCACAAAGAGTATCTCAAATAAAGGATCATGAATAGTAATGTAAAGAAAGGTAGACGTTTGTTTCAGGTATAGAGAAAGCATGGCAAAGTGGTATTTCGCTAGTCCTTAAGAGTGGGGCAAAACATAAATGTCAGGACACCTTCAAAGTTCATAGAGGAAGACTAGAACAAATAATTTAAGAACAAATAATATCACATTATGAAGTAATTGTTGATGTTTATGGGACAAATGCAGATAGAACTCAGAATGGCAAAAATGCTCTCTCAACTATGCATAAAGTTAGAAGATGGAGACTAAACACAAAAGTAAAAGAAAGGCCCTTCGCGGAGGGAAGCAGCAATCACTCATGTGCTAGAGCTTTTATTTTATTAAATAGAGGTATTAAAAGTTTGGCACTGAGTGTCTATATATTCGGAGATGTATGCTAATGTCAAGGAATGGTACACAGAAAATACAGTACGTCACAAGCCAACTGGATTCACAAGAGCGGTTCCCATGGTGAAGGACGCAACTAGTGTAGAAGGTCATCCCTCTTTCTCTTTTGTTTACACAATTATGCTTTGACTGATAAATAAGGGGCAAAAATAGTGAAGAGAATTTGTTTGTATTAATTTGGGGCTGGGCAACCCGCTGCCAGCTCTTCTATCATTTGGATAAGCGTATGAAGCCACTAGTCCAGGGTGTGAAATCCAATCAACAAGTGAGATAAAGATTCTCTATTGACGTCCTCATGAGCAAAAACAGGAACATAAACCAGGAGTAATTTTGAAGGTTTTAAAGGTAACACCTGAGAAATTTACTTGGAGTGGCAGTTAAATACCACATGTAGGTAGGTATGGTGTACACAATGGGAAAACTTTGGTTTAAGGTAGTTTGGATGCACGAGTAGAGCTCATACTCAGTACAGGTGGAGGCTAGCAAAAGACTGGGAGCGACAAATCAAGAGAGCAAAAGAGCCATAATCATGCATAGCGACATAAGCATCATTAATTAAAACATAAGCAGTATCACAAGTTCAAAAACTAAATGGTCATGGAGGCTATTCGTGACTGGTTTGTAGTCATAAACATGGTGTGAGCATGCGCCAAGTCAACCAAATAAAACATTCGAAAGAGAATACCATATATTGATGCTTTACTATGACAAGAACAACTCATGAATCTTTCAAGACATATTAAATACTCTCAGCTATTTAAGGCTATTCATGCTACTCAATAACCACAAGGCTTTAAAACTAAAATAAAATTTAGCATGGCATGAAAAAAGTTCTAGTCACAGTCTATACAAGCTTCTACTAGTACTGTTATAAATTCTACTTCAAGCAACATTTTTCTTCTCCCAACAAGCACCATAAAAAACATGCTTTAACAAAAATACTCTTTATGATACAGAAAGCAAACATGAGAGTACTCACATAACACTAGTAAAACTAACAACTCTAATAAGAGATGCAAGCAAAACAGGAGCTAAATAAATGCAGCAGCTAGACAGAGATTAAGAATACAATGTATTCTCATGAAAAAGCGGAGCGTGTCACTCTCCAATAAAAGAATGCTGGGGTACAACCAAGATTATTGAAATAGTAAAAACAAAATGAAAGAAAAAAACAAAAAAAAACTGAAAACAAAATAAAAGACGCTCCAAGTAAAGCACATAAGATGCGACCGAATAAAAATATAGTTTCACTAGAAGTGACCTGATAATTTGTTGATGAAGAAGGGGATGCCTTGGGCAACCCCAAGCTTAGATGCTTGAGTCTTCTTGGAATTTTCTAGGATATACCACCGGGGCATCCCCAATCTTAGGCTTTTCACTCTTCTTGATCACATCATATCATCCTCTTCTCTTGACCCTTGTAAAGTTCCTTCACACCAAAATTCTCACAATCTTCATTAGCAACGTTAGTGCAATTGAAATAATAAATTCACATGGTTCAGTTTCAAAACAATTCTAACACTAAAAAAATATTAGCTACTGTCACAACTTCTTTTAAAACTCTTTTCCTCAAAAGAACACCAAAAGAAAGAGATTAAGATGCAAATCCAATAAATGGCAGAAATCTGTCAAAACAGAACAGCAGGTAAAGATTGATTTTTTCAAAAATCTTATGTTGCTCAAATAAAAAAGTGGTCAACTAAGAAAAGTTGCGTATATAACTCAGGATTAAGCACACAAAAACTCAGGTCATTTTGAATTTTCTGTGATTTGTTTCTGAATTAACAGTGGACAGCAGAAATCTGTTTCCTGCGCAGAAATCCGAAATATAGTCTCAACTTTCCACTAGAGGCTTTACTTGGATCGACAAAAACACAAAATAAAAGATACATCATGGTTGATAAGGAAATATAAAACACCCAGGTGCAAATCACACCAAATAAAACAAAAGAAAACGGGTTGAAAACAGCGAAATAAAACGAGTTGTCTCCCGGTAGCGCTTTTCTTTAACGCCTTTCAGCTAGGCATAAAAGGGCAACTCAAGTATTTTCAAGTGAAGAAGCATCAAAATCATATCTTGCTCTAATAATAGAGTCAAAAGGTAGCTTCATCTTCTTTCTAGGAAAGTGTTCCAAACCTTTCTTGAGGGGGAATTGATATTTAATACTCCCCTCTTTCATATCAATAATAGCACCAACAGTTCTAAGAAAATGTTTTCCCAAAAAAATAGGACAAGAAGCATTGCATTCAATGTTTATAACAACAAAATCAATAGGGACAAGGTTATTGTTAACCATAATAAGAACATCATCAATTCTACCAAGAGGTTTCTTCTTAGCATTATCAGCAAGATGAACATCTTCTCTTTCCCACCACTTTACCATTAATAGTAGGAGGTTTACTAGCAATTGGAGCTTCAGATTTACTAGTGGTTGTGATAGTGCAAACTCTAGCAGTATTTTTCTTTCTAGACAATTCATCTTCTCTTTCCCACCTAGCACGTAATTCAGCCATCAACCTAACATTATTATCAATTTGAACTTGGATGGCATTCAAAGTTTTACTTTGTTTAACATTTTATGGCAAAACATTTAGTTTTAGAAAATCAACATCAATAGCAAGGCTATCTACTTTAGAGGCAAGAACATCTATTTTACCAAGCTTTTCCTCAACAGATTTATTAAAAGCAGTGTGTGTGCTAATAAATTCTCTAAGCATGTTTTGAAGATCAGAGGTAGAGCTTTTATTGCTATTGTAGGAGTTGCCATAAGAATTATCATAACCATTATTACGAGGATAAGGCTTATAATTGTTTCCACCAAAATTATTTCTATAAGGGCATCTCCAGCCGTCCCCCCCAGAGCCCCCCAAAGCGGCGTTTTTGGCGCCGTTTCGCGCCGTTTCGCACCAGTCGCCCCCCCAGGAATCGATTTAGCGCCGCTTTCCGCCGTTTTTCGCGCTGTTTGGCGCCGCCGAACCCAGGCCAAACCCAGCGCGCTGGGTTCGGCCTGGGGGGGCGAAATGCTCGCGTGGGCCACGCCTGTCGGCGACGGAAGACGATTTCCCTCTCTTTTTTCGGCGCTTCCCTCCACTTTCCCCCCACATGTACCTCTCCCCCCGGTTCATTCCCGCCATTTCCCCCCGCACCCGAGATCTACGCGCCATGGCTCCCGCTCGATTTACAGGACCCCGCGCCGCCGCCGCCGCCGTCTCCATTCCCGCGGCCTCCGAACCGGCCAAGAAACACCGCAAGCCAAGAGCACCGAAGGAGCGACCACCCGGCATGTCGAACAAGGAGTGGATCGCCGAGAGGTCGCGGCTGGAGACAGCCAACATCAAGCGCCGGGGTAGGGAGGCGGCGCAGCGGCAGAGGCAGCTCATGGCGCAGCTGCAAGCGGAGGAGCAGGTAGTCACCGAGGAAGACGAGCTGGAGGAGGAGGAGGAGGTCCCAGACGAGGCACCTACGCCGGCCGCGGCGCCTCTCGCCAAGAAGAAGGGCCCTTTCGGCCCACGTTTCGCCGGCTGGAAGCAGTCACCGTCACCGTCGCCCCGCATGTCACCGCACCCGCCGCCAGCATGGTTCGTCGAAGGTGATTCGCTGGGAGGTTTCAACCCCAACCTCACCTTCCCCTACCACCCGCCGATGATGTATGGCAACGCGCCGGGCTACGCAGCTTCCCCATCCCACCGCCGCGCGATTCTCGCCGGACTGCAGCCCCAGCACAGCTACATGGAGGAGATCATCGCGTCCGGCTCGATGGCGGCGGCGGCGAGCCCGGGCTTCCTCGATGGCAGCGGCGATTTCTTCACGCAGGTCGGTGGTGACTACGGCGAAGGCGGCTCCGGCACGGCGAAGACGACGACGTGGACGAGACGCCCGTGGTGCCAGAGGGTACAGATCCGGCCGGCGAAGGACGGAAGCGCCGTGGCCCTGGCCGCCCCCGCAAGGAGCCCAAGGTGCCCCTGCCGCCCGCCGAGCCTCGCATCAAGTGGCTGAACAGGGAGGACTCGCTCCTCGCCGGGGCGTGGAAGACGGTGAGCTTGGACCCGATCGTCGGCGCGAACCAGCACGCCGACAACTACTGGAAGCGGGTGAAGACGGCCTACGACGAGCGCCGCATGATCGATCCCTACTACGCCCCATGCGTCCTCGACCGCGGCCAGAAGGCCATGGCGAACCATTGGGCCAACATCCAGGCGTCGTGCAACAAGTGGCACGGCATCCAGGAGGAGATCTCGGCGAGGCCGCAGAGCGGCGCCAACCGCGAGATGGAGATCGTCCGCATGCTCGAGGCGTACAAGAACGACGAGGGAACCGACTTCAAGTTCCTTCACGTGTTCGTCCTCATCGAGACTTGCGAGAAGTGGGCGGAGGTGCGTCGCTCGATCGGCAAGGGCAAGGAGTACGTCCCCGACGCGGTGGCTGCGTGCGCATCCGAAGGGCGTCCGCCGATGGGCCACAAGAAAGCCAAGCTGGCTAGGGACGGCGCGCCTGCAGCGGCAAAACTCCAGGCATCCAACGAGACCTGCATCGCCGACGCTCAGGTCCAGGCCGGCAAGAGGGAGGAGGTCTCCAAACAGCAATGGGCGGCGCTCATGGCCAACTCGCAGGTCAAGATCGACCTCCTCCGGACTGGCACCGCGGCGAAGAAGAGGAACAACGACCTCGCCTTCCTCACGGGCGGCGATCCGACCGCGATGACCCCCGAGGTGAGAGCTTGGTTCCTGGCGCAGTGCAACCTCATCCTGACCGACATCAGCGCGCCCCCGGCCCCGACATCGTCTGGCGGCGCCAGCTACACCACCGCGCCGACAAGCCCGCACGCCGACCAGGAGGATGCCGCCGTCGACAAGGATGCCCAGCCCGTCGTCGACCTGGAGAATGGCGAGCCCGTTGTCCGCTCCGACGCCGTCATCGACCTGGATGCTGCGCCGAGCTCGCCGCCTGCTCCGACGCCGGCCGACGCGTATGTCTGATCGCCTACGTCTGCCAACGCCGCGCGCGCTCGTCTGTGTGATTCGATCTGAACTATATTTGATCGCCCACCTGTGGCGTTTTTTGTAATATGATCGCCCGAAACTATGGCTGCCGATCGCCGATCTAGGGCTCTATTTTTTGGGGGCGGGAAGAAACTTTCGAATGATATCGGTGCTTTATTTTCTGGGACACCGAACGGCTGGTGAAATCGCCCCCCCAGGTTTTGGTGCGGGCCGGCGCTATCGCTAAAAAGCGCCGATCTGAAACCTGGGGGGTCGAACGACTGGAGATGCCCTAAGCATTGTTGTTAAAATTATTATTTCTAATAAAGTTTACATCAACATGCTCTTCTTGAGCAACCAAAGAGACTAAAGGAACATTATTAGGATCAACTTGAGCTTTACCGTTAACAAGCATAGACATAATAGGATCAAGCCTTTCACTCAAAGAGGAGGTTTCCTCAACAGAATTTACCTTCTTACCTTGTGGAGCTCTCTCAGTGTTCCACTCTGAATAATTTATCGTCAAGAAGCTTTGTTGCATTGCCCAAGGTGATGGACATAAAGGTACCTCCAAAAGCTGAATCCAATAGGTTCCTTGAGGAGAAATTCAGTCCTCCATAAAAAGTTTGTATAATCATCCAAGTAGTCAGTCCATGAGTGGGACAATTCTTCACCATAGTTTTCATTCTTTCCCAAGCTTTAGCAACATGTTCATTATCAAATTGTTTAAAATTCATTATGTCACTTCTCAGGGATATAATCTTAGCCAGAGGATAATATTTTCCAATGAAAGATCTTTACACTTAGTCCATGAATAAATACTATTTCTAGGTAAAGATAGCAACCATTCTTTAGCTCTTCCTCTCAAAGAGAAAGGAAATAATTTCAGTTTAACAATATATCCATCCACATCTTTATATTTTTCCATCTTACATGGTTCAACAAAATTATTAAGGTGGGCAGCAGCATCATCAGTACTTATACGAGAAAATTTCTCTTTCATAACAAGATTTAATAAAGCAGGTTTAGTCTCATAGAAAGCAGCAGTAGGAGCAGGCGGAGCAATAGGTGTACAAATAAAATCATTGTTGTTTGTGCTAGTGAAGTCACACAACTTAGTATTCTCAGAGGAACTCATTTTAGCAGAATAAAAGCAAGCAAATAAATAACACCTATGAAGTAAACTAATTTTTTGTGTTTTTGATATAGAGAAGCAAAAAAGACAAAATATAAAACAAGACAATAAGCAAAATAAAGAGGTTGAGAGTGAGAGACTCCCCTTGCCAGGAGACTTCTTCCTCCCGGCAACAGCGCCAGAAATTTCCTTGATGTTGTGTGTTGGGATACCCCAAGAGGAGGGTGTGATGAGCACAGCGGTAGGAAATTCCCCTTAGTTAAGAACCAAGATTATCAATCCAGTAGGAGGAAGAGGATCGCAGGAAGGTTGATGCCATTGACGGTGGTGCTGGCGCTTCACCGGTGTCATCAACAATGTGGAACCTGCACTCAAGAGAACCAAAATACTTTGTCCCAACAGTACAGTGAGGTTGTCAATCTCACCGGTCTTGCTAAAAACAAAAATTAGACGTATAGTGTGGAAAATGATGTATGCTTGCAGTAAGTAAAGAAAGCAGGAAATTGATGTGGTTTGTTTAATAGTGTGGAAAATGGACCGGGGTTCATAGGCTCACTAGTGGTGTCTCTCCATAAAAGATAGCATACTGGGTGAACAAATTACAGCTGGGAAATCGAAAAATAAAGGTTTCACCGTAGTGCACAATATAACATGATGGTTACTATGATATTTAGTGCGGGCATTACAACAATATACATAGACCGACATCCATCTGCATCTATGACTAATAATCCACCCTCAGGTTATCATCCGAACCCGCTTAGGTATTAAGTTGCAAGCAACAGATAACTGCATTAAACAAGGTGTGTAATGTAAGCAATGATTATGCACGCGGGCACGCTCACCGTTGTTTTCTCCCTAATGGCAACAACACATCCTCTCCCTTCAGGTTCCTGTCACTCGAGCAAGGTGGTGAGGAGGCATGAACCCACTATCGAGCATAAATACTCCCTCTTGGAGTCACTAGCAACTACTTGGCTAGAGCAACCACTTGCAACGGAAAGCATGCAAGATCACAAATAGCATATGCAAATAAAGACTATAATCAACTTGGCATAAGGTCAATATTCATCGGATCCCAGCAAACACAGCATATAGAATTACATAAGATCAATCTCGATCATGATAGGCAGCTCACGAGATCTAAACTTGGAGGCATATGAGGAGAAAACAACCATCTAGCTACAGCTACGAACCCGTAGTCCAAAGATGAACTACTCACACATCACTCTGGAGGCAGGCATGGTGATGTAGAAGCCTCCGGTAATGATCTCCTCTCCGGGAGGGTGCTGGAAACATCTTCAGAACCCCCTGATCTAGGGTTGACGGTGACGGCGGTGCGGAACTTTTCGAGGATTTTTGATCAGGTGTTTAGGGTTTTCCATCCAGGGGGATTAAATAGGCGAAATGGCAAAGGCGGTGGAGCTCCAGGGGCCCCACACCCACAGCTAGCGCGTTAAGGGAGACCCGCGCCACCCTATGGTGTGCTCCCCCTGGTGCCCGTCTTCGACTCTTCTTCGGTGTTCTGGATGCTTCCGGGGAAAATAGGCACTTCGGGCTTTGTGGGTTCCAATTCCGAGAATGTTTCCAGAAGAACTTTTCTGAAACCAAAAATAGCAGAAAACATGGAACTGGCACTTGGCATCTTGTTAATAGGTTAGTCCCGGAAAACGTATAAAAATGCTATAAATAAGGCAGAAAACAAGTAGCAATTGGCATAATATGATCATGGAGCATCATAAATTATAGATACGTTAAAGACGTATCACATGCTAAACAAACGGTCACACCCAAACACACGGGGGCTACGCAAAACTAGCATCAGCAAATCTTCGAGTACATACGCACGACAAATATCTTACAAGGTCACAAGGTACACACCTTATAAACACCTTAACTAATTAAATTAACATACGAGGTTACAAGGTACACACCTTAATACGCCTTAAACTGACCCGCATAAACATACAAGGTATATACACCTTGTCAACTAAAACTATTGCCGAGCAGCCGCCTCTCGAAGCAGTCGCTCAGTCTCCCCGGCGGTCAACCGAATGATACGCTCTACCGCAAGTCGCACAACCTCATAATGACGGACAAAATCTACAGGTGGTCCTTGGGTAGCAGGGAGTGGCGCCACAGAATTAAAGTTGACTTCAGCGTGCCATAAACGCACAAAGGCAAGCGCCACCTGAGCACCACAAATGAGCTGTTGACGCACGCACTCTTGAACATCCCCCACCGGACGGAATAATCTTAGCAAGCCACTCAAGCTATCGGGAACAACGCCGAATGGGTAAAACCCCCGATGGACCAAAGAAAGGGCCTCCCGACAAGATTCAAAAAAAATCTGCGCTTGACTCGCTAGTACTATAGAGTAGCCTAGACGAAACCTCTGCTACGGCCAGACTAGAAATTGCTCGCGTGAGGTTTGGAGCTGCTTGACTAATGAACAATGTGATTGTCTACTCAGTGACCCTCACACGCCCCATCAGGCTCAACAACTTCATGGAGAACAAACACGTCAAATCACAAGGAGGAATAACAAAAAAATTACTCGAGGGCTCTCTGGACTTACAAAGCATGCCCTTCGCAACGCTCGTCAGCTCCTCCATCAAAAACTGTTCGCGATCCGCAGCGAGTTTCTTCTTAGACTTGGCAACATCCTCCACGTCTCGCAGAGACTTGACCTTACGCTCGCCATCCGCGACGCAGTCACGAAGTGAAGCAAGCATACTGGCAGCCATAACAAATGGCTCAGTCGAAGGAGCAGCTCCACTCGATGAACCTCCGCTGGAATCCACCACCTGGAAAGAACAAAGAAATTTCAGAGACAAAGTCACATCCAACTCGATGATTTACAACAAAAAATCTTCGAGTGCTTGGGGGCTACTCGAATCCCGCCAGGTAGCTCCATCCTAACTCCAATAGCACCTAGATCAAGATGGAGAAAATAAACGTCAGAAAGAGAAAAGAAGAAGCCACAGTCGAAAGAAATTCGAGCATAACTCACCAGCTAGAGCCTGGGCCAAGGGATGGAGGACGCTGACCAAATCGCTGTCGTGTTTTACACTCGCCTCCTCCAGCTGCTTTAAGGCATCATGGGCTCCCGCAAGGCTGTCAGTTGAATGTCTGCGCGTGGACTCCAATTCCTTCCGAGTAGACTCCAGCTCCTTCTCAAGGTCTTTAACCCGAGAGGTAGCCTCTGCCTTCTCGGACTTCAAGCGATTAACCTCGTCTGCAACATAGAGGGCGCAATTAAAATAATAGTTGCGACCAGGAAGAAACGGAACTAGAGCAAGAGGCGTGTGGCAACTCACCCTGTAGGGAGCGGCCATCTTGGACAAGCTGGTCGCGCTTCCCCCGAAGAGAAGCACATTTTGCCTCAGCCGAAAGAAGGCGGCGCCCAAAAGCCGCCAGGGAATCAGGAACAGACCGCAAGAAATCCATTGAAAATTAGAAAGACATCATTTGAGCCTATGCACGACTGTACACAGTCAAGTATAGCCTCGGGGGCTACTCCCATCGGGAGCACAGCCGTGCGCCCGACGAAATCCAAAACAAGGGAACATACAAGAAACAAAATCTCGACTTGAGTCCATAGCCGACTTCAAGCAGTCGACCATAGACTCGAGGGCTACTCCCATCGGGAGCACTGTCGTGCACCCGATAAAAGAAAAAGAGGTAGAAAAGTTGCAGAAAAAATGAGAACACTTTACCTTGCCCTGCGCGGTGGACAAGGGATCAGCCGAGCTAGCCGAAATCTCCCTGCTCGCTGACGCCCCGACATCTCCAGGCCGCCCGACTGCCAAGCTAGGCATCGTGTACTCCGTAGCGTCGACTGCCTTCGCCGGGCTTGGAGGTCTTCGAGTGAGATTTGCAGCTGTAGCAGGGCCCGCAGCAGCCTCCTTCTTTTTCATAGATGGAGTCGAGGAAGCAAACTGATCCGCGCTGATGGTCGCAAGACTACTGCAAAAGTTAGAATCAGAAAAGAAGAAAGCAACTTCGTGACAAAGGAGAAAACACACGGAAGTCACTCGTCTTCATCATCATCGTCAAGGTTGTCTGGATCCCAGGCTGTGGAGATCTTCGACTGGCGGATGGCGGGAGGAAGTACGTTGAGGGGAGTTCCTCAGATGGGCTCGACCTCCTCGAGACGATCATCACTCAAGGAGTTATCCTTGGAGGTGACCTCAGCCTCCTCCGCCTTGTGGCGCTTGCAACGACGAAGTGGCTCGTAATCCGACTCTTCCTCCTCCTCCACCTCCTCTCGTTTAGAACTCGACTCCGCGTCTACAACACTAGCCTCGGGAGGGGCCTCAACATTGCTCGCCAAAAGATCTGAGACGCCATCACCCGCAGAGAGTGGCGGGCAGCACGTCACCACATCCGGATTCTACAAAGGCAAAAGAGGGCAAGGAAGAGTCTCAATCGACAAGAACCCAAAATGAGAAGAGATACAAGGAAAAGAAGAAGGCTAAGAAATTTACCTCAGTCGGGGGGTTCTCGACATCGAATGGGGTGAGAGGGCACGTCGAGTAGCCCTCTCCCTTCTTAAGATTGGTGATAGCCGCGATCTTCTTGTCGAATTCTGCATTCAAAATAATGTCGTCGCATGTTCGGCTCTGGTCGTTGACGCCCGTGTACTCCCACAGGGTGGCCGGCCTCTCTTGGAGAGGTTGAACCCACCGGCGCAGAAATACACCCACCAGGTGTATCCCGTTCAGCGGAGTACCCTGCTCCTTGTTGCGAAAGAGCGCCACTTTCGCGAGTAGAGGGGAGACGACCTTGGATACTTAGGCTAAGATCGAGTGCGTCCAAGACTTCCTCCGCTTCAAAACAGCGAACGGGTGAAATTCTAGAACGCCACCCGCGCTGTTGTCTTCAACATAAAACCACTTCTGACGCCATCCTTGGGCTGAGTTGACGAAACTCATCTCCAGGTAGGGGAAGTCCTTATTCGCCTGGATCCCGAAGCCTCCGGTCCTCAGCGGCTCCCCCGTCCTTTTGCCTGGCAGCGCCTTCTCCTAAAAGATCCGCGCCTGGAAGATGGCTTTCCAGAGCCCCCAGTGCGGACGAATGCCGAGGAAGCACTCGCATAGCACGATAAAGCACGAAATGTGTTGTATCGCGTTAGGAGGATGGTCGTGCAGCTGTATGCCGTAGACATACATCATCCCGACAAGGAAGGGATGAAGAGGGAAGGACAAACCTCGGGCAACATGCTCCGACAATGTGACGCGCTCGGTGGCGAGGGGATTAGGCATCTCCTCCTTCCTCGTGGACATCCGGACGCGCTTGGAGTCCTCGGGAGGGAGCAGCCCCTCCCTCTGCATCTCGATGATGCTTTTCTTCGGCGCGCCAATCGCCCGTCTTCTTCACTAGAGCCGCCGTGGAAGCGCTGGCCACCTCCTAGCCGGACGCCGTGGCCACGCTGCACTTCTTGCCTCCCGCCATTGGGACTTTTCGTGGTGTGCGCGCAGAAGAGAAGGTTATCGCCAGAGGAAGAAGAAGATGGGTTGAGGGTCGGTAAAATTACCTTTTCCCTACGGCCCGTTACTTATACTAAGGTTGGACCGCCACGGCCCGTTGATCTGTTAACATGGGACACATCCCCGCTGCCACGTGTGAAGCAGAAATGAGGAGGCAGAGGGCGGTTACCTTCGCACGATCTTTTATGAGAGATCATACGTAATTACTGCACGACCAACAGAAAAACCGGAGCGCGACCGCTCGTTTCCGGTCAAAAAGCTGCCAAGGTGGTCCCTGCGTGCTCTGCCCCACTGCGTCACGTTCCATCAGGAGTAGAAGAGTGCACGGTGACGTCATGACACACCTCATCAACATGAAAACTCTTTCGTATGGAAAACACTGACACGGAACTTCTTTCGTATGGACCTCAAGACACGAAAATTCTTTCGTCTGGAACTCAAGACACGAAGATTCTTTCGTACAAAAACATTAACGTGAAATCTCTTTCGTATAGATCTCATGACACGAAATTTCTTTCGTGTGAGTCTCCCAAAAACTGCAGGACAGCAACAGTAGCGCTCGCTACTACTCGGGAACAGAAGAAAACACCCGCTGTGCGTCTGGACGGAAATCGCGAATGTGCGGCTCCCGCAATATCGCATCACGATGTACAAACACGTCATTTTAACCCTAAATCATTCGGACGACTAGGCACATACGGATGCAGTATTCTTTCGAGTACAAAGGTAAGACTCAAGGATCTCTCCTGTGGGCCTAGAATCGCACTCGAGCTGCGTCCTACAGTAAATTTTCCGTGTCAACAACACGAAGAGAAATCCTAACGGACGCAACGGGTACCCCTCTAAGGTTAAGTTCGACTTGATAAGACCTCCACGGCCCAGTCGCAACGATCACCTCGCCAAGTTCCAGTCGGAGGTCTCGAATTTGTGTAGGCCAGAACTGTTTTTGCCCTAGATGCAATTAATTGGCCCTGATCTTTCGGGAGAGCCAAGCGACTGAGCCGTATCCTTCTACGAAAAGAGCCAACACTAGGCGCACTTACCGCTCGATACTCGAGTACATCCCATACAGGGTACACGCCCTTGAAGTCAGGCGTTTAAATGACAAGTCGCGAAATCCAGGGACGGACTCTGAGTGCTTACCCGGCTATTCTCAGTCGAATAAACAATCGTGGGCTACTGACGTGAGGATGATTCCAGGACCTGTCGAGTGGGCCTCCCTGGTCCAAGGCCCAAAGCAAGATGCTACTCCATATCTCTAGAAGGCCTAGTGGAAGCCAACCCGTGAAACTCGCGGGTCAAGAAGGAAAGTTCCACCGACCTAGAGCTAGGGTTTGTAACCCCCTACGATACAGTTTGAGACCCAGCTATCTATAAAAAGGCTGGAAGAACCACAGGGAGGGGGATCCAATCTAATTTTCACCGCCATAGCCATAGTTTGAGATCTATCTCTCGACTTGCGCACCCACCATTGTAATCGATCTACTCGTAATACAGATCAGAAGAGCAGGAGTAAGGGTTTTACCTCTACGAAGGCCCCGAACCTGGGTAAATTGTGCCCCTGTTAGCCGACGATCATCACCAACGCCTTATTCATTCTCTTAATCGAAACCCTACCGGATCATCCGAGGGACTTGTCAAGATGACTAATCGACAACATACGAGGGAATTTTCTATCAAGAGCAAGAGAACTTTGGGGGACTTTGGCATACAAGGTCTCGAGGATCTCGAGAACGATGCACCAACAGGTGGTGAGGTAGTGGAGAATATAAAGGACATAGACATGCTCACCAAGGTTGATGCGGAAAATGACAGCGATGATGAGCCTCCACCGTGCGAGGAGCCTCCAACTTACTACTCCCGTGATAGTGATGTTGATAGTGACGGTGAGAACCAAAGACTTAATTATGAGATCGATGATTTGTGGTGAGCGTCTTTTATGTCTTTATTATTCTTAGTATTTATTTATGTCTTTATTATGCTTAGTATCTATTTACTTTATTATGCTTAGTATTTATTTTCCAAAATGCTTATTAATTGCATTACATCTTTATGCTTCTTAATTGTATCATGTCTTTATGCTTACTGTTTACCCTTTCTTAATGCAGGTGATCCACCAATATGAGCCAAGGCAATGAATCAACGTCCTCCTTGTTGAAGGCGATACGCCAGAGGAAGTCTACCAAAAGTGGATGGGAGCCTATTCCAAACCCGAGATACATTACTGACGGTGGTGGGACAAGGGGAGCTATTGATGCACTCCCTCTGAGGACATCACGAGGGTGAGGTGAAGGACGAGCACCAGGTGACAGAGGATGAGGGCGATGTGGTAGACAAGCACTAATTGAGGGAGGTGACATACTGAAAGTATAGTATGGGCACCTAGAGGGGGGTGAATAGGTGCTACGACCAATTTTAATTTTTCTTTCACAATTAGGCTTGACACAAAGGTAAATTCTCTAGATGATGCAACTACGGTGAATTTACCTATATGACAAGGATAACAACAATCACAATGCAAGTACAAGTAAAGGGAGAAGGGAACGAGGTAACCGATATGAAGCAGGCGGAGACACAATGTAATCCCGAATTCCTCCTTGTTAAGAGAGTACGTCTCGTTGGAGGGGTGTGAGCTCTCCACGAGGGCGTACTCAACGCCACAAAGGCCTCACCCTATTCTTCGATGAACCCCGCCACAAAGGCCTAGTCCACCTTCCACTATTGATCCCCTTTGAGGCGGGAATCGAATCCTTTACAAACAACTTGGGGCACACACCCACAACCAAATTGGGGGCTACCAACAATCTTGAATCACCAAGAGTAGCAAGATGCCTAGGTTCTCCACAAGAGGAAACCATAGGCTAGATCCCTCGAGCTAGAGAAGGGGAAATGAAGAACGACTCGGTGAAGATGTAGATCAGGGACTTCTCCTCCAATCCTCCAAAGATCTTCGAGTTTGGTGGGAGGGATTGGGATTTAATGCGGATTTGGTGAGCTCTTAAATGCTATTGAATGGCAAGGGGGAGAACTAGAGCTCAAGGTGGAAGAGGAGGGGTATTTATACCCCCTCCTCAAAACTAGCCGTTTGGCTGGAAAACAGGTACCGAAATATCCGGTCCAAGTTTGGACCAGAATATCCGGTCTCCAGATCTGCTCGATTTCGTTGTCTAAAACCGGATTATCCGGTTGCCTCTGAATAATCCGGCACGAATAATCCGGTTGGCTGCAGTCCTGCGCAGGCAACCGGACCGGATATTCCGGTACAAATAATCTGGTTCACTTCTGTGAGATTCATCTCCAGTCCTTAACCGATTTTCGAACAGAAACTCCATAACCGGAATATCTGGTATAGTTTGAATAATCCGGTACCAATATTACGGCTCATCTCTGTCCCAAACTGGACCCAAACCATCCTAACCGGAATATCCGGTTTCCCTGAATAATCCGGTTGCTCACTGTCCCAAATCTCTTAGCCCAATCTTCACCGATCTTTTCGGTGATCGATGCCGATGTTAAGTATAACACCTGCACACTAAACATCTCGATGTACTAAGTATTGTTAACTAACACATAAAACACCGGGAAAACGAAATGCACTTTCAATCTCCCCCTTTTTGGTGTTAGATGACAATACTAAGATTTGCAATAAAGCTTTGACGAGAACATGTTTGAAACAAAATGGAAATGTCTCCCCCTATCTATATGCACATCTTTTGTGTGCCTCAAATGCAAAAAAGCAATAATATACGGAGAGAAATTTCCAACAAGTAACAAACATGCCAAAGGAACAATATCACCAATATGTTGAGAATAAGAGAGAAATATATACCTTGTGCGTAGAGATGATAACATGTATACCCAAGCACAACAATAGATAATATCCTCAACATATAAGATTGATAATCCATATTAGCCAATAACATAAGATAGATAATCCACGATAACCAATAATATAGTCCCACACCACATGATAGCACATAGTTTTCAACGAGACAATAAAACGAAAAAGTTCACGAATAAGCCTAAATGGACACAAGCTTTCAAGAAATGGTAAAAGCATACGCTTGTGCCCGAAACCATGAAAATCCCCATAGGCCTACCACTACTTATCCCCCTTTGGCATCAAGACACCAAAAAGGAATAGGTAGTGGTGCTACCATCCCAACAACGATCTAAGGATCGGAATGCTCAGACGACTCTCCAGCTGACGCGTCAGAAGCACCCTCGGCCTCCCTCTCCGAATCCTGATCCTCATCCTCATCTTCCTCCTCAAAGTCATCTCCATCACGAGCACGAGAAGAAGCAGTTGTGGCACGAAGAGCCTCCTCAATACGCTCCCAAGGGGTACGGTCTCTGGAAGACCACTGAGAGTAGTACTGTGGAACAAGAGGGGCAGGAAGATCACCAGAAGCACCACTCACATGGTTAAGGATCTGACTCTGAGTGCTAGACATAGCGGTGTCCCTATGGTAGGCATGGTACTGCTTCTTGTGGGTATCCACCTTCATGCAAAGCACGTTGCGCTGAAACCAGGAGAGCTTCCTGACATTGCGCAAGGTGGAGGAAGGATCAGCCTGGGGAGCACTAGAAGGGGCCACATCTCCTTTAGAGGAACCACCCTCAGAAGGAGGAACAGGAGCAGGAACTGCCTTCTTCCTCTTGATGTACACCTTCTTGAACTTGTGCTCTGCCATGGGCAACTCAGAAAAATCCCTCTTCATCACATCCTTGATCAGCATCATGATATATGGTCCATATGGTATGGCGTTCCCACCAATCATAGCATTGCGCAACTCATGGAAGATGATGTCCATGACATCCATAGTATAAGAAGCAGTAGGGTCCTCATCCTCAATACACTGCTTAGCAAAAATCAGAATGTTGCACAAAGGACTGGTGATAGCATCATTGTTACCTCCACTTGGCACCAAGAAAGACCGGAAGAGGCGCACGAGCTGATCATAGAAGGGGATGAGCCCTTCCAGCTTCCCAATAGCAAAACCTGGAGCATACATATCTGCCATAGATCTCTCCCTATGAGGCCTCTCCACATCATGCATACGGTAACCAAGTGGAGGGTGAGAGTTGTACCGGTAACCAAGCAGACGAGCCAATCTGTGAAAAGGAATCTCACAAGGAGTGGTCTGAGTCATCCACTTCAGAGAGCAAGGAACACTCTTGACAAACACCAATGTGGACATGAACTGAACAACAAGCTCGTTGTTGTAGGGGCAGTGGGTCTCCAGAAGCCTCACAAGACCAAACCTCTCAGTGATACTGGCAGCATCAGCAAACTCCTCCTTGTCCCTTATTATCTGAAACTTGGCAGGATTCATCTGACGGATAGGAAACTTGTAGTCGGAGTAGATGTCAGCATAGATATATGACTGCTCCAAGTTCCAGAAACGAGCATCCTCACACTCCACATCACGAGGAGTGTTGTACCAATCCTTCTGTCTGATCTGAGCATAGTCCTGAGTGGAGATATATGTCTTGTAGTTCTGCCTAGATGCCTTTCCTTTCTTCTTCTTTGATGGCTTTAAGGCGAGAGACTTGCCCTTGGTAACAACTTTCCTTGGAGGGCGGTCACCGGGATCCTCATCACTAGTGTCCTTGTACGAAGGATGCTTGTGAGGGCCCAACTTGTCAGCGTGAGAGCTACCTGTGAAGAAGAATCGTAGAGGAAGCAATAGGGGTAAGTGCACATATGTCAAACAATGGAGGAAACATACGTAAAAACAATAGGGAAGATTCCATGGTATGCAACAGTTAATTCTAGTTAGGATCAAACTAGTACTGAAGAAATTCGGGACATAACTCAACCGGATATTCCGGTTTAGTTCTGTACCGGATATTCCGAGTGTGTGACAGAACACTACCCGATATTCCGGTTCAAAACTGAAACAGATATTTCGGCTGCTCGACAGAACACAACCGGATATTCTGGTTCAAATCTGAACCGGATATTCCGATAGCTCGAAAATAGCACTAGATTGATTCTACACTAGATTTGAAAACTAGATCGGTGACTTGTGAATCTAAACTATTGTCTCTAGCATGCATAAGGTACCCTAGGGAGCAATTTCTACCAAGCATTGTCAACAAAAACAAAAATCCATGAATGGTATGGTTATGGCACCAAGATTCAAAGGATTTGAACTTTACCGTGTCCATGGAAGAAGATGCTTGGATGGAAATGCTTCCGAGTACGAGGGGAACAAGATCCAGGCAAAAACTCGCAGATCCCGCGGAGGAAGTGGCTCGGGAGGCCAAGAATCAAGGTGGCGGCGCTTGGGGTGGAGAAGAGGAGTTGGGGGAGAAGAAAAGGCAAGAACTGCCTCTCTCTCCATGCTCCTCCGAATAAGTGATCTGCGCCGGACCGGATATTCCGGTTCAAGTTTGAACCGGATATTCCGGTACCACCCGGATATTCCGGTTCAAAACTGAACCGGAAATTGCGGCTACCATCTAATTCTAATCTTCCTAGTTTCAAAGGAATGACAAATGTGCTAGATAGAGTTTGGTTTTTGGGTAGGAGCGCTTAGGATAGAAACACCAAACTAGAAGTAGTACTTATCCCGCTCAAATGCAAGAATCAAACAAACAAAAGACCAATTGAGTGAGATTTTCCTACGAAAGAACACTTAGAAGGGAAAAACAATAAAAGCAATGAAATGTCAAATAAACCCCAACTAAGATCCAACTCTTCAAAAAGAAGAGGTTGGTGGCCTAATCCATCATGTAAGAGATCATGGTATGCAACCGTGAAGATATATCTTGGGTGCATTGCCAATTCTCAACATTGAAGCTCACAATTCAACATTAGAAAAAGAGAGATAACAATGAATTTTTTTTCTTTGGGCATAATGGGGGGGTATATGTCCATGGCTACACCTAAACCCAAACACGTTTCATCTATAGGTGTGTGTGCAAGATCCTCAAGTCAAACTCCTAGAATCAATGATGTTTAGTTCATTCCTCAAGAACATGAATCTTGCATCGTCAAGTGGCTTAGTGAAGATATCCGCAAGATTGTCCTTGGTGCGCACATATGCGAGAGCACTATCACCTCTTGCCACATGGTCACGGATGAAATGATGACGAATCTCAATATGCTTCGTTCTTGTGTGTTGCACGGGGTTTTAGGCGATCTTAATGGCACTTTCATTGTACACATGAGAGGCACCTTATCCAAATGAACGTCATATTCCTTGAGAGTTTGCCTCATCCATAGCAATTGGGTGCAAGCGTTTGCGGCGGCTACATACTCGGCTTCGGCGGTGGAGAGAGATATGCAATTTTGCTTCTTGGAAGACCAACTCACCAAAGACCTACCAAGAAATTGGCAAGCCCCGGAAGTGGACTTCCTATCATCTTGATCACCCGCCCAATCGGAATCCGTGTAGCCCTTGAGAGAGAATTGTGCCCCCTTTGGGTACCACAAACCAAACCTTGAGGTATGAACCAAATACTGAAAGATCCTATGGACCGCCACTAAGTGGATTTCCTTAGGAGCTGCTTGATACCTTCACACACACCTACACTCAAAATGATATAGGGCTTAGATGCACAAAGGTAAAGCAAAGAACCAATCATAGAACGATACAAATTTTGGTCCACATCTTTACCGTTCGGGTTACGCTTGAGGTGGCACTTGACTTGCATAGGAGATGGCTTGATATTTGCATTTTGGAAATTAAACCTCTTGATCATGTCTTGGGTATACTTGGCTTGAGAAATGAAAGTACCACGAGCCAATTGCTTGATCTCAAAGCAGAGGAAGAATTTAAGCTCCCCCATCATAGACATCTCAAACCTGTCAGTCATAAGCTTTGAGAACTCATTATGAAAAGCTTGGTTAGTTGAGCCAAAGATAATATTGTCCACATAGAGTTGGCATATGAAAATCTCTCCCTTTACTCTCTTTGTGAAAAGAGTGGGGTCGATCTTCCCAACTTCAAAACCACGGTCATCCAACAACTCTCTAAGGTTCTCATACCACGCACGTGGTGCTTGTTTAAGTCCATAGAGCGCCTTATCGAGCTTGTAGACAAGGTTAGGAAAGTTGAGGTTCTCGAACCCCGGAGGTTGCTTAACATATACCTCCTCTTTGAGTGTACCATTCAAGAAAGCACTTTTGACATTCATTTGTTGCAATTTGAAATTATGCGAAGATGCATATGCAAGAAGGCTACGGATGGACTCAAGGCGAGCCACGGGAGCGTAGGTTTCATAAAAGTCAATGCCTTCAACTTGAGTGTAACCTTGAGCTACCAATCTTGCCTTGTTCCTTATAACAATGCCATGCTCATCTTGCTTGTTCTTGAATATCCACTTAGTGCTAATAACATTGTGGCAATCTTTGGGCTTCTAAACTAATATCCAAACCTTGTTTCGCTCAAAGTTATTGAGCTCATCATGCATAGCTTCAACCCAATTGGAGTCCTCAAGAGCTTCAAACAATTTCTTTGGTTCCACCATAGATATGTGAGCTTGATGCTCACTAAAATGTTACAATTGCCTTCTTGTGGATCTTCTAGCTTGAATATCTTCCAAGACCTTGTTGTCTTGGCCATGATTTGCACATTGTGTTGATGTTGAACTTGGTTGGAGAAGTCGATGATGGTTTGTTGAGTCTCACTCTTGCACTTGAAGAAATAAACCCAAGTGTATCTTGAATAATCATCGACAATCACCAAGCAATACTTCTTGCCACCAAGACTTGCTTCGGGCACGGCACCAAAGAGATCAACATGGAAAAGC
The DNA here is from genome assembly GCA_028641055.1 of Alopecurus myosuroides. Lineage (NCBI taxonomy): Eukaryota > Viridiplantae > Streptophyta > Magnoliopsida > Poales > Poaceae > Alopecurus > Alopecurus myosuroides. Next base: position 352,090,975 of record CM054059.1, read on the forward strand.
TCCAAGATACTCTTTGATGAAATAATAGTCTTGTCCTTGTGTGAGATATCATGCATCTTTCCTTCAATACACGACCTACAAACGCGATATTTGGAAAAGGAAACATTTTATTTTAGTCCGACAATAAGGCCACCTTTGTGGAGACTTTGCCAAGTTCTCATGTTCACATGGGATAAGCGGCGAAGCCACAACCACCCCACGTCAGCCTTTCCAGAAAGACACATTGCTTGAGAGTTGGTAGACTTCGAAAATTCCACCATGAACAACTCATTTTCAACATGTCCCACGTATGTGACGTCAAGAGTCTTGCTCCTAAAAAGGACCACAATATCAGGATCAAAGAAGACGGAGAAACCCATCTTCCCTAATGAACAAACTGAAAGTAAATTGTAACAAAGGGATTCAACAAGCATGACGTCAACGATAGTGATATCAGGAGCAATCACAACCTTTCCAAACCCCGATACCTTAGACTTGGACTTGTCTCCATAGCTGACGGTTGCTTGAATGTCATTTGGGCTCAACTCTGTCACAAGTTATTTGCTTTCGGTCATATGACTAGTGCATCCACTATCAATTATCCATTTAGACCCACCGGAAGCATAGTCCTCCGAGGCCTTAGCCATGAAGCACCTGGAATTTGTGTGAGGATGATTCTCACTGGAGGATTTAAATAGAGATGAAGATGATGGAGTAGAAGCAATAGCAAGAGCGAACACTTCAATTGTGGTTTCTTCTTCTTCATCACTTCCAGAATCATATTCCTCTTGAGTCACTAGCACAAACTTTGTGGGAGATTTCTTGTTGAATGGTTTCTTCTTGAAGTGAGGTTTGTTGTAGTCA